>JAPXFQ010001826.1:0-600000 GCA_028564705.1 Apricaphanius iberus
TTTGACTATATTTTTGTACTGAATGGGATTATAGTAATGCCAACATGTTAGCTAGCATTAGCATGCTAGTTAGCATTAGCATGCTAGCTGTTGTTAGCATTTTAGCTAATTTTAGCTTTTTGACTATATTTTTTTACTGAATGGGTTTATAGTATTGCCAACATGTTAGCTAGCATTAGCATGCTAGTTAGCATTAGCATGCTAGCTGTTGTTAGCATTTTAGCTAATTTGAGCTTTTTGACTATATTTTGGTACTGAATGGGTTTATAGTAATGCCAACATGTTAGCTAACATTAGCATTAGCATGCTAGTTAGCATTAGCATGCACACCGTGGCCGTCCCTTCTCTAAATTTCCTGAAATTTTCTAGTTAAGGGACGGCCCAATGCAATGCATGGAGGCAGTGCAAATCCATTGCAAAGCAATGTATTGCACTGCCTCCATGCAATTGCATGGGCAGTCCCTTATTATTCTTCACTCCTAAACTGGACTCTTATTAAGGGACGGCCCAATGCAATGCATGGAGGCAGTGCAAATCCATTGCAAAGCAATGTATTGCACTGCCTCCATGCAATTGCATGGGCAGTCCCTTATTACTCTTCACTTCTAAACGGACTCTTATTAAGGGACGGCCCAATGCAATGCATGGAGGCAGTGCAAATCCATTGCAAAGCAATGTATTGCACTGCCTCCATGCAATTGCATGGGCAGTCCCTTATTATTCTTCACTCCTAAACGGACTCTTATTAAGGGACGGCCCAATGCAATGCATGGAGGCAGTGCAAATCCATTGCAAAGCAATGTATTGCACTGCCTCCATGCAATTGCATGGGCAGTCCCTTATTACTATTCACTTCTAAACGGACTCTTATTTATTAAGGGACGGCCCAATGCAATGCATGGAGGCAGTGCAAATCCATTGCAAAGCAATGTATTGCACTGCCTCCATGCAATTGCATGGGCAGTCCCTTATTACTATTCACTTCTAAACGGACTCTTTATTCTTTCACCGTTAATGCGGGTCGTACCGTAGCGTGCACCCCCACAATATATACATCAAAACGACCGGCTCGATCGTGTGAGGTGTGCTATTACTTTTATTGGCGATTGGAGTTACCATGGCGACGTAATTAGCGAAAAACCACCCCCAAAAACACCCATTGGAAATGAATGGAAAAAAGGCCCAAAATCATGAAAAATCCACTATTTTTGAAGATTTACTGTGTAGCCATACAATAACTTAGCAACACCATTCGAAATCCAGATTGTAGCCACGTCCGTGCTGTGTTCAGCATTGAAGACCGCATGTCGATAGCTGTTACGGTTTTGTCACAATTTGACTTTGTTCGACCCAAAGTTTGCCCCAAATCGACATTTTTAGAGTGGAGCAGCTCGTTAAGCAGAGTGTGGAGTGATGAACTTTTGGAAGGTCCTCATCAAAATTTAACTCGACGTCACGGCCACATATTTCGCACTAGTGACATGATTTTCGGTCATGAAATAGAGCCGCCCTTTGTGATTCTCAGGATCATTTCAAAATTTCCCTATGTCGCACGGTTTTCTCTCAGCGAGCTCTAGATCGCTCAAAGTGGAACCCAGTTTTAGGGCTTTTGTCCTATAGTTTATCATTGTGGCTGGTCAGGATGATCTCAGCCAGAGAGATGTTCTTAGTCATTTTTCTCTCGTTCCCTCTCGGACTGTGAATAAGGAGCAACTTTCTGCTTTGGCATGAACGAAGAGAAATGATACATCTCTTGCTCACACTTCAAGAATTTTTCCGATACCTTGTACGGTTTTCGAATGGGAACGATTTGTTCGGCGCACTTTTTTATGAAAAAGTCTAAATCTAAGCTCTTAATCATCTTAAGTGTTTGCACCTGCTGCAATTTTCACTCACACTTGTTGCTGGGGAAACGGAGCACCTTTGATCAGAGTTCACTAAAGTTCATTCCATAGAGAGTTGTGCTTTGAAATAATTGAACACAAAGGATAAATATCGCTAACACTCCAATAATTTTCCTGATAGCTGCTATAGTTTTCGAATGGGAAAGGTTCGTTCGCAGCTGTTTAACACTCTGAACATGGAGAGGAGACAACAGAACATATGGCCTAAAACTCAATGTTGTATGTATGTTCGGATGGCGTAGTGGTTAAGGAAGAGGGTTTGCATCCCAGAGGTACTGGGTTCAAATCCAGGAGCGAGCAGCAAATAATTTTTCTTTGCTGAAAGCTGAACTGGGAGACGAGACAACAGATCATATGGCCTAAAACTCAATGCTGTATAACTGATGTTGTAGTGTAACTGTTAAGGAACAGGAATACAATGCAAGAGGTAGTGGGTTGTTTGCACCTGCTGCAATTTTCACTCACACTTGTTGCTGGGGAAACGGAGCACCTTTGATCAGAGTTCACTGAAGTTCATTCCACAGTATATACACATTGAAGGCCTATTAAACCCCACTTAAACACAGGTTATGCTATGCAGTACTATAGAGAGAAGTACTACAAACAAGTCCATGTGTCAGTCCATCTGTCTTTGTCTTTCTGACCATGCCTGTGTCTTTTTCAGTCCCCCTGTCTGCCTGTACCATTTCATCTGTGAATAAGATAGAGATTTGTGCTTTGAAATAATTGAACACAAAGGATAAATATCGCTAACACTCCAATAATTTTCCTGATAGCTGCTATAGTTTTCGAATGGGAAAGGTTCGTTCGCAGCTGTTTAACACTCTGAACATGGAGAGGAGACAACAGAACATATGGCCTAAAAGTCGATGTTATATGTATGTTCGGATGGCGTAGTGGTTAAGGAAGAGGGTTTGCATCCCAGAGGTACTGGGTTCGAATCCAGGAGTGAGCAGCAAATAATTTTTCTTTGCTGAAAGCTGAACTGGGAGACGAGACAACAGATCATATGGCCTCCTTGTCTGTCTTTCTTTTTCAGTCTGTCTCAGTCCCCCTGTCTGTCTCTACCGTTTCATCTGCATTCCTTTCTTTACATCTCTCTCTGTGTTTCTGTCTATGATTCAGCATGTGTGGCTTCCAGAACAACTCCATATCCCATAATGCTTCAGAACCCACATTCATTTCTATGTATGTTCCTGCCAGGCATAGTGAAACTGACCATTAGATCAGACTAATCTCTGTGTCTGTCTATGAATCAACATGTTTTGCACCTGTGATAAGAGGTCACCAAAGGTCAACCCTCAGTATATACATTGAAGCCCTGTTAAAGCCCACTCACACACAGTTAATGCTGTGTTCTATAGAGAGAGATACTACAAAAGGGTCCATGTGTCAGTCCATCTGTCTTTGTCCTTCTGACCATGTCTGTCTGTCTTACTCAGTCTGTCTCAGTCCCCCTGTCTGCCTATACCATTTCATCTTTGAATAAGATAGAGAGTTGTGCTTTGAAATAATTGAACACAAAGGATAAAATTCGCTAACACTCCAATAATTTTCCTGATAGCTGCTATAGGTTTCGAATGGGAAAGGTTCGTTCGCAGCTGTTTAACACTCTGAACATGGAGAGGAGACAACAGATCATATCGCCTAAAACTCAATGTTATATGCATATCTGTGATGGCATAGTGGTTAAGGAAGAGGGTTTGCATCCCAGAGGTACTGGGTTCAAATCCAGGAGCGAGCAGCAAATAATTTTTCTTTGCTGAAAGCTGAACTGGGAGACGAGACAACAGATCATATGGCCTAAAACTCAATGCTGTATGACAGATTTTGTAGTGTAACTGCTAACGAACAGGAATACAATGCAAGAGGTAGTGGGTTTGAATCCCAGGGGGAGCAAATTTTTTTTTTTTTCTTGTTTGAAAGCTGGAACCAAAATCCCTATGTTATACACAGTACTACATTGCACTTGTATGCATTTTAGTTGATTTCAGCTTTTTCAGTATATTTTCATACTAATCCTATTAATAGTAATGCCAACACGTTAGCTAGCATTAGCATGCTAGTTAGCATTAGCATGCTAGCTGTTGTTAGCATTTTAGCTAATTTTAGCTTTTTGACTATATTTTTTTACTGAATGGGTTTATAGTATTGCCAACATGTTAGCTAGCATTAGCATGCTAGTTAGCATTAGCATGCTAGCTTTTGTTAGCATTTTAGCTAATTTTAGCTTTTTGACTATATTTTGGTACTGAATGGGTTTATAGTATTGCCAACATGTTAGCTAGCATTAGCATGCTAGTTAGCATTAGCATGCTAGCTCTTGTTAGCATTTTAGCTAATTTGAGCTTTTTGACTATATTTTGGTACTGAATGGGTTTATAGTAATGCCAACATGTTAGCTAACATTAGCATTAGCATGCTAGTTAGCATTAGCATGCACACCGTGGCCGTCCATTCTCTAAATTTCCTGAAATTTTCTAGTTATTTATTATTCTTCCGCCACCGTTAATGTGGGTCGTACCGTAGCGTGCACCCCCACAATATATACATCAAAACGACCGGCTCGATCGCGACATCCGGGCTATTACTTTTATAAGCGATTGGAGTTACCATGGCGACGTAATAAGCGAAAAACCACGCCAAAAAATGCCCAAAATCTCCATAGGAAATGAATGGAAAAACGGCCAAAAATCATGAAAATCCACTATTTTTGAAGATTTACTGTGTAGCCATACAATAACCTAAAAAATCCATTAAAAATTCAGATTATAGCCACGTCCGTGCTGTGTTCAGCATTGAAGACCGCATGTCGATAGCTGTTACGGTTTTGTCGCAATCTGACTTTGTTCGACCCAAAGTTTTCCCAAATGATGATTTTTAGAGTGGAGCAGCTCGTTAAGCAGAGTGTGGAGTGATGAACTTTTGGAAGGTCCTCATCAAAATTTAAATCGACGTCACGGCCACATATTTCGCACTAGTGACATGATTTTCGGTCATGAAATAGAGCCGCCCTTTGTGATTCTCAGGATCATTTCAAAATTTCCCTATGTCGCACGGTTTTCTCTCAGCGAGCTCTAGATCGCTCAAATTGGAACCCAGTTTTAGGGCTTTTCTCCTATAATTTATCATTGTGGCTGGTCAGGATGATCTCAGCCAGAGAGATGTTCTTAGTCATTTTTCTCTCGTTCCCTCTCGGACTGTGAATAAGGTAGAGACTTCTGCTTTGGCATGAACGAAGAGAAATGATAAATCTCGCTCACACGAATAAGAAATGATAAATCTCGCTCACACTTCAAGAATTTTTCCGATACCTTGTACGGTTTTTTGGAATGGGAACGATTTGTTCGGCGCACTTTTTTATGAAAAAGTCTAAATCTAAGCTGTTAATCATTCTAAAGTGTCTGCAGCTGCTGCAGTTTTCACTCACACTTGTTGCTGGGGAAACGGAGCACCTTTGATCAGAGTTCACTAAAGTTCATTCCACAGTATATACACATTGAAGGCTTATTAAACCCCACTTAAACACAGGTTATGCTATGCAGTACTATAGAGAGAAGTACTACAAACAAATCCATGTGTCAGTCCATCTGTCTTTGTCTTTCTGACCATGTCTGTGTCTTTCTCAGTCCCCCTGTCTGCCTGTACCATTTCATCTGTGAATAAGATAGAGAGTTGTGCTTTGAAATAATTGAACACAAAGGATAAATATCGCTAACACTCCAATAATTTTCCTGATAGCTGCTATAGTTTTCGAATGGGAAAGGTTTGTTCGCAGCTGTTTAACACTCTGAACATGGAGAGGAGACAACAGATCATATCGCCTAAAACTCAATGTTATATGTATGTCTGTGATGGCGTAGTGGTTAAGGAAGAGGGTTTGCATCCCAGAGGTACTGGGTTCAAATCCAGGAGCGAGCAGCAAATAATTTTTCTTTGCTGAAAGCTGAACTGGGAGACGAGACAACAGATCATATGGCCTAAAACTCAATGCTGTATAACTGATCATGTAGTGTAACTGTGAAGGAACAGGAATACAATGCAAGAGGTAGTGGGTTCGAATCCCAGGGGAGCAAAATTTTTTTTTTTCTTGTTTGAAAGCTGGAACCAAAATCCCTATGTTATACACAGTACTACATTGCACTTGTATACAGCGACCCCGACAACCGATGCATTTTAGATTAGACATTCATGCTTTTTTCATATATTACTTCCATACTAAATCCCTGATTAATGACGTAATGTCCAACATCATTAGCTAGCAATAGCATGCCTACTTGTTCTAGCATTCACCTGCTCTTTCTTACAGCGAACACTTGGCTAGCATTTTCTAGCTAATTTAGCTACACACACTGACTATATTTTTGTACTGAATTGGATTATAGTAATGCCAACATGTTAGCTAGCATTAGCATGCTAGTTAGCATTAGCATGCTAGCTGTTGTTAGCATTTTAGCTAATTTTAGCTTTTTGACTATATTTTGGTACTGAATGGGTTTATAGTATTGCCAACATGTTAGCTAGCATTAGCATGCTAGTTAGCAATAGCATGCTAGCCTGTTAGCATTTAAGCTACTATTTGGCAGCTTTTTGACTATATGTTGGTACTGACAATGGGTTTAGTAGTTAATGCCGCGACACCGTTGCTATAGCTAGCAATCGCATGCTAGTTAGCATTGAAAGCGGGATTGCACACCGTGGCCGTCCCTTCTCTAAATTTCCTGAAATTTTCTAGTTCTTCTTATTTATTATTCTTCCGCCACCCTTAATGCGGGTCGTACCGTAGCGTGCACCCCCACAATATATACATCAAAACGATTGGCTCGATCGCGACATCCGGGCTATTACTTTTATAAGCGATTGGAGTTACCATGGCGACGTAATTAGCGAAAAACCACGCCAAAAAATGCCCAAAATCCCCATAGGAAATGAATTGAAAACGGCCAAAAAATCCATAAAATCCACTATTTTTACGAAGATTTACTGTGTATCCATACAATAACACCCCTAAAAAAACATTAAAAAATTCAGATTATAGGCCACGTCCTAGCTGTGGTTTCAGCATTGAAGACCGCATGTTCGTGATATCGTTACGGTTTTTTTAGTCCGCAATCTGGCTTTGTTCGAGACCCAAAGTTTTCCCACAACATGAATGTTTTATAGAAGTGGAGCAGCTCGTCTAAGTCAGAGTAGTTGGAGTGGATGAACTTTTTGTCTAGTCCTCCTAAAAACTTAACTCGACTCACGGCCACATAATTATCTGTCACTAGTGACATGAATTTTCGAGGTCAGATAATCTAGAGCCCACTCTTTGCGTTGATTCTCAGGATCATTTCAAAATTTCCCTATGTCGCACGGTTTTCTCTCAGCGAGCTCTAGCTCGCTCAAAGTGGAACCCAGTTTTAGGGCTTTTCGCCTATACTTTATCATTGTGGCTGGTCAGGATTATCTCAGCCAGAGAGATGTTCTTAGTCATTTTTCTCTCGCTCCCTCTCGGACTGTGAATAAGGTAGAGACTTCTGCTTTGGCATGAACGAAGAGAAATAATATATCTCGCTCACACTTCAAGAATTTTTCCGATACCTTGTACGGTTTTTGAATGGGAACGATTTGTTCGGCGCACTTTTGAATGAAAAAGTCTAAATCTAAGCTGTTAATCATTCTAAAGTGTCTGCAGCTGCTGCAGTTTTCACTCACACTTGTTGCTGGGGAAACGGAGCACCTTTGATCAGAGTTCACTAAAGTTCATTCCACAGTCTATATACATTTAAACCTGTGTTTAACCCCACTTAAACACAGGTTATGCTATGCAGTACTATAAAGAGAAGTACTACAAACAAGTCCATGTGTCAGTCCATCTGTCTTTGTCTTTCTGACCATGTCTGTCTTTCTCAGTCCCCCTGTCTGCCTTTACCATTTCATCTGTGAATAAGATAGAGAGTTGTGCTTTGAAATAATTGAACACAAAGGATAAATATCGCTAACACTCCAATAATTTTCCTGATAGCTGCTATAGTTTTCGAATGGGAAAGGTTCCTTCGCAGCTGTTTAACACTCTGAACATGGAGAGGAGACAACAGATCATATGGCCTAAAACTCAGTGTTATATGTATGTCTGTGATTGCGTAGTGGTTAAGAAAGAGGGTTTGCATCCCAGAGATACTGGGTTCAAATCCAGGAGCAAGCAGCAAATAATTTTTCTTTGCTGAAAGCTGAACTGGGAGACGAGACAACAGATCATATGGCCTAAAACTCAATGTTGTATAACTGATGTTGTAGTGTGACTGCGAAGGAACAGGAATACATTATTATTATTATTATTATTATTATTATTAACATTACTCTAAAACATTATTATTTCTTTGGGTCAGAAGATATCACAAGATATAAAAAACTGCCAATTACATAGATTACATGGACAATTCGAAATTCGTTTTAAGGATCTTGTTTTGCTGTTCAAGTTGATTTAGTTTGATTAGTAGTTGGTGGAGTTTATACATTTCGATTGGTCAGACAAAATTATTAAAATTTTAAGAAAAAAAAAGCTGTACGAGGATCAAAGTTGTCTTGTAATTACACTTAGTGAGGGTTTTAAGAAATATCCAAAACTTGCTGTTTGAGATACATTGAGTTTCTATGGTGTAGAAGAGACTCCTCTATTTCAATAAAATACATAATACAATGATCTTTTACACACCTTTACTAGGAGTGCAAATATTTGTTGAAGTCACTGATTACTGTATTCTCCTCTTTGGTATTGCTATTTCATGTCTTATTTTCTCACTCCTCCACTACAAAATATTGAATGCATCATTGTTCAACATGTATATATGTGTTCTATTATTAAAACTTATCAGTATTTGTGAATAGCTTGGAAGAGCCAAAAAGAGTGCACCTAAAGTCCAAAATTACAAATAAACATCTTTTCAGGCCCCTCATGACACTGAATTTGTATTAACTGAGAGAATACATGTGATTTATTTTGGTCCTTTCATGTTTTGAGTGCAATTTCTTAAGCAGCAGAGTAAGAGGAATGACCTTTCATAAAAACCTAATTGAAGTAATTTGTGAATAAGTGGTGGAGGACTGCAGATGTTGATTGTGATAAATGTCCTCTGCTTCAAAGTTAAGCTGAAGGTGAAAGTTTGCTTTTGAGTTCAGGTAGCACCGCTGTTTTTTGTATTTTATAATTCCAGAGAAAAAGGAGACACCGATCCGATGCTTCCACTTTGTAATGTGCTAGAAAAAGCTTTGCTTTACAGCTTGTCTCCTTAACAGAAGGTGAGCAGTGCAAAACATCTGAGATTCTGAGCAATACACCCTAGCAGTCACTTTGAGAATTAATTCCCTTAAAGCCAACTGTAATGTTTCCATTTATGTAGAGGAAACACAATCATCTTTGACATTTGAGCAGTAATTCCAATGGGACAGATTGTCTGTTTGCATCAAGCGTATGAAATGGAGTGACTTAAAAAAAAAAAAAGATGTGCTTTAATCATAGACTGTAAAAAACAATTGACTAACCCTCGTTGACGTCACCCATAGGTTTCTGAAGAGCAAATATGAAGCCAACTGGATGGTTCCCAACGGCACCATCTTGACTGCGTCACTCAGTGTTGTTCAGTGTTGCAAATGGGACCTTTATTTGTTGGTGTTATGGTTGGCACCTTGAGTGAAAACGTCATTTATAGGGAATAAAACCAATGTGATCCAGGTTAAGTGTGCTGAAGCTAATTTAAGCTCCAGCAGTTGAGAGACTTTTTCCCCATTTTTCAACTAAGATCAGTTTAGACACAGAAGCATATTGATATAACAACATCCAAATGGATCGGGTTGTTACGGCCTAAAATGGTTGTATTTCCATTACCAGTGGTGGAGGGTGAGGACATGGGCGGGCTTAGCTTAGAAACGCACCCAGCAAAAAACAGTCACAAAGTTATCATGACAGCTCAGATCCTGTCAAAAAAATAAAAATACTTTTTACTCACCTCACATTTCAGACATTCATTAATTAATTCATCCAGCTGTGTTCCTCACAACAATTCAATTCCATTCAGTTTATTTATATAGTGCCGTTTCACAACAGATGTCATCTCAAGGCACTTTACAAGAGGAGTTATTACAATACAATGTTTAATTTAGGAATTAGAGAACCACAGAAGATTGCGTCGTGACTTTTCAGCAATCCCTCACAACAAGATTAAATTATCAAAGGAACTGTAACTACACATTTTTGGGTGATTAATTTGTAAATCTGAATGAAATATGGTGGCTAGTCCACCTCCTCGACTAGTACTTCGAGGTAAAGTTTAAGTAACTAGGGGGAGTTGACTCATTTATTTTGACATGGTCCTCTTCCTGCAATCATTTCTCTGCAAGACAAAGCAGATCAATATTATTATCACAAATTAAGTAATTTACCAAGAGTCTTTTGAGGGAAGAGATCTTATGTTTAGTAAACCACATTTAATTGATTTAGATTGATTGATTTTAACAACACACGTAAGCCACAACCAAACAGCAAAAATACAAAATTCAACAAGAAAAAACACAACATAGACAGTGGATTCTGCACTTTGTGGACTAGTGCCAGCAGAACCACCTGCTGATCGACACTGGGAAAACCAAGGAGTTGGTGGTGGACTTCAGAATTTGCAGACCCACCACACTGACACCGAACATCCAGGGAGTTGAGATTGAGATAGTGGATTCTTATAAGTACCTGGGTGTTCACCTGAATAATAAACTGAACTGAGGCCACCAAACTAATGCTCTTTACAGGAAGGGTCAGAGCAGACTCTATCTGGTGAGGTCATTTGGAGTTCAGGGAACGCTTTTAAAGACCTTCTATGACTCGGTGGTGGATTTTGTCATTTGTATGTCGGAGGAGCAGTTTATCAACAGCTGAGAGGAAGAGGTTGGATAAACTCATCAGGAAGCCCAGCTCTGTTCTAGGATGCACCCTGGATCCAGTGCAGGTGGGGGGAAACAGAAGGACTCTGGCCAAAACAACATTTCTGATAGACAGAGTCTCCCACCCCATGCATGAAGATGTTGCTGAACTGACTGCTGCATCCTAGATGCATGAAGGAGTGTTTCTGCAGGTCCTTACTTCCATGCAGCTGTCAAATTTACAATCAAAACTGCTCCTGACAAACATAGATGTTTACATCAGGGCTGTAAATTGCACTAATCTACCGAGCACTACCACTATAACTTGTGCATTATTTTTCACAGACTATGTATACTAACTTATTGGAAGTTACATTTTTACTTTTTAATATATAGGTACAATGCACAATCTGTACTTTGATAACTTATCTAAATATTCAAATTATTTAAACATCTTTCAGTATCCCACTGTGTTTGCACACTACAACCTGGATTTACCACTTCATCTGTACTTAAACTTAATAATTGTACAGTACTCTGTTTTAGTAACTATTGTACATGATGTAAATATTTTTTCTTCTGTAAAAATTCTGTGTGTTTCTCTTCTGTTTCCTGTTCTGTTCGTGTATGTGTTTTTTTTCTGCTGTTAAGACCAAATGGGACAATTAAAGGATTATTCTATTCTAACACAACTGTCATGATGTGCAGTTTAGACACCGAGGCTATGGTGAGACAAGAAGAAGCATGACGAACTGACAAAGATATGGAAAAACGGAAATATAAATACACACAGAACACAATGAGGAAGACAATGGGGGAAACATGGGCCTGCTGGGGACAATCGAGGACACAAGCAGTGAGAGACGTGGATAGGCAGCGCACAGACAAAAACAAGCTCTGTCTTGAGTTGTTCGAGTTATTGTAAAACTTCTGTTTGCTGTTGAGAAAACCAGACTAAATCAAAGAATGGAAGTTTTTGATGTACTGCTGTATATTCTATCTCTGGTGCAAACGGGCATTTTTAAGAGATCCTTAAGGTGAGAGAAACAGAAAATACAAGGTATGAATTCCTGAAGTACTGTAGCTGAGAGATATCAAATATGGAAAGTGTAAGCCTGTAGAAAATACTGCGCTTAGTCATTTGTTTGGGAAACCAGACATGGGAGACTGTGTGTGTGCTTTATGTAGTCTGTATGCCTATAAACAGAGACTATGTTCATAATTCTTAAGGATTGTTTTTCTACCATTAGCTTTGATTCCCTCAGATAGTGCACAGATCTGTATTTTTTTATATGGGCTTATGGATCCTGGTTTTGCTAGAAGCTTAAGTGAAAACATATTTCTTTTTTTAATTTATTTTATGGCAACTCAAACCATTTTTAGGAAAACAATACAAACATAAAGAACAATTGTTTTTTTTCCAGATTTATCAAAAATTGTAAAAAATATGCTTATCGTGGTGTTTAGGGGCATGCCTAAGAGATCATTTAGATACGCCTGGGATTAATATGAAATTGCAATATCAACTCCATGCAGGTGTTGCAAGAAGAGGCATATATTCCATAAAGACTATCAAAAAATTGAAAAAAGCAGAACAACTCCAAAGAAAAACAAAAAATCAATCTAGTTTGCTTCTTTGGAAATAATTAACCAAAACAGAAGGATGGAAGGATGTACACTTTTAAGGAACAAAGACAGCCACAGGGTCTAAATCATATGAATTTATCATCTGTAAAGTGGAGAATTATGGCATGGGCAGGTACAGCTGAAGTGGGTCACTGGAGTTTAGGAATGTATTCAGCCATCCATGTTACTCACGTCACTTTAAAAAAAATATGATCTTTCCAGAAATCAAGTTCTCGCTTGAATAGTTCTTTCTTTGCATCTGGATGAGCTGAAAATGGCAGGCACCTCATTAATTATTTCTATGGCAACTCAATAAAATTGCATGAATACACAGTATATATTTAAGCAACCTCAATGCACATAAAGACAAGACTAGATATTTTCTCCCAGAGGAGAAAAAATTGTTTTGAGAAAAAATGTTCACATTTTATGTTGTTGAAAAAAAGAATATGGAAAAATGTAGAAAGACAATATACTGAACTGATAATGATGTTTGTAGTTGCCTTTGATGTGCAAGGGCAAAACAGCACACACCTTTTTTTGTTTTTTGATCAATTGGTTATTTTTATAACTTTATACCATGGAATGGTAGACCTCTACCATTCCAACACTCTGTAACATCATGTTCTTTGTAGTCCTGAAGCATTGTCACCCCCAGCAGGTTATGGTTTCTTCCAGAAGCAGAAAACTACTGTCAACCTCAGGGTTATTCCTTCACTACCTCCTCTTTGTTCACATCTAATTAACTGAGATTTTGCTTGACTGAATTTCAAAAGGCTACTGGAGGAAAAAACAGCTCCGCTTGGCTATGAGCCTCTCAATTTTTCATCTAAATTATAGATTTAGATTCCTAAATGTTACACTGGTGTGAAATACAACTATGTACAAACTAAATAATAAAAGGGGGATGTATATGAATATTTTTCAACAGGTATAGAATTGTAGTGTTGCTTTGAACTCATAAAAAAGACCAAGAAGGTTTCTCATCTATAGTTTACATACCTAAAAACCTATGAAAAACCACACAGAACGGAGCATGATATCATTAAAAGTAATTAATTTACATCAAATTAATGAGAAAATCCACTTGTGCTAAAACATTCTTAGTCCATCTCGCTGTGTTTGGATTTTCACAAACTTACTCAGGTTGTTTTTCTTACTCAGGTTGTTTTTCCTCTCAGAGCATGATCTGAGAGGGCTTCATCACCAGCATGACATGTGGTTAGGATATTAGCTACATATCCCTACCTTTAGAACTTTCTGTTTTGGTAACATAAATTGAAAGTTACAGTCTAGAACTAATTATGCTAATGCATTTGAAATATTTACAAGACCAAAAAAACTGCCATTAATAGTAGGTTACCAGTAGGTGGTATTTTGTTGAGTGACAAAATAAAATAAGTGTCTTAGAAAATTCTGAAAAACAGCACAGCCGTGATAAAAAAATAATAATCCCTGTTTAATTTAAACAGTGAAGCATATCCCTTTTCCTTTGTCGATGAATGTTTGAAGCAGTCCTTGATATTTCAATGCAAGCTATTTAAAAAGAGTTGCTACTTCTTTTTTCACACACACAGACACACGCACACACACACACACACACACATATATATATATATATATATATATATATATATTTCTGTAGATTACATGTCTCCATCTTATACTGGAAGTCTGAGGTGTACAGAGTGAAAAGAAATGGTGAGAGTACAGTCACTTGTGGTGCTCCTGTGCTGCTGACCAGCTGGTTTGACACACCATCTTTCAATCTCATGAACTGTTTCTGACTAAGCAAATCAGGCTGAATTGTAGATTGAAGCAGGTTGATGATGGCATCTTTAACATCAACTCCATGGCGATAAGCAAACATGCAACCCAGATAGGTTCTAGTTTGCTTACTCAGGTGGGGCAACAGGAGTCTCTAGATCAAAATAATTGTTACAGAAAGTTATAGCAGTGCATTTTGCTGTAATATGTGGAGATTTTAGAATGAAATATATATAAAATAACTATACGAGTGAGCTTTGTTTGCTGGGTTAGAGAACGGAGAATAAAACGGCCCGAGCAGGAGCGTCTCCAGCTTTTAGGGGCTAAAATGTTATAATTAGGGAGTCAACCATTCCTGCACTGGTATCTGGGTTTGGGCCCAACACTGTTCTTAAAGTTGACTGATAACTAGAATGCAAATAATTTCACAGAATTTTTTTTATTTTTGATTGGAAATGTTACTATTGTGGTCATTACGGCTGTGTTGAAGTAATCAGAAAAACATATTCTGAATCGGTTCTTGTAGAAATCGACTTTTTTAGAATATTTTTCCCCGTTTTACAGCTGAAATAGGAAGGAAAAGTCCAGGTCCATTTTAAGTTTTGTGTCTGAAAGTGTTAATACAGTTTCCCCTGGTGAACTGTTACTCATCCAGTGTTCAGTCGTTGAATTACAGCCATATAATTAAGATAATAGTTTAAAAAAAAACAGGTTTAGTAGCACTGACCCGTTTCTGTATCGAACTGGGTCAGATGTAGGGGTGGCATTTTAAATATATATATATATATATTTTAAATTTAAATTATTTTAAATCATTTTAAATCATTTTAAATAAATAAATAAATATATATATATAATATATATATAATATATATATATTATATATATATATATATATATATATATATATATATATATTCCTATGTTGATTTGGATAAATCATCTGTTAGCACTGCTCTTTCTGAACCACCTCCTGCAAAGTTTTGTGGCATTGTCATTAAGAAGTTGCCAACTTTTGCCCACGCTTTGGAAACACATTAATTGTTTCCTGGCTGTGCTCCTTCTATAATTTCCTTATTAATTTTCATTTTTGTCATCCACAGTTCATTAAATGTTTCCTGAAATTAATGCAACGTGGTTCAGCTAATGGCTTAGCATATTGGATTTCACAGCCATGCGTTGTGTAAATGTTGCGGTGCATAATTGTAGTTAAAATCAACCAGGGAGAAAAAATCAGACAAATCATCTTATTGTAGCTCAAAAAATTTGCACGTTTTTCAATGGTCCGAGACAAGGTCTGGAGGGTAAAACAGAGGGCAAAAACACTAGTGACGTTCAAAGTACTATGCAAAAATAACAACAAGTTAGTTATTGCAGTTTGGCCTGATGATTTGGCCTACTTACTAACAATGAGCATTCGGATCTGTGGCACCCTGCCCATGGGAGCAATTAAGGAGGTCCTTTCAGCATTACTTCTGCATTTGTTCCAACAAAACAGCTCCTTATTAGAATTAGAGGTCCTCAGAGGCTATGAAAATGGCAACATTTCTTACAAATACAATGAACACCCTTTTCTATGTGGGTTGGAAAAAAAACACATTTCAAATATGAGTCATTTTCAACAGAACGTCTATGCAAATAGAAGGTATGTACAACTAAATGAACAAGATGGAAAATAAAACATGGTCCCCAAAGTATTAAAAAAGTGCCAATGAGGCAATTTAATTGGAGTGTTGAAATATGTTTTTCATTCAGTTCAGAGGGTGTTAGAGTTTCAGTATCTGTTTGATTGACCCAATCAGCAGTCATTGTAATATATAACAAGACCCAAATGGTAAATGGACTGTTTTATCATTAGTTTGAAAGGACCTAATGGAAGGAGTAATTAAACAGTAACTAGAAAAGCACTTTGAGTGCTCAGGCTTCTGCCGAGGCAGCTCTGTACCCCAAACCCCATCCCCTGTTCTTTGTCCCACAGAGGGCATTTCCTTAAAACTTCATCAAAATCTGTTTATAACTAGCTCAACCCCAAAAAAGGTGACCTGCATCACAAATCTAATTACTTGTTTCTGGTCCCACTCTGGACTTTTCCTGAAAGTTGCATATAAATTCGTCAGTAACTTTTTTTAGTATTGTTTCTAATAGACAGAGAAACTAAAAAAAAAAAAAAAAAAAAACTAAAGAAAAACAGAGAATGCAGTCCTCTGCCAAGGCAGCTCAGTCCAAAATTCCTTGGCAGAGGTAATAAATGGTTGAACTGCTTGTGGGTATTGCCCTGCTGATAAATGTTACAGTACACATAGTGTTAGTTCAACACACTTCTAACACGATATCTAAAGTCCCAACAGATTTTTATGCTAAAACTGGTGTGTATAATTCAATGCAATTCAAAAATACTTTTAGGGAAATTGAATGTTTTTGTGACTCATATTATGAAAGTTTGTTAAAGATTTTTTGTAGATGCTGATGCTGTGGGCAAGATGATTTCCTGTGGCACTCGGCAGATCATCTCACCTTGCCTATAATCATTGATGAAGGAGATGGTGCAAGGAGCAAGGAGGAGAGAGAGAAGGATGAAAGTCAACTTCATCCTTCTCTCTCTCCTCCTTGCTCCTGCTCTAGACCAATGGCATCTTATCTTTAACTCATCTTGGACTCGTAGCTGAAGTTAAGATATTATTTAAGCTTTTGTGGTGTTTAACAGCTGGTCCAATATGTAAACCACCTTGTTGCTATGGTTATGCATCATGATAAATGCAGAAACGTTTAAAAAAGTAACAGCATGAATCTATCCAGTGGCACAGCTTTGAAAAATAGAGAGAATATTTGTCCCAACAAGTCCATTATTTTTGCCAGAAGCTGAGGATTAAAGTAAAAAAAGAAAAAAGAAATCTGAGGATGAAAAAAATAATTGCAATGTTTTATTATTGAAATTATTAGGAGTCTAAATGTAGACCTGGTTAAGCCAGTTTTTGAAAAAAACAAACAAAGTGGAAGAGCTGTGCTCAGGCTCTTTGCTCCTCATTCAAACTTGTTTATTGTATGAACTATACACTCATACTCTTCAGTGTGCTAATGGTCTTCACATTCAGGATTGTTCATGTTTAAAAGTCATGATTTAAATGTCATTGCTACAAAATTAATTATCTTAATTATGATTTATGCTGAACAATTGACTTTTTTTTCTGTGAAAACAAACAAAATGTCATCTGGTAATATCAAGGGCGTTTTGTGCTCAGTGCATAGCAGTAATATGTAAATGTTTTGCCATATTTATCAGTATGTACTCAGTTTTTGGCAAAAAAGCAAGAAAACTTTGCCACATATTGATACTTTTTAAACAATATATGTTATGATGAGTTGGACTTTGAGCTTAGTTTGCCGATTTTAAATATTGTCCTTGTGTTTCATTTAGTTCTGTGTTCAAGATCGAAAGTGTCAGATTAACCACATTCCCATCCCTCCTCCACCCCAGATTTAAAAGCATGATCACATTTGTACCCCCCTCCCCCCAAGCCAACCCCCATGGGCAGACACACTCAAGAGCAACATTTAAATTACTATAAAATGGACAAATTCCTTCTCCTCATCCTTCCTTTGGTCACCAGCCGCACATCTGGTGTTCTCATCATCACATGGCAATATAAGATGAATCCTGCTAAATGAAATTAAGTCTTCTTCTGGTTATGCTTTTTTCCCCAATTTTGCATTATTTACAAAATGTACAAAGATTTTGCGGCTGTTGTGGCAGCATCCCAATAAAAATACTACTTAATGTAATATTCCGCAATGCACATTCTTTCAGTCCACTTACGATTCACATGTCTTGTCAGAAGGTTTGGGGAGGTGGGTACAGCAAGGAGGGTTGAGCCTATTTTGTTTTTAATTCTCCAAATAACTACCAATATGGTGGCAGTGACAGACTCTAACTACCTCACCGAACTTTAAGCTCAAAATGGAAGCATTAAACAAACAGGACAAAATGAGTTGGTGACTTAGCAGAGTACTTAACTCAGTACTTCATTGTAATAAACAGACTTTACTGACTAAACATAACTTAGACAAAATAACAGATGAAAAATATAAAATTACCACAAAATAAAATTTGAAGTGAAAATTGTATATTGTTTTTCAAAATTTATTGTAAATTTTCCACATTTTGAGTATTAGTTAATGTCATCGGTTAAGTTTAACTGATACCAATACATGTATATTAGATGATATCGAGGCCGATACCTCGATACCCAGGTACACCTCTGCCTAATTTTTAGGCAGGTGTGAAAAAAAAATGCTTTAAAAAATGGAAGTCTTAATCCTTTATTTTAATTAATTAACAAAATGCAATAGATGAACAAAAGAAAAAATCTCAATCAAATCAATATTTGGTGTGAACACCCTTTGCCTTAGAAACAGCATCATTCTTGTAGGTACACTTGCAGACAGTTTATGAAGGAACTGGGCTAGTAGGTTGTTCCAAGCATCTTGGAGAACTAACCACAGATCTTATGTGGATGTAGGCTGACTCACATTCTGTCTCTTAAAAAACTGCCTAAAATGATTGGCTCCTGAGCCATCCATCAAACTGCTCTGACACGGCAACTCCCTCAGTTCGTTGTTCCCATCTTTGTGAATGTATTGCGCATTCTTTGCTGGAAGCAGTAAACAGAAAGTGAAGGCAAAGCCACACCAGCGTTAGCTATTTTAGCTTTCATAATAAATTAGTATACATAGGCGCATTACATGAGGAATTATGGTGGAAAATGTGCCAACAACGGTTGAAAACGTATTTGCAAAGGGGATGGCCAAAGAAAAAGCTGTTGAAGAGCAGAGCAAGACAATGAGTCTCGGTGCTGTATTTGTAACTATGGCATCAGCTAAAAGGACAGAGAGCTCCAAAGAGATTATATGCAGGATCTATATCTCCATAATCGCTTTGATTATTTAATGATTTTATGGTTATTTTACTATAGCCGTCATTATGTTTTCATTTTAACACGTACAGCATAAGTAGTCCAGGCTAAAATAAAATGAGAGCAGGTTTGCTAAAATGGCCAACAATGAATTGTGTCATAACTCACATTAGCTGGATGACACTCAGGAGAATGTTACTCCTATGATATATTTTATGCTGCTAGAATAAGGAAAAATAGTTGTTTTAGTTTTTTTTCAGTCATGAGAATAAGGACCTAATCTGTAACTTGCTCTGCAAGATTGATTCTGAGTTTTCCAAACTCAGGAGAATCCATCTTGGACTGCTCCAATCTAAACCATCTGACCTAAGACCCATATTGTTCTGACCTATTGTTTGTCAGCATTGTGCTTTTGGGCGGGAGTTCAGTTGTGACAATAGTATCAAGTGCCCAGCTAAGTAGAACAAACATGGCCGTGCTGGTTGACGCTCGCTTAGAAGCGGCTATTGAATCGGTTGCAGAGGAACTGGATACAATTTTTTCGTTAAAAAATGAGCAAAGGGAAGCACTTTGTGAAAAGGGAAACAAGTGAAACAAACATGACCGCGCCAGTTGACACTCGCGTAGAAACCAGTGCTAGCAGGGTGTTACCTTGTGTGTCTACTCTGGTAGAAAATTAAGAATTTTATTAGGTCTGTGTTACGGCCACAGCCTTTAGGCTTTGTGTGTTTTTTTTTTCCCTTCTGTTTTGATGTGGCGCTGTTACAGGGGGAGGATCAGCTGCGGTTCCCATTGGTGCTGTCCTTTCAGTGACAGAGGCAAGATATACAAAAAAAAAATGAAATAAATACCTGCTAATCAGTAATCCTCTAGGCTTGTAGCTATTTAACTCTTTAGATACAATCTTTGCCTAAACTCCGCTGGATGATATCTGTGTGACCTGTCTCCTCCTCCGCAGCACTCCTTCAAACTTTAACTAACAAAACTGCTTATAATACAGCCAAACCAAAGTGTAACAATCTATAGCCTACTTTGGCTAATGGGCTGCTAGCTAGACATAACGGCAATCAGCAGTTCTTGTTACCCCAAGATTACTTTGAAAACAAATTTTAAAAAAAACGCCAAACCTGTAGCTTGTAATGTATATATACAGGTACATATGACTTTAAACAACAACCACATTTGTTTTTTTTTCGGGGGGGGGGGGGGGTTGTTAATACTGTCAGGAAAAAACATGTGCCTGTACCTGTACTTCAGAAGCATGAAAAGAGGGGGTTGGACCTTTTTTTTATTTTTATACAGCTTGTTGAACAGCTTTTCCAAGGTCACCTACGCTACCTTTTAAAGTTCTGACGGCCCCAAACAGGGCCAACACACTTCCACATTTAAATCTACTGATATTCTGTCTTCTAACTTATATGAACATCTACATGTTTTATATCACAAGAAGCTAAGAGCCTTGTGATTCTAATAATACATACTGATTACGAATACAGATATTTAAAAAGGGGGGCCACAGGTTGTGTTCCAACTACAGGGGGATCACACTCCTGAGCCTCCCTGGTATGGTTTATTCAGGGGCTCTGGAGAGGATGGTCTGACGGATAGTCGAACCTCGATTTAGGAGAAACAATGCGGTTTTCGTCCTGGCCGTGGAACACTGTACCAGGTCTAGACCCTCAGCAGGGTCCTAGTGGGTGCGTGGGAGTTCGCCTAACTGGTCTACATGTGTTTTGTGGACTTGGAAAAGGCGTTCGACCTTGTCCCGCAGGGAATCCTGTGGGGGGTACTCCGGGAGTATGGGGTACGGTGCCCTTTGATAAGGGCTGTTAGGTCCCTGTATGAACGGTGTCAGAGTTTGGTTCGCATTGCCGGTAGTAAGTCGGAGAGTATTTTACTGCTCATATAAAATACCTAGAACCCACTAGAACCATTCAGTAATGTTGCAAATCAAAAATGGTACATTAGTAAGTATTGGAAAATATAATTATTTGTTGTAGAGCAAAACATTTCAATAGAGTTCTCTCATCAGTAGCTCTGTTATAGTATTTTTTGTGCCACACAATCTCTGACCCATATTTTTTTTATCCATCTAATCTCCTAAGAACAACTGAGTTTCACAGTATTTTCTAGTTTACTATGATGTATGTTCTAATTACTGTGGTTCATTTTGTAGACTGTCCTGTTTTAGAGCATGATTTATTGGTTGTCCTTCAACACTTCGTAATCGAAGAGTAATTACAATAACTTTGGCTAAAAGAGCATTTGTGAATAGGGACAGGGATGATTAGTCTTTAAAACGGACTCCCACAGCATTCAACAAAATTCACATGACTAACAATGTTGCAAGGAGGTGTTTCTTTATGGGCCTCATATGGGATTCAAAGTCTGCAATGGACTGGCGATTAGGGATGGGTACCAATATTGCCGTAATGGCAGTGCCTGAGTATCATCCATGTCCTGGTGTCATTTTTTTAATTTCCTTTATTGTATAAAGTAGTCTTACATCAATCCTTTTGTTCTTTTTGAGTCTCTTCTCTGTCCTCTCAAACCCCCAGATGGTTGTGGCTTGTACTGAGCCAGGTTCTGCTGGAGGCTTCTTCCTGTTAAAGGGGAGTATTTTTCTCTCCACTGTCGCAACATGCTTGCTCAGTATGGGCGATTGCTGAGGAATGCTGGGGTTTGAGTCTGCATGATCCAGGCGCAACCTCATGTCGATACCATACCATATCTTTTTATTTATAATGCGCTTTACAAATGACAGAGGTCAACCAAAGTGCAGAACATAAGCTAGAAGCATAAGAAAGTAAAGCAAAGTATAAAACATATTAAAAAACAGATAAACAGCAGAAAGTCAGAATAAAAATAAAAAGCTGGTACAAATGCTTGAGAACACATAGGTCAGGTACACCCTCTAGGCTAACAATGACAACAGGGCTAATTAAAAGCTAAACTAAAATAATACATTTTAAATCATGACATAAAAACATGAATCGAAGTATGTAGACTGGCGTATCTCAAGAGGGAAATCATTCCATAATTTTGAGCATACACAGAGAAAGCTCTTTCCCCACGACTTTTTAAACGCACAGACGGGACTCGCAGAAAAAGGTGGTCAGCAAACCTAAGACAATGTGAAGGCTGATATGAGCAAAGAAGCTCTACCAAATATGGAAGGGCCAATCCATTCAGTACTTTAGAAGCAAAAAAAAGAAATTTAAACCGTATTCTAAAATGAACTGGCAACCAGTGCAAAGGGGGTGATTTTTGTTCATTTTGAACAAGTTGCAAATGGGATAGAGAAGTTGTATTTATGCCAGCCAAGGAGGAGTTAGAACAATGAAGGTGAGAAGTAACGAAAGCATGTAGTACGGTTTCCAGATGCTTCCTTGTTAGAATAGACTTCAATCTGACGATCCGCCTAAACTGATAAAAACATGCTCTAACTAAACTATTAACTTGTGAATCCGTCATCAGCTTGGAATCAATTTTCTAGCCCTAAGGAGGTACTAAGGTATACAGGAATAGATGCCATTGCGTTATGAGAGGGCATACTTTTACTGTTGGCCGATGATTCAAAGCAATCTGCTGGGATTCCATACACAGAAAACCTTTAATTAATTGGAATGTTTGTATAACTGTATAGAAATCACTTTTCTTGTAAAGTGCCTTGAGATGACATCCGTTGTGAATTGGCGCTATATAAATAAAAGTGAATTAAATTTATTAGTTGTGTTTGTTACTTTTCATACAAGACCACACATACATTGTGATGGTGATTGTGGAGTTCAAAACAATTCAATTGATTACACCTATATTCGGTTTTTTAAAAAGAGCAACAGCATTTGGATTTGTATGTTATTTACAATGAATTCTTTTTTTTGTCATATTAGGAATAGTGATTAATTCACAGCTACCTGGTGATTAATTAGATCAGCATTTGTAAAGTTTGACAGCACTACTAAAACAAAAAAAAGAGGATTTTGGACAAAGCTTGCATGGTTTCAATTCTTTAAGCATTGTTTCGAGCAGCGTCTATGCACCAGCACTCATAAATACTGGTTTGGCACCAGATTCGAATAAAACCAAAACGATACCCCCCTGTCCCCTGTCTATAGAAGGTATTGAAAATGGATGTATGGATGGATGGGTTTCAAAGTCTGTAAGATCCCTTTAAGATCCTTTCTCAGTCACAAGTGTTGACCAGAGGACAAGTGTTATCCTTTCACTTTCCTTGGGTGTTTTGGGGATTTGAGCTGCTCGTCCTCCAATCAGAACTGCACCCTTCTAAGCCTTGAGGCCTTACGAACTGCAAATTGTTTAACAAGGTGTAATTTCTCCGCCTTAGCTGCAATCATGATTATATCCCTCAGGAAGGGCTTCCCCCTGCCACCATGGTACCCTTATCCTACCTGCAGGGCTAAATCGATTGGTAAAGTGAAAGCATGTCACTGGGGACATTCAGAGTTTGTAAGGAGGAAATGGAAAGTGAAAGGCTAATCACAGCCTTTTAACATCATTTGTCACTTTCTATGAACAGAAATGCATTTTCATGCACCATACAGCTACAAAGGAAGTATCTTCTTTTAGAGTAAAAGAGGAAGTACAATAAAATATTTCACAATTTGCACAAACTAATACTATTTAAAACATCAATATACAGTATCTGTTTAAAGTGGTAACAGAAAACCATCCCCTCACACTAACTGGCAAGTTGGTGGCTGTCATAGCTATCAACTATTACTTAGTGCCCGTCACAGAAGATGTTAAGATGGAAAAGAAAATCTAATCGACTGTGGAATATTCTACAGTGAGCATAAACAAACCCTTACCTCACTTGAATTTTAACAACCTAAAGCTAAACTGAACAAATAACATAATGTCGACTTCCTAAAACTTAATACTGTATCCCACTGATGGATGGATAGTAAAGGCTAGATCATTTTTATAATGGCTAGATATGGAAAACCATATAATTGATAGAGGAAGTAGATCTCATCATTGTAGAATACGCCCAACATTTACTGAATTCTAAATAAACTGTTTCACATGGCAAGATTCAAAAATAGTTGTACAATTTCCAAACCTTGAGCAACTAAAATATGACTATAGAAAATTATGGATACAACAGTTATGGTCCCGTGCAACCACAGGGCAATGGCTAGACACCAAACAGATTTTACAAAAATTCCCAGAACAGACAACAGATCTCGCAAAACTTCACAAGATAAAACGTGACTTTGGGGTAAATTAACATGGCGGCTGAGGAGGAGGCATTGGCAGTAGTTTGTGGACTAGTTTAAATTGAAAAGATAAGGTGTTGAACAAAGGAGGGAGAGCAAGAGCTTATGGAGATAGAAAAGTCTCATTATTAATAAACTCAAGCAGGGTTTTTTAACAAATGTATATACTCATTCAGACATGTACATGGTCTGTTTCACAAATGCACACGCGTAGGTTCACAAACGCACACGATCTGTTTCAAAAAGGCACACAATATCTTTAAAAAAATGCACAAAATCTGTTTCAAAAATGCAAACAATCTGTTTCATAAATGCACATAGGCTTTTTTTTTTTCTCTTCTTTTTTTTTCTTACGTGTCCTGTCTAGCAGTATGCTACTCAGAATTGGTGTCTGAGCACCCAGTACGAGCCCAACAGTTTTACTTTCCCAAGCAGAGTATTACAGCTTCGCTGTAGTACGCCACTTGATGTATATGTATGAAAAATCTTTATTAGTGATTACTGAGGGTTCAGTTTGCTGAAGTCATGGACACGAAACCGAGACAAGAAGGGAGAAAGGAAGAAGGTGAAGAAAAGAAACCGGACCAACAGAGGCGCGAACTGACGACACAAGACAGGGAGGCAAACAAAGAACACAAGAAAACATCCCAGTCCTCCACCTCTGCCGGACGGCAGAGAAACAGTAATAAAAAACAAAAACAACAAACTGTACAGAACCAAACCAATAGTTCGGATCTAGTAGAATAAACTAAGAATTACATATTAACTACACACAAGCATGGATTAATGAACATAATACAAAGAAAAAAAGAAAAAAAAAATGCACACAAGCTGTTCACAAATATAATTTTGAAAAAAGCTCCAAATATATACTCACAGATCATACAAATTCCTGAATGTGCATGAACCCACCACTTCTCATTTGTGAACCTCTCTGCATTTGTGAGAGAATTCTGTGTGGTGAGTTTTGAGACTCACCTAACGTGGACAGAAAACGAATGTCACCATTGGCTATTTCATAATGGAGCAGTCCTTAAATCCCCCAAGATACCCAGAGCACTCTGTTGGCAAAACACATGGCAGGAATACCTGCTAGAATTATATTAAGAGCCATATGTAGCCAATATATTAATCGTGGTATCCTTGCAATTGTCAAAAGAGGAGATGTCTGTAATTCTTGAAAAGACCATCCATATACACATTGATTAAAGGTTGTCACTGATTGTGCTTTTTATTTGGATTTTAATGAATATTGAATTGCATTGAATATTTTGGTGTTTTTAAGATTTCTGTTATGTTTTACCTATTGTGCATTACTTTGGACTGGAATATAAACATGGTACGAAATAGTTTCTATTAAGCTTATTTCATACATTACATAAAAAAATCCACTTTTTCTTAACCAAACTTTTTTTTCAACCAATTTTGCACATCAGTCTGAGAAAAATACAAAATAAAATAATCAACAAATAAAAGAGAAGGTTCATGGCGATGAAATGAAGATGTAATTTTTGGCTCACCTACAGTACAATATCAAGATATCTAGCCTTTATATAATCCTTGGATAACCTGGCACTTTGACATGCTGCATCCCGTTCCCAATTTATTCATGATACTAGGGTTCAAAGTGTGTCTTTGGAAGCTGTTAGCACCCTGCTGGAAGTGATACCACCTGCTGTGGTGAAGATGTTTTATAGTGTGAAATTTCCAGGAGGGGTGCTAATTTGCCTTTGCGGTCTGCCCACATAAAGCAGAAAATAGTTCCCTTCAGTAATGAGTCGAACTCTGTAAACAAATTGGAAGGAAAATTCGAGCATAGAAGATTCCTGCAGAAAGAGCAGCTACTTTTCTATCTGAAAAAATAAAATAAAAACTATCACAGTTTGCAAATGATCTATACGTTTTCATACAGTCAGTGTTCCTTTGATCAGAGACAATGATGTTGAAATGCCGATTGGTGTTTGATCGTTCTCACTGAAATCCTTACAAACAGATGTCATCATCATGTCCAAAATTCATATGTGATTGATCTTAGGGGCTCCAGAAAACATAAGAAAGGAACTAATGTATTATTAAGTCTTTTAGGCCATTTTCAATCTGATTTTCCCTATTGCTGATCTCTTTAGTGTATTTTTTTTTGTCCACCTCCCCCCTGTCCATCACATCTGATCTCTTCAGCATTCAGTTTAAAGGCTTGGAACATTGAATCAAAACCATGGCCCACATTTTTTATCTTCTGATCTCCCTTTGTTACGTCAACAGTTCTCTGTCTAACATTTTTTGTCCCTTTATGAAAAGTTAACAGGTCAGATTACAATAAAGAAAATAAAAAGATCAATCAATCATGTAAAAACAATCTTCTAATACAGCGTTTTGCAAAAGTATTCATGTATAATTTCCAGGTGGATAGAAACTGATGCACAGTTTGCACGATTTAGTAATGAGAAATCAATAAGTGTATCATGCATTACATTCAACCACCAATCATTTTGTAGTTTGATAAATCAAATTTTATTTATGGCCAAAGCATTGGTGTATTGCACATCGAACTTGGTGTAGTCGTTGTTGTTAGATACGTTGATCTAAGAAATGAGAAAATGAAACCACATGAGCCAAACTGATTTGAGATTACATAAAAGACAACAATAGTATAAAAACCTGCTTATTTCAATCAAAGCATGCAGACAACCACCTTTGAATACACAATATGTTTAACCTTGAACCTAATGGGCAGAAGATTAAAACAACGACACTCTTGTGAGCTAAAAACAATTAATTGAAGTTACAAGTTGCACAGGCTCATGTTGGTTTTAAATTTAATTTAGCAATTGAACTACATAAAAATTGGTTTATTCATCTTGTATTATTGGATATGTAATTTATGTTACAAAGTTCAATGCATGTGTGTGTATCTTAACAATAATGCAAACAGTTCTTTACTTTGACTTACCTTACTGTGTGACGATGGTCTCCATGTCACATTGATCCATGTTGATCTGTCTTACTGAAAGATATCACGAGAAAAGGTAAACATGGCTATCTCTTTGCAAAATGCAAAAAATTGCAATTTTTTTTACGAAAGTAACACATACACAGAACAATGCTGTGTTTATAATTCACATTGCACCACATCAGTTCTCCTTCCTAATATGCCAAACAATGGAGTATTTTGCAGCAGCATGTGTGTGTAAATGACATGTTAGTATATTATTACTGGCGTATTGGGTGGATGTGATTGTAAATTCATGAGTAATCTGTGGTAATCTTACCGCCCGCTTGGGATGTCAGTTGAGTATAAAAGTGGCACATGTATATTGATCTATGCATGTTAGTTCACTGTATAGTTTCAGTATATTTCATAGTGAATTACCGCTGTGTTACAAATGCACATTATTCAGTCAAAGTGATGTTTTAGGACTAGAATTACTGCTAACTCGTTAGCGGAAGTAGCGGTGTACATTTTCCCAATAAGAGCATCCAAGTTCAGATGTGATACACTGGAGAATCTGCTTAGTGTTTACTTATGGGAAAATGGTATATTGTGATCATCTAGATTTGTCCTTTTTTTTCACTGAAACTTATATTATTTTTCTGGTCATATTTAGGAAAGGTGATTAATTCACAGCTACCCTGTGATTAATTAGATCCTTTGACAGCCCTAATAAAAATAAAAAAACATGAGGGTTTTTGGACTAAGTTTGTATGTTTTCCATTCTTTAAGTGCTTCTTTAAGAACCTGTATTCGATGAAACCTAAACCATACTCATCCCTAATTTTGAAACTGTTATGGAATAAAAAATATCTTTAACAAAGATGAGACTGGTGTCCTTCAGGTGTTTTCAGGGATGAATACAGTATATTGATCATCACTGAGTAACAGTGTGCATAAAGGCAATTTTGCATCATTAGAACCTGCCAACCCATCAATTCTAAAACATTAATTGTTTAGTTTAAATTAACCCTACTGTCTTGATTGTTACATAAACTAAAATAGGGAATATGGTCACATAATATATGAATAAAAAATGCCATTACACTACCTGCTTTTTATTACTTTCTTAAGTAATAACACAAGCTAAGACAGGGAGAAAATATTTAAGATTCTATCACAAGACTTATGCCCATACTTCACTTTAATTATTTGAATGAACAAGCACCAACTTCTATAACTGAACAACATGGATGAAGCAGTCAATCAAGACTCTGGCATAAGCTTAAATTCAAAAATGGGAAAGTTTCATGTCTATTGGCTTCATTGGAAGATCCTGCACACTCATGTGCAACTCATTTCATTTGACTTTACAACTTACTCCTTTGCTTATCAGAAGTTTCTCTGGGGAGTATGAAAACAGGGAATTGAAAACAGACATCAAACATCCTGGGAGATGTGGTGGCCTACATTTATGTGAGTTCTGCTGTGAGCAAGGCCTGCACTATCATGACAAGCTCTATCTTTTAGTACACTGACTGTGCTAACCTGCAGAGGCAAGATAAAGAAAAATGGGTTCAATTTCCCCCATCTGGGAGAGTGTGCTTGTTAGACCACAGGATCCATTCTGGTTACCCCGGGACCTTTGATCTGGGATTACACAGGAAGCTCCAAGATGAGAGGTCTACGATTGGCCTGGGAGAGCTCATGATGGAGCAGCCTTAGGTGGTCGTAGCCTGTGAAGTGAAAACCACTGCTGAGTACGTTGTGAAGCAAGCTTGCACACTCATAAGTGGATTATTACATGATTGCCAATTTTCATCACTCGAGAATAGGATGAGAAGTAAAAAAGGGATTGATTCAATTTTCCTGCAGCAGCATCTAACCCTGGAGGGGAGGGGGGTTGTGGGGGGTACCTCTGATCAACTGGAGGTATTTTTTTAAAATTATTTTCTTAGTACAGTTTGTTTTCTTGATTTTTGTGGATATTTCTGCTTGTTTTCCTTCTTTTCTTTAGCAAGAAGGCCATTGTTTATATTGACTGATTTTTATTCTGCGTTTTACTGTATGTATCGGTAATCATTGTGATTTATTATCTACATTTAAAAACTGTTAACCACAAATATCTATCAGTAAATTAGAAAAAAAATGCAAAATATACTGTATACTTTTTGGCATTTTTGAATTATTGAAACACAGTAAACAAGACGTCAAGTGTTTATTTCTATTAACTTTGATGAAGATGGTCTACTGCTAAAAACAGGAAAGACTGCAGACCTGACAGCTGTCAGGCAGACAGACAGTAATCGACATCTTGCATGTTTAACATTCCATTTTTCTAATAAACGTTAGCCAAAAAAGATTTTTTATTAATAAGACTGCCCATAGTTTAAAACGAAAGTAAAATAAAAGGAAAAACTGTGCTTAATGAAAAAGATCCAATGCAATTGTAATTGTGAAACAAAGTTTATTCAAGAGTACTGGGGGAAATTTACAATATCCGGAAAGTAAAAGTTGGAGTTTTGCAGATTAATTAATTAATGTGTTCTTGTTGGTCTTGTTAGTTTTCTTAATTCTAATACACTTAAATTGGGAGTTTTGTTTTCAATGTGCAGATATGGGTTTTGCCCCCCGGTTTCCTCCCACATTCCAAAAAATATACAGTCATTTTCATGAAATTTTAATTTGGTCTCCGGTGAGGCTTGTTTACTGTTTGATTGAAAGTGCCTTTTGGGGGAAGGAACAATCTTTAAGCAAGTTTTGAACATACTTTTCATTAAACCTCCATTTTGATAAGTGGGTTTTAATTATTCTGGTGTAATAGTCTAATCATGAATGTTGTACTTTAGCTGTAAGCAGAAAATCATCATAATTAACAGAAATAAAGGCTTGAAAAAGTAAGGAATTAATATGATAATGTGTTTCATGTAGTGAATTGAGTTACTGAAACAAATACATTTTTGAATAATATTTTGACTCATTGAATTGGTCTTCTTACATGGGTCAGTTTTACTTTTTAATTGCATCTGTGTTGCCTAAGTAATAGACTGTTGAGCTGTACAGGGTGTACGCCAACTCTTGCCAAATGAGCACTGGATATATGCCCCTTCCATGGATAAGAAGGCAGAATGGATGGATGGATGGATGTGTTGGGGATTTATCAATTAAAAGTAATTAATTAATTGATAATTGTTATGATGTATCTAGTGATGCTGAGAATATTAACCAATAATTGTAAATTATTAATTTAATTCTCCCTTCAGATTATTAACAGGGCACAATACATTTTTTTTTTTATCCCAAAAAAAATTGGCAAAAACATATACAGACGTGGAAAAAATTGTTGGTACCCTTCATTAAATCAAAGAAAAACTCATAATGGTCACAGAAATAACTTTAATCTGACAAAAGTAATAATAAATAAAAATTATATAAATGTTGACCAATGAAAGTCAGACATTGCTTTTCATCCATGCTTCAACGGAATTATTAAAAAAATAAATGCATGAAACAGGCCTGGACAAAAATGATGGTAACTACAACTTAATATTTGGTTGCACAACCTTTTGAGGCAATCACTGCAATCAAATGATTCCTGTAACTGTCAATGAGACTTCTGCACCTCTCAGCAGGTATTTTGGCCCACTCCTCATGAGCAAACTGTTCTAGTTGTTTCCGGTTTGAAAGATGCTCAATAGGATTGAGATCAGGGCTCATAGAAGGCCAGTGTTTTCCTCTTAGCCCTTCTTGGGTGTTTTTAGCTGTGTGTTTTGGGTCATTTTCCTGTTGTAAGACCCGTGACCTGCGACTGAGACCATGCTTTCTGACACTGGCCAGCACATTTCTCTCTAGAATCCCCTGATAGTCTTGAGATTTCATTGTACCCTGCACAGATTCAAGACACCCTGTGTCAGATGCAGCAAATCAGCCCCAGAACATAACCGAGCCTCCCCCATGTTTCACAGTAGGGACCGTGTTCTTTTCTAGATATGCTTCATTTTTCCGTCTGTGAACATAGAGCTGATGTGCCTTGGCAAAAAGTTAAATTTTTGTCTCATCTGTCCACAGGACATTCTCCCAGAAGCTTTGTGGCTCGTCAGCATGTAGTTTGGCATACTCCAGTCTGTTTTTTTTAATGATTTGTCCTCTGGCTCAAACAGCGAAGGATGTTCCGATCTGACACTGATGTTCCTTGAGCATAAAGTTCAGCTTGGATCTATTTTGAAGTCTTTCTAGGCTCTTTTGTTACAATTTGGATTATCCGTCTCTTTGATCTGTCATCAATTTTCCTCCTGCAGCCACGTCCAGGGAGGTTGGCTACAGTCCCATGGATCATACATTACTGAATGACATGTGCAGCTGTAGTCACAGAAACATCTAGCTGCTTGGAGATGGTCTTATAGCCTTTACAGTTAACATGCTTGTCTATGATTTTCTTTCTCATCTCCTGAGACAACTCTTTCCTTTGCTTCCTCTGGTTTATATTGAGTGTGGTACACACCACGTCACCAAACAACACAGTGACTACCTGGAGTCCTATATATAGGCCCACTGAGTGATTACAGGATTGTAGACACCTAGGATGCTGATTAGTGGACATACCTTGGATTAACATGTCCCTTTGGTCACATTATTTTCATTCTTTTCTAGGGGTACCATAATTTTTGTCCAGGCCTGTTTCGTGCATTTATTTTTTAAATAATTCTGTTGAAGCATGGATGAAAAACAATGTCTGACTTTCATTGGTCAACATTTGTATAATTTTTATTTCTTATTACTTTTGTCAGATTAAAGTTATTTCTGTGACCATTATGAGTTTTTCTTTTATTTAATGAAGGGTACCAACAATTTTGTCCACGTCTGTATTTATTAATAAGAGGATTATTAATCAATAATCTCACTTATAATGATTAATGACTAGGGATTACACCAGAAAGATCCTATCTGAAGGAAACTAATTCTTGCAGTAATTCACACACACACTCAGAATAAAAGAAACCAGAGACTTGAATCAATTTAACCAATTTATTCTAAAAACACAACTAAAATAAAACACCACTTATACTAAACGGTTCTGTTAAGGCTACCGGTACCTGAGCAATATGGCGACCAGCGGTGATGTCCCTTAAGGCCGTCACGGGGCGCCTCCTACCGACGTCGTACGCAGCCCCTGCGGTGTATGTCACGAACGTGCAGCTTGTTTGATAAGGACAGGGGGGATGTTTTATGACTTATTGTTTAACTTGGAACAAGAGGCCTATGGTTCCTTCCTAACAAAGAAAGCTCGTGGCTCTTATCAGTGGGTTAGCTTCTGCTAATACAGGCTCTGGTTGGGAAATGGAAGAAAATGGGTTTCAAAATGTCCTTTGCGTGCTGCGCGTTCCTGGCAGGCACTCCGAAGATGCTGTTGCCTATGACAACACTTCACTGTAAACTACCGGAGAAGAACCAAAACTTCTACAGACTAACAATTCTGTTCACATAAAAGACAAAAACATACAGGAAACACACAATCAAAATACAAAAACACACAAATTTACCCGTAAGCAAAACATGGCACGGAGGAATCTCAGAGCGCTCGAGGTAGATGCAGCTCTTCACATCAGCGGTTATGCATGCATATAATTATAAAGAAAAACTTCCTAATTTATCCACCCAGGTAAAAGGTAAATTTAAACAGCCTTACTTTAAAGAGGAAGCTTCCAGGTGTGGAAGAAAAAGTCGGGAAGCGAGATGCTTGGCTCGTCAGCCGCGCGGGGAAAAAAACAAAAAGAGAGGAGTTCAGCGCATCAAAAAAAAAAGTATAGTTTTGGGACAAAATCCAGAACACGTGTTAGGAAAAGGAGTCTCTTCTTACAGTACGTAGAACTGCCGACACCATCAGGCGAGCTTGGAAGAGGACGATGGATGCTCATCCATCGCTTTTATGCTGAGTGTGGGCGCATCGCCCCCCTGTCCCCGTATCTGTCTCCAATCAGGCTGCGGGCAGCAGCGGCGGTTTTGATGGATTGGCATTCTAGCCAATTGCTGCAGCAGATCATCCACCGCTCAGCGGATTCAAACAGGGAAGGAGCGGATAGCTCCGCCATTGGTCAGAATTGCGCAGCCGGGGGAAGGGGCGTGCCGCCAAGTTATGGAATGCTGGGTCATGATTGTAGAGCTCTTTTTGATGTCATATTCATGGTTCAGACCCCAACAGATGTATCCCCAATCCCTACCCCCACTAGACTATGAAGGTCACAATGTAACATTCCTGTATTAAAAATGACTTTTTTGCTGAAAGGGTCAATCAAAATAACCAGAAGCAGGCATGAACGAAAATTTTCTGTAGTAAACCTATTTAACTTTTTATGTGTAATTACAAACCTTTTTGAAGATCCCAAACTAGATCCCAAACTTTTTGAAGAGCCCAAACTAGTGTTTGACAATCCAACTTGACCAGAGTCCAACACGTACAAAGCCCAAAAAAGCCATACTCTAAGTTAAACATCCTTTGGAGAAAAAGATTATAAAAAAATGTTAGTGGTCAATGCCATAATGATGTCAACATGAAGTTAAGCAATGTACTGAGGATTCTGAGACAGTACTGGATGCGGGGGGAGGCAAGAGTGTGATCCCTCATTGGCACCCTTTAATGATTATGATGTAATTGTAATGCTCATATGCTGCATTAATACGTTTTTCTCAGACTGGGAAGAGAACGTTGTTCCTTCCTTTCCGTCTATTCTCACTTATTTAGCATCATTGACAGGTGCTGCTTTTAATATAGCATACGGCTGGGCGATAATTCGATAGCAATATATATCGACGATAGATGTTTGGTTCGATAGAAAAAAAAGGGGGTCGATAAAAAAGTTTGATAGAAAAAAAAGTTCCCCCTCGTTTTTTCATTATACCCTATCAGGCAGCTTAATACAACAATCATTACTTATTCCAAACGAATCATTAACAATGGCCCACGCAGCTCTGTCAGCCACCCTCTCTCCTTTCAAATCACAAAAAGGATTAAATGATTTGAGCTGAAACAGAATTTAACCGTAGCTTCGGCGCGCTCAGACGTAACAACAAATAAGCAGCAGAGGACGTTGTCTCGGATAAATGTTTCAGTGGCTCCGGTAAAGGTTACGTCCCGTTTTGAACCGATCCTCGATGCACTAAAATACTAAACATAGCAATAATGAACGAAATATAAAACTACGGTCAGCTGTTTAAAGCAAGACTTCCCTCTACAGCTCGCTACAAATCTCTTACAGAGACACAGGAAACGTACCCAGGTCGCGTCGCGTTGCTAACATCTGTGGCTTTTAAAATCTACCCTCGGTTCTGCTCCCGGTCCTCGGAAGCGGAAAAATGCTTAAAAACACACAACAGGGGTTGGATAGACCTGCTGGCTTCAGCTCTCAGTGACTGAGCTGCAGTGTTGGAGCCCATCAACACTGGTGAGTAGCTAGTTAGCTTTAGCCTACAGCTGAAGAGAATTTGACTAAACCTTATTCACAAACTACTTTAAGGGTTTCATCCATTAATATTATAAAGTGTCGTAAATGTTTAAAAGATTAAAAAGAATAAAAATAAGCCTTTACTTTAAATCACTAACATGATTAAAAAAACAACTATATATATATATATATATATATATATATATATATATATATATATGAAAAATGGTTAATACTATTACTTTTATTTGTATTTACTGATGTTACTCAGGTCTCTTGGTTTGTTTCTGTCTTACAAACTTACTTATGATAATAAGAAGTTTTTTTTTTAAATTTAATTAATTTAATTCTTAGTTAAAATTAGTTCAATGAAGAATAACAAAATGACTGGGCATTTAAAATATAGTTTTTACATTATGTGATTTTTTTTATCGATAATTATCGATATCGATCAATATGACTGTTTTTTTTTTTATTGATAAGCTTTTATCTATATCGCCCAGCCCTAATATAGCATTGATGCACATGAGCCTTGCTTGTTAAGCTTTGCTTGAATCAGAATCAGAAAGGGTTTATTGCCAAATGTTGGGCAGATTTACAACATCAGGAAATTGCTACAAAAAAGGCAAAGATTGATATATACACGAGTGCAGATAATGATCAGTGCAAATCAGAAAGGTACAGACAAATACAATAAGGGTCATGTAACTGATACAGAGCTGGGGGTGAAAAAAGTCTTAGAGTTATTGTTCATGAGTCCGACAGCAGAGGGGAAAAAAATGTTCTTATGACAAGAGGTTCTGGTCCGAATGGACCGCAGCCTCCTTCCTGAGGGAAGCAGGTTAAACAGTCTGTGTCCAGGGTGAGAAGGGTCTGCAGTGTTCTAACCTGCATGCCCCAGTGTCCTGGAAGTGTACAGGTCCTGTAGAGATGGGAGTCTAGAGCCAATCACCTACTCAGTAGAGCACCCAACATGCTGCAGTCTCTGTTTGTCCCTGATGGTGGCTCCAGCGTACCACACGGGGATGGAGGTGGTGAGGACGGACTTGATGATTGCAGTGTAGAATTGCATCATCCATATTGGCAGGTTGAATATTTTCAGCTGCCCCACGAAGTACATCCTCTGCTGGGCCTTCTTTATAACAGCAGTGGTGGTGGGCTCTCACCTAAGGTCTTGGGTGATGGTGGTACCCAGGAAGTGGAATGAGTGCACATTGGTGATGGGGGTGTCAGTCAGTCCTGAAGTCCAGAATAATCTCCACTGTCTTCTGGGTGTTCAGCACCAGATTGCACCAGGACACAAGACGTTCGGTCTCTATCCTGTAGGCAGACTCACCACCGTCTGAGATGAGTCTGACAATGGTGGTGTCATCTACACACTTAACAAGCTTGAGAAACTGGTGGTTGGAAGTACAACTGTTGGTGTACAAAGAGAAAAGCAGAGGACAAAAGAACACAGCCCTGAGGGGAGCCGGTGCTGATGGTTCAGGAGTCCAAGACACACTTCCCCAGCCTCATATGCTGTTTCCTGTCTGTCAGGAAGTCAGTAATCCACCTGCAGATAGGATCAGGATGATCAGGGATCATCTGGCAAAGCTTGTCTTGGGGAAGGTCTGGAAGGATGGTGTTGAAGGCAGAGCTGAAGGCAAGGCAATTTTATTTATAAGGCACACTTTCAACACAATGCAATTCAAGGTGCTTTACATGATTCAGTGGTTAAGAAACCAAATACACGACAAAAATGAAAATGTGAAAATGAAAATCAAAACAGATCATCACCAAAGAAATGCATTTAGTAAGCACCTTGAATTGCATTGTGTTAAAAGTGTGCTATATAAATAAAATTGCCTTGTCTTGTAACTGAAGCATAAAATAAAATAATTATGAGGGTCCCGAGATAGGAATGAACAAAGTGGTCAAACGACTTTATGACGACATATGTCAGAGCCACAGGTCTGTAGTCTGTCATCCTTGGCTTCTTGGGGACAGGAACTATGGTGGATGGAAGTATTGAAGCAGGCAGGTCATGCCTGCAGTGAGGAGTTGAAAATGCTAGAAAACACAGGGGCCATCTCATTTGCACAGTGTCTGAGAGTGGCAGGAGACACGTCTGGCACGGCAGCTTTGCTTGCGTTTACGCTTTTAAACTGCTTCCTCATGTCTGCTTCATGTATATGTAGGGTTTTAGTTGGAGGTGATGATGTCCATATAAATGACTGAATTCACCTGAGCTTCATTGGTGGAACCAAATAAGCCTGAAGTAAAATATTAAACTAATTCAAGAGTGCATATTTCAAATGAGCCTTGATTTCTTGAGCTTGCTTCGTGGAATACCACCCAGCTCATAGAAAACCCTAAAACCACATGTAAACAAACACAGCAGACTTTTTTTTGCGTTCTCTATACTCCTTGTGTTCAAAACACCAAAAGGCCATATGAGACCATAGAGAAACTCTCCTTTCAATATAAAGCATCTAGTGCTCAAACGCTGCACTGACTACTAATTAAATCAACCATAGTGTACTGTTCTGGGGAAATTTTCTCTGGCTGTTGTTGAGCTACCGCTCTCTCTTTCATTTGACAGATAGTTAGAAAATTGGCTCTGTTCCATGCGTCCTTCCGTAAGTCACGGATAGACCTTGCGTTGACGGGTAATAGCTTTGTGTCTATCCATTCTGACATAGACGGAGAAGTATAAACTAGGCTTTAGTATACAAGCTAAAATAGCCAACCCAGCTCTGCCATCAATTTCCCTTCCCGTTTACTGCTCCAAGCTGAGAATGCTCGATGAGTGCAAAAAGAGGGGAATGCACAACAGGTGGAAGTGCCGTGACAAGAGAGTTTGATGAATGGCTCAGGAGCTGAACGTCTTTATTTGGACCGCGGAAAAAGATTGGATGCATTTTTTTTTTCAAGATTGTAAGTTTTAGAGGCAATTGTAATAATTTTTTTTGGACAAAATAGCTAATTTATTGGTTGCCATTGGTATGTGAATAGCATTTTGAGCAATATCGCAAAAGTGTTTCAGAAAAAAAATCACCTACCCCAAAATTTAACCTTAGCCTTGCACTGCTTGCCCCATTTACAAAATAAACAAAAATTCACAGTTTAAAGACTTTATATCTATTTTTATCCACAGCAATTAAATTGTAAAGCACATAATAACCATTTTCAAACACCTCACCTCAGTCTCTTCTTAACTGATTTCTCTGCTCCAGTGGCAAAACCACAATTTTTACGCTTGATAGAGATGCAGAAGTGACTGTGCGCTTTTGGATAGGTTTTTAATGTTATCAGCTTTGCACAATGCATCTGAAATGACTGATAAATATGCAGACCAGAGGGATCTCTTGTCGGCTTGTATTTACAGTTTTTTTAGTTAGTGTCAGTGATATTTTTTGTCAGTATGAGTCACATGGGTCAATAATTTGACCACAGAGATGCTGTTACATTTTTTTTAGCTCAATTAGTTTTTGGATTATTTTAAATAGTAAACGATCTGCAATGCAATAAATTTGAGAGTGTGTTTTCACTGTCTGCTTAGGATAGCTGTGATGTATTGCTATTGGAGGTGTTTTAGAGCATTTTAAGGATTTCTGACAGAAATTTAAAATAACTTTCTTAGATTTTAAACAGAAGAAAAAGCTATTGTTTTCAAATTAAATTACATCAAAGAATAACATAAGCCACATAGTGAATTCCTAAATTCTTTAGCCCTTTATGTAAAACTTGAATCATTTCAGTCATCAAGTAAATAGGGATAGCAGACAAAGTAACCTGGAAAAGACACACACACACACACACACACACACACATATATATATATATACACTTACCTGAGGGATTATTAGCAACACCATACTAATACAGTGTTTGACCCCCTTACGCCTTAAGAACTGCCTTAATTCTACGTAGCATGGATTCAACAAGGTACTAAGAGCATTATTTAGAAATGTTGGCCCATATTGATAGGATAACATCTTGCAGATGATGGAGATATGTGGGGTGCACATCCAGTGCACGAAGCTCCCCTTCCACCACATCCCAAATATGCTCTATCGGGTTGAGATCTGGTGACTGTGGGGGCCATTGTAGTACAGTGAACTCATTGTCATGTTCGAGAAACCAATTAGAAATGAGTCGAGCTTTAGGACATGGTGCATTATCATGCTGGAAGTAGTCACCATAGGATAGGTACATGGTGGTCATAAACAATGTTCAGGTAGCCCGTGGCATTTAAACGATGCCCAATTGGCACTAAGGCGCCTGAAGTGTGCCAAGAAAACATCCCCCACACCAATACACTACCACCACCACCAGCCTGCACAGTGGTAACAAGGCATGATGGATCCATGTTCTCATTCTGTTTATGCCAAATTCTGACTCTACCATTTGAATGTCTCAACAGAAATCGAGACTCATTAGACCAGATAACATTTTTCCAGTCTTCAACTGTCCAGTTTTGGTCAGCTTGTGCAAATTGTAACCTCTTTTTCCTATTTGTAGTGGAGATGAGTGGTACCCGGTTGGGTTCCTCTTCTGTTGTAGCCCATCCGCCTCAAGGTTGTGCATGTTGTAGCTTCATAAATGCTTTGCTACATTTTTCGGTTGTAAGGAGTGGTTATTTCAGTCAAAGTTGTTCTATCAGCTTGAATTAGTTAGCCCATTCTCCTCTGACCTCTAGCATATATGAGGCATTTTCGCCTACAGGATTACACCAACCTAGAAATGGTTGTGCGGTGAAAAGAGTGTGTGCTTAAATCATCTTTCTTTCCCATTCTGACATTCAGTAGATTGTCTTGACCAAGACCACAACCCTGGTCCTGGTACAGACCAAAAGTTTGGACACACCTTCTCATTCAATTAATTTCCTTTGGTTTCATGACTATTGACATTGTAGGTTTTAACTGAAGTCATTAAAACTGTGAATTAACACATATGGAATTCTGTATTGCTTTTACATAAAACGTGTGAAAAAACCTGGCCTCGGGGAACTCCTTCAAGACTGTTGGAAAACCATTTCGGGTGACTTCCCTTTTGAAGCTCAAGAGAATGCAAAGCAGTAATCAGAGCAAAGGGTGGCTACTTTCAAGAATCTAAAATATAACATGTATTCAGTTATTTCACCCTTTTTGTTTAAGTACATACAGTAATTCCAAACATCATGTGTTTATTCATAGTTTTGATGTCCTAAATTGAGAATCTACAATATAGTCATGAAAAGAAATGAAACTCATTGAATGAGAAGTATATATATATATATATGAATTGATAATTCATAAATTATTAATTTAAATATTCCTTCAAATCATTTAAACAGGGCACCATCCAGTTTAAACTGGAAACAAGATGTTACATCTATCAAAATTAATTATTAAATAGCAATTTATAAATTAATTATCAATGATTTACCAGAGACCTTTTGATCTGAAGGGGATAGATAGATAGATAGATAGATAGATAGATAGATAGATAGATAGATAGATAGATAGATAGATAGATAGATAGATAGATAGATAGATAGATAGATAGATAGATAGATAGATATGTGTCTGTTTGTATGTATATAAAATATTGTTGCCTAATCAGTAAAGATTGTATTAAAGTTCTATTTATTACTTTGCTTCTCCCTTTTTTTCAGTCAACACTCACAGAGACCCACCTGCTGTGGCTGTCAGAGCATGCTGATACTCCTTGATATCAACCCCTCGGGAGTCGCTGGTGCAGAAAGAATGAAACTGTGTTTCACATATAGACTAATACCTCTTTAATTTCCCTAGCTATATTGACAGGAAGCCCTTTAATATTGAGATAAGTCTTGTGTAATGTTCTTTCCCTAACAATACAATGAGGGCCTATCCTTAAAGAACAACGCTATACACCGATTTATTCAGTTAGTGTGCTATAGACTATGGCTCTTGGTTTTCTTTTCGCTCCCCCTTGAACTCCTCAGTAAAGATGCATGTTGTGATCTTAACGTTATAAATGGGTTCTCTGGCAGTGCTTAGATTAGATTTGTTTCTATGAGATTCATTTTAGCCCTAACTCTGGTCTCTTTGCTCATGTGGCTTGTTTTCTTGATGAATGTCCCCTGCACTGTCAACAGTCATTTGCAAGACCTCTCCTCATACATTTGGCCAGAGAGAGTGCGGCAAATATCCTCCCTACTTAATCCACACTGCACACTGTCCTTATGCCTTTAACCTTTACTAAAGTCCTTCAGCCGATTTGAAACAAAGCATACAGACATGGATATTCAGTAATTATATTAATGAGACAATTAAAATTAAAACTGAATGGCTCCTGGTGGACAGCTGCTGTATAGCCTCAAGGATGTGTGTGAATGTGTAAGTAGAGTGCATAGTGATTGAGTTTTGATTTATATGTTTGCTGTGTTCCTAGGGGAGTAGAAAGAGGAGTATTTAATGCCTATTGCCTCATGCTGAGTGAAGTATTGATTGTCATGGCCTCCATCTTACTTTTGTCACACACCCGTAGGCCTGATATCTCCCACTGGTTGACTAAGTCGTCATTATTTCTCAGTTAGTTGGATATTCTCAAATTTGATAGTGACATATGGTTTGTTTTGTCAAAAGAAGAGCATGAGGGAAGAAAACAATATTTTACTAGATTAGGTTATTTAGTTTGTTGTTAATAGATGAAGTCTACAGTTCAAAGAGGATTGAAAAAATAGTCTGACAAACAAATTAATTATTTAATATTTAGAAGAAGTAAAGAACCCAGAAGCAATCAGAGACCCAACGGCAGAGCAAACAAAATACTAGAGGACAATCTTCAAGAACAAGGACAATGTTTTAAACCATCTGCAGACTTCTGCATCATTTCCCCACGATTATGCCTTCCATCTTTTATGACTCTGTTGCAGCCATCATCTTTTGCAGTGTTACATGTTGTAGGAGCAGTTTTTCAACTGCTGAGAGGAAGAGGTTGGATAAACTCTTCAGGAAAGCCAGCTCTGTTTTAGGATGTACCCTGGATGTAGTGCAGGTGGTGGGAGACGGAAGGACTCTGGCAAAAATAACATCTCTGATGGACAGTCTCCCACCCCATGCATAAAGATGTTGCTGAAATGCAGAGCTCCTTCAGTGACAGACAGTGTTGGGCAAGCTACAAAGAAATTGTAATATATTTCACATTATTTGTTACAATGTCAAAAATGTAATATGTTTGCATTACATATTACTGTTTGAAAAATGTAGCTGAGTTACAATACTTTAAATTACTTTTGGCAAAATATTTTAAATATCTAACACCACTTCCAACCACCGTAACTTATCAATTTACATTTTACACAAATGTCACACTATGAATACTGTATTTTTAACACTATTTTATTAAAATTAAGTCTCAAGTTCCTTTGCGTGCCTTCTATTTCATGGTAATGTTTGTTAAATCTAATCAAAAGAATGTGCTGAAAGTGCTCGTCACAAAGATGGTTGACAAAGATGAGACTCCGCTGTCTGAGGATTATTGTATTCTATTATATTCTATTCTATTCGAATTATTCCTACATATGAAATACACACAGATCTTTAAGTATGGTTATGGCCCAGTTTTATCATTAAAAAAATAGCTCTAGAACATGGTGCTACAACTTGAATATTTGATTGAAAATTGTGTGCTGTTTGAGAACATAACACTCTCTTCCACAGGGTTTTGGAACATTTAGGCCAGCCCTGGATATTTCCTGTGGAAGGAAGGGATTCTGTCTTTCAGACCTTCTCCTTAATACATACATACATATTGGTGATTAGATAATACTGGAGACTTTTCAAAAGAAGATCAAAACTTTCATTAATTAAAACATTGTGCAGCTCTTTACAGTGCTGTCAGGCTCTTGGCAGCTTCCCAGGACAGTTTCTGCCTTTTCATTTTATCAGTTTATCAGCAATAATGCTTTGTCCAATTTTAGTCATGACTCTGTTATCTTATTCATTATGTTATTCAACACACACACATATATATATATATATATTCATTATGTTATTCAACACACACACATATATATATATATATATATATTAAAGTAGATTATGGATGAACATGCTTGGATACAGGATAACAGGAAGAGGATCTGAACCAGGGTTGAAGTGATAAATGACTGAGATATGATTATCATGCTGTTGTATACCAGTCCGTGTGGAAACACTGGTATTGTTGCCTTTTTTAATTGTCTTGTTGTTTGTCTATGTGCTGTTGTTGATATTAGTATGTGTATTTATTGGACTGACTCTGGAAAAAAAAACTATATTATATTGTAATATTACTTTTACTATTATGAAGAACATTAGTGTATTTAATATTTATCTGACACCAAAAGCTTCTTTTTTTTCCACCAATGTCGCACCTGACACCAAACTATTAATTACAAATAAATAACCTTTTTGTCTATAAAATCATCATATTATCCTGTCTAAGTGTGAGACTAGCTTTATAGTACCTTTTATAGAATCATAGAAATGGGTTAAAAAATGCACATGTAAATTTAAATACTGTATTAATGAAACTTTACATTTTAAAGACTTGAAACTGTTTAGTTGATAAATTGTAGATCCTTATTTTTGAATTGAAAACTGTTCTTTAGTTTATATGCAGCCCTGTGCATTGATGCCGATAACCCGTTACTTAGTAGTGCGTTACTCCTAATATGACCAAATAAACTAACGCATTTCTATTTCCATACAGGTAATCCGATTGAAGTTAATCGTTCAAGTGTGTCCTTTGAACCGGATGTTTAAATTACGTTAGGTCGCCCGAGGTCCCGTTAAACTATTACTTATCAGTTTAAATGTTTAATCAGTTGTCAAACAATTAAAGTAATCAGTAATATTGCTATACTTTTACATTTATATGCAGAAATTGCGGCGGTGTGAATTGTTGGCAGTTCCTCGGTAGCCGAGGTCACTTTTCTATGATTTTGGGGCTTCCGCTGCATTGTGGGATAACGTAGCGTACACCAGCTGCTTACTGTGGCAGTAGTACACATCAAGGAACTTTATGGCTGCTACTCAGATCCATACTGGAGATTCAGATCTACTACATTGCTCACATGCACCTTTTCACCTACTAGTGAGCAAGCGTAGTAGAGGTATCCGGATGCAGCATGAGTTTTTAACTCTAACTGCCACCTAGTGGGACTCTCAAGTAGTACATGCCCAAGAAGACGAGTCATGTTGCTTTACAACGGCCTTACTGTTAAAATGCACTTCCAGTAAAGTGAGTATTGGCAACACTGGATATTGTGTTTATTTTGAGGCAGCTGCTGAAAGTAACTAATAAAGTAACTTACAATCTAACATGGTTTCAAGACAAAGTAATAAGTAAAGTAACTAAGTTACTTTTGGAAAGAGTAGTCAGTAATACTAGAAAATTTCAGGAAATTTAGAGAAGGGACGGCCACGGTGTGCATGCTAATGCTAACTAGCATGCTAATGCTAATGTTAGCTAACATGTTGGCATTACTATAAACCCATTCAGTACCAAAATATAGTCAAAAAGCTAAAATTAGCTAAAATGCTAACAACAGCTAGCATGCTAATGCTAACTAGCATGCTAATGCTAGCTAACATGTTGGCAATACTATAAACCCATTCAGTAAAAAAATATAGTCAAAAAGCTAAAATTAGCTAAAATGCTAACAACAGCTAGCATGCTAATGCTAACTATCATGCTAATGCTAGCTAACATGTTGGCATTACTATAATCCCATTCAGTACAAAAATATAGTCAAAAAGCTAAAATTAGCTAAAATGCTAACAACAGCTAGCATGATAATGCTAACTAGCATGCTAATGCTAGCTAACATGTTGTCATTAGTATTAGTAGGATTAGTATGAAAATATACTGGAAAAGCTGAAATCAACTAAAATGCATACAAGTGCAATGTAGTACTGTGTATAACATAGGGATTTTGGTTCCAGCTTTCAAACAAGAAAAAAAAAAAATTTGCTCCCCCTGGGATTCAAACCCACTACCTCTTGCATTGTATTCCTGTTCCTTAACAGTTACACTACAACATCAGTTATACAGCATTGAGTTTTAGGCCATATGATCTGTTGTCTCGTCTCCCAGTTCAGCTTTCAGCAAAGAAAAATTATTTGCTGCTCGCTCCTGGATTTGAACCCAGTACCTCTGGGATGCAAACCCTCTTCCTTAACCACTACGCCATCCGAACATACATACAACATTGAGTTTTAGGCTATATGTTCTGTTGTCTCCTCTCCATGTTCAGAGTGTTAAACAGCTGCGAACGAACCTTTCCCATTCGAAAACTATAGCAGCTATCAGGAAAATTATTGGAGTGTTAGCGATATTTATCCTTTGTGTTCAATTATTTCAAAGCACAACTCTCTATCTTATTCACAGATGAAATGGTACAGGCAGACAGGGGGACTGAGAAAGACAGAGACATGGTCAGAAAGACAAAGACAGATGGACTGACACATGGACTTGTTTGTAGTACTTCTCTCTATAGTACTGCATAGCATAACCTGTGTTTAAGTGGGGTTTAATAGGCCTTCAATGTGTATATACTGTGGAATGAACTTTAGTGAACTCTGATCAAAGGTGCTCCGTTTCCCCAGCAACAAGTGTGAGTGAAAATTGCAGCAGGTGCAAACACTTAAGATGATTAAGAGCTTAGATTTAGACTTTTTCATTAAAAAGTGCGCCGAACAAATCATTCCCATTCGAAAACCGTACAAGGTATCGGAAAAATTCTTGAAGTGTGAGCGAGATTTATCATTTGTCTTCGTTCATGCCAAAGCAGAAGTCTCTACCTTATTCACAGTCCGAGAGGGAACGAGAGAAAAATGACTAAGAACATCTCTCTGGCTGAGATAATCCTGAGCAGCCACAATGATAAACTATAGGAGAAAAGCCCTAAAACTGGGTTCCACTTTGAGCGATCTAGAGCTCGCTGAGAGAAAACCGTGCGACATAGGGAAATTTTGAAATGATCCTGAGAATCACAAAGGGCGGCTCTATTTCATGACCGAAAATCATGTCACTAGTGCGAAATATGTGGCCGTGACGTCGAGTTAAATTTTTATGAGGACCTTCCAAAAGTTCATCACTCCACACTCTGCTTAACGAGCTGCTCCACTCTAAAAATGTCGATTTGGGGCAAACTTTGGGTCGAACAAAGTCAAATTGTGACAAAACCGTAACAGCTATCGACATGCGGTCTTCAATGCTGAACACAGCACGGACGTGGCTACAATCTGGATTTCGAATGGTGTTGCTAAGTTATTGTATGGCTACACAGTAAATCTTCAAAAATAGTGGATTTTTCATGATTTTGGGCCGTTTTTCCATTCATTTCCAATGGGTGTTTTTGGGGGTGGTTCTTCGCTAATTACGTCGCCATGGTAACTCCAATCGCCAATAAAAGTAATAGCACACCTCACACGATCGAGCCGGTCGTTTTGATGTATATATTGTGGGGGTGCACGCTACGGTACGACCCGCATTAACGGTGAAAGAATAAAGAGTCCGTTTAGAAGTGAATAGTAATAAGGGACTGCCCATGCAATTGCATGGAGGCAGTGCAATACATTGCTTTGCAATGGATTTGCACTGCCTCCATGCATTGCATTGGGCCGTCCCTTAATTACTTTTTCAAAGTAACTATGGCAACACTGGCACCATGTTCTCTTTATTTATTATTATGCAACTGTGATGCTGATAGGCTGCATTAATAAGTCTTTCTCGGACTGAGAGAAGAACACGGCTTTTTCCCTTCCTTCTATTCTCATTTATCTAATATTGATTCACAGTGGCTGCCTGACGCACATGAGCCTTGCTTGTTTAGCCTCGCTTGTATCAGCGTGAACTGATTTCTGTGAGTTTCATTGGTGGAACCAAATAAGCCTGGAGTGAACTGTTCTACTAATTCAAGCAAGGATATTTCAAATGAGCCTCTCTTTCTTGAGCTTTCTTGAGCCAGGACCAATATGACGATTTTAATAAACCAGGGGCTTGGTTTGTACAATGTCTCGTCTCTAAACATTCTATGGTACACAGCAGCTGTTGCATTGTTACAGCTAATGCTATTGCACGTTAGGTCTAAAGTCATTAGTGAGGTCATATCATTTTCATATAAAACTCGACGTATAAGGTTTCTTACCTGGTTACTAAGCAATTAGCAATGTCAGCATCAGTTTCAGTCATAGATCTAGTTGAAGCAGCCTCCATTCGTCAATCGCATATCAGATTTCCAGGTGCCTTTCTGACTTTTATCATATTTTGCTTTTGACTCACGAGATGCCACTGACGAAACCTCCTTCTACTTAGTCCCACTTTTACTTGATTTACTTGTTTAACGTTTGCAGCAGAATTCATTCCCACAGCTGAATCAGCAGTGACCGTCACTTCATGTTTTGAACTGAAACATTGAGAACATGCAAGCAGTGTCGACTGAAGTCGCACCAGTAGGACCGCCTGGGAAATTCGGACCCAAACCAGCACATTTTGCAGCACACAACCTGCTCAAGAAAATGGAACAATATGTCGTTGGGCTCATTCGTTTTGGTTTATAACGCTTCATCACCCAATAGCATTAAGAAAATGGACATGCATGTTTAGTTTTTTTTAGAAATCCTGTCCCATGTTCTTTTAATATAAAGCATTACTATTGTTCAACATTTGTCAGACACTAAGCAGGGCTTTCAGTTGTATTTTTGGATTGTAGGTTAAAGAAAATTTCAATTTTTTTGTTTATATGGCCCAACTGCCATAAAGAAACAGCAGGAAATGCAGTTAATCTATCATGTACAGATACTCTTAAAAAACAAATCTAAAAAAATATTTTTTTCTGAAAAGGTACATATTTTTCTCTCATTCCAAGCATTGAGGCTCACATCATGATTTATTACATATATAGTGCAATTTGTCAAGCATTTTCCGTGTAATTTTGATTATGGCATATGAAAGTGCTCTGTATTTTGTTGCTTGCCTTAGTAATTGCTTAAAAGAAGTTTGCAGCTGCTGCAAACACATTTATGAAGGATAGAAGTACAAAGGAGGAAAAGAGGGGGTTGAGAGAAGGAAGCAACAGACAAAGAATACAAAAGAAAACTCTCAAATGATCCATGGTCTCTTCCTGGCACCATGGCAACTAGCGGACAACGTCATTACATCTTGTTCAACATACAAATATCATGTACACAAAAAGATACATTTCTGTGGCATGGCTGTTTTACTATGCCCATGAGACAGAAAGAATTCAGATATTTAGGTGAGAACTGTCATCTTTGATGAACCATGCTGTGCTAAAACGAAACATCATTTCAGAGGGCTGACAAAAGATAAGCATGTTTGTTGCCACGGAGGTGTGATCCAATCAAGCTTACTGAGCATAAAGCATGGAAAAACGGAGCAATGTCATTTAATGTGACAGGAAAACGTGTCCTCAGGGGCATTTGGTGTCGGGGGTTGAAAAGCATGTTTTGCTCAATGAAACAGTGTATAAAACAAGACAGAGTTACACTTAACCACACTGATTAGTCGACAGCTGCAGCCATATCACCATTACTTAAATTCACAATTGTCACAATAATACATCAAGAACAAAGTTGGTGATTATTCAAGAGGAGGTTAATGGCTAAGAGAATTTTTTAAAAACATGTTTTCCTTGATTTACCGGGAACGGCTATGTAATTTATTTCCATCCCCCGGGCTAGTAAGTTAATGTTTGATGTTTAATGAACTGTTTGTAACACTAACATCACTTTTTAGATTGCATGTATATATTTTACAGAGTTAATCAAACGTTTAGTTAAATTCCAGTCTTGTGGGGCACCTTCCTCTAACTATATGGGTTGTCATTTATAAACTTTGCATAGAATCCTTACCAAAACCGTACTTAAGCACAGCAAAAAGATTTTTCTTACACAAAGAAAGTTTCAGATCTATAAAAATTTGAGTATGTACAGCTGCACGCAATCTCCGCTTTATGAATCACACCATCAAGAAATGTGCTCCGATGTTTTCTGGTTCATCTCCCACCTCCTACACACCCACACTTTGCCATGAAGTTTACGGCAGAAAGTTTACTTACACAACCGGGACTGAAAATTGTTTAAGTTGCTTTTTATGCAAAGTTTATGATTTATAGAAAAAAGTGTTGGAAAAAATTTGCACAGCTTTAAACACACCAAGGATCTTTTTGCTTGGTGCAGTGGGACATTTTTTTCAAGATTTGTTCTGTTTAGTTTTTGGTTATGAATAGTAAAGGCATCCAGGGAATATTCCAGAATGCTGGACCATGGAACTTTTGCCTAAAGTGGTGGCTCAAGGACTCCTTTGTGTTTTGTTTTGCCTAGAGCAGAGCGCTGAAATGAAACAGTCACACACACAGAGGCAGGCGGGCAGCAGGAACACAGATAGATGATGTTAGAGGGAGACGCTTTTGCTGTACCGTTGAAATATGTTAAATCTCAAACGGAGACTGAGACATCCTTACCCCTATCTACATCTCTATGGAATTATCTCATATCAGTTTGGCGCCCAATGTGACCTTCAACAACCGGACTGAGTGGACAGAGTTGTACTCTCCCCCGTCGACGGAGTCTCGGATATTAAGGGAAGCATTGGCTGCTGCCTAAAGAATAACTGGGATCTAGATTTTTCCCAAAACTGCTGTTCTTTCTGTAAATCAGTGTACAATCTCTGTCCAATATTGACTCAAAGCTTTGTCGGGGAACAACAAAAAAATGTATACAATGGATCATACCTTCTGAACGTAACATAGTTTGTATACGTAACTGTTTGCTACTTCTACCAGAATCTTAACTAATTATTGGTCCAAATAAAGAATAGTTTCTGTGCAGGCTGCCTTGGTTTCACCTACTTAGAACTCCCCTCTCTGCTTCCCATTTGTCCATTGAGCAACCCTCCTGACCAGTCACCTTCAGGGACTGGTTTTAAAAGTTTCGCACCAGCAGAGAGGAAAGAGGGAGCAAGATCAGCTTGGCAGAGCAGACTTCTAGCAAACCCAGATACTCAGAGCTTTCCAGAACTTATTCCATGCAGAAACTCTCTCACTTTAACCCACTTTGTTCCTTCTATATGTGACTAATTTGGTGGCAGGTATGATGTTGGATTAGATGTGGACAAGAGAGGTTCAGGGCACCCTATACATTTCATCCTGTAGGTTTGTTTTCCATCTAAATTCACAAAGTAAACTGGATGGTGTCATCCCATGTTCACGTCTAAAGAGTCTGATTTATAGTAAAGTTAGTTGGGCTTTACTTTGTTTATCATTTGGATATAGAACAGTATTTCAGTTAGGAAATGTTTTATTTTTCCTTCTTGTATTTGGCCAACCTTGATGTTCCTTCTCTATTCCTTTCCCATGTTGTATTTTTTTTCTTGTAGATAAACTCTTATTCACCACACCTGTACCCCCATCTAGGTTCTTTGATTGTCAGGTTACATCATTCTCAGGGGAGTTGCACCGTTTTCAGGGCTTGTAACGGTCTTCATAAAACAGCTCTGACCCTTGACTCCAGAGTCCCTGTTGTCCAACATGACCTGCTCTGACCTTTCTTTCCATTGCCCCATGTCACTCTACCTCAGTCAACTTCTCCATTTCGGCTTGGCATCACAGTTTAGCCATGTTCTGTACTTGAGTTATATGGTTATTACATTTTAACCATTTTCAGAAGAATCATCTAAATCACAAAACCTAAAGTCAAACATCACCTTGTTTCATGGTTATGACTATAATTGTTAACCATTAATCATTAGATATATTTTCTACATTGAAAAATGTATTTTAATAGTAAAGCCATTTTAGATTTTAGATATTCAGCAACAATTCTATTTGGTCTTTCACAGTTGTTATCTTTTCAAATCCACTTTTTTACTTGGAAAATTGCCTTTCTGCTGCTTTCATACAAGAAATGTAGTGGATGGATTCTGATGAATGTATTCATCGTGTGTGTGGGGGGGGGGTGGGTTGTCCGGATATGACGAATATAATAGCCTGTCCAGAACTGGACCTGACATCCTGAATGCAAACACCCTACTGCGACACGTTCGATCTCGTTACTAGGAGGTAAGGCGATAATAAACCAGTAGAAGTTAGCTGCACAGGGGCCGAAAGTCTGCTTTCAGACTCAAAGGTCAAACTCTTAGATATAAAAAAATCCAATTGAAATAAAATATTTAATTGCTTTATCATTGACTAATGCAAAATCAGATTCATTATGATGATAAAACTAATATTTTTATTGACTGCTTCCAATTTCAACTTCAGTTTTAAAGCCAAAACAACTTGGATCAACTTTTCATCACTGCAGTTATTTTGTGAAAATAACTTGTTTTGCATTGCCACATCTCAAATACATTTAGAGGAATATAAATATGCAAGCCTTTTCTTTAATATGTTACTCTTCCTCCACTGTTCAAATTACCAGTATGGGATATTTAAATGATAGATAGACAGACAGACATTTTTTTTTTACTGTTACTGTTTGTATGTGTACATGTATAAATGAAGAAGAAAGCACTTATTAGTTCATGGTGTAGTCTATATTACTCAATCTACTGAATGTAAAGGTTGAATTTTGTTTCACAGTGTGAGATAATGGTGCCAGTAAATGTGGAGGGCTTTGTAATTGGTCCAAATTAAAATGCACTCAGCGTTCCTTTCCAAAGAGTCCAGAAATGTTGAATTTATAATTGAGGTGATGTGTTAAAATGAGCTGCAAATGCTCAGTCTATTAATATAAAACTGAGTTATGACCCTGATTAATGTCACTGTAAAACTCTGAAGCTGAAACTGCTAATGCATTCAAAGTCAATGTGTGTTAATAACAGAAAAAATAAAGTAAAATAACAGTCTCAATAAAATATGCAAAATTAGATTCGTATTGTAGCACTGAAATCTAACAATGCAACGGACCTTTTATTATGCTTTGGTTGTTACCTTATATCAAATTAAAACTTTATTTATTAAGCAGTTTTCATACAAGAAATGCATCTCATTGCCTTACAGATTAAAATGACACCGCATTAACCCCCCACCCCAAACCCTGCTAAATGTGTTGAAATGAGATTTTGATGCAATTGAAATGAGACTAGTTTTGAAAAGATAAAAAAAATATTAAAAGTGGTTAGATCAAAAATGCTGCAGCAAGAGTTCTGATGAATATTAAAATTAGAGATCACTTTTATCCTGTTTTAGTTTCTTTTTATTGGCTCCCTGTTAAATCCAGAATAGTTTAAGATCCACCTCCTTACCTATAAAGTCCTTAATAATTAAGCTCCATCATCCAGTAGAGATCTGTTCCATATATTCCTAACAGAGCACTTTGCTCTCAGACTACAGGTTTACTGGTAGTTCCTAGGATTTCTAAAAGTAGAATAGGAGGCAGATATTTTAGTTATCAGGCTCCTCATCTGTGGAACCAGGTCCCAGTTTTAGTTTGTAAGGCAGACCTCTTGTCTACTTGAATCTTTTTTTATGATCAAGCTTATAGTTGGAATGGTTTAGGTCATCCTGAGCTATCTCCATCTAGTTTTGCCGTTATAGGCTTAGACTGTTGCAGAACAGACTGTAGTTTTCCTCACTCTTCTACTTTTCCCTTCTACTACTCTCCAGTTGTATTTTTTTCTGTTTTTAAGGCTGTAATGCCCTGCTGGGTGGGGGGCAGCAACTGATGTTCCCAGTGACAGAACATCTTCCATGTCCTGTTATCAACTTTTACTTTCTTTAACGTAGAAAGTACTCTGACATCAGTTGTTTTTGTTCTTTCTGTGGCTCTTCTCTGTCTTCCCAAACCCCCAGATGGCCGTGGCAGATGAAGGCTTGTACTGAGCCAGGTTCTGCTGGAGGTTTCTTCCTGTTAAAGGGTAGTTTTTCCTTTCCACTATTGCTATATGCTTGCTCAGTTTGAGGGATTGATGTGGTTGGAGTCTGTATGTACGGGGCACAACTGCCACTCAAAGGCTTGAGACAACCTGCTGGGATTCCTTAAATAGAAAACTTTAACTGATTGGAATGTTTGTGGGATTGTATTGAAATGGCTTTTCTTGTAAAGCACTTTGAAATATCTGTTTTGTTTTTGGTGCTATATAATGTAAATAAACTGAATTGAATTAAAATGCTGTGATTGCATATTAAATGAGACATTGTTCAGTGGTTAATGAATACTCTTGCAAGACACTGTATAATGACTATAAATCACAGATACAAAGCTATTATATGATATTGAGTTACAGATTAATGTGCAATGTGTTATTTAAGGTTTAATTGTCCTTTCCTCATGATATCCCATCTACAATGAACATCTATGCCCCATGTGGTCTGATTATTTTTTTTTTTTTACAAAAGTCTCTTCATGCTCTTTACCAGGTACCAGCTCTTTGTTTAGTTTTTTCTTCCAAAAGACAAAAAATGTATTTCAGTCAGTCACATTTTTTCTGTTTGCCGCTGTTGGTGAATCCTTTTACAACAGGAGTTCTCGGCTTGCTTAACGTATCTTTATTGGTTTGCTCAGTGAAGGACTCAGGCCAGGGAAGCCACATGGGGAATGTGGTGAAAACATTCCAGATCAAGATAGTAACAGTGAGGTGAAACCCTCAGAGAATGGAGTAGAAAAATCAAGGTCTGATGAGGCTGCAGTGTCCCTTGGCCGGAAACCTCTGGCAGATTGAGTGATAGGTTTGCTAAGGCAATCGTACATCACTTTTCACCTGTATCAAACCAATTGGCTGGCCTTCTGTAGACAGCTGCTCCCTTGTGCACAGTTTGACACACTGATGGATAATGGATAGATATAGCCTCCATATGGCAGATTTGGATGGTGTAATCCTAAATCCCCTTTTTCCAGCCATCGCCAAATGATTTGAAGATTTTGGCGTATACAGAGCATAATCCATGCTCAGAACAGTGAGAAGAATGAAGCAAACATAATCCTTCACATTTAGCCTGTGACAGACTTTCTGCAACCATAAAGATCCCGACCCTTAAGTGGGCTATTATTCTAATTAGCCTTTTGATTTTTCTAAGAAACAAGCTGATTGGTTGTAATGATAGCTTGTTTGTGCTGACCTCTCCTTGCTTGATAATGCTTCTCATGAGTTCCACACATTGTCTGGATGATGCTTAAGATAACTGCACCAGGAAAAAAATTCCATAAGACAAAAATATATATATGAGCAGGTACATATATAGACATTCTCTTAACTCCATTACAATGAAAATTTGAAGTATTTCCTTAATATGTTTATGTATTAATAAACAGCAAATAAAGTAACTCTGCAAAAGAAGCATTATTTTTCTTCAAATAGATTAAGTTTTGCTTCTTTTAATTGGGAACAAAGGTATACTTGAATTTCATTGAAATATAAAGATGTACCTGATTTAAATTGCATTGTTAAATGAACAATTCAATTTCTTTAAACTTCCGGTGATGAACGAAAGAAAGGTCTGGCATAATTGCAAGGTGAAAGAAAAACCATCTTCTTGAAAACTAATCATTTTACAAATGACTAGAAAAGCACTCAGAGCGCATACCTCGCCAGAACAAACCACCCATGCTGTGATATACTTCTACCTTTGGGTACTTTTCCAGTAAATTGGCTGCTAATGAGACACATGTCTGTGTTTGTGCTGTTGCTGTGCAGGATATTCGTGCATACGGGATTACTGTGCTGTGCGTGTACTCCAACCATAGCAAGGCTCCTGTGCAACTGGAGACTCTTCTGAGCTCTCTGACATGGGAGAGAAGTGGATACTAGCACTGCTGGTCAGTGGGTCGTCAGTGAGTGCTTCATGTCAGATCAACCCTAAAATTTAATAAATTCCTGAAGATTCCATTTAAATACGTCCATATTTTTGAGTTATGTTGCTGATAGACCTATATATGGGCACAAAACCATGTACTCATGGCCAAGGTAAAACATCTGAAGGACGTACCATCCATTTGTAATCAGCTCTTTTGAGTCAGTTTTTTTGCAACCACCATTCACTGCAGTGACAGCCGCAAGATATTTACAGTATGTTTCTACAGGCTTTGCACATTTACTTTTTTTGATCAGTTTTCTTTGCATTTTAGATTAATCTCAGTTAGCTTACTAGAGAACAAAAATGAATAGCAATTTTTATATCTTGTCACAAATTCTTAATTGGATTTAGGTCTGGACTTTGACAGGGCCATTTCAGCACTTGAATATGCTTTTGGTCTGAACCATTCCCTTAACACACAAACACGTTAAAACTCTTATTTTCTGTCGGTGTTCTTTACGTTTTGGGAACTCGTTAAGGATTACACTGGTTTTCTGGGCTTTGTAAGGTATCGCTAGGTTAGCTTGAACCCAAAAAAAATAATAGTTACAGTTAGCCTGTGAATATTCTCATTCATCCAGAATTACATCTCATTCATGGTTGGACCAGTCCCAGCCTGGTCAGCGGCGAGCATGAACTGATGAAGCCTCTTGGATAAGAGGTGAAACGTCTTCCAAGACAAATTACCAAGTCCAGTTGCGTTCGATTGAAATTTCCTTGAGATAATAGCTACAGTTCCTTTGAAAATTTTATCTTTAGCCTTCCTCACAGTAAAGCTTTTGTTTGTTGTCTTGCATTGTCCACCAGGCCCGTATTCTCAATTTTTAGATCAGATCTCAGATTTTCAATTTGACTTTATTTTTAAACACTGAAAAAGTTATTATTGTTGGAGACTTCATATTCATGTTGATAGTGAAAGTGATAGTCTAAATACAGCTTTTGACATTATCTTAGACTCAATAGGCTTTACTCAATTTGTGCAGGGACCAACCCACTCTTGTCACCACACTTTAGATCTTGTGCTGACTTATGGCATTGACTGTGAAGAAATAACAGTCATATTTTTCATCTTTAATCGAGGAGAATAAAAACAATCCTAGGTTTCTTTTTAATACAGTTGCCAAACTCACACAGGATCATAGCTCTGTCGAGCCAACCATTCCCCCAGCTCTTAGTAGTGACGACTTCACGTAATTTTCTATTAATAAAATACTCTATAAAAAATAAGATAAATGGGAACCTTCCCAATATGCTTGCTTCTTCCTTAGTTAGTGAGGCAGCATTACAAATGGTTGAACCTAATATATGCTTGAACTGCTTTAATGCCGTCGAACTTTCAGATCTACTAAAATTATTAGCTTCATCAAAACCTTCAACTTGCATGTTAGACCCAGTCCCAACTAAACTTTTAAAAGAAGTTTTCCCTTTGATTGCTGCTCCAATTTTAGATATAATGAATATATTCTTAGTCAATGGATATGTACCACAGGAGTTTAAGATTGTTGTAATTCATCCTCTACTTAAGAAACCCTCTCTTGATCAAAATGACTTAATTAACTATAGACCGATATCCAATCTTCCCTTCTTATTTAAAATTCTTGAGAGTTGCACAGCAGATGTGTGAGCATTCAAACAATAATGATAAGTTTCAGTCAGGCTTTAGAGCTCATCACAGCACTGAAACAGCTCTGGTGAAGGTTACTTATGATATTCTCATAGCCTCAGACAATGGACTGGTGACCATTCTGGTCCTGTTAGATCTCATTGCTGCCTTTGACACTGTCGATCACATAGAAAGGCTTCACAGTATCAGTATAATAGCTTGGGCTGATTCTTTTTACTGTATACTGTATATGCTTCCTATTAGTAAAATCATTAGGCAGCATGGAATACATTTCCATAGTTACACAGATGATACACAGCTATATCTATCCATAAATCCTGATGAATCCAATCATTTATGTAGACTACAGGCATGTCTGGAAGACATAAAAATTTGGATGACTCTAAACTTCTTGCTTCTGAATTCCGATAAAAACAGAAGTTGTCGTCTTTGGACCAGAAGCTCTGAAAAAAAAACTACTTAGTCAACCCCTTCACCTGGACGGCATTAAATTAGCCTCTAGTAATAAAGCAAAGAACCTTGGTGTTATTTTTGACCAAGATATGCCATTTAGATCTCACATTAAAGAAGTCTCTAGGATTTCCATTTTTCACCTTAGGAATATTGCAAAAATTAGAACCATCCTGTCCAGGAGTGATGCTGAAAAACTAGTCCATGCCTTTGTTACTTCAAGGCTGGATTACTGTAACTCTTTATTATCAGGTAGTCCACAGAATATAATTAAAAGTCTTCAGTTAGTCCAAAATGCTGCTGCTAGGGTTCTAATGAATAAAAGAAGAAGAGATCACATTTCCCCTGTTTTAGCTTCTCTTCACTGGCTCCCAGTAAAATCTAGAATAGAATTCAAGATCCTCCTTCTGACATATAAAGCTCTTAATAATCAAGCTCCATCATAAATAAGAGACCTGATTGTTCCATATGTTCCTAACAGAACCCTTCACTCTCAGACTGCAGGTTTACTGGTAGTTCCTAGGATTTCTAAAAGTAGAATGGGTGGCAGATCGTTCAGTTACCAGGCTCCCCTCCTATGGAACACGCTCCCAGGGTTGGTTCGTGAAGCAGACAACTTGTCTGTCTTTAAAACTAGGCTTAAAACCTTCTTCTTTGACAAAGCTTACAGTTAGAGACAGGTTAACAGGTAGTTAGAGACAGGTCAGACAGATAGCTAGGAAGAGACAGGTTAATGTTAGTAGTCAGGTAGAGTAACTAAGTAGAGATAGATTAATGTAAGCCAGGTAGAGAGTGTTAGTAGCTAGGTCTCCTAGTAGCTAGGAGACAGGTTAATGTTAGTAGCTATGCTGCTTTAGGCTAGGCTGTTGGAGGACATTATTAGAGTCAGTTCCTACTTTCTCTCCTACTTCTCCCCAACTGCATGATGTGCTGTCAATTCAAGCGCTAACCTGTTTTCTCTTAGTCTCTTACTATAGTAGGTGCTCCTGACCCGCCCGCCCTGCTTGACGACCCTGACTAAGATGGCATTCCAGTGGCGGAACGTTCTCCATGTCCTGCTACCAACTTCTGCTTCTGCATCAGTTCTGTTGCTCTTTCTTTGTCTCTGCTGCCTTCTCCAAACCCCAGACGGTCTCGGCAGATGACCGCTTATGCTGACCCTGGTTCTGCTGGAGGTTTATTTCTATTAAAAGGGAGTTTTTCCTCTCCACTGTCGCTTCATGTTTGCTCAGTGTGAGGGATTGCTGAGAATTAACGACGCAATCTTCTGTGGTTCTCTAATTCCTAAATTAAACATTGTATTGTAATAACTCTTCTTTTAAAGTGCCTTGAGATGAAATCTGTTGTGAAATGGTGCTATTTACATAAACTGAATTCACATAAATATCACATGCAGACACTGAAAACACAGAAAACGCAAATCTCCACTTTGGCCCGAGTTTTAAAAAAAGACATTTTTTGCGCAGAAAATCTCTGGTTATGTGTGGATGACAGGCCAGGCCGTAGAAAAATATTTTGTTTGTATTTTATAAATAATTTGTGAGATACCAGGCAACGTGTGGACAGGGCCTGAGTCTCTCAGTGATCCCGTATGATTCAAATCCTAACAAATATGATATTGTTCCTATATTCTTTTTCCTTGGTTGCAAACTGCTTTTGCAGAAATTGCTTCCTTTTTATTTGCAATGCACTGTGGTTACTGACAGAGAATGGGGTTTATCCACATCCAAAAATGTTTCATGTGTCACACAAGAGGCAAATTGAAAACATGTCCCCCCTCAAAACTTTTGATGCTCTGCCATTGTTATCAGAAAATGAGGTCTTTTTGATTCAGATCCCTGTGGGGAATTTCAAGTCAATAAAACTGTAGGTTCACTCAAAACCTTTCTCTTTTCAGACGTAACATAATTTTGTTCTGGTCTTGAAACTTTGCCCTTCTGTCAACTCCAGCAGTGGATCTGGTTTAGGTGATGCATCCTGTGGCAGCAGTAACATGAACCATCAGCTAAAATCATAACTTATTGTGGTCTAAAAGGGGCCTGGTGGGTCTGGTTATAGAATGTTTTGCACACTCTGTATTTTTTGTTAAAGTTCTCAGCGTTAATGCAAACCGCTACCCAGAATTGGAGAATAGTGGTAGGAATAACTGCTAGTTTCAGGTACATAAATGGTTATAAATAATTTGTCATTACACCTTTTCATAAAGGAAAGCCTACATATTAATGAAGATTGGAAAAGGTTAGCTTGTATATTGCAGTTTTTATTAAAAGGCTATGAAGTACTGTCAAATACACACTAGAGGTTAGACAAGAATAGGAAGTTGTAAACTTTAAATTATTTTTGGATTCTGAAAGGTGCTATATGATATATTACATGGGCAATGGAAGTAGAAACCTGCTGCTGCAAGTGGGATTTACATAAGATTCAAGAGGCACCATTAGGTCTCAACATATTACATCAATTATTAAACATGGTTTCACTTTCTTAATTAGGTTTATTTTACCTTTAACTACAGAACCTATTCTATATAGCTCCTCTTGGTGAGTTGTGGACTTGACCTTTGTCTGTTTCATATATTATGAATTAAAGAGAACCATGCAATATTTAATCACTTCTGGGAATTGAGCTGCTGATGATTAGCTTCCCTTTTCTGAAGAGCCTTTGATTAGTGAAACTTCAGCATGATAAGCAAAATAAAAATCCCCCTGAAGAGTGTCACAGCATTCATTATGTCATCACACAGAAATTGGTGAGCAAAATTGTTTGCACTTTCAGCTAAGTGTTTCCCTGCTCCATGTCGATGATGCAAAGTGGATGTCCTAAATGAAAGTGAATAATTAGTGAATTCCTATGGTGGCGTCTGCACGGTTGACTGTTGTGTAACTGCTTCTATTAACCCTTACCTGTGCCATAAACAGGTCAGCACTCTGGATAGGTGATTATTCTCCAGCCTGGTTAATGGTCCTTTCTGACAGCATTTAATGAAAATTAATGACCAGCTTTAAGACACTCTGCACACAAACTGAAAGTCTACTTCTTGTTTCTGGCTGCACTTATTCCCATTTTTAAACTTGCTTCGAATCTGGGAACAGCAGCTTGCGCTTGCTTCATGAAGATTCATCAGCAGCTCTGGGAAGCTACTGATGAAGCTGTCTGTGTTATGTTACTTTTTTTTCCAGAGAGCTACCTCGGTTTAGTAGCTGGCACCCTGGCATAAAAGAACAGAATATTAGGACATTTAATACACTTCATTAGGTTTCCATTATATTTTGCTTTGGGTTATGGGCTGAAATGAGCAGTCAGATTCTGCCTGTTTCTGTCGGTGATATGCACACAGCAAGATGACATGATTAAGGGGTCATTTGGTTAATTGCACAATACTGCCAGTATGTAGCATTCCTGGATAGGAAATAGATGCCAGTGGCACAGTAATTCATGCGAGTCACATCATGAAGACAAGCTGAGCAAGTTATGATTGCTTTTAGCTTCTTGTTGTTGTCATTTGTACATAATGTCCACACTAGGATATGCATTCATTTGTATAAAGGTGAACTAAGATGGTGCAAAGAAAAAAAGGAAGAGGCTTGAGAAACACACTGTTGCCATTTGTCACTTTTTTTGCAGATTGGATTTAGGAAATGGTTACACATGGCACTTGGAAAGGAGCTCAGAGGTTTTATGGGCATGATTGTGTGCCATCCAGAATGTAATCAAAAGACATTAATAGCGCAATTAAATTGAATTCCTGTGTAATCTCGAGAATAAAGTGCTCCAAGGCTGTGGCAGGAGCAGACAAATAACCCCCCCACCGCACATCCCTCACTGCATCCTCATCTGTATGAAAGGGGTCCTCTGCGGCTATCCCCCTCGTCTCGTGTGTTCCAGCCCCTTTAATCTCTGTCGCTCACACAGCCTGCCTCTCTGTGCAACCTCCAACCTTCTCTCCGATTTTATCCCTCCGACTCACCGTTTTCCAGTCATTTATTTCACTCACCACCACCCCCAACCCCCGCCCTAACTCTGAACCAACAACGCAGCAAGACTGCCATCTCCAGTCAGGGCATCATCCTCTACATGCAATCATCTCTTCTCCATGATTTGGATGCTGGAGTCCTCTTTATCCAATGCATTGTGTTAGCCAAGTAGTATTGTAACAAGGCTAGACTGCCATCTGCTGTCTAGCAGAATGATTTCTATAACCCCCACAGTCCCTACAACAAATACCAACCTTGCCCCCTATTTTTGCTGTTGACATTCATTTTCACTAACACTATATACTTATTATAGGACAATACAGCCATGATCATGATAGACTTGTCCCTGTTATTTTGAAACATCATTTACATCAGTTTAAATTACCCAACTGTGATGTATTTAAGACAAATCAAATGTTAATAAACAAGCAAACTTGCATCTAAAGATACAAAGAAATGCCACACTGAGTACTTTCCATGAGAAGTAAAAATGATTTGCGCAAAATCTTTTTGGGCAGGAATAGTAAATTTATTAGCTCCACCCAGAAAATGTGTTTAGTTAAACACACCAACTCTGGACCATAGATACTTTTTATTTGATGTAAAAAATGACAAACAAAGGTCATGCAGCAATTACTGCAGTTTAGAGAACAGTTGAACAACATGAAGCAGAAGTTAAAATATACAGTTAGTTAGGTTGTTTTGTTTTATGATTTCCCTCGTGTTTTTCAATTTAAATTAACTGGTAGAAGATGACAGATAACCTGGCTGTAATATTTTACCATGTTCCTTTTAATATCCCAGCAAAATTGTGTTTTCACCAGTAAAGAAACTTTTTGTATTTTTTTTTTGTCTATGTAAGACGTATTTTAAGCTTGTTGAAAACCTACATTAAGTATTGCCATGAGGAAAAAGACCTAAATAAAATTCACCCAAGTTTGCATCCCAAATACATGTACACTTTGATTATTTGATTTAAATTATCCTCTCTAAAATCTGTTCCTAAGTAATGCACCTGTGCTTTTAAAATATTTTTGTGCAAAATGGTTGCTGTAAAATAGGCATAATAAAATTGGACGGCATACAAGATGCATGTCAGAGGTAAGTAATTAAACATCAAACAATAAGTTAAACGCTTACCTTGTAATAACTGTATGAAATTTGTTATACCAGATGATTGCTTGACACACACTTTGCAAATTAAAATGTGAATATGATTAATGATAAAGGTAGAGAGGCAGGGCCAGGTATTATGCAGGATTTAAAAGAAATATACATTTTGTTATTATTTCCAAGGTCACAAATAAAACTGCAAACAAAAAATGTTGGCTTGTTCAAACACAACCCTGGAATTTAGCCCTGGGTTCATTTCGGGGTTTGATTCAACATATCAGGATAAAAGAAATGCCATATGTGATGTACTGTAGGTATACTACAAGGTAAAGACTGTAGAAATTGTTACTGTTCTGACCTTTTTAAGACTTTTTTTTCTTAAAATCTAGGAACTAATTAAATTAACACAAAAATATAAGTAAACAGAATCCAACTCTTTGAGGTTTCAAGGCTTTCATCCCTACACACCGACCTGCAGCTCATTCCATAGATTTATATAAAATTTAGGTTGGAGCGCTGGCTGGGCCACTCCAAATTATTAATACTTCCCATGGAAAGTAAGATCACTCTATTCTGTCATTCTAACTGTTTATGGTACTTGGCACTGTTTAAATTTTAACCTGAGTTGTTAAATAAAAGATTTTTACAATCATAAACCAAACTCTCTTATTTTCATCAATTTCCATTATCGTACAGTGTTGCCGTATGGCAAGGTCAACAAATAATAATAATAAAAAAAACATATTTTTTTTAAAAATATCTCTTGAATATGTTTATTTTGTCTATTTTATGACAAATTAACATCCCAAATATTTTTTTTTAGCAACTGGCATTATGATGCATACCATAGAGGGTTAAGCCTAAGTATCTACAGAATATGAATATAATGGCAAACCTATTTAATCAATTACAATACCACTAAAACTTTATTTTAGTAACTCAATTCATGCCATGACACATGATTTAAAGCCTTTATCTTTGTATATATAGTGTATGCGTTAGGTCTATTACTTTCTCTAAATTACTCTAGGACTAAGAATTTGCATAAATCGCTTTTTCTCCTGTACATCTCTGTGATATGTAATGAATTGGTAGGATGTCAATGTGTATTACTGAGTGGTTCTGTCCCTACCACATAAACTCTGCATTTGGGTCAAACATATTATCCACCCAGTAATTGTTTTTTGTGTGTAGGTCTCCATGAGAATTAGGAAATAAAGACTCAACTGAACTACATCTTGAGATTACATGGGCAACAACAAGACATAAAGAAAGATGAATATGTTAAAAAAAATATTGTCACCAGGTCAGTGGTTAAATGAAAAGAAAGTTAAAGATATATACTTTCATATGTAGATGAGAATTGAGTTTACTTGAACAGTATACCTGTGACTTGACACGATAGTATTTCAAGTATCCTCTATTAATTAATATGCATTTCAATATTAAGTGTTTGTGATGGTTTGGTTGATCGAATGATTACATAACCAGCTTTTATTAATCCCATTAAATACTTTGATAGGTATTGTCTTTGAGACAAAAAAACAAGGAAAGAAATCATGAAATTTAAAAACTAAAAAACATATTTGGAAAACAGAAGCACATGGAGGTTTGCAAAAAATGCAAATGATGCATCCTTTTACAGTTTGCCATGTTCTCATATTCCTACAAAACTTGGGCTACATGTTCTTGGCTATAAAACTGTAGGTTCACAATTGAGATCATGTGGAATCAAATGCAAATGTTGATGAATGCACTTTCAGAAGAAAAGAGGTTCTGCAGCAACATTAGCTACATTAGCATTTACAACCCGCTGGCTCTGTATTTGGGAATTTTAAACTGTTACAACCTCTGATTATGGGATGGTAATAAGTAGGTTAAATAACACATTAATTGTTTTACATTAACCAGTATAATTTAAAAAGCTCTCTTCATTGAAGCAATACCTGGTCTGGTATCCTGCTCAGCTGCAACGCCCTGTAGGCCAGAGGGCATTGACTCAGATGATGCACCAAGTGACTGAAACTGTTATCAACTTTTTAACTTTCTTTAATATAGAAAGTACTCTTACATCAGCTTGTTCCTTCTGTGACTCTGCTCTGTGTTTTCGAAACCCCAGATGGTCGTGGCGGATGACTGCTTGTACTGAGCCAGGTTCTGTTGGAGGTTTCTTCCTGGTAAAGGAAATATTTTTTTTCTCATCTGTTGCTCAGTATGAGGGATTGCTGAGAGGACTGCTTCGGTTGGAGTCTGCATCCATGTGGCACAACTGACAGTCAATGACTCTATGCAGTCTGCTGTGATTTTCTAAATAGAAATCTTTTAAACTGGAATGTTTTTAATGATCGTATTAAAATGACTTTTTTTGTAAAGTGCCTTGGGATGATCTCTGTTGTGAATTGGCACTATATAAATGAACTGAATTGAACAAAGATCTTAAAATGGCAGCACATTACATCTGCTTTTTTTCTTAACACTTGCTTCCAGTACATTTAAAATGTTGATGACTTTTGTAGCTCTCTGGTTTGATGTTCCTCCCTACATCTATGATCTTTTATCAGTCCCTGTGTGGATTTATTAGTTACAATTAGCTGCAGCTGTGGAATAATGTTTATTTTTTTGTTAATATTTTGTAAAGTTGAGGAAAACTGATAAGTAGTTTTTCACATAAAAATATAAGATGTGGACTGTCTTTGGTTTCAGCTCCTTTACACCAATAACACTATAAAATCGAGCACACATACAATTGCTTTCAGATTTTATGTAATCTGTTGGGAGTACACTCTTTATAAATGGTAATACAACCTAATAATAAATCCAGTTCAAACAGCAGACAGGATGCTGAGTGAATCATACTGAAAGGGAAATACAGACAGGTTACCTGGAAGGAACCAGGAACTATGAGAAACAAAAGTATAATCCTGCAAAGAAATACCAAAAACTAGAAGCTTAAATCTCTGTGAATAATCATTATTGGCAATAATGTATCTGAGAGGAGACAGGAGCCTGTGCAAAAGAGGAAATATAAATAGCTGAAGATCTTAATTACAACAAAGGGAAACAGTGGAAAATATCATAGAAACTTGGCAGGAACAAAGCAGACAAGTTAGTAATAAATTTGTGGGGAAACTTAAAATGGATTGGTAAAGGCTAAAACCATATCCTAAACTGTAACGATCTCACAAAGCAATGTTCAACCCATCATTGGAAAATGGAAAGTCACCTGAGCTATGGATCTGTGGAGCTCATTCAATCCCATTTAAAATTGACCATGTAATGTGGAAGAATGTTATCTATCCAGAGGAGACCAGAATGTATCTAGCCTTTATACAAAACTATATGTGTGGCTAAAAAGTAATACTACACCCTGAATGCAACCATTCCCAGAATGAAGCATATTAGTGGCCTAGTCATGCTGTGGGTGATGCTGCAACTACCCTGTGCTATAAGTTGATAACAAGATGGATAAGGGTATGTACAGGTCTATAACAATAAAAAACATATTAGAGGCTGTAAAAGACTTGGGATGAGGATAGAGGTGCACCTTTTTATAAGATAATGACTAAAAAGAAAGTTACATTGGAATGGTTCAGAACGAAGCATATTCATGCTTTAGAATGCTTCAGTTACAGTCCAGACCTTATCAGAAACCCGTGGCACAACTTGAAAATTGCTATTCATAGACACCTTTATTACTGATGACAGTTTTATGGAGATTAAACCATCCATTTCTATGGCTCAACATCATTTTTAAAGTGTTGAATGATCCTGGAAAGGTGTTATTAGCAGGGTATTTTTTAAATAATTTTTTAAAGAAATTTTTATCATCTTAATTTTTGTTGTTTATGTTAAATAATATTTCCTAATTAAAGATTAAACTCAGAAAATACTTAAAAATGTAGGAAGTTGGCTGCCATACTACCCCACAATGGAGCACTCTTATCTCACAAATACACGAGGATGAGTTCCTTCGCCATATTTTATTTTCTTTGTGTCTCATTAGTATTTTGGATGAGTAAGCGCTGTGCAGCTGGGAGGCTAAAATCAGATTAAATATGTTTGACCATCAGTTTTATTCCTGAAGGCTTTATCCACAAGAGGGCAGAATTGCATCATGTTAAGGACATTTGCTTTCAGTCTTAAATCTTGTCAACGGTTTTAATCTCTGAGCTGACTACTGAAATAAAGCTATCCCCAATTGTTATTTACTGTAGAATTTATATAAAATATATATGGATTTTTGTTTTTGCGTTGAAGAATGATGATAATAATGAAGTATTTCATTGCTAGTTTTTTTTTTTGCTGGGAAAAGAGCAAACACGTGAGTAAGACTGGATTAAATGATTAGTTATTAAAAATTACTCATAAAATGTATTATGTAAAAAAAAACACTACATTAAAAAGCTTCCGTAGTCCCAAAAAAACAATGAACATGGAATAAGACCACCTTGCTCTTTATTTATTTTGAACTTAAATTATAAAGGATAAAAATCTGAAACATATCTTCATTAGCTGCTGCCTAAAATGCAGGATGTTGCATTGCTTATTCAGTAAACATTATTTTCAAAAAGAATGTTTGCACAGTGGCCTTCAAATTTTACTCCATAAAAATACTTGTCTTCAGTCCTTCACTTATAAAAAACTGATTCAGTCTCTCCAGTTTCCTTAATAATGTTTTTAGTATTTTACACCGTAAAACCTTTCACCTTCCATACACAAAGGCCAAAAAAAATGCCCATTTGCTTAAATTATGCTCCTCTTTGCCAAGATTAGATTTGGTTAGAATTATTGAGTTCTAAATGATAAATTGACTTGTGTAATCAAATAAATAGCTGTTTCTTTTATATAAAATATTTTCTTCAGAAAAATGTTGAAATTCAGTTTTGATAAATTACCCTATGCATACAAACTTGTTTCAGACTCAAAAATATGTTTATATGTGGTTATTTTGGTTGGATTTATTTCATTTAGACAAAACTCCCATATTTCTAATGTGTTAATGTATGGCTCCACGCACTACATTGATGGAGGCTTGATGAGATTCTCCCCTCGATTCTTTAGTCAACACTTTTCCTTTAGCTTGTCAACATCAAAGACACTAACAGCAAATGGAAAGGGCGAAATGTGTAAAGACAAATAAAACTAACAAAAGGTAAAATCTTACATATTTAAGAAATGACTGCTGTAAAGTGTTTTAGTCTGAAAAGCAACAATGCAAATCTCAGGAACATTTAGTGAAGTATAAATTATTCCTGTAAAACCGTCAGGTTTTCCATTCACAGCATTATAAGACCAGTTCTGTATTCCCCACTAGAGAAGCATCCAGCTTCCCTAGTGGCCCCTTTTCCATCCCATGATCCCCAAATTTTGGAGCTCGGTTATAACCCAGTGGCACCACAATTACTTCTGACAGCTCAATACTGCTGCAGGAACTGGGCAAAAAAATAAGACGGGACATTAGGAGGCTCCCTTTTGAGTGCACTTACCTGCACTGTTCCTCATCAAATGCCACAGCTGAATGTTTTAGTAATCTTAAGTGACAAAGCAGGGTACAGCTTGTAGAGTGAGACACACTGCCTTCTATTGTGCCTTCATCTTCCTTATGATGGCTTGAGGTAAATGTTGTGACGCAGGAGAGTATTTCCACTCTGAAGCAGTATTCTTTCCTGCCAAGTTAATTCTGTCAAACAAATCTTGGTTAGGATTCCCAGAAATAAAGTAGTTGTTTTTTTTTGTTTTGTTTTTTGCACTCTGCATTGTATCCATGAATGTTACTTTTGTATTGTCAAACTTTCAAGTTAAAATTCAAAAGTGTCTTAATAAACAGTTTTTATTGCTCAATAGGACATAATGGAGGCAGCAAGCCTGCCTCCTCAGAAACAACAGCTGTGTCTTCCAAAAATAAGATCATGTACTAAGTGCTGGGCATATTAGTTTGTGATTTAGAGGTTAATCAGAAGCAAGTCTGCATGATAAATGAATGTGCAAAAACAGGAACATGTGAATTCATGCCCTGCACAGACTGTACAGTTGGGTCATTCTTTGTATGTGGATTGCATCACAAAGCCGTTCCAACCCTCTGATTTTCTCTCAACGTCCCCGCAAGCCAGATTCCAGTTACAGTGTTTGCCCTTTAATTAAAAACAGTTAGGCCCACAGATGCATTAATCATATTACCTGAACTGATCCAAGCACATTTAAGCACGCCAGGAAGTTTAGAGACAGGTAGAGCTTCCACATTCCATTGTCTTTGGCGGTGAAGCAGTTTCATGCACAAAACCCTCTTTGTTTTACTCACAGAAATGGTATTGGAGAAGGAAACTGGGAAAAGTGAAGTAGTACTATCTGTGTTTTCCATCAGTGTGTGAACTAATTCTGCCATTCAATCATTTCTTTTGATTGTTATCTTTATAGCATATTTATGAAGCTTAAGTCAAATAACACTAGATTGCAGTCTTATTTATCCCCCTTCACTCTTGAGTCTCCTGAGTTTCATAAAGTTTTAAGTGCACATTAGAACAACACGCAACAACACCACATTTGAGCGGGGGAGAGAGGCGAGGGGTCTTTCTACGCCCCTGATCACAACCGACCACAGAGGGTAGGGGTCCGAGTTGTAAATCAGGCTGTCTGGTCCAGGGCCTGGGCTGGTTGGCTGCTCTTGCCACTGTAGGGGCTTTGGCGGTCTGCTTGTTTCCATTCTAGAGGGTATGAGGTACATCTCCTGGGTGCAGGGACGCGTTGCTCTGCTGTGGCATCGTTGCCTGGACCTGAAAGTATAGAGTGTAAATGGGGTGTATGAGTGTAAAGCATCCTTTCTTGGGTGTCTTGGTGTGCTGGTGTAAATGTGTCTGTAAGAGGGAGGGTATGTACTGTATAAATGTGTCTGTGTCACTGTCTACTTGTCAGGTTGGTTGTCAGCTGCTCTTTCACCTGGCACATCTCAGGCCCTACACCCAATAGGGGCCTATTTCCCGTCACCCCGGCTGCCTGATGCCTCTACCCGCTGGTGTGTTGGTGGCTCTCGCTGGCTGGTGCCCGAGTGAGGTCCGGCTCAGCCCTGGTGTATGCCTGGCCGGGCCAGGGTGGGCCGGTATGTCGGGCGGCCGATAGGTCTGGCTGAGGTCCTCCTTGGATTGGTTGGGACACATCTTTTGGGGGTGCCGGCTCGGATCTAGCGCTTGAATCCGCAGCCCATTCTGTGTGTTCCGTGCCTGGTCAGTTCATTGGTGGGTTTGTCTGGCCTTGTAGTCCGCCTGGGACTACAAGGCTCTGACGCCCTCTGGGCATCCATGTCCCCGGCCTCCTTCATGTCTGAGTCGATTCCTGTAGGATGGATTGACAGCTCCTCACAACAGTTGTAAGACAGTCATATGGGGTAACGTTATATGCATCAGCATGCTCACATGCACACATAGGTGTGGGGACATCGGTGTTTACATATACATTCTTGGGCTGAGGTCATCATCGATAGATAATTGGTGCCAAGAGCTTTTCAGTGACATTGTTGTTGTATTTATTTACCCATATTTTTACACAGCAAATCCAGCAAGCACAAATTAACACTGATATTTGATTGCAAGACCTTTAACTCTTTTTGGAGAGTTGGTACCTTAACTCTGAATTTGAGTTAAAAATTCAAATCTGTCTGGAGATACTAATTTAACACTAACTAGGTGTTACAGCATCCATCCATCCATCTATATTCTGAACCGCTTATTCCTCAAGGGGTCGCGGGGGGGCTGGTGCCTATCTCCTGGACAGGTCGCCAGTCCATCACAGTATATATATATATATATATATATAATTTATATAATATATATAATTTAGGAAATTATTAGGAAATAAATATTAAAAAGATGCAATGTTCCTCTGAAGAGAATTTATTATTGAACTGTGCACCACAATTTCAAATCAGTGTCTTAGGCATGAGTCAGGACGAGTAGACCCTCTGTGAAGAGCTGAGGCTGACAGCTGATCTTCTCCATACTCCATAACTGAAAGAAAGATAATACCAACATCACTGAACTTTTAAAATCACCAATTCAAGTAATTTTTTGATCGCTTATGGGTAATAATTTTATACTAATTTAAATAGCACATGAATACAAACCATCCTGAAGAAACTGGAGTAAACGAAAGGTTTCGTCACTTTGTGGAACTTTATTGTAGCCTACTTCTGCACGCATATTCCATCTTCACAAGCATCTCTTGTGTGGGCTAAAAAAAGACAGGTGTGCACTACTGGACTGCACAAAAAAATCTAACGGATCACAGTAAAAAATATAAAAAAATATGAGCCACAACTTCTGTAAAAGTAAGTATTTCACCACTAATCCCTTGCCTGTCTTCAAAGGTAATATTGTATCCCGAGCATGTTTGCAAAATGGTGCTATCTAAAACAACTGAAAATTACAGATAATTCAGAAATAAATTCAAAACTTCATTGTTTTTCATGTTTATTTAAGCCCTGTGCAAAATACTCTGAAGGGATTCGAATGTTAACCCTGAACCCAACCAGTCCATTCGCTAATGTTTGCTACATCAGTGTTTGTGGGAGACCTTTTCAAATTATACCAACATTTCATGATCTAAACAATGTTTTAGGTGTATTTGAGATAACCAAAGCTGAATATCCATATGCAATATTTTATTCAGCGCTTTAGTATTTATCCGCATACAAGAAAAATTGCGCTAGCTTAAACAGAGAGCAACGAAGCAAGTCTCTTTCAAACAGCTTTGTCAATGCAAGGGCTCTCCGTCACCTACGCAAGAACGCACGGAGTAGAGCCCCAATTTTTAACTAACCATCTCCATCAACGGATAGTGTATGCATCTGATTGGTCAGTTTCCGCACCAGCCAGAGATCGTTTCACCAGAAAGAGGCTTTATAGTTGCTGTGATCAGTAGTTAATGCAGTGTTTCGATTTTGAACGCAAGGAACTGTAGGAAAAAAACAAAAAAGGCTTCTGTGTTTTGTTTCCATGCGTTTCTAGATTATTTAATGAGCTCCACCTCTAGTAAACATCTTTACAGCTGAATCAAAACTTACTTTCTGTCATTAATTGCTCCTTGAGGAAGAAATGTGTTCACAAGCCTAGAAAAAAAATGAAATGATGCCGTGATAGTAGGCAGAGGGGCCATGAAAGGTTAGCACCCCCTGCTGTCCTTGTCAAGCAACAGTGAAAAAACAATAGAGTAGAGAGGAAAGAACGGACTACTACAAACAAAAAATGTCTCTGTCAATATGTCTGCGTCTGAGTGCAAATTCATGGTCGGAGAAGCATAAATTAGTCTTTACTGGTCGAATCATTCTGTCAAGATGTGGTGTTAGATTAATGATGGTAACAGACATAAATTAGAAGGGGCAGATGAGGATTTATTACAGAAGATGGCACACAGCGAAAACAACATCATGGGAAGACAACATCAATGATCTGACGGGAAATGGAGCATCCCCTGGATCTTAAATACTGACAGAGGACAAGGAGAACCAGGTGAGACAGATCAGGAAAACGGGTGCAGGTACAGTAATAATCAGGGGCAGAGCCCAGAGGCACTGAAAATGTAACAACAGAGATCTCAGTGAGACACTGTTATTTTATTCTAGGAGACCTGATCAAGACAGTACCTACCATGGAAATAAACAAAACTAAAAATTAAGTGGAAGCTTTAATACAAAGTAGAAATTAAAAAAATAGGAAAAGCTAAAACATATATGTACATGATTTTATGTGGCTTCTTAAACACTCTTAATTCATTAGTGGAGGAAAAGTAATTCAACAGATATGAAATATGTGATACAAGTAAAGTTTTTAAGTGTATAACATTTTCTTCCTTGGTCGCACTGGATTTGGATCCATCAACCTTCTTATTAACCCAGCCCGCTTTCCCTATCCATGCTGAATGAGTGTATTCCCTAGCATGATGCTGTCACTACCACACTTTACTATGGAGATGATCTGTTACATTTCTGTTACTCCTCCCAATTTGGAGTAATGGACTGGACTCCATGATGTTCAAAGCTTAAAATGTTGTTTATCAACCTAGCCTAAGCCTTCTCCCCAACTTCAGCACTGACCTGTGGACTTTATTCACTAATTAAATGCATTCTAAAGGTAAATGGTTGAATGTAAAAGTGAGTTACCATGTGTTTTATTGAGTTTAAACCCTAGGAAGGTAAATTCTCCATGACTAGTGTTGTTTATTTTCGATTACAAAGGTTTATATTACATGGACTGTTGCAGACATTTTACAAAATGTGACCTTCATTTGATTGGGTTTTCAAGGAAGCATTAACTTTCTGCTTTTCGCATCAATCAACAGCTTAACCCTGAGCAAAATTACCCACACATGGTGGACCTTCAGTCTGTGGATTTTAAAACAAACTATTTCAGTTCATGCAACATAATGTCACATGTGTCTGAAAGCCAGACCAGATCAGAAGACGGAATGAGAGGAAATAAAAAGCAATAGCCATACGGTGGGAGAGGCCTTATCTCAGATGTAGGACTGACAGACCTGTAACTCTTGTGGCAGGCTGCAGGATATGGGGTTAACCTGAGGTGGCAGCGAGCCAAATGCTCTGAAGTAAGCAGGGTTCAAGTTTAGGGCCCCATGACCCTAAAATGATAAGGTGAAGGGTCGTGGACAAGTCAGGAAACCATTGTTTTTAGAAATTCCACTTATTTGGTTATTTAAGTCGAGTGGGATTTGTACCCCCACCCTGACACACGCCTCCTCTTGCTGAACGGAGACGTCTGCACACCATCAGCACATAAACCACATGTGTGTTGGACAAAATGCAGTGGAGGAGGGGTAAGGGAAATAAAATGTTGTATGAAGAAAGGGAAAAAGCCACTTGTAAAGTACCCACATTGATTGAACTTTACATTTGTTCCATTGCAGCCACAAACTTGAATTTATGTGAAGAGAATTTTAAGAAATACAGTAGCACAAGCGGTACATGATTGTAAAATGGAGGAAAGTTCATACATGGAAACAAAGAGTCAGTGGTACAACTATTAGACATTTACTCTAGAAATCTGGCAAAAACAATTTATTTTTCAAAGGAAGCCATGAGAAGTCCTTTTTTTCTGTTTGCAACAAGCCACTTAGCAAACTTTTGACTTAAACGCAAAACTCTGTGTGGCCTGTCACAGTTCAGATCTAAATCATACTGAATCTGTTTCACGACACTGATCAATCCTAAGAAGGATAAGCAGTTTTGGAAAGAGTAAGGGGCAATTTCCCCTAATATATGCCTCAAAAGATTTGCAGCTATAATTACAAGGAAACAATTGTTTTACAGATGCTTTACAGACAAAACGTTTAAAATTGTTTAATTTTTATTATGCAACACTTTGTTTTGGTCTATCACACCAATATAATGCAATGAAAATGTTTAATCCATGACTTGTCGAGGCAGTAATTAACCACAGTTCTGCATTTCTTTTGGTCTCTGTTTTTATAGCAGACATGAGGGAAAGAGAGCCTTGTCTAGACTTTAAGCACTCCTCTGTGAATCTGTTCTCTCTCCCCCCAGAAATGGGTACTTAAACATGCTAGCCTCTGAATGACCTGCATCTATTACAATAAACCAGAAATATAGTCACTCAAAAAACATGTGTTTAAGAATTTGCAAGAATCCAGCTATAAAAAGAAAGGAAATTAAAGAAATGAGCATCTATTAAGATTTGACCTTTGACTTACATGAATGACTCACACAAAAATGGACCACTTCCATTATGTTTCTCTAATCGGCATTACATTAGCAAAGATGCACCTATTCTACACTGTTGACTTTTAAAAGGAAAACCAATCTCTTCTGTATGTTTTCTGACCTGTTGACCAGCTATTATGAAACAAAATAACTCATTATGCAGAGCATTAAAAAAAACGACAGAGGGAGGCATTAAAGTAGCTATAAAGGGTCATGCAGATGTGGTGAACCTGACTTGGCACCACAGAAGATGACATACGTGTAAGAGTGCAGATCTAAAAAAATCAATTATGATTGTAGCATCCATGCAAGGGTTGGTATCATGATTTAAAGAAAGATATCGTAGTCCTTTTCATGATCCGAACATAATTCTTAATGCATTCTTCTTTGAAAATTCTGAAGGCCTTTTGCTCCAAATACAGAACATGCTTGTTTTTAGCCTTCTGCAATTCCCTTCTATACCTCTTTATATTATTCCTCCAATACCACAGAAATATTTTTCCATAGATTTAAATTCTTGAGGTCATTCGAAACCAAAGAAAATGAAGGTCACTGAGAGTGTGGCTTTGAAATAAGCATAATGTCCATCTTACTCTCTAGATGAATCAAGCTCTTTACCTTTCAGATCTTGAATTTCTACATTGGAGTGCTTCCATTCTTATTTTCATCTATCATGTCATATCAGCTGAATCAAAGATATGATGTACAACTGAGACTATCCTTGCATTGCTTTTCTATCATCTTCAAGTCTTAGAATGCAATAGGCATGGTACTACTCTTTCACTGCTATGATAAATGGAAAAAGGATTCTGCCACAACCGTTTTTATTCCAATTAATACTAAGTGGGAAGGAACAAGGGAGAAGGTTTGATTTCTATCTACATTTTTTTTCTCTCCTTTTGAACACATTAAAAGGTGTGAGCAATGTCCAGAATATAATGTCAAAGAACGAGGGGGTAAAAAAAAAATATTCAAACAATTGTTTGGTGTACCTTTCTGAAAAGTTGAACCAAAGAATGTGTTTCAGTTAGTCTTGAACGTCTGCAACAAAGTAACTTTAAAAAGCAGTTTGTGTTCAGAGATTGAGGTTTTATCACGTCACAACCTGAAAATATGTGCTTTAGCATCTCAACAGATGACGTTGCTATACTTTTGGAAAGATCATGTTTGCACAAAGGCAATTTGATTGGTTTGGTGAAGAGTTCAATTCAATTCAATTCAATTCAGTCATCACAACAGATGTCATCTCAAGGCACTTTACAAAAAGAGTTATTACAATACAATGTTTAGTGTAGAAATTACAGAACCACAGAAGATTGCGTCGTGGAATTCTCAGCAATCCCTCATACTGAGCAAGCATGCAGCGACAGTGGGAAGGAAAAACTCCCTTTTAACAGGAAGAAACCTCCGGCAGAACCAGGCTCAGCACAAGCGGTTATCTGCCGCGACCGTCTTTGGCTTGGAGAATACACAACAGAGACACAGAAAGAGCAACAGAACCGACGCACAAGTTTGTTGCAGGACGTGGAGAATTTTCCATCACTGCAATGCCATCTTAGTCAGGGTCGTCAAGCAGGGCTTGTTCAATTGTTCAAAACAATTAAGGTGTGAATCAACTCTGTAAGCAAAAGAAACTCGTAAAATATTACCTTCATTCTGGGTATTGGTTAATATATCTCAAGTGGCAAAGTCGGTGGATGCTTGTAAATCTGGTGTCACTCTCTCTACAATGACTCAACAAAAGTATTTCTTATCATTTTCATTCAAAGTTCATTATATTTTCTTGGAATTTAGTTTGATAGATCAACCCCTTAAATGTGTAATCAAAGAAAAGTCTAAACATTTTATGTAATATTTTATAGAAAAAAAATCACAAAAGTGTATATATATTTTCAGCCCCTTTTAATAAGATGCATGGAAATAAAATCCACTTCATCCAACTGCTTCCAGTCTTGGTTTGGAACAGCTGTGATCTGAAGCCCTCAAAGACTTAAACAAGGGGAGGAGATGGCACCATGAGAACCAAAGAGCACTAAAGACAAGGCAGGTACACTTATGTACAATTGTAAAGCCCAGTTATGTAAGAAATATATACCAAGATCTCATACACTGTCTTAAGCCATCATTTGAAATTAAAAATAGCCCGTAAACCAAGACATGACATTCTCATCTACTGTGACATTGCATTTTCCTAAATAGGGGGAGTGGGATAGCAGATCAGAAGGGGGAGAATTCTGTGACTGTTTATGTTTTAAGCTAACTTGTTTGGCAGATTTGATACAGCAGCTTCACCTAATACAAGGGAGTGGTGAAGTGAATTTTTGCAAAATATGATAACAAAAAAATCATAATTTTGGAAAATGTTGCAAGTAAATAACACATTTTTACAAATAGGGCAAAATATTTTTACATAAAGTATGTAAAAGACATGCATATTTTCTCATATAGATACTTTTTTTTATAACTAATACATCTGCAAATCAGACTGGCCGTGCAACTCAGACGTCTTTAGGCTCATTAATATGGTAGAAACAGTAGAAGATCTCCATTAGTTTTAAGTTGTGTCTGTAAATGTAAATGTATCTGTTAAACTGCAGCACAGTACAGAGACATATCCCATGTAAACCTCTCTTTATTATTAAACATGCTAATTCACTCTGCCTTCATTTATCATGTCTAATACAAAAAAACATTATTATGTGTTATGAAACTAGTTTAACTTTTTATTTGGGGCTAATTAACGAGAGAGGTTGTGCAACGACCAGTGATGCCGGTAACGCGTTACTTAGTAGCGCGTTACTCCTAATATGACCACTTTTTTAGTAACGACTAATCTAACGCGTTTCTTTTTTCATGCAGGTAATCAGATTAAAATTACTTGTTCAAGCCACTGTGAGTTACTATTTTTGTCATTTTCTTGAGCAAAAAGATATATTAGGTACATGGCGGCATTAGTATTAAGAAAACAAGTATCAATAGCGGTAAATATGATCCTACCTTCTACTGCTGCCGAAACAGCTGATAATCTCCTTTGCGGGTGCCATGTTTGTTTTGGCCTGAATCTGAGTTCTGTACTCTGTAGGCCTACTCTGCCCCCTAGTGGAACTCTCCATTTGTACATGCAGTGAGAGAGCAAGTATGTCCCCAAGACACAGCTTATTCCTTTATAGTTGCTGGTGTCAATGTGAGGTTAAAAAACAAGTATATATCCGTTCTTACTGTTAAAATGCACTTCAAATAAAGTGATTATATGTAAAAGTGGTTATTGTGTTTATGTTGAGGCAGTGCGGAGTGTTATTGGGAGCTGCAGAAAGTAACTAACAAAGTAACTTGTAATCTAACTTAGTTACTTTTAAAATAAAGTAATAAGTAAAGTAACTAAGTTACTTTTGGAAGGAGTAACCACTAGTCAGTAATCATATTACTTTTTCAAAGTAACTGTGTCAGCACTGGCAACGACTTATGGAAAACATGTTGGTTTTGTTATTACTCTATGTAGTTTAAGATAAAATGACCACATGGACAATAAAAAATGTTAAAAATTTGTATTTTACCAATAATCCAGGAAACTTAAAAAGAATTAAATATATATATATATATTTAAAATAAAATTAATGCAAGCTAACTTGTCAAAATTATTTCTATTCAGTTTTTATTAGATTTTAAATAATACAAATAAAAAATTCAACGATAGAATAAATGTAAGATGCTACTTATTAATTTGCATTTCATCACTGCTTTTTTTCATAAAAGGTTAATCTTTAAGTATTAAGGAAGGCAGTCAGTAACTTCATCTGTTGAATTAGTCTCAGCTGGTCCTGATTAGTGAGAAACAGATTCTTGAGGCAGGAGGAGCAAGGCCTGAGTTAACAAATATCTGGCCAAACACAAGTGGCTGTGAAACTATATAGCTCAATAATTAGAGTTGAAACTGCACTCATTTAAACTTAATATTATCATGTCCTGGATCGCTGAGTATCTGCACCAGAATATAACTTGTGGCCCATGTACAAACAGGTGCTGTATCAATTTCACAAGGATATTTTTTGACTGAACGAGCTCATCTTGTTGGATAGCCATTCTCACTCACTGGCTACGTTTACATGGACACATGTAATTGGATTAAAAGCCTGATCAGAATAAAAAGGCTTCATGTAAACATGCCATTCATATTACTCTAACCCGATCAAACTCATTCGGCTGGTTTATTCAGATAGTTAATCCAATTGTGGTGCATGTAAACTTTTAATCTGAATGTAGGTCATGCCTGCGGATGTCTGTTAAATCATGCGTAGACATACAATACGTCGGCCTAAAAAAAACACAGGGATTTGATTTGTAATTTGATTGTGTACATAAGGATTGTGGAAGTAAAAGCGAGACCAGAAAAAAAAAATAATAAAAGCATGCTACGAAGAATATCGTAGTTCTCCATGTCAAATGGGTGCAGCCATGTTTGTTTACAACGGAGGTCTATTTGTTCTTCTGCAGCCATTTCTGATGTTTTAGATAGTTGTGCGCATTTCAAAATGAATTATTCCGTCCCGATATGTAGCAGATGTAAACGCTTGTCATAATCAGATAGATATCTTTAGGGCACATGTACAGAGTCAAATTCTAATCTGAACTATGATCGGATTTAAGATATTTTGCACATGTAAATATATTGTGAGCAGCCTGCCATACAGCTATGTACAACATGCTAAATCTAGGATAAAAATTGCAGAAACTTTGTTCAGCTTTGGTTACTCCAACAGATCAAAGTGAGAGAAATGGCAGAGGAAAAGTTGATTCTTAATGCGGTTGTGATGATACATCTTCTGATGCACCAGGGTATATCATCAGTGACGTATCCTGAGGTCATCAGGTGTTTTGGGTCTCTCGAACATCAGGTAACCTCACTCAGGTGACCCAGCTGAGATTGATCAGACCTCAGCTTGTGCCCTGGTAGCTCAACCATGGTTCTGCTATCTTTATCCAGAGTCACCTAGATACTTTCTTCGCTTCCTGTGTGCTGTTACAGATGGCTCTACTCCTCCATTCGCCTGTGATGCCGAGTGCAGCATATGCCCTGCCGAGGGATTGTCCGGCAAAGTCTCTGCAACCTACCTCTACAGGCAAGCACCTTGCCATCCAGCCTTTTTCATGGCAGTCGCTGACTAAGTCCTGGTATTTCCCCTTTTTCCGCTCAAAGGCCTCCTCCATTCACTCCTCCCATGGCACGGTGAAGTTAAACATGACAACATTTTTTGTTGCCTCGGATACCAGAATGATGTCAGGTTTGAGTGAAGTCTTGACTACCTGTTGGGAGAACTTGAGCTGCTTCCCCAGGTCTTCTGACGTTCCTTTCTTTGTTCCTGGCTTCTCTCTGGCTCTAATGAAGCTTTGCTTTGAAGTTTTTCTTCCTGGGTCTGGAATTTTGGCAGACGGAAATAGCACTAGAGACGTTCTCTGCAATGGTCTTGAGCACCTGGTCGTGACGCCAGCGGTATTGGCCTACTCCCACGGCTTTTGGGCAGCAACACGATATGGGCTCAAGGGTCCCCTTGTTCTTCTGACAGAGGGGGGATTCTGGTGATTTGGTCTAGCCCCAGCAGTGCAGATTGGATGGGCTGGAAGAACATCATAGACCACCTGGTCCAGGAGCTTGATGCGGTGTGGTTCTGCCTGCCACAGGTGAGTACATTTTTAAGGAAACATTATCTTCAAAAGCCTAGGTTTTTTTTATCTTCCCCACCAAAAAAGAATTGGAAAGCCTGAATTTCACTCAATTATAGTGACCTTTTAGAGCATTCTATTATATTGCACTCCATTAACTATAAAACATTAACCCATGACCTACATTTTATTATTTTATTTTTGAATTACTTAAACAAATTTGTGAAAATTGTATCAAAATGTATCTAGATATAAAAAAGACTTTACATCAATCAGGAAAATCCTTATAATCATAAATCTAGAAATGCTTTTTTATCAATGTGGGTGTGCTGTCTGTTGTTCATAAACATTATCTGAGCATGCAAAACACCAATTACCACTGACTAATTTACTGTAAATTAACAAGAACTATGTTTACTTTGCCTTGCAAAATGTGGTTAATAATTATTGGGAATAATTACAAAAATAACCTAATACTGGGATAATTACTCATGAAACTCAAATTATCAGTGATAAAATGAGAAAAACGTGGCACCAGCTTCTTATACTATATAAGAAACAATATTTATTATACCAGACTATCAGTCTTTATCTGAAGGATGAATTAATTCACACAACAATAAAGAAGCAAAGTGATTTTATCTCAAGTTTAAGGAATTTATTAACAGATTATTCATATCAGTCCCAAAATAAATTCAATATAGTCTAAGTGAAGCTATACAACGGTTCTAAAGGATGGATCTATTCTGTCAGGAAGGGGATACCCGAATGTAGAACACCAGAATCAATACAAACTGACGTCACGGGGAGACCTGACCTCATGTGCCTACATAGTGTGTGGGGAAAGGGGGAAGAGAGAGAAAAAGACGTCTTATACATGTGATTTAAATCCATGTGTTTTTGATCTGCCCTGGAAAGATAAAAGAAGCAATGTGGTGTTAACTAGCTAGCAATCTATGGCTAAACAAAGAAGCTATCAGATTACGGCTGCCGCTTCTCTCCTATCCAGAGTGACTGTGCCACATGAAGTTTGCGGAATTTTAACGGTCAAACAAAACACAAAGCCCACTGCTTCTGCTTATAAATAAAAGAAAGACTAGTAACAATAAACACAATCAATAACCAGTTTCCACAGAAAACACATGAAACAGGTCAATCTGCTAAAAACCTTGCTCCACCCAGGAATAAAGAAATTGAACGCTCCTACTTTTGATGATTTCTTCAGTCCACGATCAGATGATGAGGAAGTTGAAGAAAATGCTGTCCTGGCGAAGAGATGCAGCCTAAGCAACCAAGCCTGTAGCAGCATTGCTGCATAGAATGAGCGGCATCTCTGAGTGGTACATTGTTGTTGGCTAAATCTAATGCTAAATATAGATTAGCTCGAGTAATTTTGTGTGACTCTGCCTCGATAGGAGCACCTGCAGCCACTGTACGTCATTTCCGCAACAGAAAATGTGTGTTGCAGACAGATGTATCCAAGCATGATGAGAAACATTCAGGAATGTAAAAAAAACAAAAAAAACACACAATCACAATTATTCCATTAAAAACAAACTCTTAGCCCAGATTTTATTTTCCATTTACTGATATTAGCTTTGTCATAGGTAATGAGCAAATGCCACCAAGTAGGGGTAACCACCTGCATAACGGAGCAGGTTATGTGCCGATTTTGCTGCAGACAGTTTTATACCACATTGCTACAGAGAAGACCGCTCATGTTATATACCCCATCATGGCTGGACTGCTCTTGTCACTATTCCAAGCCTAGATCAATAACCGAGATTAGCCATTGGCAATGCAGGATTTGAATTCCAGTGAATTGCAGTGCAGTGTCATAGTTTTACCACTTGCTTTTGTTAAGGCATCCCACTAACAGTTTTTGGTACAAAATTAATATTTTCACTAAAATGTACTAAAATACATAAAATAATTACTGGAAATGTAGATATTGATATTATAGACTCAATTATACATTTAGCAACAAAAAAAGTTGATTTTGGGGTGAATTACTCTTTAAAGAACAGTTCATATTTTGTGGAATTATGCTAAGAACAAAAAAAAAGAGCAAGCCAGACCTGAAAAGAGTTTTAAAAGTGTTTACTGTATCATATCTTGTGTCTGTTCCTATACTTTCATTACTCCTTTTTATTTTATTCTATAATTATGTAAAGCACCTTGAATTACTTTGTTGTCTAAAGTGTGCGATACAAATAAAGTTGCCCAGCTGTAAAAACGGCTTGTTTTAGTTTAAGTGTTTTCAATAAATTGTATGCTAAAAATGTTTTTGTCACACTACCATTTCTACCTATTGCACATTGAAGCTCTACTTGGAACCATGCAAAATGTGGATTTTTTTCTTTTTCAATTTTCAAGTGGTCTTAAACTTTTGATCGGAGCTATATAGTTGTAGGTTTCATGCCACCCAGAAACAATTGGCTTGATAAATAATTGTGTCCAAAATTTTATCAAAGTCTGTTGCCCCACATACAAAAGTAAATATAGTGTTTGGAAAAAGGCTGACAAGGTGATTTTTAGAAATGACTCTCTCAAGAAAATGTTTGGGTAATCATGTCTTTGGTGACCAAAGCGTTATTATTAATAATGAAATGAAAGTTGAGACAGTATTTCTAAAGACGCTGCCCTGAGTCATTATGTACCCCATTTTGTTCCTCTGTGATTAATATCATTAAGCGATTTAATTTAAGCAGTTTGGCTAATCACTCATTGACAATATAATAAACCAGTAATTTAACCAGGTGGCTGTTTTTTTTCTGCTGAGATGAGTATGCGGACACAGGATGCAGTGTTGGAACAAAACCTTTTTAAAGAGTAATGTGTTCCTCATTATAAGTTCATTAGGACTTTGTGTACTCTTGGTGGTGTACCCTGGAGGTAAATAAAAGATTAACAGAACTTTGATTTAAAATGATGCAGATATTAACCTTTCATCAGGTGACATGCCACACACTATGCAAATGTCCCCAACTCGAGACGGAAAAACTGATACTGGCTTGCTTTATTCATTTTTTTTTTTAAGCTTAATTTAAGGAGAAACTGTTTTAGACTCAATGCTATCCTTGTCAATTCTAATTCACCTGGTGCTTCCAAACATATTGAGATTAAGAGTTTTATGCAGCGTGAAAGGCTGCTGACATGATTTGGTGATGATAGGAAAGATGCAGAATGACAGCTGGAAAAAGGCCACTTGGAGTTACCCCATAAGAGGACGTTGATCTGAGGCCAGTCGGAGATAAGATGGCATACTGCAAGGTTGTGGGAGGCAGTGATACCGCAAGAAGTCCAACTTAAGGGTGGCAGAGAAGGCTTTAGAACAAAAAATGGCAAGAAGGAAGGTGCTCTGCAAAAATGCAGTTAATCCAATTTGGAATCAGTGGTAGAAGTGTCAAGGCTGGAACCCCAGCAGAGGACTTTGGCTTATCAATAATAAAATTGGTAAAATAAAATGTATTCTACTAAAAATAATATAATTAGATTCTTCCCAAACAATCCCAATACTTCGTACTCAGTAAGTGAGGCAACATCTGCGGTAACTATAGAACCTCCTTTATGTTTTTTAAATCAGTTGAGCTTTCATTAGCGAAAATATTAGCTTCATGTAAACCTTCAAATTGCATGTTCGACCAGATCCTAACCTAATTTAAATTGTTCCTTTTAATTACTGACCCCATTTTAGGCCCTTTTTACACAGAAAGAGAGTATTGTTTTGAAAATTTGTCTGTAAACAAGGTACCACAAAAAAAAAAAAAAATGACCACGCAAATCCAAAGAACCTAGCTGAAACTGTCAGCTGATAAGGCACCTATGCCCGTCCCATTGGTGGCGCTATGAAACTGGCAGACAAACACAGAAAACTCTGAGCATGCAAAGTCAACCAGGTGGCAAACACACCAAATCTAGCTTCAAATGAGAGTTTTATTCAAAAGCGTATTGTGTCTGTGGATCAATTATTTTTGCTGCTGGTGAGGGCAGTATTTGATTTATTGGGACATCAACACTATACAACACCATCTTTGTTAAATATAGGAATGGGGCAGTGATATCATCCACTCAGAAAAAATGCTGGAGAGCTTATTATCGAAGGGAGATGACTGTGGGAGATTTCTCCACAGTTTCAAACATGATACTTTATGGTGTCTTGTTTCTAGTGGATGAGACACCTATTCAATGAAACGCCTTCACTGCTACACCAAGCTACAATAAACCTCAAAGCTAGCCTACCACATAACAGGCTTGTCCAACAGCATGTTTTACCATAGTGAAGAAGTATGGCTTCTGGATGGCTTCATTGGTAGAACCAAATTTTAGAAAATTAGCCAGGATGTCAAACTAAGCTATTTGAGAATAGGTTGCTTCATGGAAAAGCCCTCTGGTCTGGCTTCCTGCCCAGCTGTGATGCCTTGTTAGAGGTGAGTATAAACTGGGATTATGCTTCTACATGAACAGTTCTGTGTCCTGTTATCATCTTTTTACTTTCTTTAACATAGAAAGTACTACTACATCAGTTCCTTTTCTGCTCTGTCTCCCCAAACCCCCAGTCGGTCATGGCAGATGGCCATTTGTACTGAGCTAGGTTCTGCATGAAGTTTCTTCCCGTTTCAGTGGTGTTTTTTCCTCTCCACATTAGATACATGCTTGCTCAGTATGATAGATTGCTGTGAACATGACACAACTCACGCAACAATCTATTGTACCTACATGTTGTTCCAGGCAGATTGAATGCTGAAAAGAATGGTATTAAAGGGAGTGGATCTTAGTTTTTTTCCTTCATCATATAAAAATTACTTGTGATGCCACTCTTTTGTTTTATTGTTTTTTCTGTATTTTATTGTCATGGCCATCTGGGAATGTAGTTTTAGAAAGTAGGTCAAGCGTCTGTTTCACTTTAAGCTGCAAGCATGTGTTATGCCGAGAGGAGTAAATATGTGTATTTGTAAACAGAATAGTATTTCTTGAGATTAAATCATTTTGATTTTGGGTCATTACTGCAAAATTTGATTCACAGCTGCATTGTTAATGCAACAGTGGTTTTAATGTGAGCTATACATGTTGCTGGAGAGTTGCTGTGCTGACACTGCACAATTTATTTTTTCAATTAGAGTGCAAAGCACAAACACAACAGTGCAATGGCATCTTAAGTAAACTTGCCCTCAGAAGGGGGCATGATGGGTATTGCCATTGGTTGGCAAGATTTTCAGTGCAATGTCCCTCCCCTATTAAGGCAAGCCAACGTTATTTGTAGCACATTGTCAACAACAAGGCAATTCAAGGTGTTCTGGGTGAATAAGGGCTAAAATACAAGCAGCAATAAATCAACCATAATTGTACAAAACACATTAGAAACACAAAACATCTCATTAAAACATGACATTCCAGAAATTATTGAGCAGTTACTCATTCAACTGGAGAAAATTATGGTACATCCATCCAGTGATTTGCTTAATGCGTTCACTTAAATTTAGGATGGGTTTAAAGTCACCTGTCAGCATTGTAATGTAACGATACGTATTATCGGCATAGTTATGGTAACTAATCGTATTAGTTTTTTTATGATCTGGCTAAGGAGTATGTAATAATTGGATAGGATGGGCCCAAAAATAGAGCCCTGCGGCATCTCACGTGTGATTTGTCTGTTTTGATAATAAGTTACCTATTGACACAAAGTTCCGTTTCTTAAGGTAAGACTAAAACCAGCTAAGTACTATAGCCAAGAGTCTGACCCATCTCTCAAGTCACTTCAAATTATATCATAGTCAATAGTAGCTCTGAGGTTCAAAAGTACCAGCACTGTGGTTCTACCGCAGTGTATTTATGTGGATAAGTCATTGAACACTTTGACAAGGCAGTCTTAGTACTTTGGGAAGCATGTAAACCAGACTGAAAAACATAAAAATGGTTCGACATTGTTAGGAAGCTGGTTAATTGTTGAAACAAAGCTTTTTCAATAATCTTGTTGATAAATGGAAGATTAAAGATTGCCCTATAGTTCATTTGTGTGTTGTCCTGGTTATTCTTGGTTAGCAATGGTCTGAGAACTACATTTTTTAAAAGCTGGGGGAAGAAACCTGACAGGAAGGATGTGTAAACTTTTTGCCTCAGATCAGGTTTAATGAACGTAAACTTTTTAAGAAGCATAGGTAAGCTATTGAGGCAGCTAGAGGAGGAGTTTTTGTGTTAAGACTAGGGATCTCATGATCAGCATTTTAGGCCTCCAATCTTTCAACCTCAAATCTGATCCGATTCCGAGTCCCGACACAATATTTTCCCTTTAGTATTACATTTTATGAAGCTGAAATATACAGTTTAGAAAGTAACTTAAGTTAACTTTTTTATAAGACTAATTTTATTAATAAGCATTATCATTATTTTAAATCCTATGAAATCAAAATCTTACAGAGAATAAAAGGTAAGCTTCAGTTAAATATTTCAAACAAAAGTAAAAAACAAAACACATCATAAAGAAAAGTATTTCTGGTGGGCTATAGGCTTGCAAGCACAATGCTGCCCCCTCACTGTCATGGAATTGCATTCACTCTATTTTTAAATAAATAAATGTGTTAGGAAGCCCAGATTGTTCTAAGTTTGTAAGTTGCAGTATTATTATTGGTGATTTCACTACAAGCTGTATCCTATGCTCCTAAACTCAGCATAGATTTCTGACGCTATTTGAATGCACTACAGGTACGATGATGGCTTAGTTCAGTGTTTGCCTTCTTTTTTCTGTTCCTTGCTGCAGGGGGGGGGGGGTGGTCTCTAATTGTTGCATGTAAATGTCAGGAAGTGAGTTTCCTTGCCTTTATTATATAGTTTAAAGTATGGTTGAAAATATTTGTTGAAGGTTACACATATTAAACTTCTGTTTAATCTGCTATGCTTATTTACGGTAATCAAGAGTCCTTTTTTGCACCGCTACAAGGTTTTAATTACTGCGCATTTACAGTTCAACTTAACTAGGATGTACATTCATAAAAATCGCCACGACTATTAGCTAATATAGCTGGTCTTTAATCACTGAAAAATATGAAAATATTGATCAGATCTCTTCTCGGTACATCCCTTTTTAAGACTTCAAGGTTTTCTACGTTTAGTTTTGGGGAATTAAACTTTTTTTTTTCCACACTAGCGTTGAGTTGCGATGACATCAGTAATGGATTTGGTACTGATGTACAGACTGACCCTCCAATTGTCATAATCTTTAAAGTAAAAAAGCTGGAAAATTCATTGTAATCCATGGTGAAATTGAGAATACAATAATCATTTAATTGTCCCACAAGGGGGAAATTTGGTCATAACAGCAGCAAAAAAAAAAAAAAACTCATACAAACAGAACAGACACACAATTTTTACAAAACAAAATGTATATATATATATATATATATATATATATATATATATATATATATATATATAAAATAGTAACAAAAAAGTACTGTACTGTACAGAATTTAGTTTAAGGGCTGGTGTCACAGGAGGATTAGTCACTCAACTATTGGAAATAAAGTCTGCATATTCAGCATACAGATGGAGTACTGTACATACAGGCAAATAATATTCTGTATCACTGCCCTGTAAAGGTGTAATTCTAATCACTCAAAATGTCCCTGGACATGGACATTTTATAAAGCAGTGTCTTCCCTTAAGGTTTTCCAGGGAGTGGCTCCTGCAACTACCAACCTTTTAAGTAGGGGAAAGTGCATGATTCTGTATTCAAGTGTTCACCTAGTTCTATAAGAAGCCTTAATGAAGATGTGCATGGGGCATAACGGGGCAATTTACTTAACTGTTCTGACAAAGGTACACAACATACCACCGCGACACAATAAAAATGTAACCTCAAGGCACTTTACAAGAAAAATCAGTCATAAAAAGTTTTCTGTTCCTAGCGGTCTCAAATGATTGACTGTCAGTTGCAAAACTATTGTCCAAGTATGCATACAAAATACAAAACAGGGGTGCAAGCTAAGTATAGACAAGTTTCCCGGTTAGAACAATGCGCGCCACCATCTTTGTTGGTTTCTGCTAAGAACTTCTGGTTACCGCAGTACCTGTGAATTTTAGACTGAGAACTACGCGAAATAAAAAACCCACCTAAGAAAAGCTCCCGAAATCTATTACTGAAAATTGATACCGTGAAACCCAAAAAAGGTTATGGGACATATTGTGCCCTACGTGGATGCAGCAACTAGTGGAAACGACTGAATCAAAGTTCTGTCATTTTTACCCAGTTGCTTAGCAACACGTATGCGTCAGGCTGGGCGGGCTGTGGCTGTCTAAAAGTTTTACATGGTTTTCTATGCGGTCAAAGTGATTCTAGTGTTACTGTGCCCCTACATCACATACATTAAAGCAATTGCAACAATATCCACAACAAATGAACATTGAAGTTACCTTCCTTAGAACGGCAGCTGCGTGGCTGCATGACCGACCGGATCCGGCTATACAGCCGCAGCCCGCAGTCTCCACCTCTCAATCCTCCGTGACCACCACCCAAGCGTTATGGCAGGAATCATTAAGACACTGGCTTGGTTGTATGTCCGCCTTCATGTACAAAAAATTGCTGTGTTTGTGTATCAGCACACAGCCAACTTTGTCGCTGTGTACATACTGATACGCTTCGGTGCTTTTCAGGTTGTCCATGGCGTTCTCATCTACCGCCATGGACTTGACAAAGTACGAAAATATTTTGCTTGTTGTAACATTTGGCCATTTCGTCATTTTATCCTCCCAGTTTGATATGGTAGCTGGGTGAGGAATTGAAAACGCACCGTCTTTTATGAGGAACAGATGAGAATGTTCCCATTTAAAAAGCCATCTATATCAAATATAAATGAATGCTGATCTTACTTAACCGGAAATGCTTAGGAGAAATAGACCGATTATGGAAGTAAACCAGAAATGCCCGTGGAAGTTGTCTATAAAATACAAAGCCCTAACACAACATATTCTACAAACTTTGGTAATTTTCTCTCATGACAGCTTTTTTTGTACACCAGTCCACATGACCAGAACCCTCTTATTCCCCTTCTGTGATAGTCTTCTTTTTCATCCTTGCTTTGTGTCATTCTCAGGACGCTTTATATAGAACAGGCAGAAACAGACAGGTGATTGAGCCCGTCTTGAGGTTGAAACGAGGTACATTACCATGGTGTCCTTCGCTTGGAGAAATTCATCTCATATAAGAGGCATGGCATGGCCAAGTGAAGGTGATGATGTTATGAATTAGGCCCACTGGCTGCACAAGGTAAGGCTGGGCACTCTGTCACTCAAGCCAAGAGCTGACAAATCTTTGCATTGAAGAAGAGACAGGCCTTGGGAATGCAGGCAAGGTTAATATGGAACTGATAGAAGATTAACCATGTTGAAAATATGCATCAATGGGTGTGCTGTACATTTTAAAAGAAGACATTTCTACTGGCATGACAGGGCAACTTTCTGACAGGTCTGTGCCTGCTTCATCTTTTGTGCTATGGCTATCTGTTCTCAGGTAATTGGAATGTGGGAGAAACACTGAGCAGGCTGATACCTCTGAGCAGAAAATCCTATTTTGCTTTGATGCCTCACAGGAAAGTAGATTTTAGTCACAGTCAAGAAGCTTCTGATCTTCTATTTTCATTCATGTCATTGCTTCTTCTGCCCTGGGAGCTGAAATGAGCTAAACAGGTGATGATGCAGGGCAGCATCTTTCACCAGCCTTTCCACAAGGAAAAACTGCTCAATGATGGTAGCCATGTGGGGAAATATAAGGTCTTTCACTTAATTTGTATCTTTATGTCAATATGGGGGAGAAATTAGACACAGAATCAGCAGTGTCCCACACTCTGTCGTCTTTTTTGAAATGTGAACAAGTAAGGTCCATCAAGGTATCTGCAACAGTTTGTCAATACCTGGGTGGGGCGAACGGAGGGTAAGGGTTTCCTGATCCTCTTCTCAGATGGTGTGGGGCTGATGTAATTTTAGTGGGCAGAGCAAGGACAAGAAGACTCCCCCCACACCAAAACAGACACACTGATCTCTCCAGCACTCCACTCTGCTGGATCTGTCAGGCAATGGAGTTGTCTAGGAGTGAGCCTACTAATGGAGCACCCAGCTGACTAGAGACCTCATCATGCTGCGGTGAATTATTCAGCTTCCAGAGGGCTCTTCCCAAATTATTTAAAAGCCGGCTGTGGTGGCAGCAGAAGGAAACTGCAGACCAATAAAATTCTCAGAATTTGACTGTTAGAAGTTTTCACAACTTTAACCCATTTTTTACTAAACCATGATAGAAAGAATTTTTACCTCAATAAAAAATGACTTAATTTACTGCTGGCTAGACCAGGACTGTCCTACACTTACACCAACATGTTTGTTAGATACAGCTGTTATTAAAATTAAGTTTGAAGTTTAAATTGAGCATTAGCATGAAGAAGTGGATTCGACTGACTTGAACACTCATATTAGACTACTCTAGAAACTCAAATGTGGTGTTTTTTGCATTTTACACAACCAGACACTAAATGACTTTGAAGTAACATGTTAAGAAATAGAAGTTTTACAACAATATGTGTCCCACATTACCATGTTTAGAGTAGAATATGACAGAAAAAAATACATTGAATTTCCACCAGTCTTTGTTCACATATAAACTAATATTCGCCAAGAAGCACAGCAGGGTGAAGCAGTAAGTTAGAACAGTAGTAACTGAAAACTCCAAATATCAAAGTTAAAAAAAGACCAGATTATCGGGAATGTTTTTTACAACTCCTTTACAGTGCCATCCATCCATCCATCCAATTTCTGAACCGCTTGTTCCTCAAGGGGTCGTGGGGGGGCTGGTGCCTATCTCCAACTGTCAGCGGGCGAGAGGTGGGGTACACCCTGGACAGGTCACCAGTCCATCACAGCCTTTACAGTGCCTTGAATAAGAATTAATATCTATTAAATTTTGTCAGATCACATTACAAGAACTGTATAACATGTCATAGAGTTGCACAAATTAAAGCATAATTATGAGTTGGAAGAAAAATTATTCAGGTCAAGGCCTAACCTTTGTAAGCAACCAAGTTGCTGTTTGCAGTATCTTGACAACTGTCTTGAGAAATATGTACTATCATTTGTACTAATCATTTTGATGTTGTACCATTTTCCTCAATTTACTATTAATTCTATCAGACTATTACTGACACATAGAATCACACAACGTCAATATATATTATGCAAACAGCAATGTTGTGATATGATAAAATGTACAGAAGTTCAAAGGGTGTAAATAGTTTGGAAGACACTATATGTACACCAACTGTTGCCTGGTAGCTTTCAAATATAAGTTTTAATGTTACCACATACTTTTCTGATAATGTTAGAACGTATAGGTTTGAAGATTTTAAACCTTGACACTTTAATTATGAAAGACTATATGAGTCACAACAAAAACAATCTGTACTGCTTAATAATAATGTTGTTTCTCTGATCCAGAACATGAAGTACAATTTCACCTCATTGCAGGAAGACTGCTCAGTTCATCATTCCTTTTGGCAAAGTGTAGTAGTAGGACTGACTAATTGGAATTCCTCATCTGTAGTGATCACACGCTATCATCATCCATTCGGCAGAGAGTGGAGAAATCACTGTGACTGGACTGTCCCTCAGCAGGCCCCTGAAAGCCTAACAGGCTAAAGCTGCCTGCAGTGCCAGGTCCCGATAGCTTTGAGTGAAAACAGATGTGCTTGCTACATAATGTAGCCCGCTTGACTAAACTTTTTAATGGATCTCTCACAAGAAGCTCACTACAGCCTGATTTCCCCACTCTGCTCCCCCTGGCGGACAATCTTGTAGCACCTCCTTATAGCCACACCCTGTCTTAAATAAATATTTCCAACAAGGTGGAAGCAGGATTTCCTATTTATCCTCATGAACCCGGCCTAAGAGTCTGAGGGGGGGACACATGTATCCCCCGAAGCTCTGAAGAAATAAAACACCAGTACTGTGCCCTTTATGTGAGCCAGAAACGTCGGCCATGTTTATAACATCTGACCGTCTGGGTTTTACAAGTGCATCTCTGCTGAATGCCTTTGGGCAGCCGTACTCTCATACATGTCAGAGGTCTCCCAAATAGCCAATAGCACACTTCCTTTAAGTTCAGCATAAATGACAGCGGATGTGTTCTGCTGAAATGCTTTTATGCTAAAACAGTAATGTGTTGTTGTTTTTTTGGAAACTTCACTCGTTCTCTTTTTGTTTCTTTTGCAAAATTGAAAACTCCCAAGAGACACAAATGCCTCGGCAGCAGGGGAACAAACCAACAGAATCTCCCACAAGGTTCTTGGTGACGGATACTTCACTGATTTGTTTAAACAGTCTCAAATGTCTCCCCCAGCTTTGCCTATTGCAACGCAACTTCCCCCCTCTTTGGATGCACATGTGGCGTGGAGCTCCGAGCGGTGGTTGGGAATCCCTTTAGGCCAGACGTTTTAATTAAAAGCAGGGCAGAGCGTAACCTTAACTTTTTTAATGACTAGCGTATAGATTTCTGGTCTAGCCAAATCACTCTTCCACATGGAGATCATAAAACCACTGACTTAACTTTTATTTCCCGCTATTCTTGTCTTGTCAAACTTGCGTCTGACACCTGAGTCTCTCTGACTCAGGTGTCAGAGAGTGGGTTTCAGTGGGTGAAACAGCCACTATCAGGCTGTTTCACCCAACTGAGCTCTTTATGTGAAACCAAAAGAGAAAAAAATTCCCCGAAGCTAGTGTGAAAAGGTTGTGACCTGCAGGTCAAACTGTGGGTCAGGATCTGGATGTTGTGAGCATGAAAAAGGTTTCAACACTTAATATGCTATGATTAAGTTCAAGCTTTCAGTGGTTAGAGTGTATTATTATTATTTTGTGATCATTTACTGAGTAATTAGGTGATATAAATTGTGATCTTTGAGGTGTATCAGCCCTCACTTCGGTGTGAAAAAAAGAATTGGTTACAAAGCCTACACGCAAGTCCCTTTTATTTTAATTTTTTAGTTAATATCATTTAAAATGTGATATTAAATATGCAGAGATCATGCACAGAAATGTTGAAATGTATAAGTCAATAAGTTATTGCTTGGTTCTCATCTTGGAGGCATCTTTTCTTATATTATTTTATTCATATATGAATATGGTAAGCTTGATTACTTTATGTGAAAAAAGGAAGATTACTAGAAGGTTGTTACACTTGGCAGAAGTGTTTTTTTTTTCTTCTGTTCATGGATAATCATTTATTAAAATAGAATCTAATAATACATTGAACTTCAAGCCTTGTTGCCGGGGAAACCATTATTGAGACTGAAATTGTTAAAGAAATGTCTTCATAAACAACAAAATAAAGTTACAAACTGAGTTACACTCAACAAATATATAAACGCAACACCTTTGTTTCTGCTCCCATTTTTCATGAGATGGACTTAAAGATCTAAAATTAATTCCAGATACACAATATTACCATTTCTCTCAAACTTTGTTCACAAATCAGACTAAATGTGTGATAGTGAGCACTTCTGCTTTGCTGAGATAATCCATCCCACCTCACAGGTGTGCCACATCAAGATGCTGATCTGACATCATGATAAGTGCACAGGTGTACCTTATACTGCCCACAATAAAAGGCCACCCTGGAATGTGCAGTTTTGTCTCTCAGCAAAATACCATAGATGCTACAAGTGTTGAGGGAGCATGCAATTGGCATGCTGACAGCAGGATTGTCAACCAGATCTGCTGCTCGTGCATTGAATGTTCAGTTCTCCACCATAAGCCGTCTCCAAAGGCGTTTCAGAGAATATTGCAGTACATCCAACCGGCCTCACAACCGCAGACCACGTGTAACCACACCAGCCCAGGACCTCCACATCCAGCAGGTTCACCTCCAAGATCATCTGAGACCAGCCACTCAGACAGCTGCTGAAACAATTGGTTTGCATAACCAAACAATTTCTTCACAAACTGTCAGAAACGTCTCAAGGAAGTTTAACTGCATGCTCGTCGTCCTCATCGGGGTCTTGACCTGACTCCAGCTCGTCGTCGTAACAGACTTGAGTCTCGGTTTACATTGTTCAGGGCAGATGGCATACAGCGTGTGTGGCGTCGTGTGGGTGAGCGCTTCGCTGATGTCAGTGTTGTGGATCGAGTGGCCCGTGGTGGTCGGGTTATGGTATGGGCAGGCATCTGTTATGGACGAAGAACACAGGTGCATTTTATTGATGGCATTTTGAATGCACAGAGATACAGTGATGAGATCCTTAGGCCCATTGTTGGGCCATACTTCCATGAACATCACCTCATGTTTCTGCAAGATAATGCACTGCCCCATGTTGCAAGGATCTGTACACAATTCTTGGAAGCTGAAGAGGTCCCAGTTATTGCATGGCCAGCATACTCACCGGACATGTCACCTATTGAGCATGTTTGGGATGTCCTTGACCGGCGACATTTAGACTGATTTGTGAACAATGTTTGAGAGAAATGGTAATATTGTGTATCTGGAATTAATTTTAGATCTTTAAGTACATCTCATTAAAAATGGGAGCAGAAACAAAGGTGTCGTTGTACATTCCAGTTTGATTTATAGTTCAGCTAAATATGCCAACTGCAAAATTTTGATTTAAATTCAGTGTCAACACATAGATATTTGATGGACAGAGTCTCCCACCCTATGCATGTTCATTCAGAGACAGAATGATGCATCCTAGATGCATGAAGGATTGAGGTCCTTCCTCCCTGCATGTCAGACTGTACAATCAAAACTGCTCCCACCAAAGCTAGATGTTAACATCAGTGATGTAAATTTCACTAATCAACAGAACAATACCACTACTGCTATAACTTGCACATTTTTTCCCATACTATATATACTAATTAATGGAAGTTACACATTTACTTTTTAAAGCACCATATAATGCACAATCTGTACTTTTCTAATTTTTCTAAATATTTTAATTATATTAACATCTTTCAGTATCCTGCTCTGTTTGTACACTACAATATGCGTTTACCACATTATCTGTACATAACATTGATAACTGCACAGTACTGTTTTAGTTTTAGTTTCAACCCTGTTTTAATATTTTGTAGAAACACCTTCTGCTTCGACTACAGCTATGAGTCTTTGATTACTTCTCATTTAATGTATGTTTAGATAACAATTTTTGCCCATACTTTTTATTCTAAAACGGTTCAAGCTCAGAGAGAATGAATTAAGAATGTCTGTGAGCATCAGTTTTCAACTATTCCCACCAATTCTCAATTTGATTGAGGTCTAGACTCTGGGCCATTATAACATATGTACATGCTTTGATCTAAATCATTCCTGTATAGCTGTGTGTATATTCTGAGTGCATATGCTGTTGCCCAGTTGTATGTGGTCATGTAAGCCTTTGAAACTGCTGTTGACGGTTCTGGGTGTTATGGGCCCATGCTGGGCTACAGGCTATTATCAGACAAATAGGTCAGTGGATGATGCAGTCATTTTAGGACTAAACTTAATTTTGCACAATCTTTGCTATCCAGGAAATGACACAAGGATCCTGTTTGTAGACTTCAACGCAGTCTTCAACACTTCAATCTTGGCCAATAAAACAGATTCTAACTCGGATTTTCTCAACTTTTCTCTTTTCTAACTAAAAGCATTTTCTTATTTGTTTTAACATGCTGTATGCTGTGAGGCATGTTTTTTACAGAAACCACACAAAACAGAGTAGTAAGTATATTGTATGTCAAAAACAAGCTTATTGTTGTGACTCTGAATAATGTAACAGCGAACTTCAAAAAGATGGTGTGAATTGTCTCAATACTCTCCAAAGGGATATTGGTAACCCTGAGATGTCAGGATGTCAAATAATGCTATGTGACCATGGCCTTATGTTATGGAATGATGTCATAGATCTTTACAAGTCTGACAATGCAGTCTTCCTAAAAATTCTCCTTTTATTGTTAAACAATGTTTTTTAAGGGGAATGTTATGACTGTTTCATCCATGCATTTTCCTGTTACTTAATACATGTCTAATTTAAATGTATAGAAGTTGCAGTACCTTACAAAACTATTTTCTGCTGTTTAAGGGTTTTATTTCAACAATTTAGGACCACATACCAATGTATTTAATTTGGATTTGATTATATACATTTTTGATTTCAACAAATGTTCTTGCCAGATTATATAATGCTTAATATTCTATTACTGCAACTATCATTGGTGAGAAATGCTATAAAAAAAGTTCCATCTGTATTTTCTGATAAATTGCATGATTGTGTTATAGAGCGATATAATCTGCCAAATCCAAAATTGAAACAAAGTGGTGTTGAAGCCTATAAACTAGTCAAAACAATTAAAAGTTCAAAAACGTTGGTTGCAGTGGTATTTTCCTCTTTGCCCACATGCATGAGAAAGTTCAGCTTAAACTGTTTTCTTTCAACGGTGCTATAACTAAAGAAAGCCAGGATTTCCTAATGTGGAGAATGGAGACCTCTCAACAGATTGATATTCAGCAAGGGACTGTCTATTCTTTCAAAAAGAGTTGGACAGAGAGAGGAAAGTAGAGTTTAGTCAGGCAACAGTCTGAGTGAGAAGGCTTTTGCTGGCTTGGAAGTTTGCAATTGACAAGGAAGGAGATAAATCTGTGAATATCTCGGTCTGCCAGAGGATAGCTCACTATGGACCCTCTCTGTCTAGATGTTAGTGTGAGTGTCAAACAACTTCTTGTATAATGATTGATTGTATATCAGGGAGTTGATTATCTTGGACAGCTGTGGATTCTGTTGCATGGGGTTCTCTCCATATAACTTGATAAAACTTCTTTTTTTTTTGGTTCGAGATTGTGTTTTGAATTGTTGCTTTATCAATTGAATTAGAGAAATAAGCAAACTTGTGATACACAAAGTTCTTAAATCAATCAGTCTAAATCCATAAACAAAATTATCAGTGTCATTTTAAATCATTCTGAATAATGAACTGTGAGAAAGGAAGAAACGATATCCATCCTTAATCTAGATCATCCTATGTAGTGTTGCAGAGGGGGCTGGTGCCAATCTCCAGCGGTTATCAGGCGAGACACAGGGTACACCCAAGAACGGCTGTCAGCCTACAGCAGGGAAACACGGAGACACACAGGACAAACCACACATGCATACCTGAGAGCAATTTAGAAAAAAACAATGAACCTGTCAGTCATGTGGACTGTGGGAGGAAGCATAAGTATCCATAAGGTAGGCCCGAGCAGCTAAGTGCAATGAGGCCTATTGTAACTACACTGTTTGTTTTTCTTGAGCAAAATGAGTTGGCTTTTTTGGAGCCAACTAAACGTATACAAAAGAGTACAATTTTTCTTTTTCAGACCCATTAGTTGTGGTAAATTCACTTAATTTAAGGGTTTAACAAAAGTCGCAACAGAACTGGCTTAACTCCGCTCTCCGGAATCTTTCAAAACACTCTGTACTCTCTACTCTTAATCGTACAGACATAAAAATTGGCACACTACCAGAACTTCCAAAGACCTACTTAAATGCCTTGAAACGTCATGGTCCTAAAACCACATGAGGTTAGAGGTGTTGGATTAAGTTGCGATTTTCACCCTGTTTTTAACATTTACAGCCTCTGCATTTGATCAAACACATCCTAGAGATTTTGATTGATCGGCTTTTAAATTGGTCAGATTGGCTTTCAGGTTTGGGGGATCTAAACTTATCAAAATAATTGACTTTTCATATATGTTAAAGGAGCAGGGCCACGCCCCAAACTTTGACTAAATTCTAAAAATGTAAAAGCTGTTTTATCTTCAATTCAGAAACACAGGGATGAAACTGGCTGTGGTGGATTGTCATCACCAATATTAGTTCAACTCTCCACATATATGTATGCAAATATTTGGTGGCTGCAGCCTAATTACCTTCAGCACCCCCTAGAAGCATTAAGACAATTAGCCACAACTAATGCTTTCAACTTAGGTTTCAAAATTCATTGCATATCTGTAGTTTAAAAAGAATTCAAATGTATAAGCTAGTGTCAACACCACAAAGGTAGTCTGCAATTTGTTTTTTCATTTTGTGCCTTTTGAACACTGTCATGCAACTTTTATCTTTGGGCTCAGTAAAAGCGTTGAAGCGGGGATACGTGAATCCTGTGGTTACAGCCCAGGCTGAAGTAGTGCTAAGCTGTGAGGGTCATTTGAGGCTGCTTGCAGCTTTAATGGGAAGTTCTGACTGTGCTTACACAGACCCAATTTACATGTCTACACTGAAGAAAAGGGATATCCAGCTTTTCTTAACCAGCGGTTCTCTGTGCTGTTGGTAGCTCCAAAGTTATATGCTTCTACCACTGGCTTTTGGATGTCGGGAGTCGTCTTACTTGGAACTGGATGATAAAATTAGGAATTAAAGAAAACAAAAATCTTGTCTTAGCTTTGAACAAAATCTTTAAAACATAGTGTAGGTGCATCTACCAAGTCGTCTTTACAGGGTCTGACGTTTGGTTCAACTAAAGATCCCTAGAGTTGGCCCTCCGCTCGACAAAGTTAATAGACCTAATCAGAATCTCATTAAGCTGTCAGCAGGGGCAATTCAAGGACCAGAGGTGCCCAGTCAGGCAAGATAAAGTTTACTGTTTTTTGCATTAGAAGATGCATTTTTCTAATAGTGGATTTACTGAAAGAAAATACATTTGTAGATACCAATGCAGTGTTTTTATGTCCTGTAGGTACTGTAAATAAAGCAACTAAGAGTGCCCAACTGCAGCCCAGCCCAAGGTGGCGGGCATACTTCAACTTCCTGGGTGTCTCTAACACCTCTCAAAGAAACAGGAATTCAAAAATGTCCTGTTTGTTTAGTAAAATTCACTTTTACTTCATTTAAGATTATTCTCAAAACAATTTAAACCGTTTTTGTTTGATGTAAAATTTGTCTGGTTAATTCAGAATGAAAATATATGTTTTTGCTTAAAAAAAATTACAGAAAAACTGAGATTTTCTTTTTTAATCATTTTGCAATACATTCGTGTAGAATGTAACAGGTGATAGTAACTAGCTTAACATGATATATTGGCATATTAACTAGACATTAAGCAAACATCTGCATGCAACAGTACAACTCAACTTGAAGTTTGTTTTTTTATAAAAACAGCAAAGTTTCTTGCCTTTTGCTGGTATGTTGAACAGTCAGTTCTCTGCAGCTGACTCCCACTGGCCGGAGATTTACCTGACGCAAGTTTGTGTATGACACGTTTAAAGACAAGTCGTAAAATACATTACATAAGTATTTGCTGTAATTTTTATTTAGAGATTACATTTCAATTAAGTAGATTATTGCTTTTCTACACTTCTACACTTTTCTATTGTGTAAAAAAAAAGAACATATAGGCTAAAGTACATAAAGCTTCTTATTCTCAAAGAAGCTTGCTATCAGAAGAAGTGAGGAAAAGAAACTGGGCTGCAAGAGCAGCTGAAAGTTAACAGAGCTGAAAGATGCGGGGGCTTCGCCGCTGCAGAAGGCTTGTTATGATGATTTATACCGGGGTGCATCCGTTCTGCACACGGTGTGAATTGGGGGTAAGGAAAGTTGCAGTGTTATGTTGGTGGAGCAGTAAATGGGAAAAGACAGGTCAGAGAATAATATGTCGAACAGTTGCTCAGTTTAGGTCAAAGTAGGATTAGCTTCTAACCCAGTGTTACAACTTCAGTTTTGTGTGGTCAGCCACTGTGAGAGAGATGTTGGAGATACAAGAAGATATAAATAGATGCTCAACTAGCCATGCTGCTACCTGATTGGTAAGTAATAAATGCTTGTAAAATCATCACTGGTTCAGAAGCACTCCATAGAGATGTGGTTTTACGACCGTGATATTATGCTGCAAGCCATGAGAGGATAACAGGGCAAATATCTGCAAAGTTACGAAGTGTGTGTTTAAAGGTATAGTGGATGTTTTTTACAATTTTCAGGAAACAACTGCCCTCTCCACTTTTAGAAAGAAAAAAGCACTGTCACATTAAAGGTTGAATATGGAAATGTTTTTTCTTAAAAGCTATCTCTTCAAAAAAGTAATACTTCAACAGGGAGTTTAGAGGTGTATGAAAGTGAACACTTTCCTTTAAATGTTATATTTAAGCTAAATTAATTAAAAAAGATAACTTTTTCCGACCACCACACTGTGTTTATATTTACATTTTCCAGCCAACAGCGCCGCGCCATTGTAGGTTGCCAAATATTATTTTAAACAACTGCCTGGAGCATCAAGGCATTTACTGTAGAAAATAGAGTGCTCTGTTAGTTTAGCTGCTGTGTCTAAGCCCCATAGATTTCATTATCTTTCTCAGAAGAAGAATGACCTTACAATATCTAAAACTAGACTTAGTTTAGGTGAAGCCTACATTAGATGGACACAAATCAAAACTTTCACGGCATCAAAAAGTACGCGGCAATGGCGAAGTTTTTAATGGAGAAAGGTAACAAAGCTTGCTAACGGCTAAAGTTAGCTGTCGGTAAAACAGCTTTGCAATACTCATGTATATTATGTGGTTTCTTGATACGAGAGCACTGATTATGACCCATCAACCTCCACACCGACTAAAATTCTCCGGCTCTGTATAGCAGGCTTGCTTTCACCATGGTGCTGAGTGGCTATTATAAAGACTTTTGTAGCTAGCTTTCTGTATTGACATAGGCCTCCGACCATAAACCTTAGTCATATACGCATGCTGTGAAATCTGTTGGATGTTTATGTAAATTCTTATAGTACTCAAAAAGTATAAATTATGACTTTTATAGATAATATCTTCAATTCACTTTTATATATATAGCGCCAATTCACAACAAATGTCATCTCAAGACACTTCACAACAAAAGTCATTTCAATACAATTATACAAACGTTTCAATCAGTTACAAGTTTTCTATTTAAGGAATCCCAGCAGATTGCGATGAGTTATCAACGTGAGGTTGTGCCCGGATCATGCAGACTCCAACCGCAGCAATTCCTCAGCAATCCCTCATACTGAGCAAGCATGTAGTGACAGTGGAGAGGAAAAACTCCCCTTTAGCAGGAAGAAACCTCTGGCAGAACTTGGCTCAGTACAAGTGGTCATCTGCCACGACCGTCTGGGTGTCTGAGAAGACAGAGAGGAGACAGCATAGAGGATGAACATCATCTGGACCGATGTTCCTCATCCAGCAGGGGACTCTATAGCTGAGAAGGGTAACAGACCATGTGGCGCTTCTATGGGGAGAAAAATACTGAGAGAAAACTGGGTTAACAATCGCAATAACAGCAGAAAAAATATATCTGGAGAGTGGTAGAAGAAAAAGTAGAAGAGAGAAGAAAAGTAGTCAGTCTGTCCTCCAACAGTCTAAGCCTATAGCAACATAACTGAAAAAAATGGCTCCAAGAGGAGTGGAGGATACTACACAGCTACCGATATAAGATGCAGAGAGGACAGGTACAAAACCTTACTGTTTGACCCATATCCATCCATTTTCTTAATCGTTAATGGGTCGCAGGAGTGCTGGTGCCTATATCGAGCTGTTAACGGGCGAGAGGTGGGGTACACCCTTGACAGGTCGCCAGTCCATCACAGGGCCACATGGAGACAGACAGGACAAACAACCATGCACACACTCACACCTAAGGACAATTTACAGTGATCAATTAACCTGAAATGAATGGATATTGGCATAGCACTACAGATAAACATGTGAGAATGTGAATGGTTAATTAACCTGTGGGAGGAAGCCGGAGTACCCAGAGGGAACACACGCATGCACGGGGAGAACATTCAAACTCCATGCAGAAAGACCCTGGGCCAGGATACAAACCCACAACCTTCTTGCTGCAAGGCAACAGTGCTAACCACTGCGCCAAGATTCATCGCTGGACATGATGCTGGCTGGTTATGACTACGAAACTGGCATCCAGACGGAATATTGTTATTGCAACTACAGCCTCAGCACACAAGATGTCGCTTTGGTGCCCATGTTCCATATTCAACCTTTAATTAATCTTTCCATGAAAGTTACCATATAGATGTAGATAACTTATTCCAGCAATAAACTGAAATGCATTTCTTCAAATAACGACATACATTTGTTTCATTAAAGTGCAGACTCCCTCCAGCATCTTACGGAGAGCTCCGCTCATGTACTGGATACAACGCCACAGAAGGCTCGCTCCTGAACGCGGTGGTTTCAGTTAGCGACTGTTGCTAAATTTCAACACATCACAGAAAATAAATCAGTACCTGTGTGATCTACTGACAAAGTTACCCCAAACTTTATCCTACCTACTGAGTAGGAACTTGGTGACGGAGGAATCAGTGGGGAGCCCGACCTGTGCTGTCAGCACCCTTTGTCGTTGAAAAGAATCTCCTAAAAACATTCTGATCGTGTTTCTCTGTTCTGAGCCTTTTCTCTTCCTCGCACACACCTCAAAGACTCTTTTTCTCTTCATAGCCATTTTCAAACAATCCGGTGAGAACTGTGAGGCAAAATGAATGGATATTGGCATAGCGCTACAGATAAACATGTAAGAATGTGAATGCATACTCTCAAGATGATTGTTTAGGAGGACCAATAGTGTAGATGATGCACCTGGAAGAATAAGATCCTCCACAAAACATCTAACTGGAGGGGCCAGAAATATAAACAAAATTTAACTGAACCCATAATACAATGAGGCAAAAAAGTATTTGTCAACCACTGATTGTGGTCCAATTAAAAAGATTAAGTCTGTAATTTTCATCATAGGTATGCTTCAACTGTAGGATGAAATGTTAAAAAATCCAGCAAATCACATATTTTTTAAAGAATTTATTTGTATAATATGCAGAAAATATTTGGTCAATAATAAATGTTCACCTCAAGAATTTCTAATGTAAACTCTGTTGGCAATGACAGAGGTCAAATATTTCCTGTAGGTCTTCACCGGGTTGGCACACACTGCAGCTGGTATTTTGGCCCATTCTTTCATACAGATCTTCTCTAGAGTTGTGATATTTTGGGGCTGTTGCTGGGCAACACACTTTAAACTCCCTTCAGTTTTTCTACTGAATCAAGATCTGGAGACTGGATAGGCCACTCCAGAACCATGAACCAGAAATGCTTTTATCATAGATACTCCTTCATTGCTAGGGCAATTTGTATGGGATCATTGTCGTGCTTGAAGATCCAACCATGTTTCCTCTTGAATGCTAACTGATAAAAGGAGATTTTGTGCAAAATCTCGCAGTACATGGCCCCATTCATCCTTTCCTTTGTACAGGTAATTTTTCCAGTCCTGTTCGCAGAAAAGCAGCCTCAAAGCAACCTCAAAGCAGCCTCAAAGCATAATGTTTCCACCTCAATGCTTCACAGTGGGTATGGTGTTCTTGAGTTGCAACTCAGCATTCTTCTCCCTCCAAAAAAGATAAGTGACATTTATACCAATGAGTTCTATTTTAGTCTCCTGACCACATGATATTCTCCCAATCCTCCTCTGAGTCATTCAGATGGTTTCTGGCTAACTTTAGACAGGTCTCAACATGTGCTGGCTGAAGCAGGGGGACCTTTTGAACGCGGCAGGATTTTGAGAACATGGTATTACTGTTGTTAAGCTTTGTACCTGTGGTCCCATCTCTCTTCAGTCCATTTACCATGTTCTTATGTGTAGTTCTGTGCTGTTTCTTAAAAGTTCTCAAGATGATGTGCGGGCTAACAAAGTGAGATCTTGTATGAGATCTAGAATGTATTCTTTTTTTCTAATAATTGCTCCAACAGTTGATCTCTTCTCACCAAACTGCTTGCGTATTGTAGATTTGCTCATCCCACTCTTGTGCAGGTGTGAAATCTTTTCCATGGTATCTTTAGACAGCTCTCTGGTCTCGAGCATGGTGAAGGTTCGTGTCTGACTGTTTGAAGGTTTGGAAAGGTGTCTTTTATAGAGATCATGAGTTTGAACAGGTGTCATTAATACAGGTAATGAGTGGAGGATAGAAAAGCTTCTTAAAGTGTAACTCACCCTAAAATCAACTTTTTTGGTGATAAACCGTATAAAAGATTGTCTACATTTCTGGTCATTTTAGATTTTACAATTTTAGCAAAAACATTAATTTTCTATCACAAGCACTCAATGGGGCACCCTATTCAGGTTAAAACTTTACACTACAGTTGAATTTGTATCAGGCATTGCTACTGGCTTGTTGTTTATTGCAGACATCAGCCTTTATTGCTGATGACATCCATCCTGCCGCTGTGGAGTATAAACGACCCCTAGTCTCAGCCACACCTCCATACCAAGTTTGAGTTGGTATAAAGGAAGTGTTGACGCCCCCCAGCCCTACCCTAGGTGGTGGAAGACTCTGGAAGGGCTGTGAGTTTCTTTTTACGGTAACTGGTCTGTGAAGGCCAAGATTATTGGTTGTTTGTGGGTGCTATATATATATATATATATATATATATATATATATATATATATATATATATATATATATATAAATTATATATATATATATATACACAGAATATATATATTCTGAACAATTATAAAAATATATTTTTTTAAATCATGCAATATGATTTCTTGGTGTGTTTTTACATTCCTTTCTCTTAAAATTAAAGTGCAACTATGATGAAAATTGAAGACCTCGTCTTTTTAAGACAACTTGAACAGTCTGTGGCTGCCGAATACTTTTATGCCCCATTATATGATATTATGATTATGACAAATGCTGTGTGGAAAAACTAAGATAATCAATTCTGAATCAATTCTTATAGAACTCAAATCGATTCACAAGTTGAACATTTGATTATATTTTTCCCTTTCTAAAGCTAAAATAGGAAAGAAAAGTCCAGATGGCCATTTTGAGTTGTGCCTGAAAGGTTTAATGTTATATCATATTATAATAGTATTGATGGCAAACAGCTCTATAGCTGGCCAGCAGAGATTTTATTTTACAATAACATGTCCTGGATGCCAAAATCAGTTGTTTCCAAGGACTTTTTATTTATTTTATTTTTTTTTTACATCATTTGCTTAGGAAGCTGTCTGATTGAATGGCTTGAAACTCAGACAGAGATGTCAGGGATAGAGTCCTCATTATCTCTTTCCCTAACTCTAAGTGATGGAAGTTCAAATGTTTATGCATTTCTACATTGGCAACATCAGATAATTAATAACAAAACATGACACTCACATTAATTTAAATGGTTTTTAATTGTAATGCTCTTGGGTAAAAATAACATTCCCTTTTTGGAGATCTCGGTCTCACCCTCTACTGTGCATACAATAACAGACAAAAGTATGGTAAGGAAAGTGACCTGCAGGAAATGGTTACAGTGTGCAATAGTTTGTAACATATTTAAGCCATATTTATGCTGCATATTTATGATTCTGCTGATCCACACATCTGTACATGTAGGGCTCTGCATCAAAGCTCTTTTATCGCAGCAGAATTACTCAAAAAAAGAAAGGAAGATGAGGTTTCTAGTCCATGGCTTCTGCTTTAAGCTTAACCTGTAAAATGTTCAAGCTTCTATGTAATGGAAATTGTTTAACACATGGAAACTGTTAAAGTAATTTTTTTATTTCAACACCTTAAGCAAAATAACAGCCGACAGAAAGCACTTCACAACACTGTGGGCTAAAACTTGGCAGAATGGAGAACCATTATTTCCACACACAGGCTCTGGGGTTCATTTTTGTGAAAAGGGACTGAAGATTATTGATTTTGAAATAATCTGTCTGTGCATCTATTCTTGTAAATTTTCAACCTTACTGTTTCCATTTTTGTCTTAAAAATGCCTTGCATGTCACCGCTGACTGCAAGCAGCTGATGTCGTAATGGCTATACTAGTATTGAAAACAGGGTAGACTGTACAAACAAATTTCAGGACCGTACTTGAAATTGCTCAATAGATTTGTATGGGTATATAAAAGTCCCTAGATACATTTTGAACTGTAGGCCAGATGCTGCTTTTTTCATAAGTTTATCCAAATCCAAAAAGTAAAACTAAATATTTGCTTTTTATTGAATTAACACCTTTGTTCAGAGCTCTCTCTCTTTCTTCAGTATTGTTAGTATATTTCTGAAAGTGCATTTTTCAAATGTGCGAACTATTATCTAATCAGAAAGCCAAAGGCATTGATCAGCCAAAGTTCTACTTCACTAATATTGGTTTACTCAACATCAAACTCAAACTTTGAGGAATGAGCAAATAGAGTGGAAAGGGTTCAGCTCTGCCCCAATGGACCCGCTTAGAAATTGATGCTACACTTTTTGAAATTATGGGTTTCATGGTATTTGGAGAGCTCTTCCCAGGCAGAAATGTTCCATCAGCTCATACATTTTTCAAAATAAATTCTTGACTTGTCTTTGACATTTTCTTAAAAGATGCTTTCTAAAGAAAAATGGAGATCAATATGTCCATCTGTCAAAGCTATAAACTGATGTAAAAAATAAAACCATTTTGAAAGGTTTTGGTTTTATAATTGCATTGTCTGCACTGGAAAGCTTATCTGACCTTGTCATAGTCTGCAAAAATTCTGTCTATAGTCTTCCAATCAACCATTCTCAGGTTGTCTGGGTGGGGGGTGCAGTAGATCTAAAAACTGTCTCACCACTGCACTCTCCAACTGTTTTGGGGGTGTTTGGGGTGTTTACAGGCCAAACGAAAATAAAAAAAGGTTCCCCCAGTGTCTTTTGGATCTATAACCAGGGTTTTCAACCAGGGAAACGTACCTTAATGCAGCTGCAGTCTGCAACCTGTCTTCCCATAGTAGGCCATAGCTGCAAACGAGGCACAGCAAATTTGTAAAGGATAATTTCCATAAAAGCATCATTAAAACACCAAAAAAAGAAAATGAATCAGAACTATAAACAAAATTAACATGTACATTAACACATACTACTGTTCTTACATGACAGCTTTTATTATTCAGTGAATCAAAAACGGCTCTAAACAGGTGGTTTTTAAAGATAAACAAATACAGAGAAAAGGTATTTGATACACTGCTGATTTTGAAGTTTTCGCACTTACAAAGCATGTAGAGGTCTGTAATTTGTATCAAAGGTAATCTTCCACTGTGAGGGACAGAATCTAAAACAAAATTTTAGAAAATCACATTGGATGATTTTTAAATAATTTCTATTTTATTGCATGACAAGTTTTTGATACATCATACAAGAAGAACTCAATATTTTGTAAAGAAACCTTTCTTTGCAATAACAGAAATCAGATGTTTTCTGTAGTTTTTCACCGGGTTTGCACACACTGGAGCAGGGATTTTGGCCCACTCCTCCATACAGATCTTCTCCAGAGCGTTCAGGTTTCCGGTCTGTCGTTGGGCAACAGAGACTTTCAGCTTTCTCCAAACATTTTTTATTGGATTCAGGTCTGCAGACTGGCAAGGCCACTCCACAATCTTGAGATGCTTCCCACGGAGCCACTCCTTAGTGGTCCTGACTGTGTGTTTCGGGTCGTTGTCATGCTGGAAGACCCAGCCATGACCCATCTTCAATTCTCTTACTGAAGGTAGGAGATTGTTGGCCAAGATCTCACAATACACAATACAATACACAGTGTAGTCGTCCCGTCCCCTTTGCAGAAAAAGTATCCCCAAAGAATTATGTTTCTACCTCCATGCTTTACAGTTGGGATGGCATTCTTGTGGTTGTACTCATATTTCTTTCTCCAAACACAACGAGTGGATTTTACAGTGTTGAGTCAAGTTCCATCACACTGAAAGGTGCTAGTGGAGAAGGGCCATTTGTTTCTTTTCCAGCTAGTAGCACATATGAGCTTCAGGTCAAACTTGATGTGTGTGTGCTTGGCTCCTAAATGTTTTGTTGTTATAAAGCTCTCCTACAGAACATTATTACACATCATTGTAGCCGCTTTTAAAGCCATTTGGCTGAAGCCAAGGAAACAGTGGGACGCATTGTGCATGTAATGGCCACATTTTCTAAGCATTACAAAAACTTACCTGAATCAATGCAACTCTAGTTTGGAATTGATGAGCTTGCAGTCAATGCAAGCCCTACAAAACATCCACAGCCACTGATTCCACACTCCTCCATGCCCCATGCTACCCAAGAAATAATAAGTAGCCCCAACATTTTACACACATTAAAAATTCTTACATTACATAGGTAATGGAGAGTCCATTGAACTCTGATATGGAGACTTTCTGCCTGAGTTTACTGTAATGCTGGAGACAGCCAGTGCGATGTGGGTCTAACTTGTGTGGAGAGGATAGGATTATTGTATACACTCTGTTTCACAAGTTGAGCTTTATTTCAAAACTTTGTTGGAAAGCCTTAGGCGTTCATGTTCCAGGTTATAAATCATAGCAATTTAGCAAGAGTTGTTGCAAGAACTTGCTCCATTTACTAAATATTCCTACTTGCATCGTCAACCGAGGAGAGAAAAAATATTTTCCTTTTTGTGTGGATTTGGGGAATTCAGAGTTTCAGACAGTTAAAGCTGAGAAATGTCTTCATTACACCATTTTAGCTTTCGTTCTATTTTTTCAAAGAATATCTAATCAGAAAAGATGGAGATTTTTGTTAATAGAAATATGATTACTTGTGTTTTTCTTACTCCCTGTTTTTTGTGAGTTTTTTTTGTGAGTGTGTTGCACTAACTCACTCTGTCAGAAGGCTGTGAGGTATTGATCGCTGAAGTGCATGAGGATGATAGACTTTGACAGCTCACTGAGTGGACTTAAGCAAAGTCAGACTGCACCCTGCTTTGCCTTCCATCTATGAGGGCCTAGGGGTTATGTAGGTGAATGACTGCATCACTCAAAGCCTACAAATGATCTGACACACAGGTTGTGAGTCCGCAAGGAGAAACATGAATATTAAAACCAGTTTAATGCTAAATATCGACATCACAGCATTTATTTCAGATGAGAAAAATGCTCCTTTGAAATGGCCAAGATATGAATTTGTAAACTGTTTTTCCCAGTGATATTCAGTATTACTTTATACTTCTTTTTTCGGTGTCGCCTTAAAGGGGAGGAAGGAAAGTCTTTTTTTCTTTTCTTTTTTTTAATCTTTACCTGCAGCTTTGGTAAATATATTGTGGCGATTTGATAATTGTGGTGTTCCTGTTTTTACTCTGCGTAGAGAGCTCAACTGAAAATAGCTAGGTGCAGCAAGTCTTCACCTCTGTAAACAGCTTTAATGGATTTTCAGAAACATGGGGAGCCCTGGGTTTCTGGGAAACTATGATAAACACACAGCTGAGAGGATCTCTAAACTACACCTATTTTATTGATAAAGGGGGGATATATTTGCAAAGTTGATTAGAAAATGTAAATATTTTCATTAACAATACATGATATACCATATCTAAAACTAGATATGCAAACTCTATAAATACCCCCATTACTATTCTATTACACTAATGCATATCTGCCTTGCATATTAATGTCATACAAAGATTCATGGCTTTTAGTGAGTGATGCTCCAGAATTGTCTAATAACAAAGAGCTTTAGCAACCTTTACATTCCAAAAATTGTTTTTCACCATTGTCCCTAAATAAAGTTTGTCTAGGGCTGTAAAACCTATATTAACCTTAAAAAAATTACCTATCCCATTTTATAACTACTACATAAAAACTTTGACTATGATGAACCATGACTATTGACCCAGTATTATATTTCTGAATTTGTGTTTCAGAATGAAATGTTTTATATGTTGGTTTTGGAAGTTTTACAAAGACAATGAATACATTTTCTTGAATTAAACATTGTCATCTTTATGCAAAGGAACAAGAAAAATAATTTAGTTCATGAGTTATGGCAAAAAAGCATTTCTGGTATCTAGTATACTGGTGCTTCTCTCTAGCGGTCATTAGGCAAGAAGCTGGGTACACTCTGGACAGGTCGCCAGACCATCGCAGGAAAAATATAATGTATCATTAATTCAGATTATCGCTTCCGGTATTGATATTCTAACCATTGTATTGGGTGGGACAGAAAATGACCGAACAAATGACTTTCCAACCTGTATTAAAATGTGTTTCTTTGAAGAGACAAAGCTTTATAACATTGTTTCCTTGAAAGTTGTCATATTCTTTTAAAAAACCTTTAATCAAATTAATCACACTTTTCTTAAATTTCCCTAACTGTACTTCATCTCTTTTCTTAAGCTCAGAACAGGCATTAGGCATACAGTAAACTACAACCTGTGGTATACAGCGTTTTTTTATTTTACACGTACACAGTGTAATTAAGGAAAAAAACAACAATTTAAAACAGCTAAGTTTACAACAGAATTGTTTTAATTAGAGACTATACTTAATTTGAAAAGTCTTTATATATATATATATATATATATATATATATATATATATATATATATATATTATTTATTAATATTTGATTTTTGTTCATTTCTAAACCCAAAGTTGACATTGAGTGCTCTGTTCTATGGATTCATTGTGCTTTAGACTCGAGCAACTCTTAAATGTTTGTGCCAAAAAGAGAAAGAACACACACACCTCTTGGTAGGGTCAAATTGGTTCATGGTCTGTGGTTCAAAAATTAAAAATGTATATGTTCCAAGGTTTACACTAATGAGCAGTGCTCAGCGTGTGGTCTAGTTGGTTGTGATTGACGTCTTAGAGTTTCACTCTCCATCACCCCCTTATTTAATAACGTTTCAAATCAAAGTTACATCCTTGTGTTAAATCTTTTTTTAGTCATATAAAAGCAGTCAAATAATTGTTAACTCATAAGTATTCAGCTCAATTTTCTTAATAAGACTGACTGCAAAGACGAATCAACCTTCTTATTACACAGCATTTAAAAAATGGGACTGAACAGTTTGTTCCAACCAGGGCCAGAGTGGAACTCATTTATAACCTTAGGGTTTCATGCCTCAGACCTGCCCAATACATATCCCAACCTATTGTTAATGAAATCATGTAATTTATAACCTTACATGTATAGTTTTCAATAGCAGCTTGTTCTATAAAGCCTTCCAATTCCGAGTATTTTGCTAAAATATCTCCAGTTCAGTAGAAATAAGAAAAAATAGCTTCACAATGTAGATTTATTTTAACCTCTATCTTATTCTTTATTTCACATCCATTTAATCTGACCTATATTCTGAATTCTTGCCTCTGATTATCAACCCTCTGTCTGCTTTTCTTTCTACACTTCTTCCAGTCTCCCTAGACTGGCCTCCATCTGTATCACATAAAAAAAATAATAACAATGTTTAAAGCTTTAGTGCATTCTACATGGGAATCCCCCTTGACTAACCCAATTTATATATTTTTAATAGCAAAATATGCATGCTTATTTCATATCACTTTCATCTTATTTCCTTTCAAATCTGGGCTTTGTGTGTCTACTGTCTTAGTTTTAATGATCAAAATATAATTGTTCACTCTGTCATTTGGACATAGAAAGTGGTTGTATTGGAACTCATGCTTGCTTGTTAACACACCTGTTCCTTCCATACTGACAGGAAAAAATCCCTTAGAAGTACTGGCTCCTGGATCTGCTCCCATACATTTTACAATGGTTCTGAAGAGAAGCACAGAAAAAAGTTGAGCCTCCGGTTTTTAGCATCATAGTGGAATACCAAACTAGTTATATGCCTTTAGCACGGTTCTGGAAGATGCATGGGAGGTTACCCAAAAGGTCCTCATGTGTTTTGTGAAGTTTGAGAAGGTCTTTTAACGTGTTCCCTAAGGAGTACTGTAGAGGGTACTTCCACAAAATGAGGTAATGGGCCCAGTGATGCAGGTTGGAAGGTCCTTATACAACTGACATCAGAGCTTGTTCGACATTAACACAGACTAATTTCAGTTGAGAGTTGGAGCCTGCCAAGGTTACCTTTTTTCACCGACTCTGTTTATAGCTTTAACTGATAGAACTTCTAGGCACAGACAAAATGTTCAGGGTATCTGTTTGTCTACGATTCGCCGTTAATGATGTTCTATTGGCTTCATCAGACTGTGATCTCTAGCTTTTACTGGAGTGGTTTGCAGCTGAGTGTAAAATGTCCAAGATAAAAAAATGAGTCCCAGAATTGGGCTACAGAGATGTCCCCATGTTCAACATAAATGCTGTGCTCAATGTTATTTCAGGAAACATGAATGACAAACTTAATTTGACATCACTTGTACCACTGTACCACTTGTAGTGTTAGTTTTCAGTGTAGCTGTAAAACATGAATATCCTTTATTAGGAATTGTATTTTCAGGTGACCGGCCCTTATTAGTAAAATAGTGTAAACTGCCACAGAGCAAAAATAATTCAGGAATTGTTGTGGAACCTGCCCCCCCAGGAGTTTAATCGATGCCACACCTTGATCAGGATTGTTATGGCAAGGTCAGGTCAGGATTGTTTTTGGAAAAAAACGGGGACCAAAACATTATTAGGTAGGTGATCATTTTATTTTGTGAATGAGTGTTTGTCTTATAAAAGGTGGGGTAAACCATCCTATTCAGGATGTAGCACATCACTGCCTAGATTTACACGTAGCCAATATTTGGGTTATTGTTGTGTTAACGTCACTATTCGGGTTTCTGAAACATTCAGAATAACCCGTTTACATTCGTAAGCAGACAGCGTTAGAAATAGAGAATGAGCAGAGTGCTACTACTGTATACATGGAATTTGTATGCCAGACAGCACATAAAAGAAGTTATTTTACTCGAAAGACAAAGATGCCTTGAGAATAGAATATGCTTAGAAAACAAATCAATGTTCCTTATGATGGGCATATTACCAAATATTCTTGTAGAAAAGGTGATGTTATTCGGGAATTTAAAAAACCTTAATATGAGAATATTCTGTTTTTTTTAGCCTGATTATATGGCAGTGCATGAACGGGTTACTGCTAATACTCCGGTCTTTAATGGGCTAGTGGTTGCTGAGGATTGTCATCCTCCTTCCTCCAACCCTTTGAAAATATAGTAAATGGAAAAATGGGTCAATTTATTGTTATACATGTAATAATGAATGCATTTATAAGCGGAATGTACATATTTTACTTTATTTTACTATGTGTTTTCATATCCCAGATAATTACAGATAATCCCAGATTTCCGTAATTCAATGTTAGATCCTATCTGGCATATTAGAATATAGATTCAAATAATAATTCTTGGAGCAATGTCTGCAAAAAAGGCTTGGCTGAACACAAAGCTTATCTTTGACATTGTTGTGTGTTTAGGAACCATCAGAGACAAATCTGTATTACTTCTGCTGAAACCATCACCTTAAGGTTAAGCAGTCCTGTTTGTGCAACAATTGATTATCAGCAGTATCTGCAGCCTGAGCAAAGGAAAAATAATACCACTTGAAACTGAAAGAAATCAATAGTGGTAATAGCCGTGTAGTGAAGTGAAGGACAGGTAATAAACTGTGAATCCACTTGATAAGAGAGGGAGCTTAATAGTGTATTTATTGCCATTGTCTTTCTGTATTTTTATGTGAAAGGTTACAAATTAGATTCTGTTATCGGTTTAATGATTGTCATTTCTAGCCAACTGACATGCAAGGTCACTGTTTACAAATCTGACAATAATAAATTGTTTATAGTCAGAGTATAGATTATCCCTCAAGACTAGGTTTTCATTTAAGCCCACCATTTGCTGAATGTTTTACCTTTTTACTATATTAAGGCTATTGTCTATTAAAACGGCAGTTGCCTTAACCAAATTTAAGGCACAATTCATTTAAAAACCTGTTGAATAAACTTTACTAAGAGCTAGATTCCAAGCTTGGTTAAGAAAAATGATACATTATTTATAAGTGCAAAACATTAACATTTATAAGCTTTCTGTGATGTACAGTATAAAGGAAGACTGCAGGATGAAAAAAAGGATTAAAACATTGGTAGCATGAAGCATCTGTAGATTGATATAAGCTAAATATTTTCAGCATACAAAGATAAACAATTAATAGCAGCGTAGTTCAAAGTACCCCAAAAGTTTAGTTGAACTACATGAAAAGTTTAATTAAAATAAATCCTACATTTCTAATTCATCTGAGATGGGAATAAAACTGCTGAAAAAATAGGCTGAAAAAAATCTATAGTAGCTGCATTGGGTTTGCATGTTCTCCTTGTGCATGTATGGGTTCCCTCCGGGTACTCCGGCTTCCTCCCACAATCCAAATGCATGGCTGTCAGGTTAATTGATCAACCTAAATTGTCCTTAGGTGTGAGTGTGTGTGTGCATGGTTGTTTGTCCTTTCAGTCTCTATGTGGACTGGCGACTTGTCCAGGGTGTACCCTGCCTCTCGCCCGTTGACAGCTGGAGATAGGCACCATTCAGAAAATGGATAGATGGAAAATCTATAGTGCTCTAATTCTTTACTGTGAGTTTTTTACAGTGCCTATTTTATTAACATTGTTTGGTGCAGAAGTTACAAAAAAAATGTTAAATCCATAGGCCTTCATTCTTGTTTAATCTATTGAAGAAGACACTAAAAGATCACTCCAATTATCGATCTGAGATCATTAACTGGATGAGTCAGGTTTAAAATTGGAGGTCTTGTTAAATTTCTCCTGCTCAGTTTCATGGATTCTCACTGTATTTTTCTTTGCAAACCTTTGCAAACAGAGCAGGCAGAAAGACACATGAGCAGCTCCCCAGAGGTCTACCCCTGTTGTTCTCCGGTGATCTACCCTATGTGGATCCGTTTACCAGCCGAGCAGCTGCCCCGGGAGGTTTGAGCCCTCTTGAAAGTCTACGTCCAGCTACGGTTACAAAATGCAAAGTCAGGATAGAGAAAGGACAGCTTAGGGCCAGGGGGTGTCGTAGATCTCCTGCTGCGAGTTCAAAGAGAGGTCCCCGACAGCTGTGGCTCTCAAGGGATATTAACAGTAGTGTTTTGGCAACTTAGTCAAACCTCAATAAACCAAGGTGCCGTATTCGCCTTACCACATTCTTTTCAGGAGAAATATATACTTCTTGGATTTCACCAAAGGAGGGGAGGGGTTGGACAATTTCTCAGGCTTTTTGAGGACCCAATGCATTTATGATGGAAAGCTGTGGTTGTTTAGTCAGGACCTAAAGGCAAAACTTCAGTGGTTTGTAGAAGTACAAGCACTTCATTTGTTTTGTTTGTTTGTTTATTCTCCAGTGATGGTATAATTAAAAGTTTGGCATGTTTATTTATGTTGCCCCCTGCATCCTCTGTCTTAATAAATCTGATAAAATACATTGACCTGTGATTCAAATGAATAAATTAATAAAAATCAATAAATAATACTTTTGCAAGCCACTGTATGCCATGATACTCATGATAACATTGTCTCAAGTGCATCATAACAATCTATACAAACAAAGGTTTGAAGACGACTACTCTATTTGGCGATAACTGCACTTAACCCAGTTTATTCAATCTCAAACTTCAGAATTGTCTTCCTCCTTAAACATCTAAATGTTAGCACTTAACTCTGAAATGCCTTTTGGGCAAATGTGAAGCTAATGGAGCTAGGGGAAGAAGGAGAAAATTTGTTTGCAACCCTAGAGACTCAACAAGATGGTATGGAAAGCTGGTGAGGCAAAGACAGGATGAAAATATGGATACATTTGTAATTCCAACAGCTCAGTCTTTAGAAAGGTTCCATAAATTACGACCTATATTACACACATTCCTGGATGCATTTGTATGATTTTATTTATATCTCATTATTATGTGCTTAGAAGACATGGTTATTATAGGTGATAGAGATATAATATGAGGCAGTCTGCTAAACCTTTTCCTTTACAAATCCCAACCTAGAATTAATTAGCTGACAAATTAAGTTAAGTAAGTTAATTAGCTGATTAAGAATCCGTAAACTCTAGAGAAATTCGACTATATAGAAATCCTGTGGTCCCACAAAACATGGTTGGTCATTGAGTGAAAATGAAAGGAACCACACCCATCCTTCTTGCTAAGATTACAGTTTTAAACGCACAGTTAACTAGATTTATGCATTTCGTCACTGCAAGCAAATGGAAAAATCTTTTAGAATTAAAAAGAACTTCTTTGGTGCATTTTTAAGTTTACACATACGTGACTATTAGTTACCTTTAATGTCACTGTATGTTTATTCAGCTTTTAGAAAATAAAGCTCTGTGAAAAATTATTTATACCCATTGGTCCTACGCTTCTTTTTTTTTTTTTTTTTTTTTGCTCATTACAAGAATGCCATTTGTGTAATTTCTTAACCACTTTTTGCATGTTTTCTCTGGTATTTTCCAGATTTATATTTTGAAGTAATCTCCAGATCTTTCAGGTTGGAGTGCCTCTCTGCCATCAGTCTGATTTTTGGCTCCTTCTGTAGATTTTATATTAGATTTATGTGAAGACTGTGGTATAAACGCTCAAAAGCATAATTATTACTTCCAGACCATTTTAATTAAAGAACAATTTCTAAACATTAGCTAGAGTAAATGTATTTTTTTACTCTTATCAGAACAATCTAGTTTCTAATTAAATTTATGTTACCAAAGTAAACTAGCAAGTCACAACATGGAGGACATGCTGGTGCTTGTGGTTATTTTATCAAACAGCATGGCTACGTGGTCATAATTTACCCATTTCAAACTAGAAAGTCTTTTCTTAACTTAGCTGACTTGAGAGAAGGCTTTCATTCCAGCAAGTAAACCTGTCTCAAATGTGGGTAAAGAACGTATTGTGGAGAAATCAACTCTGAATGTGTACTATTCAACCTCTGAGTGATTAAAAAGTAAATAAACTATTGGTCCAAAGAACTAATTTCAATCATTGTTTCCAAAAATAATTATCCTCCAGGTGTTTGGAGTCTGTTTCTTAACCTTGAGTAGCAGAGGATGCAATAGTAGATCCTTAGATAAAGTAAAACTGTTGTACATGTGTATCTGACTTTTCAATCACCTTTCCTATTATTGTCTCCTCTAGTTAGACTGTTCCATTAACTTGACACTATATAAATATTTGTCTGACATAACTGTAGGCCCATTCAGCTGATCCTGTGGCTTGGGCTCAGGCACAATAGCCCCTTATCCCCAGCAAGTAACTTTACACTCCCCTCCCTGGTCATTATTGATGGCCAAGTAAGTGTTACAGTTACAAACCAATTACTCCACCATTAATGTTAGATGAGCTGCTTTACAAGTACAGCTTGATGGTTATCAGGTTTTCCTCTGTGGTTCCCCCTTTTTTTTTTCTCTTACTTTCGCTAAACTGCACATCGTCTCCCCACACGTGGTTTTAGTCTTTAATAAGTGGGAGGTGAGACAGACAGCTGGCAGTCTTAGTTGCATTTCAGGAGAAATGTTCTCCAGTTCAAGAGGTAAAGATGTCAAAAGGTGAACAGCATGTCCTCGCTTTGACTTTGGGAAATCTGGTGACACGGCAAGGTGATATGATGGCAGCAAACAGTAGAAAAAGTGGTGCCAGGAGGGGGAACGGTACAATGAGTTGTAAAGGATCGAAAGAGTTGTGCTGCCATCTCCACATGGGGCTTTTTACTGGCGCAAAGATACAGTATATCTTCAGGTCAAAGAAAAGTTGAACTTTTAAGGTTTGGGTACAAAACCTACTTCAGAATCTGCTGGGTGAGTTGTGCCAGATAGGAGGCTTGTTTGTGTAGAGGAGGGAGATGAGAGACAATTCACAGATCAGGTCGGCACCTCTCACATCTTTGTCAACTGCATCTGCTGAGGGATCGCTTACAAAACTCATCTGTACAAGTCATCTGGGGGAAAAATTGTTTTATTTCAACAGTTTAATAGCTGGAATGTAAGCCTATACTTAATATTAGCTTGTTCTCTTTGAAATAGCTATAAACTCTAAAGCATATTATAATGCATTTCTGTGTGTTTTTAAAAATGCATTAAGACAAATAAAATAAAAAAATAGTCAAAGTTGGTATATGTAAAAAAAAAAAAATAGTTTGGTCAATATAAGCAAAACATTGATATTTTAAGACTGCATGAGCTAGCACTGTTTGCGTCAGTTTCCTACAGTAAAAGCAAAAGATCCATATAAATTTCATAAAAGAAGTATCTTTTTTTTCACAGCCTGTCAGTAAATATGATTAAATTGTTCCTGTTTTGCATTAATAAGGATTACATAGATTATTTATATTGCCACATATTGAATTAAGCATTTTCACCAAAAAAATCTATACTTTTCTTTAAACAAATTAGAACATTTGTAATCATTTTCTACATCCTTGTTTGAAACCGGTTTGCTTTAAACAGTATGAGTTGGTTTCAGTGTTGTGGGTGTCCTTCCACAAGCTTGTCACAATAGTTTGCTTTGAATTTTGGACTGTTCCTCTGGACAGAACTGGTGTAACTGATTTGGGTTTTAAGTATGGGGCAATACTGCCTGTCTCATGCACACCTTTCAGCTCTTTTTTTTTCTTCATGGAAATGAGATCAAAGATTTCCTGTGACCACTCAATTTATTTTGTCCTTTGGAGACTTTTAGTGATTTATTCTAAAAACAACTTGGTGCCCAAGCTATAATTAACAGGCTTGTGTTTTATGTTCTTCTAGAGTTACTGTAAAGCATATTCTTTTTTGAGTAGGCTTTCAGCCCATGTGACTTGAATTTCACAATCGAAGACTTAAGAATTAACTTGGTCTTGGAAAAATAACTTGTGAACATTGCTGATGTATTAAGTTTAGAGTGCAGTTGTTATGACCCTTCAAAGTTTGCCGCTATGATCTACACAAATTTTCAAATTGATGCTCTCACTTTACCTCAGAAGTAGAAAGTCAAAATCCATTCACTCTTGCTTTTACAGTTTTCCGTTAATACAAAAATCATCAGAAGCTATGCAATGCACTTCCCTGCTCCTATTTAGGGGTTTTCTTCACTAACTAGTTACCTATAATGTCATGTTATTTGCTACACTCTAATAATATGCCACGAATCAGGTGGGTGCATTAACACACAAACACACACATGTGCATGTCTGGAGGTGGTAACCATGAAGTCATTCATCAGCAGCTTTGCAGAGGAGTTTGTCCTTAAGAGTATGATAAAAAGGAAGCAGGCATTTCCTCCTTAAGAGGGATGCTTTCCGCTGCACGTCCTGATTAGTGAGATCAGATCCTCTTCAACTAAACCTCATCACCAGATAATTTCTTACTACATATTTGGAACCACAAACAAGATTCAGGTTTCATACAACACACTGAGGAAATTTTCTCCTGCATTAGGAAAGGAACTGAATAATTCATAACTCTAGCTTTTGAATTATCATGAAATTAGTATGAGACTGCCAAGTATCTGTAGTTATACTCTGACTTTCTCTTTCTGAAATGATTGGATTACACCTGGATGCACAGCAAAGTATTGCTTAAGCAGCTTAAGTGCCTTTTAAATAAGAGAAACTCTTGTGAAAGTATTTCTAAATAGTTTCATTAATTCTGAATTCATTTCATTTCATTAATTCTGACATGGTTGCACCATAAGAAATTATTACTGCTCACAGAGATTTTAGGCAGAGGTAGTTCAGTTTCAAACAGTCAAGACCTCGCCTTGCTTCCTTTGCAGTCCATCTGGGGGACATAAAGGAGGAGGGGCTTTATCTGAGTGACCAGCGAAAGTGGGGGAGAGAGGCTGGCTGAAGTTTATGGAGATTTATGACTCCTTCCCCAGGCCTTTATTGCCTCCTCCTCTGTGGGTAGTCCTGGGAGGCCCATGGTGAGCATCAACCAGTCCGGGGCTCCTGCAGGTGGGCCCACTGAAAACATTGCTCACTGCGACTTGTTATAAAGACAAATGGTGTCATGGAGCACTCTGCAAGCAGATGACAAACAAAGGCAAAGAGGAAAAAAAGCCAGAGGGAAAGACAGTTGCTCAGTCAATGGAATTGGGACTTTAACTTGGCCCTCAGCAGCTAAAAAGATTTATGGAAGCCTTGGCTTTGTTTTACGGGTACCAATTACATTTCTGTCATTTTGGAGTGCTGTGATAAAATTTTGGCATAAAGAAACATTTGAACTTGATCCCAGAACAATAATTTTTGCAACTTCTAGTTTGAAGCCAGAATTGTTGCTTTTTCTTTCAAGAACACTTTTTGTTATCTTTTAGTCCTTTTGGTCTAGTCTGTTGAACCACCTACTTGGAAAAAAACAGAAGTGCAATTAAATTCCAAACAACAAAATGTTATAAACCTATTGTAAATTCTGATGTCATCTAACAGAACCTGCATTTTAAACACTTTTTGGAGTGCGTATTTCCTTGTATTTCAACATATATATATATATATATATATATATATATATATATATATATATATATATAATCATTCAGATTTATTTGCGTTTTCACTATAAAATATAGCACAAAGTACTATATAAGTTTAAGAATGAGGAAGCAAAAACTATTTTACCATAAAATACAAAATAAATTACATGAAATTATCATTGGACAATAAGGTTGAAATTGTCACATGTAGTAACCAGTTAACTTAGTTTTTCATTGTTGTGGTTTTTTTTTCAAAATTACTACTGCAGGCTTTATCAACATAACTGTCCAGAGAGGAAAAACTATTAACGCTTTTTAATTGGAGTTCATGTTGGGGAATGTGTTAAGAAAACAACAAATAGCCATTTATTCTAGAAATATGGCCACTATGGAAGAACAGCAGAAAGCAAATAATTCTAGAGAACACAAAAAGTAACATGCCACAAGATGTTAGCATGAATGACCTCAAATCAAAGTGGAAAAAGGGAACGTGTACAGGAAAGTGCTCTGTTTAGATGTCGCCACATGTATGATAGATGATTAACACCACACATCACCTTTCATATGCCATCTATACAATGAAACAAGGTGTTGGCAGCATCATACCATGTGTATAATTTTTATAAACAGGGACAAAAAGGCTGGTCAGAACTGCCTGGTAGAAGGATAAAAATAAATACAGGTATAGCTAAAAAAAGAAAATTCTATATTTTTCGCCAGTATTTTCAGCCATGGCGGCTATATAATGGAAGGGATAATGGAAGCTCAGGTGGCTTTAATAGCAGCCTTCACATAATTTTCATTGTTAGGTCTGGTCTGTGTCATTGTCCTTTTGACAATACCCCTTAGATTCTTATGATGTTCAGGTCAGGCAAGTTTGCCGGCTAAACGAGCTCAGAGACCACATGGCCGATAAACCACCTTTCGGTCATTTTGGAAGTGTTAAATGGTGTCAAGTCTGGCTGGAAAATGAAATCAGCTCCTCCATTAAGCTTGTGAGCAGAAGGAAGAATGGAATGCTCTAAAATGTCCTGGTAGATGGTTGTGTTTACTGTGAACTTCTGTTGCTGTTGCCAAACAGTTAGTTGGCAAACAGCAGCAAAAGACATGGCACAAAACATGACAGAATGTGGAAACTTGAAGCAACATATATGCTGTGCCTCTCCACTCTTCCTCTAGACTTTGGGACCTCGATTTCAAAATGAATGGGACATTTTACCTTAACCTGCAAATATGAAGGTAAATACCACAGAGTAAGAGTCCAATTTTTTATTTTTATTAGTCCAAGATGCTTGTAGCCTATGCCTAGTTGTTCTTGATGCTCCAACTTCAGCCTCAGTCCTCTCCTCCTGTAACTCCACCAAATTCCTTAATGGATTTTACTTGACAATCATCTGAAGGCATTGGTTATCCCTGGTGCTGATGCACCTCCTTAAACCATGTTTTTTCCTACCACTCAGCTTTATGTGAATGTGCTTAGATACAGCACTCTGAACAACCAGCTTCTTCAACAATGGCCTTTTGTGGCTTAGCCTCCTTGTGAAAGGTGTTAATGAATGTATTCTGGACATCTGTCCATTCAGAAGTCCTCCCCATGATTGTGTAGTCTACTGACCCAGACTGGAAGACCATCTGGAGGTCCAGAAAACCATTGTAGGTGTTTTTAGTTTAGTTTTTAGTCATTCTGAATTTACTACATTTAACTTTCTCACAACATTCTCATTTTCTGAAACAAGGACATTTTCCATTTCACAATCTGCAAACCAAACACCTCAAATTTCAAGAAATTAAGGCTTGACAAATTTCACTCTGTGTGAAATGATTCTATATAATACATAATTTTCACTTTCTGGAAGACATGGACATTTGATGTATATGTGCATGTTAACCCTCCAGTGGCACAGCAACCCTAAATGTGCAGTCAGAGTTACAACTCAATGGTTTGGATCAATTAACAAGTTGGAATAGCACAGTCAAAATCCAGACTGACATCTTATTTGATATTTGTTGTAAAAAGTGAATATTACTGAAAACAGATGCTCTCCCTCCAGTCTAAGTTTGAGCAACTTACATATCAAAATTAGTGTTTAGATGTATGACGCTGGCAAAGATATACACCAAAACACTTGCTGCTGTAACAAAAATTAAAAGTGAAGTAACAAAGTCTTGGGGGTTGAATAAAAAAAAAAACTTTTTTATTTGTAAAAAATAATGAAAACCATGTATCATTCATCGTACATTTTACCATTTTGCACCTTTTTGTGTTGGTCTGAGATTAATTTGAAGCTTGTCATTGTAACATGAAAAGATGTAGAATTGTTCATGGTAGTAATGTATAAAAATAGTGATGCATCATTGAAACTACAGAGGACTTGAGTACATTTCTGCTTCACTTGGCTGTCTTGTTGATATCTTTCTACTCATGGTTGAAAGGAACTTTCTGGTTTTAATCAATAAGAAGATCCATTCTAAGAAGCATGTACCCAGTTTTACCTGGTCAGTCAATACAATGATGGGGCTGTACCCAACATGCTTAGTGAGGTTTGGCCTTTTTTTTCCCCATTTGCAATGTTTTTTCTCCAACAACAACTCTGAGCTGAAGAGCCAAAAAATAGCTGGTGAAATCTTTATTTGAAGAACTACTGATAAAACTACTAATAAAAAGATAAAAGCATGGATTCATAGAAAAACCATGGATTCATAGAAAACAAAAATGAAAGATAAAACTATGTAACCTTTACCTATGAAAATAAAATCAGTACATATAACAATGTACTACATTTAGGTATTTACTTTGAAAAATATGTAACTTAACTATCATTTGGAATATCTCCAATTACTAGATGGTGGCAAAGTGCTTTTGATATGATCTTTGGTCTCAGTAGTATGTGCTTCAACAGGCATTAGTGGTATACATATCCCACCCTTTTTAAAAAAAATCAGAAAGGTTAAAGTTCAATTGTCATAAGAGTTTTTTCTTAAAAATTTTCTGATCTTGCCTAAAGCCATATGTATAGATTAAAAAAATTATAATAATTGAATAACATATTTGAGCCCTAAATCATTGAAACCCAAGCAGATCTAAGATTATGTTGAGGTTGGAAGTCATCCTTGCCATCATCCTAATCTTTAGCTCCTTCTACAGATGATCTATTGGATTGAATTTTGAAATCTGAAGATGCCGCTAAAAATTTTAAAATTACCTCAAGTTAGAAAAGGTATGTTGGTAATATTAAAAGACTACTTGGTCATTATTGCAGTAGGGTGCCGGCAGCATTATGATTTAGGGTTACGTATCTTCAGAATGAACTGAAGTGTCTGCTTGAAAGATGAAGGCTAACGGGTGTTAAATTTGCAGCACTACAATGAACGAAGCCTTGATACAAATGAAGAAAATAATTACTTTACTGGAGAAACTTTTACGCATTGGTATGGTCTTGCCAAACTCCAAATCAGAATTAACCGAAAATCTTTGGGGTCACCTAAAGAAAGTTATAGACAATAACTATCATCAAAATTAGTTTAAGTTTAGGAACCTTGCAAGGTAGAGTAGAAAAAATAATGTAAAATCGAGATTTGTAATGCTTAAAGAGCCTTACTAAAGAAGATTGAAAGTTGAAATCTGTATGAAAAGCTGTTTCAACATAGTATTACCCCTGTTATCCGGTCGGACGCAGTTTACTCGCGAAATCAGTCATGCGTCCCTTCCCACCGCAAATGTGTTCCTCCTAGCTAGTCCCGTGAGATCATGGAATAACAGGAGAATTCCAATTGTATAACTTATCGGGTAGCATGCAGAAAAAATAAATAATTCTATGTTGATACATAAGTAGCATTTACTCACCATCCGCTCCCAGAAATGCAAAGATTTCTGTCCATGCCTTCTTTTTCATGTTGTGGTTATAAAAATGATCACTGCCATCATATAAACTAGTTGATGCTTCACTTCACGTTTTAACTACTCCTTACCCATGATAAAAACTAACAAACTAGACCCACAGACCAACTTACTTCAACCCTGTTGTCACAGGTAGTGATGTTTTTGTTTTTTTCATAGTCAAGCAATAGGAAACCTCCACGTGTCCTTTATTTTGAATCTTGCAGGTATTATGCTTTTGGCAAATGCCTGATTTCTTGTCCGAACTAAACTGCTGAACATGACACATTTTAGAAACGTATTGCGTAGAAAATAGAATTGGTACGACAAATTTAAGGAATGGACTGCGACACAACGCTTCTGGTACGCGTCAGATTCATGCTACTTCATGCCCGGTGGAAAGGAAGGGTGAAAGGATGTCAACACTTTAACCAGATTATTGCATCTTTTTACATTTCCCTTCAAAACAGATTACGTTTTTTTTTTTTTGTTTAATCGTACTGTTAAACACCATTATTTTTTGGTTTGGAAAATGATTCATCATTTCCTTTTTGAAACATTACTAAACCTGTAATTTAAACATGATGTATAAACTTTTGAAAGTCACTGAACTGAATTTGAATGATATGAAGACTAGTTAGTCAATGGTAGTTTGAAAATTATGTAATCTATACTAATATTTTCTAATAAATATTACAAAGCGTGGAATTAAGGTAAAATGCAGCTATTTGGCTATTAATAGTTAAGGGACTGCTTATGGCAGTCAATGAGATACATAATTTATGAAAAATTATTAATATTTTGGGCACCATATTGGTCTACCAGGAACTATTTTAATAGCCAAATGTCTATATCAGTCTCATGATCTGAAGCAGTGAATGCTTTACCATCTGTGGATCATGAAACCTTGCCATATGTGTGTGGAACAAAAGGGACAAAGTGACTTTCCAAAATACAAATGTTTATTTACAGAAGAAGAAAAAGACAAACATTTAATAATTCAAGCTAGTAACTAACACTACTGATCAAAGTAAATGAAACTCAAAATAAAAGAACACAAAGGAATAAAAAATGCAATAAGATAGAAATAATTAATTTTGATGTGCTTTCGAAGAATCTGGATGCAAATCAGACCCAGGGCTTGATTTGCTGATGATAAAATGAAAGCTAAATTAGTTTACCAATTGTGATTAGTTTTCACTAATTAGCACCATTTATTTATGTGTAAACCAATAAAACAATGTAATGAAAGCTAAAACATTTTGTTGATTACGAAATGATTGGTTTAAAATTATCTGGGTGAAAGTAATTAACCTTCGGGGGATTACTTTATAGATTGATCACCACAGTAGACAATCGAATTCCAGTATTTTGATAAAAGAAGGTGAGTTCAAAGATGGCAAAGAAGATTTTATTGTGTTCTTAAACAATCTATTTTAAACCGAGTTCTGTATGAACCGTTAATAGCACACTTGGGGCGTTTGAAGTGGCTCAAATACATTTATTAAGCATTAAACAAGGAAAGGAAAAACTCCTGTTTGATAGAGTAGCTCAAACTGCATTATTTAAACGACTCTGTCGGGAAAAGTCTTTTGAAAACACTGATTAAAATTCCAGGCAGAGGCCTAGTTTACCCAAAGATAGCAGATGAAACTTAAAAAGTTAACAATAAAGAAGGGAAACACCTTTAAAACTAGTTATCCTAACTAATTTCCCTCTGCCCAAACACATTTTATGAACGCTTAAGCGTCCTACAAGTTGCTCCGTGGTTGATGAGGAAAGGGGAAGAGGCGACGTTAGCCTAGCGGCTAACAATGGCTCCAATCTGGTTAGCGGCCTACCAGCGTGGGGCTTCTGGCTCTGTGGCTCTGGCTGTCTGCGTAGCAATCGGCTCCGGCACTCATTAGAACGGTACCTTGCAGGAGCTCTCCAGTCCGGCATTCACCTCTTATCAGCTCTGGGCGGCGGCAGATTCCAGCTGGTTCAGGCTCTCAGCTCCCATGAGGCTCTCTGCTTCCGTTTCTTAGCGGTCAACAGTCTTAAACTCAGAGGGGGTTTCATCGGCATTTGAGGATCACACAGTGTTTCGTTTATCAATATTTAGGATTCACCTGGTGGTCTTTGAGTTCCTTGAAGCGAGTTTCTGAGAAAAACCTGGCCTTCCCTTCACCAGCGAGGGGAGGTAGTTGCTTCGGTCTCCCCTGGAGCGAGCCCGGCCGATGGCTTGCATGAGGAAGAGAGAGTGGCTGCTTGTCGGGCTGTATATATAGACTTTGCCCACCCCCGCCCACTTCCTGTGGAGCTACAGTGCAGATAAGCACCACTCGATGGCTGTGTATGACCCAACAGAAGTAAAATAACAACTTGAGAAAAACATATATGTGGTTTCTATAAACAAAATGTGATTATTTCAGGCTGCTGCCCATGGTATTTATCAGCCTTCGTTCATTCAGCTTCCAACCTTAATGTCCATATCGCAGGGGAATTTTGACATGTTTTTCATTTTTAAAGAACTATTGGATAAAGCGTGCCTTTTTCACATTCTTTCTACTTTATACATTGGGTGTTAGAACATGAGATAATGACAGGCTCATGTTTCTTGCAGCAGACCACATCTTCAGTGGGTCACTCTGTGATTAACCACTGAGGTAGAAAGGCTGAAAGTGCGCTAATAAATGGTTACAGTTCCACCACTCAAACCATGAATATTGAATACTTATAGCTGTGCATTAAAACCACACCACATCTTTTCTAATGGAACAACTCACCTATATAATACCATATATGCAAACATAAAGAGAGTAGAATTCTGAGAATGAACAAATGAGACATGTTTGCAGACTACCCTTAATCACCAAACTAAAATAGGAAATGTTCTAACTGAAATGCTAAAAACCTTCAACAATTTCTTCTAAAAATGGTATTTTGTTGTAAATAATTGGCATCATTAAGGTCATTACCTTCAGTCTGTTTTGTTCCACTCCTCTACCACTGAAACATATCATAATTTTATCTTGCAACATTCAGTGGACCAGCCATTAGATAATTAACCTCTGTCATCTTGTTTTTCTTGGAAAAACTCTGAACAGCTAGTTGCCTGCAATTAATACATAAAACGATTCTGCATTCAGAAAACCTTTCCTGATATACTCCCACCAAGAAATAAAAGGACTGATGCTTCTGTATTATGCTGTAGAAATCTTAATTTATTATCTCCTGGCTGTTCTTGCAAAGCTGCAGCAAAGTGTTCCCTATTTTCCTGGAAATAATGTTGATGTTAATGTACCAGCATTAGCTGTGCATCCAAAATAATCAACTTTTCCTCTTTTAACAGTGAGTAACAATTAGATAAACACAAAGTCTTACACATGCAATATTTAACTATTTAAGTATTTGATCATTGTACAATACACATGTCTTGAATAAAAAGCAAAATAAAAGTAAAATAAATCCATAAATTCAGACATCCTGCCCCAAACAACAATCTCCAGCTCATTCTTTGGGATCTAACAGGTTATGTGATTCCCAGTGTCTCTCCCTTCTGGACATGTCCTAAAAAGCCCAAAGGAGGCATCCAGGAGGCCTTTCAATGCAGTAAAGCACTTGCTCTATTTCAGCTTTGGCCTGAGGGCAGTTCACCCCATCTATCAGGCTGAGTTTAGCCACACTATAGAAAAGGCTCAATCTTGATCTTTCGGTCATGATCCAAATTCCATGAGCATTAGGCAAGATTTTGACAGTAAATTGAGAGCTGCACGTTTCATGTCAGCCCTTTCAACACCAAAAAAAAAAAAAAACTGGGATAGCACTGGTAAAATTGTAGGCCACACCCCAAATATTTCCATCTACTGCCTAATTCATTCACCCATCACTTGTGAACAAGACACCAAGAATTTCTTCACTTGAGATGAACAAATATCATCTACCTTATACTACCTTCTTCTAGTTAAATAAATTATTTAATTCAGCTCTTAATGTATTCCAGTGTGGTTCCAGGTTATTAAATGCAGACAGCTTTCTCAAATAGTTGTTCCCTTGCTTTGTGAACTCTGCATTTTATTTTGAACATCATAACATTTAATAACTATAATTCAGCCACTCACTGTGTTACTCTCACGTGACCACAAGCCAGATCAAAAATAACAGACAGGAGGTTGCAATGACTATTACGGTCTCTCTCTTTACTCTGAAAAAGAGAGACCAGGAAGAAAAAATACCATAATTGTTAGTGGAAATACAGGTAAATTTAAGAAACATATTATTGACATATTTGACAATATGAATAGTAATGCAAACACATTAAATTCCAAAGAAAAATATTTCTACATGAATACAGTGGATCCCTGATATTTGCTGGGGTTAGGGCCATAGCCTAATTTAATAGGCTATGGCCTATAAAATTTAAAATTTAAATTAGCAAGCATTAATGTGCTCAGTGAAAAACATCTCAACACTACAGCTGAACTCGCTGTTTACGGTTTTCCTCATTTTTTGTTTACAGTCAGTCAGTAGCAAGGAAAATATACTAAAAAATGCTGGACCCTTAGCCACTTTGGATTTGATCAGATCACTAATAAAAAATGTAAAAATTATTTTTGGGCTTGTCATTCAAGGTGCTATTTAAAGTACAATGTAGAATAATTTTTGACATATGCATTAGTCCTTGAATTTAAAATGTGAAAATCTATATTTTCCTATGCTGAGATATACAATGATTTTAATTATTTGTCAAAAAATTATCACAAAAAAAACCACTAAGACAAAGCCTAGTTTATACCTCTCCATTTTGATGGAGACCGATTGATGCAGCGCCATTATCTGTTCATGCATGGGCTCTCCGTCACCTATGCAAGGACGGATGGAGTTGAGCCCCATTTTCTAAAGGCTAGTTTACCCTTATCCAACAGCAACTTTCAACCCGGACACATTCGCAGAGATGTTTTTCATATACAGTACTCAGAAAAATAAAGAGAGAACAGAGGGACAGAAACTGAGTTGCAAAGCAATTACCGACCAGGACAGCAGAGGGTGCTAACTTTTAATGGCGGGTCTGTCTACCGTTCGTCGTAGTTTCTGGTTAATTCAAGGTTTTTTTCTCCAGCTTGTGATCTCATCCCCCCCTGAAGGAGCAATAGATGACAAAAAGTAAGTTTTGATTAAGCTTTAAAGCTTTTTATTTGAAATGCAGCTATTAGATTTATTATCCTTTCAATATAAAGCCCTAACTTAATGCAGTTAATGCAGTGCCCAAACACTGTATTAACCACTGATTACAGCGACTATTGAGCAACATTCTGATGAAACAATCTCTGGCTCTTGCTGAGCTGACCAATCGCATGCATGCGCTCTCCGTTGACGCAGACAGATAGTTAGAAAATGGGGCTTGACTCCATCCGTCCTTGCGTAGGTGACGGAGAGCCCTCGCGTCGACTGATAATGGTACTGCATCAATCCGTCTCTGTCAAAACTTAGAGGTATAAACTAGGCTTAACTATCCGTCTCTGTCAACGGAGAACGTATGCCTGTGATTGGTCAGCTCGGCAACAGCCATAGATAATTAACCATCAAAAATCATAATATTCAAATTTTACATGTAGCCTTTTGTCATTTGATTATTGTGTGTTTATTATTTAATTTTTTTGTGTCTTTTTCATTTAACAAAATAGAAACAGAAATGCATTAGGAATTAGTATTTTACTCCTGTGTATCAAAAAATATATACAGTTCCTGCTGACACTGAATGATAATTCAAATAATAATAATGCATAGATAAATATTAAACCAAAAGCTTCAAACAATTGTTATATGTCAAAAGTGGTCTATGAGCCCAACCCCAGGAGGTCAGTTTTGTGTAGAAAAAGTTTGCTGAGTAAATATCCAGTCCTTGTTGTGAGAAACCCCCCTGCCTTCCCCCCATTCCTCTGTCTAATGAAGACCAGAGCGGAGGATATCAAGTCCTCAATCAGCTGCAAGTCCACTTCACATATGTTCTGATGAATCTCTGCTCATGTGCTGAGCCCTGCGATCTCAGGGGGATAATGCCGCTGAGCCTTATCAGCATTCCTCTGAGGGCTCAGTCAACAGAACCACATGGCTATCGCTGGAAAGGTGGGGGCTCGACTGCTTGTGTGATCATGATCACATGATGTAATTTGTCAGAAGCTTTATGAAGACTCTGATGGAGTGGAGTTTAAAGAGGGTTTTCTGAGTTGGGTTTTTGGATGTGTTTGAAAGAGGAGCTTTGTAGAGTAAACAGTATGGGGGGAAAGGCTAGACAGAGACTTTCCATATCAGTGCTGTATTTCATTTGTAGTTTCCTGTTGAACGGTATATAATGTGTTTGTCTGAGCTCATTTTATGCCTCTGTTTATTTTTCTTAGCTTTACATCTGTTACCTTTTTAAGAAACACCCATAAGGAGTCCCACTTGTCAAATACAACATTAACCATAGATGCATTTTGTACTTAACCCCCCCACCCCACCCCAAAAAAAACTTATATTAGTAATAACAAAACACAACAACAACCATGTGTTTAATATCTGAGATTAAAGTTAGGACACCATATACCTAATAACCACTATAATTCTGATTAGCTGAAATTACTTAAGTGAGATTCTTCTTGTATCTACCAGTCTGAGGAAAGTTTGCCCCTCTCTTCACTTTAACGATTCAGTGAGATCAAGATACAGTATGGGCTTTGACTCACTTAAAGACTTGCCATTTCTTAATAATCACCTAGTCCTTGGTGGGTTAACTGGTATGTTTTCGGTCTCTGTCCTGTTTTCAGTGTACTGTTTCACAGATGGCCTTGCATTTCCCTTAAGCTGGGATCACACTGTGCGTTTCTCGACAGTCTCAAGAGACTACTTACTTCATGCCACACTGTGCAAGCTCCACCAAGCTCTTTGTCACACTGCATGGCCCCAGATTGCAAATAATTAATTAATATTTTTGTGTCAAAGTCTAAATCAAATCACACTGCACAGCCACAGACCGGCGAATCACACGCATGCACGACCCCCATTTCTCCTCACGACTCTTTTCATGACAAAAGTAAAGGTCTAGGGGGCCGTAATCACACAGTCAGTACATTTGCATGCAGCAAGAGAAAGTCAACTTATTACGTTAGTCCGACTGAAATCATACTTTTGAAATGCATGTATACACCTTAGTTCAGTTTGAATCGAACCGAACTAGACTTTCACAAACTCGACTAAGCTACCCAGTTATTTGGTTTGGATTGGGAAACAAACTTCTCTGCAACCAACCCCCCCACCGTACTCGCGCATCCCTTCGGGAAGTTAGGAGATGTTGAAGTGTGGCTCAGCAGCAAACGTAAGCGGCCAATCAGTGCACTGACGAACAGATGGTGGATTGTGAATATCCTGCTTTAACTCAATCTGCTTCACTCACGCCAGCCTCTGTCAACTGCCTGAGTGCAGGTCGAAGCTAACTGCTATAAGGCTAACACGCAGGGCGCATATCTCCATCTATCGTCAGGGAGTGGAACATACTGATTTAATAATTCAATTTACTGTGTTTCAATATTTTGAGTTTCAACTCATCATTCTAAAACACATTAATCCAGATGTCTTGGTCTACTCTATGGATGGCAAACATCCTTACGGTCTTGGGTTTTTCTCAGCGAGAAAAGGTTTGCCTAAATATGTTGTCTCTTTTAGATTGCACATGCATATGTTTTATTTCAACAGCAACATTAAGATGATGGAATTTTAGGTTTTTTGGAGAGTAGGCTAGACTTTCTTGGAAAGACCATGTTATATACGGTAGTATTTTTTTGAACCACAAAAATAAAAAAATCTTTCAGTGTTTTTTCTGATTTCAAATGTTAAACCAGAACAAGGTGTGAGGGTTGCCTGAAGTTATCTTATTAATCAATTAATTAAGTTAATCAAGTGTGTTTCATGATATGTTAAGTATTAATTATGGTCCTCGAAACATTTTCACTGCTATACTTGATGCATAATTTTCTTCTCTAGGTTTAATGTGTTTTTGCAAACTCAGCTTTTCTACAACAAGTTAATAACCACGATATGATATATTCTGAGTATTCAATTTCTGACAAGAATTTTGCCAAAAAATAAATTCTCCCTAAAATGGTTTAATATTAAATATTAAACATGCTGCTGCATCAAGATTCTTCATCAGCTTGCTCAAATATTTCATCAAAACTATATGACGTACAGATGACTCAAAGCTGAATGAAATATTGAAATGTATGGTGGTTTACTGCTGCATCATTGCATTATTAAAGAATATTCCATCTGTTCAATTTTACTCTTTGCCCAGAAACTTGGCAAATGTTGTTTGTTCTTTAGGAAATTTAAAAACTTCACAGAAAAGTAATTTTTTGACTTCCTCATCTAGAGTTCATATTTACAGCTAAAGCTTAGACATGGATATTTGTGGTGGAGGCAACTGTACCACTGGGAATTCTAAAACGTCATAATTGCACACTGAGTTTTTTCTTTAGTTTTATCATCCCAGAAAAAAAATGAAATAAGAGTAGGCTATTACCTCCTTTCAAACATGTGGTGAAATGATCTGCTGGTAACATGGGGAAAAATATATCAAGTATTTTTTTTCTTCTAACATCCAACAAAACAGAACAATCTGTACTTTGTAGAATTATATTTTGGTGCAGGTGTCTCTGCAAGTTTTGAACGTTTTCTCTCTACAGATTCTGCTCATACTGCTTTGCAAAAGTGCTCAAACTCAGTCAGAATGGATGAAGGCTATCTCTCGAAATTATTTTTCCAGTCTTTTCACAAATCCTCACCTAAACTTACATCTGGACTTTGACAGGGGCATCCTGACAAAAATCATCGTATCCTGATCTAAAACCATTCGGCTGTAGTTCTTATGTTTAGAGTTGTTGAGCAGGTAAATGGGAACATTCACCCTAGTCTCCAGTGTTACGATCCTAATCAATTTTGTTGTTGATTTTGCTCGTTTGTTTTTTGTTTTATAGATTACTCCTGTATTCAGTCATATCCATCTTCCTATTAACTCTGACCAGCTTCCAACTCCAAAAACATAATGTTGCCACGGCTGTTTTGCAGAGTGTGGATAGTATGTTCAGGTTGTTGTGCAGTGGTACTTTTCATATTTTTGCATAGCACCATACAGTAGATGTTCATTATTGGAAAAACAGGACCACCTAAGAGATGTGTAACCCGCAGTAACATCCTTCATTAAACTGATTTGTGTATATTTAAACAAGCATTGTTTACTAGGGACTCTGGCCTTTTCATTGACCCCTACTCTCTATTATGCTCCTTCCTCTATAATTGGTCCACTTGAATGTAAATTCATGTCAGACACCAAACTCGCAAGCTACCATTCGCCAGTCTACAAAGAACAGCAAAAGAATTTTCTATAAATAAATACGATGTCCAAGCTTGTTTTCCTTCCTCCACTCCTTTCTTTTTATTATAAGCAGGAGGTTTTCACAGTAAACGAAGCAGTGGCTGAACCGCAGTGTCAGCCTCTCGTGGCACCCCGCGTGCAGGATGTTGAAAGTGTAAAAAAAAAAAAAATCTGGCAGAGGAAATAGAAGAACACAGAGTATTCGACTGTTGCACAACAACTTGCAGTCACGCAGTGAGCTGGAGACAGTGGGTTTGCTTCAGCTGTCTTGTTGCAGGACAGGGAAGAAATCTGATCTGGCCGCTTAGATGTCTAAGTAGCTATTATTTAACCCCCTCTGTCAATATCATTTCAGAATGCTGATGTTATTTGAAGCAAATGGTGAACATAAAGTTCTTTGCTAGAACTAGATGTACTATGTACTTTTTTTCCCCCTCTATATTTTACTTGCTCTGAACATCTTGTTTTCCTGTGGCAAAAGTCACACTTTCCATAGCTCTATTTCCGTCTCTGGGTTAAAGTGCAGTGCAGACAAAAGAAAGAAACCACTCAGCTGGCTAACTTCCTGTTTTCTCGGTGTCTGTTCTTTTAAAGCAGAACCCCAAAAAACTGAGTTTAGTCTGTTTAAAGAGAGTGCGCTGCTCTGGTATTTTACCAGTGATAACACTGAAAGCACCCAAAGGAGCTTTATAAGCCATTTTGTGGGATTTCATAAGGCAAGAACAAAAACTGAATATTTCATTGGCAAGAAAAATACACTTTGCGAGTTAGATTTAGAGCTAAAAGTGAAAGCATGTTTAATTCCCTCAGTCCCAATGTGTGTACTTTTACAGGAAAGGTGTACAGGCAGCTTATAGTGGACCATCTGTACCGACAGTCTGCACCTCTGAGAGCTTTTAAAGTTTCTGTGTTGTCACAGAGTAGAGCAGGAAAATAAGCTAAGTGTTTAGTGAAAAAGAAAACACCCCAGTTTCCAAGAAGATTCAATAGCAGCAGCAGCAACATATCCTCACATCCTACCAGTTCTGCTTCACTCTCCTGATCGTGCTCTTCTCTTGTTTGGTACCTCTCCATGACACCCAAGAATGAATAAATCACAGCAGAAGTGCAACAGGTTGTGGGTTTAGTTCAGGTCGCAGTGATGTAGAAAGTTGAAATCAGGATACACATTCTCACATTTCTGATGATAGCAACTTAGAAAAACCCATACAGGTAATCTCTCTCTTTTCTTCTTCCATATATTAATGCAAACATATTAATCAATCAATCATTCAATCCAACTTTATTTTTAAAGCACTTTTCATTCAAAGTTTGCAACTCGAAGTGCTTTACAGAATTAAACTGACCCCACATAAATCACATTCCCATTCCTCCACCACATAATTAAAAGCATGATCACAGTTATACCCCTTTCCCCCAGACCCAACCCTCATGCAGGCACACACTTAAGAACAGCAATAAAGAGGAAAAATATGATAAAACTGATAATTTGCTCAAAAATTCAAATTGCTTGTTATGCAAGTCTTTTGTCACTAGCAAGTTTGTATATCAAAGCAAAACAGCTCGAAATTGGATGGAGAGCATTAGTGAAGATCAGTTTTAATGTCTTACCAGTGATCCTCAATTGGTTAGAGATCTTGGTTTTCACCAGGCCATTCTAACACACATATATGCTTTTATCTCAAGAATTCCACTAAAGCTCTGGCTGTATATGTAGCACAATTCTCCAGAATCTGTCTGCTTTCCTTGACCTTTTCCCTTCTCTTAACAAAATGCTGCCATCACTGTGTTTGATATTTGAAATGGTTCAGTTTTCTCCACACACAGCATTTTGCATTTTGATCAAAAGTTTAATTCTGCTCTTATTTTAACTGACCACCTTTTTTTACATGTGTTTTTAACCTCATACTTTATACTTTCATGCTTTTGCTTATGTCCACTAATATTTTGGCAATTTACTTTTGGTGATGGGCTTCTTCTCCTATACATTGGAAGTTCTTAAATCCAAATCTTTTGCTCAATTTGCAACATTCTACATAGATGGTCCTTTGAAACATATTGTATGTACCACCCTGATCCCAAAATGGGTCTTGCTAGCTGTTGGTTTGAATTTTTGTCTTGGGACTATGTCTTTTTTAGAGATTCATTGCTGGCAGTTAGGTATAAAAGGAAGTGCAAATCTTCACAGCTGTGGTCATGATGTATGTTTTCTGTTTATGTTGTTCTGCTTGGCTTGATGGACCCTAGGTTAAAAAAGGAGGGGAAGAGGAGGACATGAGGTGAAGAGGTCAAACAGTAAACCAACAACTATAAAATGGGAAACAATCCCTTCTTTGATTCAATGGAAATGTGCACTAATTAGGAACAAATCCACTGGTTATGGATAATCATATTATCAGCTGATGATAGGGAAAAGTAATTCAAAATTTCCATTAAAAAGATTTATCCTTTCCTAATTTGATTCCTGGTAAAGGAAAAAACTATAAAGAAAAGAAAAAAAGCATTGCAAAACACATTAAAATGTCTGATTTGAATTAAACAATAGGGCAAGTCCCTGTCGGGTAATGTCAGTATTTCTGAAAGTTCAAGACGACATTACATTTTGACCCAACTCCTCTATGTATTTTTAGGCAGAACATAATTGTGAAGTAGAAGAAAAATTACACAAGGCTTTAAAAATGTATTTTTACAATTAACCGTTTCAAATAAGATACCCCCTGATAAAATGCCTTCAGGACTTCCAAAAATTGTAAGCAAACTCAATCTTTGTCTAATTTATATCTGTATAGATCTATGACAATATGGGGACACGTGACAACAGGGATGTCTTATGCCGTGGTAATGCTACTTTTGAGCAGGGAAAGCGAAACAGAAGCAGGGGTGTCTGAGGGTGTATTCAGACCTGCACTGTTTAGTCCACTTTAAACGGACCAGAGATCGTTTGGAACGCTGGTCCGGACCTTTTATCCAGATGTGAATACACACAAACAAATCCTACTGTGGATTAGAGAAACGGTGGTCTCGGTCCGGTTCCAAACGAACAGAGGTTCTCTTCGCTTCAGGTCTGAATACAAAAAGTCTCGATCCAAACCAACTCCACAATACATGTGCCTTTTTGTCAAATTATTCATATTATTTAACCCACGCATTTGACTCACAGCGCCAAAAATCAATGTCCCGTATGCTGTAGTGAATGTTATTAATGCCTGATCCTTGTCTTCTGTTTAATCATTCTGCCAGCATGTCGGGGGTCAGCGCGAGCAGAGCATGTAATTTCTTTTGTGTTACTGCACGCATTCGCTGTTCCAAATTTTCAAACAGAGGATCGCGAAACTTACATTGAATGAGCTGCTCAGACACGCAGTTGTCGGAAGACAGGACAGTTTTCAGTGTACAAATAGCTGAGCAATAGGTGAACAGAAAAGAAGGTTAGCTTCAGTCTGAAGATTTCTGCACTTACCACTCATTGCTCAGTCATTGTTCCAACCTTGCCTCTGATCGTAACCACGCATCAGTTCATCAAACCACATCACCACACATCTCGAAAACTCCGACCCAGTCCGCCTGCTCCGTCTCTCGTCGGCATCATTTTGCTGCTGCTCTCGCTGCCGGGCCATTAGCCCCGGCGCTAACTCCTGCAGCAGCTCTGCTCCACTTCCCGGGTCCCCATTCGCGTGTTTCGTTGCCGTCGCATCCATCCTGCAGCTCTGATATCCATATGATTTTGCTGCTGTTTACATCCATGTCCCGGTCTTTGCGCTTAGCTACGCCCACGTCATTGCTGTCCAGTAGCATCACCAATCGTCACACACGTGGATGTGTTTACAAAATATAGTCCACTTCCAAAACGTACCAGTCTGAATACAAACGTACCACTCATCGCTCCGTCCTTGTTCAAAGGGAAAAAAATTGTTTGCCTTTGGTCCAGACCAAACAACCGGACTAAAGAACTTTTCTGGTCTGAATACTCTCTCAGTCCAATCCTTGAGGGCTGCTATCCAGAAACATTTGAATGTACCCTAAGGGATGTATTGTTTAGAGTCAAGGCATGTCAAAGCCCAGAGCTAAATCCAACAGAGAATCTGTGGGCATGACTTTTAAAATACTGTTCCAAAATTATTTCCATTCAGTCTTACTGAGCTTTATCTATTTTAAAAAATAACTTGTAAAAACATTTAAAATCTCCCTTTAATGGATTTTTGCATTACTTAGCATGTCCAGTAAACAGGAAATAGACAGTTTTTTCTCTTGTGCTCAGGGTAAGAAAATAATGCAGTAGGCCACATCACAGCTGGCTAAAAGATGCTGAAGATTCGTCAGGATTTCATTTTAATTGCTTTACTGGTGAATAAACATGCTAACTATTTACTACCAAAAGAAGTATTTAAAAATCATTTGGTGATGCATCCTGTCTTAACAAAATGGACAGGTTGGTAAATCACAAGACCAAATATAAAAGACGTTGTTGATGTGCAATCTGTTGCAAAAATAACCAAAACCCTTAACCAAAAATAGTTAATAAACCTTGGAATGAATATACTAATACAAACAATATGTGAAATATTTTGGCTTTTTATTTCACAGTAGAACCATTTTATTTTATCATCCAGACAGAAAAATCTAATTCTCTTGTCTTTTTTTATCTAAAATTTTTATTTTTTAAATTACTCCAGGTATTTTTCTTTTTGCCATCAACATGTAATGCCTTAAGAAATAAGTTGTAATTATTGCTCTTTAAGAAGTCCCAGAGCAAGTGTAGGCAAGAACACAGAGGTGTAATCACCATTTAAATTAATATGGCAAGCATGTCAGCAAACAGCTGTCTATTTGCACATCAAGAGGTTATGATTATATTAGCATGCCTTTGTAGTAAGGGTTATGTTAAGATGCAGAATTTCTTTTAGCGGTAATATTTTGTTGGATAATGCTTCACAGCTTTCATACAAAGTGTTTTCTCACTTTTACCTTTTAAATTCCACACTGAAAATCTGTGAGTTAACGAGGAGTGGAAATGGAGTAAAGAGGGAATGTTTGCTTGCCAACTTGCTTCTACAATGAGATCAGCACAGTGAAGGAAATATTTGCCATTATGGGGCAGCCTTTTAATAAAACTCTTAATAAAGCTTACAAAATTTGATAGAAAATAATTTTTAAAGCTGTGCACCAGGGCGGTGGAATGTTGTTCCATGTTACTACTTCTCTCATCCCTCTTGTCAACATTTTAAACAGTTTTTAACTTTTCTTCTTTTCAAGAGCAAATGCACTGCACTTCATGTAACACAAATTCTAAAATCTGCGAAATCATCAAAACAATGCTGACCTTTAACCTTCATGACGTTTACATGTATGCCCTGATGAATAAACAGGGATTTTATTGTATATTACGCAGCTAGAAACTGTTTGTTTAAAGCATAGAAATAAAAAAAATTAAAAATATAATACAAGCTCCTTCCTGGTGAAAAAGTTTACAAGGGTACAACTAGGGTTTACCCTTGTGAACAATGTAAGGTTTTGCATATGTGCTGTATATAGCAAACATATCCCCAATATACAAAATTTATTATTATGACATCAGAGCAGCAAAACTAAGTGTAGATTTAGGGATAATTATAGACGTCAAGAAGAAAGCATTTTTACTTTTTGAACTTTGTTAGACAAATCTACAACAAGAGTTTTCTTTGTTCCATTTTGACTCTAAAGAAATACAGTGCCTCACAAAACTATTTATCCTACTAACACAGTCCATACCAACGGAGTGTTTCAAACCAACAAAAAGTCTAATCTCAGTGTAAAGCAAGCTTTTCTGTGAATGCCTCTGAGCATCATGAAGACCAATAAACAGCAAACTAGTCAGGCAGAAAGCTGTTGAGATGTTTAAGAAACATCAGAAAAAGATTTGATCTCCATATCACAAACAGCGCTGTTCAATTTGTCCTCTGATACCACAAGAGAAAATGAAATAACTGCAAACCAATAGAGAAATGGCAAATGCTTTAAACTGACATGATGGGTAATTATAGCATAATCAAAGTACCAGCAGAGATGGTTTGACATGTTACATCTTTAGGACAGTGGTGTCAAACTCCAGTCCGGCCGTTTTCTTAAAGCCTAACTATCGATAGTGTGTCCCTTGTCCAATACAACTGAGTTAAATTTTACTTCTCAGTATTAAATCAAGTTCTACAGATTCCTGCTTTTGATTTATGCTGTAGGAGCTGCAGAACCCTGAACTCCGGTGGGAGAATCTGCCAACATGGAAGTTGTATAAATCTAGAATCTGACCTTTTATAGAAGTTTACAAGAACAAAAAAAAACATTACTGAAAGAAAGCTTTAATACATTTTTTCTTCAGGAGTGCTAAAAACCCGACATAACTGCAATCATGCAGAATCAGAGTATGGAAATCCTTTCCTTATCAGGGATAATAAAGCTAAAACATTGAGCCTAAAACATTTGCTGAAAACCAATTAAAGGCTGCACAAAAGGATATTCCTATCTTTCACTTAAAAATCCTGTTCTTCTCCGTATTGATCAAGCGTAGCAAATATAAATAAAAGACACTAAAATGTCTGGATATAATGGAAAAAAATGGGGAAAAAGTTTCATTTAGTTATCCGAAAGCAAAGGAACAAATCGTGGCTTCGAGCATAAAATGAACTAAAATGCAAATAAAGGCTAATCATATAATATTTATACTTAACAAACAGGAAAAACACAAACTAAGACACCCCAACCCTGAGGTATAGAATTATACAGTAAACAATGCAATTGCAATTACATGCTTCTTAGTGATTTTCCTTCAGGTTGCCAGCACACACTTGGCCAGGATTCTGTATGGCTAGATCAGAGGAGTAAAAACATAAAACTATATTTTGGGGTCTAGCCGACATTAAGCGCATATCCACCCAACGACCAGCAGTGGTTCAACTCCTTGTTCTCCTCTCTTGTCTCAGAGAGCTGGGGCTCACCTCTCCCAGGAGCCCAGCTACAGTTTGAGCACATGCAGAGCAAATTATCATTTCATGCGCAAATCTCCCCTCCCTGATGGAAGAGCACAGCGACAGCATGAACACTGTCATGGCCCTCATCAACACACACTAAAAATGTACGGAGAGTCAGAAATAGATAACAACATGGGGTTAGGGATGGGGGCTTAGAGGCCCTGGCAGAGGTCTGCACTCTCAAAGAGCTTTTCTAATTTTCTACTGTTAAAAAAACAACTTTGCTCAATGTCTGGAGCTTAATCGTTACTACCTCAAATGCTGAATTATAGCACTTTATGTAAGCAGAAAAAGAACCAGCAAAAATGCAAAAATAAAGGAAACAAACCTTTACCTCAAATGAAGTGGATTAACTCCGGTGTCAATCATTTTAGTCCTTCATGTCATGTGATTAGACTGGGTCTAATTTGTAAGTTCAAAACCATTCAGTCCAATAATCTCAAAATGGAAGGAAGAGTCCTTCACCCTTTGATTGAGTGATCTTCATCAGGATAAAGTAAGCACAAAGACATTCATATTTCTCTCAGGATAACATTTTTTTAGATTTAACAAATTAAATAAAGATTACAGCAACAATTAATAATCATTATTAATCAAAGTAATCAGGAACTAAAAGTAAAACTCTTTAAAAGGATGATCTAATAGCTCAGTAGCTAATACTGATTGAAACATACAAAATAAACTCATAAACAACAAAAACAGGATCAAAATCTGCTCAAATAGCAATGTATGCAATTAAATTAATCCACAGCCTGTCTATTGTGCTTGTCTTCACAAGCCTCACAGAAAAGCTGGATTTACGTTGGGATTTAATACAAAGGTGAACTCTACAGAAAGAATGGAATAGGTGCAGACTTGCAAAGAGAAAGTTACACAGACCAGCAGCGGTGTGAGGGGTGGAAAGGGAAAAGGGGAAGAACTTCCTAACAAAGCCTGAAAACCTCTAGAGTTGCACTGTCTTCACAGAATCCCCAGACCGTGAGGGATTTTATCGCTCAACTCTCATGGGACTTGAAGGTTATTTCCTGAGAAGCGAAGCAAAGTTGGTGGGAGCAGGAAACGAAGGAATACAAAAAGGACCTGAAGGAGGTGGGTGAAGAGACTTTTTGAGTCTCCCTAATTCGGGCTGGGATACAAACTAGAGGACACTAACAACCTGAAGCTAGGAAAGTACAAAGCAAGAACAAAAATACAAGCAGAACCCTCTCCAGTAACCCCATGTGCCACCTTTTCACACTCCGATTTCCACAACAAAAACATGCGTGCTAGATGCAAGATGCCGCTGGGTGACAGAGGCACAGCCTCTCAGAGAGGAGTACAGTGCATGAAACATTTTTCGAATTGCAGCGTTCTTTTGGCTTCAAATAGTTTTTACCTCAGTCACAGAGAACAAACTGTTATCAAAAGGGAATGGAAAGGCAAAGACTTAATTTAAGTGTTTCATAGAGATCTCAGAGAAACAAAAAAGCCTTGAGTGTAAAGTATCTGCACGGACCAATAAGGGTCAGACGGGGCTTCTCTGGCTGTAGTCTGCTAGAATCAACCTTTATGTCCTGGTTGTCTGACTCATATAGGAGACAATCTGTTAACTATGGAGTGTCTTTAGGGTAATCATCTTATAAAAATGAACATTAAGCAACATTAAATAATGATGCTCTTTGCTGAATAATGACTATAATTTCTAAAATAAGGCTGACAACCTCTGCCTTCAGGAGGGAATCTTTGGAGGCAACATATCCACTCTATCAGCTCCAATCTGGAGCGAAGCTGCGGTGTGCGCAGCGGAGCAGAGTGCATGCAGTGGAAATTAGGGGTGAGATGTTGGAGGCACACTCTGCTCTCAGGACACTAATGCCCGTCGAATAAACAACTTAAACTTAACTTCCCCATGGTCTTTGCTGCATACAGTGAGACAGCAAGATCACTCAAGGTATCCACCCAGCATATCATCATTATATTTATTAGGGCTCATAGCTGACACCTGCTCTCTCCCTGCAGCTAACGTGAGTGTGGCTGTCAGACAGCCTGCCACTGCTGTGCTTCCTTTAACAACATCAACGCAGCTATTTAAATCCAAGGTAACAACTCTGCAATGATAGGAAAAGTAATTAGTTACATTACTTATTTTATCTTAAAATAGGCAATTATAGATATAGTTTTGATGGAGATTAACATGTTTTTTCAGTTGACCCCTTAGTGTATTTTTCTTTGGATAATTTCTGTGTTATTTCAACTAACATTTTGTTGACCTTCAGATTATGCTTTGACTATATTTTTTATGATTTACCAGAAATATTACATTTTGCATATATTTTTCAGTTGCCCCGCTATTCCCTGATTTTTTTATGCCCCACATCTTATTAATATTTGCAGGGAATATAATGAAAGTGAGAGCATTAGTCAGAGAAGCAGAAAGAGGCTCACTGTAACCATGAAGGAGCTACAGAGATCCATGACGTACCTAGGAGAATCTGTTGACATGGCAACTATCAGTTGGCCTTTATGGAAAAGTGGCCAGAATACAACCCAAATAATATCTTTTTACAGTTTGCCACAACCCATACAGGAGACGCAAAAAATATGTGAAAGTGGATCAACTGGTCTCAATAGACTACATTTTCAATATTTGGTCTGTGTGTGTTTGGCAGAAAACAAAGAAACAACCCCTAACATGAAACATTGTTGTGACAGCATCATAGTCTGGTCGTTGTTTGTTTTCAGCAGAGACAGATTTGCCTTTCAGAGTTGATGAGAATGTGGAACTAAATACAGGGACATCCCAGAAGAAAGTCTGTTGGAGGCTGCAGAAGACTTGGGGACAGGACACCTTCATCGCCCAGCAGTAGAATGACTTACTTAGATGTAGAGCTACAATGTAATGGAATGGATGGATGTATATCCATCTGTTAGAATGGCCAAGTCAAAGCTCAGACTTAAATGTAATTGAAAATCCTACACAACAGAATTTTATTTGTTCATGTTTCGTTTTGAAAATGTGCATTATTTCACATCAAGTTGGTGTATCAATTAAATTTCCAATAAAAGGCTGGGGTTGTAATGTTACAAAGAGTATATTTATTTATTATATTAGTGCATTATATGCATATATATATTAGTTCATTACACATTTATTTATATTAACTTATATGCAAAAAAAAACTCCTAAAGAGTGAGAACAATATCCATCTGTAAAAGTTCAGAATGTGAACCTTTGTTTAACTGACAGGCATTTCCTTATTGCCTTAAAAAACAACCAACCTTGAAGACTTGCTATCTGGCTGCTGTGACTTTAACTGTCACCGTTATGTATGATTTAAGAAGCTTGAACACAGACAATTTCGGCACCACAATTTCAAGTAATCATCCACACGGACTACAGAGCATGAAATTCATAAAATCCATGCTTTATTCCCATGTGGAAGAATCCACAGCAGTGTGTACCATGTATCTCTGTTGATGTGTTTTTGAACAGTGGGGGGAGGGTTCACAATGATCCACTTCATAAAACCCACCTTTGCCTGTCCAGTGCACCGGTCCTCTCCGATAGACTGTGGCTCAGAGTGGGAGATTTGGCCTCCCTATAGTGAGACGGCTGACAGCAAGGTCCTGTCCTTCTCCTCTTTCACAGTGAAAAAATGAAAATAGACAGGACAACTGGGTGTGGGCAGGACATCCATCTGAAGGGGATTTATGCAAGAGGCTGCTGACATGCCTTGTTGTCAGACTGTGCTGGGAGCTGGACTGATGAAATGGACAGGGTAATGGTCACCATTTTAACACAGCTTGAATGGCTCCATCTGAATAAGTGATCCATCCTATTTAGTCAGCGGAGGAAGAAAAGTGTAGGGGATGCAACTTAAGATTTATGATTTCTTTTTCTAAAATCACAAAATCTCACTTAGTCATTTAAGTGTGACAAAAAATATATATGTATATAAAAAATAATCTAAAAGCAAGGAATTACTTTTTAACAACACTGTATAAAGAAATTGTTTTAAAAGTTTCTTCTCAAGTCTTTCCTTTATGCCTGCTTTTCTATTTTCACCAAAAGTTGTTGCTATCCGTTGAACAAGGAATTCTTAAGATTGAGAAAGCTTGTTGTTTCTATCTCTACATGCAAGGCTCTCCTCTTTCCACGATTATTAAAAATATTTTACATTGCCTCTGCCATATTTCCCTTGAACTTTTGGAATGCTTTCAGGTTTTTAAATAATTAGATTCCTTCTGCAAGCTCCATCAAATTCCATCCACATGTTGTGGCTTAATAAAGGCTAAATTTGAGCTATACAGTGTTAGTTGGGGGGTTCATTAAAAGGAAATCACAAGGTTTGTTTACCATTGTATCTTTTTCTGAGGTCTAACCGGGAGGAAGAAAGTGGGTTAAATTCTGCCGTGTGGCTCTGGTTTCAATCCGGTAGTGGAAAACATGATTAGTTTTTGTGTCCAGAAGTCCTCGAGCAGGCATTATTTCTCAGTATTGTGGCCAATTGTATCATTCTATTATGTTCTATTTTTTCTTTGTGTAAATACCTACCATTTATATAAGATTTACTTGATAACTGTGGGGAGGGATAATGACAATTACTAGCTTTAAAAGCAGTGAGTTTTATAATATTTGCATAAAATTGTGTTCGAACTAATCAGCTCTATATTACATTATGAATATATCATTCCTTAATAAATTCTGCACATTAGCTTTGGGGTATATACTGTATGGGCAGGTGGGCCTGTTGGAATTGCTGACAAAGAATCATGTAAACTTATTTAGTCTGCATACCTAAACAGGGTATATGCAAGGATCTCAAAATGCATTTTAGTACCTTTTCAAGCCTTTTTAACACCTTCTAAAATAAAATTGACTATCACAATGCAGTAATAAATTATTTAATTATTAACTGTTAATATTAAACAGTTTAATGATTACATTTTTTGCAATGGCTTAATCAGTTAACACAGTCTGGACAGTTCAATTTGTTCCACTGTAAGAGTTCAGTGAGTAATGCGTCATTTCTGTGTGCAAACACCAAATCACCTCAGCCGGATGTGATGATGTGCCCGTTGGCAGCACTCTGACATCGGATGTGGCAGATGACGGAACAAAAGTAATTGCTGCAGAATTGGTCGTCTTTGGGAGCGGTGTACTCACACACTTAAAAAAAATTCCTAATATAATTAATATGATTTAAATGATGACAGTTTATCTATCCAATAAATATAGTGTATGTTGTTTCAAACAATTGCAATTGTTCATATATAATACATTGTTCATATATATGTGGATTTTTACCCATCACGGTACTTAAGAGTAGGCATAAGGCAGTAAGACACTTCCCATGAAAACCTGGTATCAGTGCCAGAAAACTAAAAACTGGTTATCATTGAGTCTTCCAGTAGGATAATGATCCAAAAATATACAGCCAAATCAATACAAAAATCAACATATTAGACATTGGACATCTATGGATGTAATGTGTGGTAAAGCTAAAAGCAGGAGGCTTAAAGATGGTAATTTTTTTTTCAGGCAAAAGATCTCTGGCTGCAATAATCTTTTGGTTTGGTTTGCAGATTCTTCTCCTTCATAGGGTCACTTTAGCAGATCCAATTGCCCCTTAAAACAAAGTTCCGGCCACAAATAACTACTTCCATCCTTTATTTTCTCTTTCACAGCAACAATTATGTCTTTGCACAATAGGCCCGGCTTCTTAAATATTATACTACAGGTAACTGCAATGTAAACAAACAAAAGGTCAGTTGGTTAAAATCACAAATGGTCCGCCTGTATATCTTAGCAAACAACTGATCATCGAACCATCTGTGCAGACATTGCAGTAGATATCTCAACAACAGTGGACTAAACGTTCCATCTGTGGCTGAGTAGCCCTCCTTGTTTTTCTTTCCTCCCGTTTCTCACAATGTGATTAATCCATGGGTGGATATCCATTCTGTTTCTTCAGTGTTGGGGATTATTCTCTGTAATGCACCTATTTCTAAATATATCTGGTTTTCTAAAGAGAGGGGGAGAGAAAAAAACAACATCCTCTTCTCTCCCTCCCTTTCTTGTCACTTCCAACCCGAGTTTCTTGCAGCCCCACACCAAGCATGAGAGAATACATCTTTGATTTTACACAATGATCACACTTGGACTCTGCATGCAAACCAGGGAGCTCACTGCTTATTGCCTTTATTGCTGGGCTCACCTGCTGTGTTCTGGCATACTCCTTAGTTCTGTGGGAAGACAATTAATGTAGGCGTAACCTCTGAGGGCTATGAAAGATGAGGAATACTATTTGAACTTTTTAGGGATTTTTTTTTCTTGTTAAATTTCAAACGTGAATATATTTGGTGTCAATTTTGTGTGACAGACCATCACAAAATGGTGCATAATTTTGATGTGGAATAAAAAATATATTTAAAAAAGAATTTTTTTTAACACTGTTTGAATATACTCAAACTAAACATTATATTTTTTGAACAAAAAAATGATTATCGAACAACAATTAAACAACTATTTCTTTCAAGGCTTTTGATACATATTCAGCATTCAGGGTCGCATTTAATGTGGCCAACACTGACTAATCTGTATTTGATGAAAAACAATCTAAAGAATAAATAAAAGTGGTAAAACATTATATCAACTAAAAATCTGAGAATCTGGATGAAGCGTTTAAAGGCTTACTTGAAGGAAAAGTTTGGGTTTTTTCTACTTGGACCGTAATTTTAGCAAATGTGTTCAGTTACTCACCCAGACAAGTTTGGATTCACTTGGACTGCTTCAGGAGAAGTTTATATCCCGTCGTGATCAGCGTATATCCATATAATGTGAGTCAATCAGGGCAGGAGATTTCCCAGCTGTAATAAGGCATTATCTGCCCCAAAACTCTTTCATTTAACCTATGTTTTGTTATTAATTGTTAGCACTACTACCCTTAGAGTTCAGAACGTCTCAAAAGTGCTTATTAGTTTGGTTCCACGATGATTTAGAGGCAATAAAACAACTCTACTATTGCACGATTACAATTACGACACTGCCATACTCCATTCCATTTGTAGGGAACCATTACTAATATCGCTAACTATTCATAACAAAACATGATTAAATGAAGTCCAAGTGGTTCCAAACTTGTCGGTGGGTAATGGAACGAAATATTTGCTAAAAATGAGGTCAAGGTTGAAAAAAATAAAATTTTCCTTTAATGTTCAACTTTTCACTAGCATTCCTCTCTTTTTTTCTATCAAAATCGCTCTGAGTGTTAGGGATGACCTATCTCATTGCATAATTTAAGCATGGAGCTTATGAATAATAAATGTTAATTCTCCATCTGATATGACTCTATGAAGGTGCATGGGAATGCAATCTGCCTAGCTTTGCATCTCCTCTTACAAAACACCGATCCCAGAGGCTGTGTCTTTTTGAGTTTTCCTGTTTCTACCATCAAAATCTTGTACAAACTGCAACAAAACTGTCATTCACTTCTTATTTTATTTTGCTATTTTTATTGTTGCTATTTAGCCAGTAATAATTATTTCCCTGTACCGAGAGAATCATCTTTAATCAGTCCTGCATCTCCCATCTGACCAACTGTCTATGTTAATGTTCCATCAGGCCTTTCGGGCCCATTCATCCTCTGCCTTTGTATTGATGCCAATGAGACATCAGGCTATGGGAACGCAGTGTTCCTAAAGAGCCAGCAGTTATTTGGAGTTGGTGACGTTATGAACCTGAGTTTTATTAATAAACAAAAGCTGATGTGTTCATGGCCTGAGAAACTGCAAGTGATTAGGCCCTCATTAGAAGTTAGAGCAGGAGTTTGGGAGTCACAGCCACAGTTGGTATCATTAGCAATGGAGCAATGGATCCCAAACCAGCCTGAGGCTGCTCATCAGTACTTGTCGAAAAGACGACTTCATTAGTCACTTACCAAATGACGAAGGCTATTGTAAAGGATAATCGCATCCCCCGTGCAGAGCCAAGTGTCCTCACAAATAGGTTGCTGACCTCCAAGGACTCTCTGGTCCTGAGGGAGAGGAACTAGGAGAAACTGAAGATAAGGACAGGGCAAGAGTGGGGTGAGGGTTTACCGACCGCAGGGCATAGCCAGGACAGAGCCTCTCCTCTCCAAACAGCTCCCAAGCTGAACTGCCCCTGACCCCATCTGTACAATGAAGTTAGCAGGCTGGTGACTCCTGTGTGTTCGGATGAAGAGGCAGATTCCCAAGAAGAGGAGAGAGTGGGGAAAACCTAACAACTACCCCAACGCCCAGTAAAAGTTTGAAACGTTTGACTGATCTGGAGTTGGCAGATTTGAACTGAAAAGGCGATATAGTGAAATAGTTTTTAAAAATTTGGCACCTTTTTGATGTGTCTGCCTTTGATTTTTAGTCTCTCTGCTGTGCAATGTAAATGACAGCACTGACAGCATGCAGGCATGTGTCCAGCAACTGATTGAAGATGGGTGCTTTGATGTTAAAGTTGTGTGTGGGTCTTTCATGAGTGAGTGCTTTTGGTATTCATTTGACACACTTTTGTAATCTTGACTTATAAACATGACTGGATAATGTCATTCAAAAATTGTGGTGGAGTTGATCATGTGACAGTCATTTTAAGAAAGAGTGATAATTATTTTATAGGATTTGAATCAGAGCCAAAGTTTGACAATTTAAGTAATTAATACACATTGCTTTCAAGTGATTTCAAGATGTACACAAAGCAAAATCCCCTTAATTCCTGGTTTCCTTTTTAGCCCAATGATGACTGTAGAGCTTAAAGTGTTCTGGAAGTGTGGTGCGTACAAAACAGAACCCGAGGGTATATTTAGCTGAGCAGCGCACCAAGAAGCTTCTTGTATGCACCTGAAATTGAGTGTAAACCTAACCATAGACTAAAACCATTTCTTTCAGCAGCCATGAGATACAACTGACACATCTGATGTAAATTGGGGTCTCATCTGTGATGATAGGAAATAAATAGTTTTACTTATCAAGGTTTGTTTCCTTGACAACCAAATGGTGTCTAATGGTTTTTAGGGATCGCCCAAGATCCCAAGTCTCCTTCTTTAGGTCTATTTTTTTTTATTTTATTTTTAACTTTTTAAGAATAACTCTGACTGTAGGTTTTGGCAAGTTAATACAGATGTTTTTTATAGAGCTCCAGGAGATGACATCACATGATTCCAGAATACAAACCGGACGTCATAGCAGGAAAAAATATAAACAATCTACAGTAGTTATCCAGCTGTTCAACCGTACTCCAGCTTGGCGGAAGTGGTTGAATTGAAGTTTTAGGCAGAGCCTTTAAGCGCATTCCAAAAGATCCAGCTTGGAGGGAAAGATGGATTTCTGCTCGGAATGAGATGAAGAAAATCGAGCATTGGCATCTGGCTCTCAATGGATTTCGCTCGTGTAATGACCATTTCATTTCAGGTAACTTCACGCAAAAACATACTTTAAAGTTAACTTTTATATTAGTATTTCTAACGATTATAATCAAAATGTGTCCACAGTTTTAATGGTAATGGGTTATGAATGCTGAAAAGTTAACCACACCAGTGTAACAGAAAAGGTGTAACAGTAAAGTAAACAGACATTTTGCTTTTATTAAGATTCTTAACGAACTTTTATATGTTTATTAAGATTCTTAGCTGACTTCCTACAGGTTTTTTGCTATGGATTTTCTGTCTTGTTGCTCACATAGTAACAAGTATAAACATTACGTAAAACAGAACAGAATCACAACAGTCTTCGTGATGTCTGCATGCTGGCTGTTAACATGTCTTGTGATCACTGCAGCGACGAACAGACAAAGGTCTAATTTATTGTTTTATTTTTCTAAGCAGTGATTAATGGTGAGATATTGACACACATAATAAGCACACGGACATAACCTAAGTGCCTGTGCTCCACTTACCTTCCCGGTGCGTAATCCTTGATAGGAAGATTCCAGATCTGGATCCTGGTAAAAAATAAAAATTTAAAAAAAAATTTAAAATTGTCTCCATTTATATCCCTCCAGGCTTTTATATGCTTTAAGCAATCCTTCGGAGTAGGACAAGGGAAAATTGATTAGGAAATTGTATGTCAGGGTATCTTAGGTCTGGTAAAAGGTCTGCTTAAGTATCCCAGAGGCATGGTAAGGGTCAGAAATGTTTAATATTTTTAATTTCCCGGTACATACAATAATATCTTCCTTTTTAAAATGTGAATTAAACTAGGAAGTAAAATCAAAGCCAGGGACATTCATCTTGATTACATTAATTTCTGATGTGAGATTCATGTGAAGTAGAAATGTATCCCTTTTGGTTTGATAGCAATGTCCCGTAAAAAAAAGCATAAAAATTTGGGGTTTATCATACGTCAATGCTTTAGGTTATGGATTAAATGTTCACATTATATAACCTAAATAAATACAAATGCTATTTTTATAAAATGGTTAAATTAGGGGGAAAATGATATGCAAAAACTGCTGGCCCTATTTGAGCATGCTAAAAACAAGTTAATTATTGGCAGCATCAACAACCAGCAATCTTTTGGTGTTAGGCTTTTATATAACTTCAACATTTTTTGAGTCTCAATGGAGAATGTTTTGCACAAACTGCCTTCTCAAGGTCATGTAATAATATCTCAGTCAGATTAAGTCCAGACTTTAACTAGGAAAAGTTTGAGCCATTTAGAAATGCACCTGTCGTGTTGCACTTCTTCTTGATTCTCTGCTAGAAAGAATTTAGCATTCTATGTTAACTGTGGCCAGTTGTCCGGCTCCTACCACAATCATGTTTGAGTGTCAGTGTAATGTTATTTTTTTCTATAATGATCCAAAGTGTACAACAGGTGTAAAATATTTTTTTTGTTGAAATTTTGCTTATGTTGAAAACGTTTTTGCACATGTGGCAAGGTTAGTTTGCATAGTGTTTTGCCCTCAATAAATGAAATTTCAAAAAAATGCTATATGATCGAAATTTATTCGATGATGTGAAATTTTCCAGTGTCACAGAATAGAAAGAATTGAATTAATCTTTAAGAAGGCAAAAATATTTGATGACAGAAAACCCAAAATATTGGTCTACTTTACAAAGATCCCTGTTACCTTGCAGTGCTGAACCATTGAACACAAAAGCTTCATATGTGTTGATTAAATATGTATCAGTCTGTACTCTTTTTTTCATATGCATACCAGACCTCGTAAATGCTTAATAAGCTATTGGCTGTTCTATATTGCCTATTAAAACAATATCTTTAAGTCTGAGTGGAAGACATTTACTCTTAAAGGTTATCTTGATTATTTACATTTCAACTCGAACACTCAAGTTATTCACCTTATGCCCATTTGTTCAAACAGCGAGTATGCTTTAGCCATCATTTGAGAGGAAGTCAGTCAACTCATTCACACTGCTTCCTCAGGCTGTGTGTTGCTAACTGAGAGCTTGCTGGGTGTCAGATGCATATGAAAAGAGATTTGCATAAAGTGGTACTCTGTAATTTATTTATTTATTTTCCGCTCAGAATAAAAAAAATTAATAAAAATGCCAGCTGCTTGCTCAATATGCCCCCAGAGGTGGATTAAACAGGAGCTGCTACAGAGGTGGAGAATTCATTAAGGGCATTATAGTAATAATGACAATAATGACCTCATCATGCGTTCAGATGTAGGTGAGAAGAGAGGCAAATTTAGAGCTAGGAAAGAGGTGAAGGCTCATTTAGGAGTCATTCTGGCGTATATCTTTTTGTGACAAACGGCTGGCTTTGTCACAGGATTGGAAAGGCTATCAGATTACTAATAAGGACATTTTCATTATATTCATTACTTATTATTACTTATTATTATTCTTTGAGATTATTCACTGAAACAACAATAATGCAAAGACACTATTTGCTACAGTGGAGAGATTAACTACTCTTCATGTGACAGTAGCCAGCTTCTTTACTAAAAAGATCTTGAACATCAGAGGGTCAATTAGTACATCAGTTTCCACCCCCATACCAATGTTAAGCCCAGTTAACACCCACATGGAGAAAATTACTGACTTTCAGACAATGAATCAATTGGGCTTTGATAAAATTATTGAGAAACTAAGCTCTGCCACCTGCTGCCTGGATATCTTACCAACAGGTTTTCTTTAAAAAGTCCTCCCAGCCATCAGGGCAGATGTGATCCAAATAGTTAATGCATCCTTCCTATCAGGTGTTTTTCCCCCAAGCTTTAAAAACAGCAGTTATCAAACCAATACTAAAAATAAAAGAACCTAGACAGCACGTTAATGCAAAACTACAGACCAATCTCTTTTCTCCAAGTTATCTGTAAAATTATTGAAAGAGCTGTATTCCACCAGTTAAACAGCTTCTTAACAATAAAAAAATTGCTATGATATTTATAAGTCTGGTTTCTGTAGGTACCACAGCAGTGCGAGTGCCCTCATCAAAGTTTTCAATGACATCTGTATAAATACTGACCGTGGTAAAATCACAGTATTGGTACTCTTAGACCTCAGTGCGGTGTTTGACACTGTCGATCATGATATATTATTGGAAAGTCTAGAGAGCTGAGTCGGACTCTCTAGCTAAATTCTACCTCAGGTACAGGAACTTATTTGTGTCAATTAGCCAATTCAGATCACAAGACACACGAATCACATGTGGGGTCCAGCACGGCTCCATCCTAGGGCCCCTCCTATTTAGCATTTATACGCTCCCACTAAGCCAGATAATAACAACAAATAATATCAACTACTACAACTATGTGGACGACACTTGGCTTTATATCTCAGTGTCACCAGGTGACATTGAACCCATCCAAATCCTCAATAAATGCACTGAGCAAATTAACAGCTAGATGTTCCATAATTTCCTCCAACTGAACAAAAACAAAAGAGAAGTATTTATCTTCTGACCCAAAAAAGATCGATTAAATATTAGTACACAACTTCTGCTGGTCCAACTAGAAACTACTGACCAGGCCAGAAATCTAGGTGTATTAATGAACTTGAACCTGAAACTCCAAGGTCACATAAAGGCAATAACAAGGTCAGCTTTCTATCACCTGAAGAACATTTCTAGGATTAAAGGACTAATGACGCTTGGAGACGTAAAAAAAAGCTTATCCATGCATCTATCTCTAGCCGCCTTGATTACTGTAACAGTATCTACACAGGTCTACCAAAGAAAATCAATCAGACAGCTCCAGCTGATCCAGAACGCTGTTGCTCCTGTTCTCAGAAGGAGAGTAGAACACATTGCTCCAGTCCTAAAGTCCTTACACTGGCTCCCTGTAGCTCAGAGAATAGACTTCAAAGTGCTTTTTTTTGTCTATAAATCACTGAATGGGTTGGCAACAGAGTACATTAGAGATCTGCTATCGTGGTACAAACCATCTTGGTCACTCAGCTCCTCCAGCTCTGGTCTACTGATCGTACCTAGAACCAGAACCAAACATTGAGAAGCAGCTTTCAGTTTCTATGCTCCCCATATCTGGAAAAAACTGTCAGATGAATGCAAAGCTGCAGAAACACTGAACTCTTTTGAATGAAAAATGTAAACTTATCTATTTAGACTTATGAGTAACTGATACTACTTTTGCATTCATTTTTTTAATTACTGTTATCGCTTTTGTCAATTTCTGTTTTTAATTTACCCTACATAAATGTTCTCTTATGCTCTAATTACTAAATGTTTTCTTTTAATTACTGTTAATGCTAAATGTTTTGTTGCTACTTAGACACTTACACTTGCAACATTTACATGGAACGCACATGTAGGGACCTGGCGGTGGGGCGCATTGGAGCTGGGGGCGGGACCCCTCATGGGGGGCCCCTTATAGAGGCCCGCTGTGGGGGGCCTCGCCTGTGGTGCCGGCACCCACTGTTTAAACGCATCTAGACACTGAGGGCCCGGTGGGGGAGATGGGGGTACCCGGCAGTATTCCCATGTCCCACCCTTCTGTTTTAAGTGCACATTAGAACAACACGCAACAACACCACATTGAGTAGGGGGAGAGAGGCTGGGGGGTCTTTCCACACCCCTGTTCGTTGGACCATCAGGGGTCGGAGCCCGGATAGAACATCAGGCCGTCTGGTCGGGGTCCTGGGCTGGTGGGCTGCTCTTGCCGGTGTGGGGGCCTTGGCGGTCTGCTTGTCCCCGTCCTGGTGGGCAAAGGGGTCTGTCTCCTGGGTGCAGGGGCAGGGTGCTCTATTGGGGCGTCTGTCCCTGGGCCTGGGAGTATGGAGTATAGTGTACGTATGGGGGGTATGAATGAGTGTATAGCGTCCTTTTTTCATATGTCCTGTATTTGTAAGAATGTGTACGCATGAGAGGGAGGGTACGTATGAGTGTCTCTGTCTGTCTATGTCTACCTGTCAGGTTGGGTGTTTGGCTGCTCTCTGGCCTGATGCATCTTCTTCCCTCCCCGTCACTCCCCGTCGGTGATGGATGCTCCTGCCCGCTGGTTGATGATGGCTCTCAATGCCTGGGGCCGGGGGTCCCGGTTGCGGCCCGGCTCGGTCCTGGTGCATGTCGGGCGGGTCCTGGGTGGTCCGGTGTGTCGGGCGGCCGCTGTTTCGGGCCGACGTCCTCCTTGGATTGACTGGGGCACCTCTTATGGGGGTGCTGGGGTTATAGAGTAGGTTGGTGCCATCCGGTGGATCGGTGGGGACCGTACCTGGCGCCCAGGCCTCCTGCCGGTTCCAGGACTTCTGCTGGCTGGTCTGTTCACCTGGGGGGGCTGTCCGGTATTGGCTGGGCCCCTGATCTTGGCGCCCTGCGTGGTGCGGGATCTGGACCAGGAGCTGGAAGATCTGGATGTCCAGGTGCCGGCTGGGCGCGGCCTAGGGAGGGCGAACATCCGCTGTGGCTCTTGCTGTGGCTCCCTGGTGTGTGGGTGTGTGGGGGCGGGCTGGGTTGTTGGCGATGGGTATTGGTCCGGGGTGGCGGCAGCGTGTGTTGTCCGTCGGTTGGCTGCGGATCCCCCTTGCCTGCGGCGGCGGGGGGGCCCTTGTCGGCTGGTCCCTGGTTGGGGCCCCGCTGGGGGGCGGGGTGCCCCTGGTCCCCGTGGCCTCCGGATCCTGACCCGGGCCCGTCCTGGCGTAGCCGGTTTCCGGCGGAGCCCGTGGGCTCGTCACTGCGATCTCTCGGGCCCCAGCATTGCGGCTGGTGGGTGTTCCCCTGGGGCTTCCATCTGTTCCTCTCTTGGTGGGTGATCGACCCTGCGCTGATCCGCCTGTGGCCTCTGTACTCTGTGGGACCCTGGATGCATACATCTCCTGCCTCTTCCATGTTTGTGTCAATTCCTGTAGGACGGATTGACGGTTCCTTACACCAGCTATCAATCACTTGCATGGGGAAACCTTATTCCGACCTGCATGCTCGCACACACACATAGTTGTGGGGACATTGGTGTGGACGGGCATATCTTAAGCTGAGGGTATCATCACTAGTTAGTTGTTCACAGGAGCTTACCAGAAACATTTGTATTATGTTCATTAATCCATGCTTGTGTGTAGTGAATATGTAATTCTTAGTTTATTCTACTAGATCCGAACTATTGGTTTGGTTCTGTACAGTTTGTTGTTTTTGTTTTTTATTACTGTTTCTCCGCCGTCCGGCAGAGGTGGAGGACTGGGATGTTTTCTTGTGTTCTTTGTTTGCCTCCCTGTCTTGTGTCGTCAGTTCGCGCCTCTGTTGGTCCGGTCTCTTTTCTTCACCTTCTTCCTTTCTCCCTTCTTGTCTCGGTTTAGTGTCCATGACGTCAGGAAATTGAACCCACAGTAATCACTAATAAAGATTTTTCATACATATACATCAAGTGGCGTACTAGAGCGAAGCTGTAATACTCTGCTTGGGAAAGTAAAACTGTTGGGCTTGTACTTGGTACTCAGACACCAATTCTGAGTAGCATACTGCTAGACAGGACACGTAAAAAAAAAAAAAAAAAAAATTATGTAAAAATCTTGTATTTTTACATAAATTGTCATTCATAAATGTTCATTTATGCTTTATTTTAGTGATTCTGTGTTATAATTGTCACATTTTTGTAACCATGTAAAGCACCCAATTGCCTTGTGTTGAAAGTGTGCTATATAAATAAAACTGTCTTGCCTTGCCTTATAATTCTATTATGTTTTAAATGAAACCTGTCTGATCTATGAAAAATAATTGATTGAATAAAATTATGTTTAAATCTAAACCACACTATGAATAATTACTGGCTTAACTCTATTTAGATTAAATGTAGCTAATAACTATGATCTTTATAACTACCTGCTTATACAACACTATGACCAAAATCAAAAAAAGGACTGACAAAATAGCATTCTGGACTGGAAAAAAAACACTCTGTTGTACATCTCTATAGATGTATACAGTGTTGTCTATTTATTTATTTTTGAAGTTTAAATGTCATAAGCAAACCTTCACACTTTAACAACTGTAATACTTGGCATAATTTAGACCAGCAGATAGTGAAAAAACAAAAACATAGATTAAATCATTTTGACACAGTTTCTGTCATTTATTAATTATCAAAATGCATAAAGGAAATTGTAAAATATCACATATTTATTTATGAGGCTGCAGTTAGAATATGCCCTGTTTTGACTGCCTCCAGTTACATTGATGTTTATATGGGTTGCTGTATACATCACTATGTCGTCCAGATGCATATACAGGATTTCCTATGTTGATGTGGCCTCCAGATTTGTAATCTTTTAGTGAAATATGTTGAAAATATTTATAAGCACCATACACAGCTTAGTATAATTTCTCTGTAAGGTACTGCTGTCTTACATTCCCACTGAATACAAACTAATCGAACTGCTAGCTCTATTATTTGGCTAGTTGTCAATGCCTGTAGCATATCCCAGCCATATGAAATGTTTAGGCCAGGCAACTAGCTGACAAACTTATTTATTTATTTATAATTATTTATTTATTTATTTTTATTTTTTTGCAGAGCCTTTTATATACGCCATTGCCACGATATAACATTGTCTGAATTTAAGGACGCACCAGGAGTTCTGCTTTCAGTCTTCATTCTGGCTTTTAAGGTGGTTATACACCAGTTTATTATTAGACCTCTGTGTTTTTATCAAGTTCTTATTTCTAACTTTCCATTTTTTGGGGTACCAAAACCAACTGCTTCTGTCCATTTTGAATTAAGCTGAAGGAATTTTGAGCCATCCACTCATTGATATTTAGGACACACTGAAGACAAACATGTAGTGGCCCATGGCGTTTCCGTGACTCAGAAATATAAAAGCTGGATGTCATCAGCATATATTGTGAGGAAATTCCCAGTTCTGTGTGATTCAAGCTAGTGGAGCTGTTGATAGGTGTGGAATGGAGGGTTGAGAGGTCTCAACTGAATAATTTTCATATTTGACGGATTTTTCTTTTTTAATGGTCGCTGAAAAATATGAAAGCCATCAATCATTTTGACAGATTAGTCTTCACTCATGACCACTGTTTGTAAATGCAAATTTTCAAGTTTACACACGTAGCACAGGGAAATAAATACATTTAAAAAAACTATTCAATTGAGAGTGTCATCTCAGGCCTGGACATCCTACTCCATGCATCTCATTTGGCAAGGCTAGGCAATTTTCTTTTGTATGACACACTTTCAACAACAGGGTAATTCAAGGTGCTTTATATGATTCAGTGATAGAGAAAATCATATGATACATAACAAAGCATTAAAAGCATAAAATGCAACATTAGAGAAAAGATACTTTTGTACTCTCAGGAGGTAAGACAATCTGCTGGATTCAGATCATCATCCCTGTCTGACTGTGCACAACTTCATCTAAGTGTGTACGTCTCACACGCTCGGTGTATGTATCTTTACACACAAAACGTATGATACATGATAAAGCATTAAAGGCATAAAATACAACATTAGACACAAAGCGTGTTACACATCCAAACATTTGACATTCAAGCTATTACTAATTGCTTACTCTAAGGCAGCACTAAACAGATTAGTTTTTAGTTTTGATTTTAAGCAGCTTAGTGTTTCAGCAACTTTGCAGTGATCAGGAAGTTTGTTCCAGATCATGGGGGCATAGAAGCTGAAAGCTGCTTCTCCATGTCTGGTTCTGATTCTATGGTTGATTAGTAGACTAGAGTTGGAGGACCTGAGTGGTCTTAATTAGTGAGCTGCGGGTTTTTATTTCATCTCATGACACCATCCTCCTTACCACCCCTCCCAAATGACAGTTGACAATCTGATTCCTAATGGCAAAGGTAGTTAGCAATTCAGAAAGTATTGTGTTATTTTTATTGTGAGTTCCTTTAGATGTTATAAACATTCTTTTTTTTTCAAAAACTGTAAATATAAAGCCTAATATAACAGTTGTTCTAGCTTTCAGGTAAGGAACACTTCAGTGCCAGTACACTTTTGTTGCATCAGTCTTCAAAAGAAATCTGAATGCCACAGCTTGATTAGCCACAGAACTTTTTTTCAAAAAACTGTCCCATGAGTGTCCTCAGCTGGAACCCAACATGAAAAGCCTGACTGACAGTGAGAAGATCAAGCATCTGTAAGCCGTCCTGCAGGAATAATGAGCGGGCGTGCGAGTGTGTGCTTGTATGAAAGGGCACATTTTGCAGTGCATGACTGTGCATATGTGAAATTGGGCAAGTGAAAAGGCTTGTTTGTTGTCTGTTTGTTAGTTGTCTTTTAAATTAGGCCACGTGCCTTAAGGATGATGCTCCGGTCCGCTGTCAACACCCCAAACCCTCCTCTCTTTTTTTCAGTCTGAAATTTAATAGACGTATTCAGGCAGCTCAATGACAAGACATCTTTATTCCAACCATAACCCCCAAACCAGCAGCATGAAAACCTCTCGACAAATTGACATGCTGGGACTGTAGCTTCACTCACACAGAACAAGCCTTTTGAGGTTTTGAAAGCCTTTTGAAAATATTATCTTACACTTTCATCAAGAGCAGAATATCACTTTCATAAGAGAGAAAAAGGATTAGCTTTTAGCATACTCTCACGGACGTTAACTGTTTTTCTTTTTTGCTGTTAGATTTCTTTTCACTTTCATAAAACAAATACAGTCTGTTTATTTAGACAAATTTCATTACCAAACAAATTCAACATTTTTTCTGTAAAACTTTTAGCCCCTTATACCTTTTCATGTCAGTTTTTTCAGTGAACAACTAATTACGCATAGGTTGAACTTTATTAGGTTTTTCCTGTGCACTAAGAAAGCTGTCAAGTGTACAGATTTCCTCGAAGCTGAGGTGCGAAAGACAGCCTGCATTTTCCCGCAAATGGGCCCCTTGTTGGGGTGGGAAGAGGATGGAGGTCCTGAACTATGTTCAGAGAGAGAGGAATAGGGTTAATCGTGCTTGGGACAGGGATCTCCTTGAAGTGGGAGGCAGCGGTAGGAAGTGTCCAGATTTATGGCGCTGCGTCCCTTCATCGTGGCTGTTGACCAGCAGACAGAAGGGGAGAGCAGAGAGGAGCTGTAAATCATGACAAGAGCGTGGCTCAGACACGCATACACAAACACAAACACAGCCAGATAAAGTGTAAAGGAAGGGCAGCTCTCCAGTAGTCTGCTGACAAACCGATAAAGCTGCTCTTGGATGAGAGATTTATTTCCCTATTTCTGGCTTTATTTTTAAGCCAGAATAGTCAGTAGATCTACGGTTTCAGTGAGTGATGACAGACCACACTAGGTTAGCCATAGTTGTATTTATGATTATACAAAGAATTGTGTATAAGTTTGCAAATTTAGTTTCAGGGCCCTTCACTAATTCTTTCATTTGGACTTAGACCACAGATTTAAAAATGTTTTTATTGTTTATTGAAAATAAGTATAAAATTAAATTAAATGTTTTGTCTCTATTTTTCATAGTTTGCAAGCAGAAAAGTCAATACAATTCAAAAACAGGCAATGGAAATGGAATTATTCTCTGCATGTATCCTAAAGAAAATGAATTGTAAAATAACCATGACAACTTACAGCTTAATTCTTAAGAAAACTAAGAACCTGCTTTACATTTCATTCACAATAAAGCTAACATTATTTTTTTTATTGCCTAAACAGTTTTATGAAGTATTTTGAATGTAGCATATGAAACAGATCTCACACTAAAAAACTTTTATACAAGGAGGCTATCAAGCATATTTTATTGTATATTTATAATACGGCATATTTTATAATCAGATCTTGATGTATTGTATTGGTGTATAATACTGTATTATAAATGGTTTATGGTACAGAGTTTTATTGTTTACCACTGGTTTCCATGGTATCATAAAGGAACCTAATCATATTGTATGATATGGTATAGCAATAAATTATACCATGCTATCTTAGGTGTATCCGATAAAGTATTTCAAAATATAGTATATAATGCACTGTAATGTTATCATATCATATTGTATCATATACGTTTTTATCTTGTTGTCCATCATGCTGTCACAGCATATATATCACATTGTACTGTATTATGATGTTTTGTGTCAGATCATATGATTTACTTTAAACAACAGAATCTTACTATAGTGCATAGTATATTTATATAATGTATTGTACAGCATCATATTTACCCATTGTTTAAAACAAGGCACATTCATATTTAGTTCTAATTATATGCATTCTAATCTTCTCTAACTCTGTGAGTTCCAATACATTCCTAATTCTAATGGAATTTGCTGCAAATAAAAATGGCAACATGATGCGTTCGTTAGAGATCGTATGTCCCAATACTAATTTCTTATGTATCAGAGGAAAAACTCTAAACTGAAACCACTTAAAAACTTAACATGTGGCAGTGCTGTGTGAACTAATTAATATATTCATTTACATTTGCAAATGGGTGAATGTTGCCAAACTTCAAAGCAGACTATGGTTTTCAGAAGACTAACTGAGGAAAAAACGGATGTGTACCAACACTAAAATAGCATATAACTTGTTAGATTGTCTTTACTGGGCTAAATGCTAAACTCACTATACTTACACTTAATTAATGTAAAGGATTTTTTAAATCATTTTAAAGGCATATACATGGTGTATATTTAGATAGCTTTATCTATAAAATAGCATAACAACTATTCTCTGCATTAAGCGAGGTGAGTCAGAAGCCTGTATCAAAAGACACACACTGTGGCAGTATATCAGGGTAATACTGTCGCCATGGTGTGTCCTTTGAATGCACCATGGTGCATGGTAAGGCGAGAATATTGCGCCATTTGTGCCACCAAACTTGAGTAATATTACCACAACGCTAAATTTTTGAATGAAGATCACTCCTTTGTGCAACAGATGGTTGTGTCATGATCTCACATAATTTAAAATACATGTAAACAGGGGGAGTTCCTTTCGCATTTGCAAACTGTATCAGCTGAGATGGCAAACTGAAGCAATGCAGAGATCTGGGGCCTTCTGTTCAACACGGACTCTTCTGTCTCATGGTTCATACAACCCTGTACATCGACAGCATGGAGACCACCCCCACAAGCCTTTTATCTAGCCATCCTGTAATCTTTTGTGAAATACAGGTTATCTTGCCACATTGTCGCCACAGGCTGAGCACCTATGACCAAAGGCTCCTCCTCCACTTTACGGCAATGTGGCGTCATTGTTTTTTGAAACAGTCTAGAATTTCACAAAATCGCCAAAGGGCTCCTTTTCAGCACAAGAAAAATCTCTTTGATTTTGGCGAATGAAAACCGATAATTTCTATCATATCCGCACTTTCTGACTCACAGAGGTTTATTATTAGCTGTGGTCTAGAGTGTGTGCACAAGAGACTGTCAACACTCGTTGGTGAGCAACCAGGAAGCCACAGAAGGGGGTGTCTTGTTACTCCACTTCATTCTAGTGTTGCTCTTAGTGAAATTACTCTCTGTTTCTTTCAAGAGCCACTGACTCAGGTCCCTTCTTATGTGTTCCGAGGACCGTACGGCATGCAGGCCGTGAACGTGCACACTGTGGTCACGCAAAAGACAGTCGTAATATTGTCCAAAACCTTCGCCAGGCTGGTATCTCTTCTTTACATCACAATGGTTACAGTCAACTGGGGGGGGGGTCTCTTGTCACACTTTGATTGCAGTGCCCACATGGACTCTGGCCTGCTTAGACCATCCATCCTTGTGGCAGCAGTGTGGCCCCACTCACTGAGCGTGTGCTGTGTCCTGTGTGTACACAAGATCTCTGGCCTCAGCAGGGAGTGTTTACCCAGCTGAAGTCCAATTGTGACACACCATCTCTCTTCTCTGTACTGTAAAGCCTGGAAAGGAAATCACATTGAATACATTTATTGACTGATAATTTGGAGGATTGAGGCTGTATAAAAAGTATTAGGCATAAAAAGGTAAATTCTACACATTTCATAAGTTTTTAGATTATCATTATAAGTAATGTTTTAACAGTAGGATCTTCTAAAAATTAATGTTCAGATAAAGAATATTAAAGCACCTATTTATTAGGGTAAGTAAAGAAATATATAATGCATCATGCATTTCCAGCCAAAGTCCTGGAAGTGATTGGGATCTTTTTGTTGCACATAGTGATTGCTAGACATCTTGCAAAGCAGGGAAAGGAAGTGAGATCACTGTTCGCAAGTTCAATGTTACTCTTAGTTCATTTTTGTTTGTGCACCCTGTTTTGATAATTGGTTGTCAAAGCGGAAAAGCTAATTAAAATTATGTTTTTTTCTAAAACAAAAAAAGAGCCTTCTGAGCCATGTCCAGGAAGACACGACCATCTGTAGATCATAACAGTGTCAATGAGGGCACTGTCATGGAAATAATAGAAAAGATTGTTTTCTTGACAAGAAAGTTGTTTATAATAGTTTGTCTGAAAAACTTGCGGTAATTAGTTTTTTGGGGATCCAGAAATATGACATTTCATGGTTTCTTTCCTGTCAAAGATCATCTAAGCAAGACTTGTGGATGAGCACCATGAAGTGTCAAGCAACATTTCTGCTGACTTCCTCCTCCTCAGTGAAAAATTATTAAATCAATCTTCAACTTATGAACTCACAGTTGAATAAGAAACGTTACTATCACTGCTCTCGTCTAATGCACCAACTTCCGTTCCTGTTCCTGCGATGTGCTAATTTTTTTTGATCCATACTGTTTTACATATTAGTTAATTTTGGTATTGGAAACTACCTTTACTTTCACAGGCTAGAAGCCTGAACAGAACTGAAAAGTGAATGTTGTAAAAACAATGAAACATGCTAGTTTTGCTTTATTTTTACTTTTTATTTTTATTTTTTTGGTTGGTTGGTAACAGCTTGTACATGAACCTGTTGTGGATAAGAGTACCAGATTTAAACAAGCAACCAAAAAAAAAAAGTCTCCCTCCTGTTTCATGCCAGTTGGAAACTGTTTTGTGAAAGGTGAAGTGATCTGCATAACGAGGTGTTTTTCTGCATTAAGCATTTTCAACTCTGAGGAGTGTCTGATTAAAACATGTTCAGTTGTAATAGATTACTAAACGCAGAGGGACCTCTTAATATTACACCTTGCAAATAGTGTTGTTACATGCTTGAAAAGAATAACATGATGTTGCATTTGATACAATGCTTGTTTTTATAAAGATCTTGGGAGAAAATAATGTAAATAAACATAAATGAAATGATATCTCTGCAAATCAAGCTGCGTAAAAAAACACAAGTGTTTGACTACACCTTCAACTCACCACACAGCTATAATTCACCCTCACAATCTGTCAGCCCCAGCAGCACTAGCTCCATCATCTTTCAATAATGCTTCACTCGATTGTTGGGAGGAAGATGATGCTCTTCAGGGAGGGTGATTTGCCCCTCCGTGATAAAACCATCCTGAGCCGAGAGCTGACAAGATTTATTGTTGTGTCTTTTTAAATGTAGCCAATTTCACTTTAATATGATATTAAAAAATGATGCATGCCTGAGCTTTGACTATTCCCATTGAGGAAGTCTCATTTTCACCAGAGGCAGCATTGAAAATCCAAGATGGCACGTTACTGAGAAAGCTAATGGAATCTTCAGCATGAATAGTGGCCCCTTAGCAAAATAGGCCCCAATCAATTACGAAAAAAATACTGTCCACGTTTATTTCACTTGGATCTGTGAAATGCCCGATCTGATAAGAAATATGAACAAAACCGAGAGTTAAATTGCTAAAGTAATGTCAGAGGAACTTTTTGTCTGTGGGGATTATTATGCAGTTTAAAGAAGGTATAAAAAACATATTTTGTATTATTATAATCTCCAATAAGTACATTCTGTTCTGTTTTTAGGAGACTTTATTCTTTACTTCAATTTATAACAAACCAAATTCTGTCTAATTTGTTTAGACACCCCATTGACACCCCGACCAAAACATTCTTAGCAGTAATTTTCAGTAAAATAGAGCAATTAAACCTACATTACATTACCCCATTGCTAAAAGCATTGCTCTATGAAATAAGGGTGAAACAATGAAAAATAAAAACAGTGAACACAGAAACAGGCAGCTGTGGAAAAGTTTTTTTTGGGGGGGTTATTTGTCATTTTTCCTAATCACTGAGTATTGTGCTCAGCCACAAAACTCAGTATCACTTGTATTCTATGGTAAGTGCATAGAAGCACCGTCAGAAATAGTATCACTGTCTTTCGACTTGCTATTCAGAAGAAATCAGCCCATGCGCCGTTGCTTCTGCCTGGCCTAAAAATATGACAAATCAACCCCATAACACTGATATTGCACTACATTCTGCTCCTTGAGAATATTTTGTTTGACTACAAAAGAAGCATTTCAATTTATTCAACATGGCCTGCAGAGACAACTACAGAGCAGAAACATGCTAGTCACATGTTGAGCATGTATTTATACAACAAAGCTAGTTCATGCGGGGATCATCGATCATCTGCTTGCTAAGGACAACACAGAGACTTATACTTGGAGAAGTATATATATATATATATATATATATATATATATATATATATATATATATATATATATAATATACACTACACTATAAACTTTGGGTTAGTTGGATGAAAAATAAATCACACAGGATATCAGGAAGAGAATTGAGGAGCTACACATGTCTGGTTTGGCCTTTGGGAACAAATTTCAGATACTTAAAGATGCTGCATTCAACTGTTCAAACAATCATATACAAGTATAGACATGATGGGAATGTTTCCATTCTTACCACTAAGGAAGGAGAGGGGTGTGTGTCCCAGATATGGAAGTGGCAAATCGATCCCAGAATAAAAGCCAAACACTTTGTGAAGAGGCTGGCTGAAGTTGGTAAGACAGTGTAATTATCCACAACGAAACAAATTCTGTGGTGATACATGGACTGAAAAGCCATTCAGCGAGGAGGAAGCCATTAGGCTACTTCAAAAGAAACATAAAAAAGACAGATTGCAGTTTGTAAATAAATCTAGGAACAAATTCATCAATGACCATAACTACATTTGGAGAGGGACAAAACACTTGTAGTCCTGGAAATATATTCAGATATGTCATATACTATTATTATTATTATTAGCAGTAGTAGTATTGTTTGTATTATTTATATGGCGCCTTAACTTGACTGCAGCCAAGCAAGGCGCTGAAGTATAAAAAATCAAAACATTAAAACAGTTAAAAAACAAAAATAACTAAAAAACCACACAGGCAGATTAGTCTCATGTACAGTCGATGCCTGTCTGTAGAATTTTTTTTTTTTAAAGTAGACAGTGGTAACGTATTCCACAGCTCCAGTGATGATATTCGTGATAAAATATGTTTTTTAATAAAATGTGCTGGATTGCTCCAATTCTTCGTGTTTGGTACTACTCAACAACTTCTTAGAGACACAAACAAACAGTGTGAAATGATTTGACTGGAATGGAAATTTATATTTTTTTGTTTTTGCTTCTTGCTTTTTGTTTAAATGTTTCACCTCTAACTGGCTAACAGCAATGTGACTCTAATGTGACTCTTATGCTGCTTTTGAACAAATAACGAACTTAACGTACGTTACTGGTGCGTTCAAAGATGAATTCCAACAGTTTCCAATAACTCCTGTCTTTTTTAAAAATTTCCACAAATTGCACAAGTCCGAACGTGTTCTGCCCTGTTGTGGAGTTGCTAACGGTTAGCTTTTATGAGCTGAGATTCGCTCTCTCATCTCTCAGGCGCCCAGCACCCATTGGGTGCTCACAAACCAATGTGGGCGTGGCCAGGATACACTTATGCATAGAAACAACATCTTTCTCCAATTCACTCTTATTCCTTTAATATTCATTTTAGGGATGAAACAGGCAATTGGGGTGGGACAACAGTATCAGGTGCAACATACATGTCCTATTCAGAAAGAATAGGAACCACTTTTTAAACAGTTTCTCAGTGAATAAGACCTTAAAGACAAATTAGCTTCCAAACAAGGCTGATACACTATTTTTCTGGACTTATGTAAACATACAAATGGAAAGCCTAAAAAAACTGGAGAATGGAAACATTGGACATTAGGCTACTATCAATACTACTTGACACTCTCCTAGCTATCATTTGCAAAGCAGCCATCCAGGAATGTCTTTCATTTTGTTTGGTGCTGACTGGCTGTACCCCAAGAAATAAGGAAAACTGGAAATTTTAGTTTCTATAATACTGCTAAGATAGCTTACACTGTGCACATGAATACATATTAAGGTACAGTATATTCTTATGTTTGAACTAATGAAATAGGCCTTCATAAGTGTATTTAGACGGGGGGTTCTCATGTATATACAGAGTTTAGGTATTCGCGCACTACTATAGCACCTAACCCTTATGAATACCATTACCTGGTCTCTACTGTATTGTTTTCATCAATGTTTACAAATATTCATTTATGCCCTTCATAAAAGTTAAACTATTCTCTTTGTACCCAAACAAAAAAGAAATGTGCCAACCTCCTACTTGTAATTTGATCTCAGGCCTCAGACCTCCCACTCTCTGATTTTACACTGACATTGGCTGAAATGGCATTGGTATTTTTGGTTGTTTTTTTTGTGTTTTATTGAAACTATGAAAAAATACGACTGATGTAACTTTGAGTGTCAATAAAAAATAAATAAAAACACAACTAACAGTTTTATAATTTAGCATGTTCTCATGCTTTTTCGAAAAAACAGTGATGTTTGGGCACATATTTGTTACACATATGGTGCTCCTCTTTCCTGCCTCTGTGCTCGTCTCCAGCATTTACTGTGTCAGCTCGTGTTGATTTCCGCAGGGGAAGTTGCCTCAGTGCTATCCTAAGACAAAGGCCTGACCCCGGGGGTTAAGGAATGTGAACCCGGGATGTGATGATTGGGACCTTCCTTAGGGGTGGACAATGCAAAGGACCTAATGATGTCAAAATACTTTTGGTGCTCCTTGTCGCTGACCATAATTTTCGATGCCCATCTTCTGGCTGAAATTCAAGTTGAATTAAAAAAATTTGAGCACCTTGGAGTTTCAAAAAAAACCAAAACAGAATTCCTAGCTATATTGAGCAATGAATTGGTAAGAGTTTTACAAATTGACAAGTCAAGCACTCTTTTATTGTTGAAACTGTACACCCTTAAACAGACAATGATTTATTCTAAATAAAATACGTACTACATTTGTACATACCTGAGGACTGAAAACCCATTGTCAAAGCCAAAGAATAACCGTCAAAGTGACTATAAGTTTTACGAATGAGCTTCTAGTGAATGGTTAAGGCACAAAGGACACCAAAAGGCTCTTGTCCCATTTATCACCCATTTTAGGAGAGGGGAATAACGGAGATGAGGAGAACTGTCAAAGCCACCACAGCAAAGCGTAGTGTAGCAGTGGGGGTCTCTTATCCCCTGAGGCCCCAACACGTTGCATTAAGTTGAGAAACAAAAGACATAACTGAGCCAAGAGATATTATGATTCAGCGGTAAGTGTAGACCCAAGGCCTTTGAAAAGCCACTAAAATGTTAAGGACTGAGGAGAGCTTATACATGCTCAAGAGAATTTATGTGGATGAAGGTGAAGGGTCAGACTGCTATTAATCATGGCTTGAGTCAAGGATTAAATAGCTCGATCCAGCAGAAAGATGAGAGAACCCGTCCAGATTGAGGTGTTTAAAAGGGCCATGTTAGGTCTGCCTTGAATTACAGAGTAGGGGGCTCAGGACAAAAGAGTCATTTGAAGTTGGCACAAAATACAGATAAAACTAATAGATAATCCAGTTTTCAGTTCAGTTGAACTATATAGTGCCGATTCTTAACAGATGTCATCTAAAGGCACATTACAAGAAAAGCCATTTTAGTGCAGTCATACAAACATTCCAATAAGATAAAAGTTTTCTATTTAAGGAATCCCAGCAGAGTGCATCGAGTCAGGACTCGCAGTTGTGCCCCATTGATGGAGACTCCAACCACAGCAATCCCTCAGCAATCCTTCATACTTAGCAAGCATTTACTGGGAGTGGAGGGGAAAAACTCCCCTTTAACAGGAAGAAACCTCCAGCAGAACCTGGCTTTGTATGAGTGGCCATTCTCCACAACAGACTGGGGGTTTGAGAACACAGAGCAGAGACACAAAAAGGACAAAGGGTACTGATGTAAGAGTATTTTATATATTAGAGAAAGTAAAAAGTTGATAACATGACACGGAGGATGTTATTAGTTGCTGGGAATGTCATCCCATTCTATGCTTCCTGTCCAGTTGTAGCTAAGCAGGCTGCCAGACAAGCAGTGGCTTCTATGGAGAGACTGGACAGTAATAGAAAGTGCTAGAAAAGACTAAGAGTAAAGAAAAGCGGTCAATATGTCCTATAGCAGCATAACTACATAGATAGCTCAGGATAACCTTAAGCCATTCTAACTAAGATTAATCAAAAAGGAAATGTTTAAGCCTGTTTTTAAAAGTACATAGTGTCTTCCTCGCGGACTAAAACTGGGACCTGATTTCACAGGAGAAGAGCCTGATAACTAAAAGATCTGCCTCCCATTCTGCTTTTAGAAATCCTAGGGACAACCAATAAACCTGCAGTCTGAAAAGATTATTTAAGTGCTTGAGAGGAGAGATTTTAGACATCTTAACACAAAAGCAAGAATGCGGCACTCGAAGAACAAATTTTGTTTTCTTCACTCATCTGCAGCTCTTTATAAACACACGTTTATTCTGATATTAGACTTAATTTTCCTCTCTTTTTTTCCGCATCTCCCTTTGATCTTAGATGTGTCATGCATTGCATTAATTATGCATGATAACTCAGCACATGCAGGGAACACCTTTGAGTTCTTAGTTAAAGCAAAGACAGCAGGGGCCCAGAGCCTGGTTGCAGGAGGCATTTACATCACCTACAGGACTTCTATGAAGTCTTTATATGAAAACAATGAGTTCTGCTTTCGTCTAGTTCACATGACAAGGATGTGGCTTGGAAGTGCATAGAGTGTGAAAGGGACATGAGTTAATCCCAAACGATTACACAAATAAAGCAAAAAAATATATAACAGGAAGCATTAAAACTGCACGCTGGTCTGATGCAGTGAAAGGTGTTACAAGCTTGAACAACATATCATATTTATGAACATGCATGGCTGTGAAAAAGAAAGTATTCACCACCTTATGGATTTCTTTTTGCTTCTTTTTTCACACTTCAATATATCAGACAATCAACAAAATTATAGATCAGAAAAGATATATTTTATTTATTGAGGGGACAAAAGGCATCCAAAAAATTTTGGACTATCGGGACAACATAATCACTCCATGACCACATTTGTTTTAATAGATTTCACTAGCATCTTGCAAGGATCAATCGATATGATGTCTTCAAGTAGGACAAAGCACCTCAAAAAGCAACGTATTGTGCCCTTATCTAAAGATATTCAAAAATAGATGAGAAACAAACTTGCTAACATGCATCAATCTGGAAAACATGTTATTCATTCAACGTGGACAGTGCACATTAATGAACAAAACAAGCTGTAAATGTGCCAGTGAGCCATTCATTCATAGAATTCTATTTCAAACCGACTACCGCCTTTCTTGGAAGCTAATCACCTGAGTCATATTTTGTTATTATTTTACTCCACCCCAACACCTCAGACTGAGAGTGAGTAGAAAGCTCAGAACTAAAATGCCTTACTGAAGAAACTTCAGTTCTATGAATTAGTAATCACCCCCAAAAATCCTTAAATACAGTTCCGTTGCTCTATAAACCAAGCCTGGGGGAAATCAGCAAAATAACATAGCCTGCTGTAAAAACTGAAATATTTTAATTCCACAGAAGTAAAACAACACATTTGAAAAAAGTACCAGACCTGAAAAGACCAGAGTGGGTGAGGCAGCTCTGCAAAATTAATTGCAAACAAAATTAGTATGATAAATAAAGCTGTCAGACCATTACAAAATTGAGGAAATGTCAAAAGATAGCAATGTACAACGATTTGTAAAACAATTATAGGGATGATGTAGTAAAACTGAAAAGAGGCTAAAGGGACAAGCTGTGATAAGTGGTTTTGACAAAATTACTCTCTTTTTAGTTGTTGGGTTTTTTTTGTAGCAATAATGTAAAACACATTTTCAGCCACAAACTTAAGTGTATTTTATTGTGATTTTATTTAATACCAACACAAAGTATAGTGGAAGGAAAACAATGCATGGTCTTCATTTTTGTTTTACAAATAAAAAAAATCTGAAAAGAGCATCTGGTATTTAGTCCCCTTTAATCCGACACCTATAAATAAATTCCACTGTAAGTAATTGCCTTCAGACGGCCAATGTTCTCTGGAAGAGCTGCAGATATCCACTGCTCAGGAGCATTTATTGACATGGAGAATCTCTAGTTATGCTCTAGCGCTCTCCAAATCTGGCCTTTATGGAAGCGTGGGGTGAAACCAAATGATTCAAGATTACTGTACGAAATCCTATTTGCAAGTTGTCACAAGCCATACAGAGTACATAGGAAACAGCTATTTGAGGAGATCCGACACTATATATTACTCAGAACACACCATCTCCAAGTGGAAACATTGGTTGGGTAGAATCATGTCGTGAGAATGTTTCATGACCCCAAACATACAGCCAGAGGCTACAGAGCTCAGTCTATGATATTAGAATCCAAATAAAAACACACTGAATACTTTGATTGCTGTTTATTATTATTATTATTATTATTATTATTATTATTATTATTATTATTATTATTATTATTATTGTCATAGATGAACAAAACATGTGAGCAGATTAGAAACAACCTTGGATTCAGGCAGATTTTAAAGGCAAGGCAAATTTATTTGTATAGCACAATTTCAGAAACATGCTGGTTCGAGGTGAATAGGGGATGAAATAAAAGAAGCAATAAAACAACAACAAAAACCTTTAAAGAAAAGAAAATAAAGAAAATACTCAGAAAGCACAGACCTTGAGCCTCCCCCCATGATGTGATATAATTATATACTTTTTTAAAGATTCCTTGAATACAAACCTTTTGCAGCTGGATTCATGCTGATATCATGATTAGTTCAGTAGTTATTCACATTATTAACTCTTTATGTAGCAGATTTGCAATGGTCTGGAAATTTGCTCCAGAAAAAAGGGGTTTGGAAACTGAAAGCTGACTTATCTATGTTTGGTTCTGATTCTAGGGATGCTGAGTAGTTTGTGGTTGGTATGATGACAACAGATCCTCAACATACTTTGGTGCTAAGCATTTCAATGATTTATATACGAGTAAAAGTATTTTTGAAATATATTATCTGAGCTACAGGGAGCCAGTAGAGAGTTGAAAAATTCAGTTTGATTCCAAAATTCAACAGATGGGACCATGTTAAAACAACAGATGAGTAACTGCAACAAAGAAGGTGGTGGGGGTGGGGGGGGGGGGGCTCTAGGTGATATAGAAAGCTGTTCACTTTGCACTTCTCTTGTTTCCATGTTAGTTTCAAAGTTCTCAAGAAGTCTTACTTGTCCGTCTGCCTGCGTCGCTGCAGCGCGGCGTGCGTTCGTGGGAGTACCCCCTGCACTGGTCCCTTTCTGCTGCGCTGTTCCAGTAGTTGGAGTTGTTGTACAACCAAGAACGAGAGAGAGAGAGAGAGAGAGAGAGAGAGAGAGAGAGAAGCTGAGTGTGCAAACGGAGGCAGCAACATTAGGTTATCTCCTGATACTATCTTCAGACACCGAGCTGTCACTTTTACCGCTCAGAGTTAAGCCCGCTTTTCTCCAAGAGGTCCCTCAGCAGCCGCAGGAGCCGCAGCAGCAGCAGCAAGCCGGAGCAGCAGCGCCCAGGGTCCGGCTCGCTTTGCTCCAGCAGCCGCCTGTGAAAAAACTCCCCGAACGCGGTCGCCTCAGCTGGCATGAGCTAACCTCCGAGTCTGACATGGAAACCAAACCGTTCCTTTCATTGGGTAAGTTCGCCTCACTGTGTTACAAACTACATGTTTTTGTTTTTATAACGGCACTCTGTGGTTTTTCGCGAAACGTGTCCTCGCGCTGCCCCCCTTTTCTCTCCCTTTTTGACAGTGTGGCCAATTTAATTTACACAAGCATAAAAACATCATATTTTGTATATATATATATATATTATTTTAAAACTAACACATTTCTGTCTCGTTGACTAGTTTAAGCTGTTATGTGAGTTGATATTCACTTTGATACGGACTGACAGGGCGCGAGGTTCGCTGAGCGCAGAGGTCGCGTGCGCCGCATCAAAATCTACTTGGTTCAACTTTAAACTTTCGAACTAACTTTTGACACTATGTATCAGCTGTATTTGCGACAGTTTAGCAATATATATTCCCTAGTTTCCTGCGCTATAAGTGTTTGGACAATTTAAGCTTTGCTGCAGAAAGGAAAGCTAACTTGACCGTACAGCTGAATATTTCTTCAGTTTTCATAATTACGGCATATTTTAAGGGAAATAGGCTACTTTGATTTCCCTACGCTTTGTATTTGTTTTTTGTTGTGTTTCTGCTGCTGTATTTAAATGCAATGAAAAGGCGAGTTTTTTTCTACTTACAATTGAGTTTGTTTTAGATGTAGATAAATGGCATTCTTAGATCATTTGCACGAAAGTGCCCTCTGCAAGTTGCTCAATAGTTTAAATTTGGACTTCTTTTATTGATGGGAATTGCCCAGTTAAACTTAGCATAGATCATTGTGCAAGATGTATTTTGCACCGTTTTAAACTAAATGTATGCGTGCTATATTACACAGATCCTGTTTCTTAATTAACATTTTCAAGTAACTAAATTTGGGGTATTTAAGTGAGCTCACAAGGTTCTTCACATCCATAAAGTTAGATGCTAGGACAAAAAAAGAAAGAAAGTTATTGGTTAAATTCAGCTTAGTTTATGTTAGAGAGGCACCAATTAGGCTTTTGCTGGTTGATTCCTAACTTCCACCTGATTCTATCAAAGCTACTGCTGTTGCATGTATTGTATTTATGTACTGTTTATTGTTAGTGAAAATTGTTTTTTGAAGTGATGTTTAGACTGAAAAGGAGTTATTAATTTTGTTTAATTAAAAATAGCTACATATCTGTCATATATATATGACATATATAATATATATATATGCAGAAGTTAAGGAATGTATAGAGTGGCCTCAGGGCTCAATAGACCAGACTGAACCCTTCACTGAAAAGGGGTGCCAGTGCAGAGATAATCAAGTGTGTAAATCAGTTACAAGCTTTAAGCAGCTACAGACGATCCTAAGTGGATGGAGGCAGTTTAAAATGGAATTGCAATAATCTGAGATCAATTCTAATTTGTACTAATTGGTCGTTTGAGTTTGCAGCTTGAGTGAACACAAGCACAGAGCGCTGTGAATCATTAATGCCCGGCTCCACTGTAAGTTAGTCAAAGTAAACAGAGCAGACCCTTGTACCCTCGTGGCGAAGCTGAGCACAGAGCTGCAGGTGAACACCCCCCACCCCCTTGGTCCCGGCTTTCTTCAGTTACAGCCTCTGCTTGCTGACAGTGTCTTCCCAGCGCTCCTTTATGTGGCTTCCCAGAGACACGGGCGAACCACTAGCGTTGCACCCACCGGCAGGCTGTTATTACAGGTGCGCTGTATTGTGTGTCGCTGATGCTGATTCAAGTTTCAGACTGTCCGAACGTGCAGCTAAACTTGCCCGAGCGACAGGAAAAGCCCTTACCTGACACTTGAAAGAGTTGGTTTAAATTTCAACTTTTTCTCCATCTGAGTTTCACCTAATTATTTTCTGCTTTATTAGCAGCTTTTCTTGTTTGATTCTTCTCCTCTTTAAATAATCATTCATGTCTTAGATGGTGCCATCTAAAGGGCCGCTTGAGCTGCAGTTGTTTAACTGGGCTCTTCAAGGACGACCCGATCCCTCAAAGCCCTTGACTCTATTGATTATCCACTTGATCTGCGTAATTATCTAAAGTTGCGCTGTATTTGAAATTATGACATGCATCTGACTGAAATGACAGTGAACACATTTTACAGTTATAGATTGGTTGTTGGCTGACAACACCCTGCCTTGGCAGCCGATGCTCAACATTATGTACCGATGTCTTGCCTGATCCAACTTCTCCAACCTCCCTACACATATCTGAGTTTAAGCTACAAAGAGAGGAAGGGTGACATTGAAAAGGAGAATGTGTCCTTTAGTCAAAGCAGTAAGAGGATGATAATGACAGTTTGTCAGGAAATAAACAGTCTGAGAGACATGAAAGAGTTCACCTGCCTTGAAAAAGTACTCATGCTCCTTAAACTTTTTTACATTTTGTCATGTAAGCAACAAACCTCAATGCATTTTACTAGAATTCACTAAATTAAATCATAAAACATTGGCATGATTTATATTCAGTCCACATTTCTCATAAACCCCTGAGAAAAATTAGTAAAGAGTGTTCACATGTGTGTATTTTAATCTAAATCTAAATCCAGCTGTTTTGGAAGAAATCTGTTGACCATGGTGGTGAGGGCGTGATGCTCTGGGCTTTCACACTGGTCAAAGTTGATGGGCTAAATTAATTAGATTCCTCGATGAAGACCAGTAGGGAGGCTTCAAAATGCTTGAGAGCTTCCAAAAGTACATACAGTGCAGTATTCAAAATACCCATGAGTGGGAAAAAATGTCCCTTTGCTGCAAGTTTTTCATTTTTCCTGGAAAACTTTGCGCAATAGATCAGAAATCGTTTGGGAATTTTCAAATTGGCGTTACACATTTTCTAAGACTGCCTGAAATAGACACAGCCCTACCCAGAGAAACTTGGTAAAAGTCTGTGTTAGGACCTGATTCATGCTCCCCCAATCAAAGATCTGTATGCGGAGCTGAAATGAAAAATGCGCAGCACTCAATGAGTCTCACGTAGCAATACGTTTTTTTATTAAGAGATTTAAAAAAAAAATATGATTAAAAAAACACTATGCTATATAGAACATAATAGTTTCAAGCAAATCTGGTCTCTTTACAAAAAATGGAAATTAGCTCTCTAGCATTGCTTTAAAGAATGCTGAGATAGTATTTAGTACTTTTAAAGAAGGTCTTGATTTTTTTTTCACCTTCAAGAACTGTGTTCATTTCTTTTTATTTTATGAAGCACTGCACATTTTATGTTCGCTTGAACTTACCCAAGTCGTATAAGCTAGCCAGTCCTCATTTACAAAATCAATGAAGTTCATGGTCTTTGATGGGAAAGGGGGAATCACGGCTGTGTGCGTCTGGAGAAGGAGGGGGTGCCGTGGTCCGCATTCCTGCTCTGGCAATAACTCAGGAACAAAGGTAATACAGGGAGAGGTTGTGTGTCTGCTGGGAGGTAGGTGTGTGTGTGTGTGTGTGTGTGTCAGAGGTAAAATTACTTTGGCAAAAGCATTTGGTCAAGTTTGTCTTTTATGGCCGTCCAGTTTTGTGTTCCCGATGTGACGCTTTTGCTCCCCTTTTGAGGAATAAAAGGGGGCTGCAGCTGTCATTTTTATTGGAGGAGTTTTATAGCGAGACTTAATGGCTTAAAGTGACAGCTCTCTCCCTCTCTTTTCTACTTTTTTTATTTTCTCTCGCAATCTCACCCATGAGGCCTTTTAACTGAAGCAAGTCAAAGTAAACTTGCTTACCGTCTGTGTGCCCACCCTGGACTTTCCCACCCCTCACCCATGGTTACATCCAAACTAAATGAGAAGGGGCGGGGTGAAATAATTTTTCTTCAATTATGACAACAGTGTAAGTGCGCAAATCTTTGCCTCTGTTCCAGTCACTTAAACTTAATGTTCTATGGAGAAGTGACTCCAGCTTAAATAAAATAGTTGGTTTTTGCCATTTGAGTTATTCTCCTACTCCTAACTGAAGCCTACAGTTGTTTACACTCAAAAAGTTGAATGAATGGGAAAAAGTTTCTGCGGCACAAATCGTAGAGTGAACTGAAAGGCTCGTTAATTATTTGTGTAAGGAGCTGCTCACTGGCAGAAGGTCTTTATTGATAACGGCCACACTGAACTCTGCACCTCAAACCTTGACCTTTACACCCCCATACACTCGATGATTTTAGGAATTTGCCCTTGGCATTCAGTCCTTTTAAGCTGTTTAAAGACAGTAGCTTGTCGTTCTTTTAGTTGTCCTATGTTTTTCTTTCTTCTTCGTTCTTATCAGTTTCCGTGCATTTTGGCTTGAAGGTTCCACAACCAGCGAGTCACTGGGATTTATATGTCTAAGTTTAGTCTTGAAGAGTGAGAAATGACCAAGTATTGTTTCAAGATTTGCAAAGCAATATTCTGATTGGCGTAAAATATACATAAACAGTGAACCTTTTATGGCATAAGCACAAATTTCTATGCATATTGTATTAAGGTTTTATGAACAAGACCAGCACAAACTGGTTTAAAACTGAAGCGAGAGGATTTATTTTATTTTTCAACTAATTTTATTTCTAGAAAAGTTGTTTGTGTGTATTGCTCCCTGACTTAAATATCTGCAAAAACCTTTAACTTCCATTACAGCTGGAAGTATTTCACCTAATCTTAATTCCAGAAAAAGGTGAATGAATTTACATTATTCCTCTTACCTCTATCTGATATAAAGAAACATTCCCACAGCATGATGCTGCAAACACCATGCTGACATCATCATTCAGGGGGAATGGTGTGTTCAAAGCGAGAAATTTCAAAAGTTTTCAGTGTCAGTAATTAAATTACTTTTGAAGGCAATTTTTTTATTTAGGGCTATACGAGTAAAGGAGTCTGGATATAAATGCATGCCACACTATTTATATTTTACCACTACTTTCTAATTTGTCACATAAATAAAATATAATAAGATAAATTCAGATTTGTAGTTATGAAACGACAATAAGCAAAAAAAGAAACGTTAGATTTCCAATTTTTTCGTTCATCAAGCAGGTGAACTTTAGTCTTATTCATGTTTTTTTTTCATTCTTGTGGATTCAATTCGTTTGAATTTTTGCTACACAGAAGCTTGGTTGCTGCTCCGAGTGCTTTCCCTCCTCAGTTATTGGAAATCATCTAAGCATTGCGGTTTCAGGGTTTATTGAAGGTCCTCTGAGTGTCTGAATGCCTTTTTTTTGCGGGCTGGTAATATTCAGGGTGCGTACAGCCACTCTTTTGAAGCGGAACCGTTAGTCTCTGTGGGGATTTGGGGCAGATCACACTCATAATTCGCATTGAGAGAAAGGTCGACTTACCCCCTACTCCTGCCAGAACTCTCCACTCTCTGTTCTGCGTGCATCCCAGAATAAGACGTGAGGGATTGGCTGCGAACGCAATAGCACATGGAGACTAGAAATGCTCATTAGTGCATCTTAAATATTAACCTGTTCATCATCTAAAAAAATTGTAATGAAATATAACAAGCTGTTGGTAGATCAGCTTCATGGAATGAGTAGATGAGTGGAATACTAAAGTCAGAAATATTTCTCGCGACTATCTTGTGAATTGGAAAACATGCTGTATTTAATGCACTTAAACAAAACATCTTTATTTTTTTTTTCTATGTCATTTTATATTGGCAAACTTGCTTCTCACTTCAATTAAGGATTTTTTTCATTGGAAGGCTTTGCAAGTTTTCTCCCTTATTTTGGTTGGAAGTTAGGAATAAGGCTGGCAATATGTGTTTTGCAGTTTCAATTAATAGAGTGTGCAATAAACCTAAAAAGAAGAGTTTTTATATATATATATAGTCCAAAGATGCTGCCTTAGAAGAGATATGGAAATGTTTTCTGTTTTAAATAATTTAAGATTTAATTACAGTTAAGGGCTGCACGGTGGAGCAGTGGTTAGCAATGTTGCCTTGCAGCAAGAAGGTTTTGGGTTCATATCATCATATCTTTCTGCATGGAGTTTGCATGTTCTCCCCGTGCATGCGTGGGTTCCCTCCAGGTACTCCGGCTTCTTCCCACAGTCCAAAAACATGACTGTCAGGTTAATTGATCACTCTAAATTGTCCTTAGGTGTGGGTGTTTGCGTGCATGGTTGTTTGTCCTGTCTGTCTCAAAGTGTGGCCTTGTGAAGGACTGGCGACCTGTCGGGGGTGTACCCTGCCTCTCGCCCGTTGACAGCTGGAGATAGACACCAGCCCCCCCGCGACCCCTTGAGGAACAAGCGGTTCAGAAGATGGATGGAATTACAGTTAAACACATTTCCTTTTGATTTGATAGAATTGCCATTTATACAGTATGACTTTGGAAAAACTTTTTTGGTATACTCTCACAAATTTCTGAATAGAATTTGAGTTCATTTCTGGGTCATTTGCGTGTCACCTCTTTCAAACAGCTTTTTAGCTCTGCCAACAAATTTCGCTTAGTGGTTATAGAGTCAAAGTACACATTGAAAGCCCAATTGCTCCCATATTTAGAACTTACTGGCTGTTATCTTGAGATTTTGGATAAAGATTTACACAAACAATATGTAATATCTAATATGTAATATGTAACATATATTTTAACAGTACTATTGAAATAACTTGTTACATTAATTTAAATTATTATTAGTAAATAATAATAGTAATAATAATATCTTAAACTAGATTAAATTTTCTTACATCAGGCTCTTAATTTATTTTATTGTCAATTGATTGAAAAAAAGATGCTTACAGTTTAATGAACATAGCTAAGACTAAATTGAATTATGTTTGTTTAGTGGTCTATGAATGTCAGTACTCTTTCATGAACCTCATTTCATGGTAAAAGAAAGGTATTCTAAAACCATTTTCTTATATCACATCTACCTATCAACAAACCGTTACATTATGTCATAGTTTTACACTAGATTTTTCCGTCCATGGTGAGATAGTTTGAGTCTAAGCTTTACCTTACTTTTCTGATGATTTTGACTAGAAATCCATCTAAAAATAAAATCCCAGTTAACTCCATAGAGCTAGTTCTTGACCTTTATTCGTGTCTAAATGTTGGTTATAAGCACATAAATTATAAAATAAGCAAATACAATAAAAGTCTTATTGTGAAAATTATCTTTTGCTTCATCTTCCCAAGCTTACAGCTGGCATGTTTCCAACAAAACAAAAAAAGAAACTCTTTCTTTGATTTTTCTGGCAGTCATGATGTGTTTATTAACTGCCTTATGAGCACATTTGCTTTGATGTGGATTTGCTTGGAAGAGATGACGAATAAACTTAATCAAAGCTCAGTTGTGCTCTTTCTCTCTTTATGTTTCTTTGCGTACGTGCTTTCTTGCTTGTAACTGGCTCTCTTTTATTATTATTTCTGTTGATTTATTACCTTAAAACTGTTTGTTGATTTATCACCTTAAAACTGTTTGTATGGAGTGAAGTTTATAGGGGTTTAATTATCCAGTTTCAGTTGGTGTTAGACAAACGATTAGACTACAGTGGATCATGTTTAGCATGTTTGATGATAATAATACGTCTGAAGAGTCATCATTTTTAGATCAAAAGCTACAACGATGTTTGATGAAGTCAGTGCTCCTCAAAGGAAGCAAAAGGATCAGATTCTGGACTCCTGCAGCGAGCTTGTTTTGATGAAACTGTATATTCAGGTGTATAAACATTAGCCTACCTGCCTTTTTTCAGGCTCGCACATTGTGTGTTTGCATGTACTGTAGATGTAAACAGCGTATGCTAAGGCCTACAACGATTGAGGTAATTAAGAACGTGGTTTACAGTGTTTTGTCGCAGTTTTTTTTAAGGTCACCGACAGTTAGAGGAGGTGTCCCGGCGTGCCCCCATACCCCCCTCCGTACCCACCACAGCGACCACCGTTGTTACGATTGTCTGTCACCTCTCCAGATGCCAGTGGGGGTGGATGAATCATTCACGCACTGCAGGCACCGGGCCATTGAAATCCCACAGCGTGCACAACATTCTTGGTTATGTTCTGAGTGTGCACGTGTGACTGTGTGGAAATGGATGAGTGTAAACAGAAGACAGAGGTAAAGGATGGCAGTTATTGATGCTTTTATGCATATCTTAAGGTGTCTTCAATGTCAGCAATTTTACACTTGAGACGGCTGGGTAGTTCAATCTCTTTTTTTATCTGTCAGTATCTATTGCAAAAATATTCACATCCCTTGTTCTTTTTTATTTTGTCCCACTGAAATTACACAATTAAACATATTTTATAGGGATTTAATGAAAAAGAGCAACAGAAAGTAGGCATGAATAATAAATGTGAAAACTTAAAATTTATATTAAGCCCCCTTCACTCTAATACCACCAAAGTGTTCAATACAACTAATTGCGTTCAGAAGTCAACTAACTAGTAGTCAAGAGACTCTGGGTAGTCATAGAGAACATCCCCTCCAGGTGGAAGATGACTAGTTATGTATTCCCAAAATCGGGATATAAACAGTTTTCAGGTAATAAATCAAAGTAATAAAAGAGTGGTAGAAGCTATGGTGGGGGACAAAATGACTGACGGTCAAAAATTTGGTCAGAATCTATTTTTCAATTTTTAAAATAATAATGAAATATTCATTAGTATTTAATTGTCATTCATTTTAATACATATTTAAATTAAACAGAGAGCCTACATCACTGCATCACATATCAAGCAGATTAATAGGCTACATGTATTGAATATGAACATTTCACCTGCTGTGGCCTGTAGCTGAATTGTGGGCCCACTTGTGCATAATAAAGCCTGAACCCACTTTCTGCTGCCACACTGGAGACTTTTATTACAAGTACCACTTCAGCCAAAGTTCTGAAATCAGGGAACATTTCTCTAATTGAAATGATCAGAATTTGACAAGACTTTCTGAATGGCAGCTTTTCTCATCACCTCAGAGGAAGGAAGGTCTGCTCCTTCTGCATTAGTGATTCGATTAACTCGGTGTACGGTGCAGTCACAGATGTACTAAAAGCCTCCGTAACTCTTCGACGTGCTGTCAGTCTATATATAGACAGATGCACTCAGTTCTGTATCCAGGTCCGAGATGATGCTCGGATTCTCTCACAGGACTCTTTTTGATTGATTCAGTTACATGAACTCTGTGCATAAGGTTGAAAAAGTCTGCGCATCTTACACCAAGGGGTCAGGGGTCAAAAAAGCAACCTCTCAAAATGATGGATGTCCTCCATATTTGTCCATCACCTGTTCAGAAAAATTTTTAAATTCAGAAAATATTTGGTTAATGCTTGCCGAAAATACCATTCTAACTGTGAGAAATGGTGCCTCTTTTCACCAGATTCTGCAAAGCTGGTGAGTCAGTAGTAAGATACAATCGTTTCAATCAAGGCAAATTCAGTTTGTTTCATTAGTCTTTTCATTACAAATGTTGTCGTAATGCACTTTGCAAAACAAAATTAAATTTATTTCAGTTCTGTTTATTTTTCCAACTGGTATATTTTTCCTATACAAGGAGACCAATCATATAGCATCGAGTCACTGACTTGGCAGCAATCACTCATCTTAAACTAGCACAAAGTAAAAGCGACACATGCACATGTGGGAAAGTCCCAATAAACAGTTCAGGCCTAAATCCAGTGGAAAATCCCATTCTAAGTCCAATCTGACTGAATATGAGTTATTTTGCAAATAAGAATCATGGGTTAAGAAAAAAAAGTTGCCCAACTTATCGCTGCTTAACTGGGCTGAGATAAAACAGAGAAACTGTAGTGTTCCCTTAAAGTTGACTTATCATAGAAAATGTGCTTTGCTGTGTCTCCGATGGCTTTTATTTTTTATGCAAATCATTTTTAAAAGTTTTGTCACAGGAAATAGAGCTCTGCACCTAAACAACGGTACAAGATATATGCTCCTGATCAACATGAAGATTTTTAGTACATTTGCATATACCATTACAACACCTACTCCTCATCTTAGTTGTTTCAATGTAAACAGAATTCTTTTCACTTTTATCTTGATTAATCCTAATATTTTTCTTCCCTTGTTGAAATAGACCTGGCGTCTTCTCACTTTAACTCTCTGTAGACCTACACCGGTGGATTGTTTCATGTAGCAGCATGCACATAGCATGCCGTTTCGATGCTGCCTGAGGTAGCATGACTACCATGCTGTTTCGTTATTTCATTATATTATTTTAGTATTTCTAAAGACTTGTTGCCGAATTCCAAAGGCTTACTCATAAAAATGTGTCTCCAAGGAAATATCAGCAGCCTCCTTTACTGTCTCGAATACTATAAGGGCTCCGGAGTCAGAGTGACAACAGAGGCAGTACAGATTGAAGGTAGAAGTTTGAGCATTTACATGCTGTTAAAAAGCGAAGATTCAGTCAAAATTATTGTAGGAAAATGAATAGAATAGCGCATAAACTGTCAATGTAATTGGTTATTTTTGTCTAGCTTATTGCATATGACAAATCTATCTTTTCCCATTTTTTGCATGTTTTTTATGTTTAATTTTCCTGTTTTATTATTTTGCTATTTTGCACATATAGTTTTCTATTTTTAACCCCCAAGAAAGAAAAAGAAACCTAACATCTGTGGAAAATTTACTATAAACCTTGGCAGAATACTGATCATAATCAATGGGCTACACAATTGAAGAAGAAAAAGCTGATTTATTTTGCTTATTGGTTAAACGCCTGTAGGTACGGACCCTTTGTGGGATTCCCCGTAGGTGGACTAGTTTATGTAAAACCACCAGTTTTATACTGTATATAGCATATCTTGTATTAGAAAGTTCTCTATGACTTTGGTGCTGCAATAAGATAACCGGATTTGCTTTCTTTTTACTTTGTGGGGCCCTTAGGGCATTATGTGAGGGTAAATGCTAAGACTGCAATTATGATAAAAAGTAAATTCATCACAGGAACTATTAAAGCATGCTGGATTATTCATGAGATGAAGGGTGTGTATTGATGCCAACAGATGGAGGAGAAACAGGGCAGGTCAACTCTATTTTTCTAAACACAGACTTCATTTTTCTTTTTTCAGTTTTAACAGTTTGTTGCCTCCACAGCATTTTCACAAATTGCCATGCGTGTTTGAGACCAGAGAAAAAGATCTCATGTCAGATAAGAGTTCCTCTGTGGGTTTTTGCTCTGCCTGCAGTAGTGAAAGAGCGATTAACTGTTTGTTGACGCCTGCAGGTCTAGCATGTTCCTACATCCGCCCAGACTGTGGCCTCTCGGCCCCTTAGCACACACACACACACACAGTCAAACAGACAAACACACACCTGTTTGTCAGTGGACACACAGACAGAGACGTATGCACATGTACAGGAGTCCAAAGGGCTTTGTCACCTATGGTTAAACACCTTACTGCGACCGTCTGGTTTAAGGAATGTTCCCAATGGCAGGAGGGTAAAAGGTGCTGAGAAGAGAGGGGGAAGGGCTGACTATCTGGAAAATCTACACGGCAACACTTTTACATCTGATTTTGTACTTACCCTTGCAGTCTCTTGTAATAGGGGAGTCATACCACCTTTTCTCTAAAGGCCTCAGAGGTTTGTTATGGAGGACATTGATTATGTGTCATATAGGGGACACCAGGAACACGTGGAAATAGATTATTTAGTCAGACTAAAACTGAACTGCTTGGCGGACCTGCAAAACACTGCATGTGGCAAAAAGTAATATAGCACTTTGTTCAGAACAGACTTAACAGTTGTTACCATTATACAAATTGGTGGCTTCATCATGCTGGAACAGGGAAGCTGGTCAGACTTGATGGGAAGACAGAGGGAGCTAAATATGGGGAAATATCTGAAGAAAATCTGGTATCTATCCCTTTTGGATAAATAAAGTATTTTTTGAATTGAATTGAAAATAATGAAATTCAAATTATGTTTGAACTGAACTGAATTGAATTGTTAGAGCCCAATGACCGAAAACACACTGCCAGAGCTGCAGTTGTGTTTATTAAAACATAACTTCAATTTAGAAATTGTGGTAAGACTTAAGAAACAGATGTATATGAAAGAATTGGCATTATTTTGTCAGTAGAACAGATGGAAACATAAGCAAAAAGACTCCAAAATGTGCTTCTATAAATTATTGACTCGGGGGGGCAAATACAAAAGTTCAACCGTATGGATAACTTTCACTTTGAATTAAAACTACTTTGCTTTAATCCATCGGATAAATTCCTAATTAAATAAAGTTTGGGGCTGTGACTGGACAAAATTTAAAGTTCAAGGAGTATGAATACTTTTCCAAGGCTTAATACCACAGTGGAGCAGGATTAAATCTAAAACAGCATATTTATTATTTTGGCTACTAACATTCTCCTGTTTTTAATCAGAATTATGTCTTCTGGGATAATTTGAGTCTAGCATTTTTTATGCATTTGTTTTTAAAAGAAAGCTGAGAAGTTTTAGCTTTTTTAAATGTAGTTACAGTAAATACATACACTTTTTCTATAAGACCAACTGTTAAACAGTTTTTAAAGGATGCTGTTGAAAAAGTATTGTCCTAGAAATGTAATTGAATTCTGTGCAGCGTTGTGAATCTCAGTTATATCTGTATATGTATCTTTTCTTTTCACTCTGCTGTTAAGATTTTAACATAATGTGTGGGCTGTTTAGGGGAAGAAAGTTGAACAACCAGGTAAACTACATAGAGACAGGCAGCCAGACATGCAGATACTGGTTGTGTCTTCGTCATTGCTGTTCTACATACCAAAGTGCTGACAACATTTAGAAACGGCTCTGAGAGGTTCAAGTGTCAAATTTAGGTTAGTTTTGTTGTTTTTTTCAATTTTTTTTCTTTTAGTCAACTAGTGAAATGGAAGGCTGACAGATATTTAGATTAGATCTTAAAATCTCAAGATTTACAGTTTTCTACTCTGTTATTGAGAGCTTTATAGCTTATTGGAAAAAACAACAACTTGTGGGCTGTCGTGTGGTGAGCCAGGCTATAGTCCTCAATGCGGTTCGATTCTTCACTTTAAGACTGTTGCCCCATGTCTTCCCCCATCTCTCTCTGCCCATTTCCTGTCTTGTAAAGGTCAACAAAGGCCACTAATACCAAATTATCATGAAAAAACATAGCTTTCTCGCACTTTTCAAACATAAATGAAACTCAAAGTGCATAACAAAGCAAATCCAACACACAACACCTCAGATTAAAAGATCAATCTCTTTTGGACTCTGTTTTGATGTAAGAGTTAAATTACACCTTTTTACTAAATTTTATTTTTCTCACGTGAACATTTTGGGAAAATCAAAAAATCTAATTTTTTTGTTCTCAATGTTTTACAGCATGTTTTCTTTGTACTTTGAATTCTGGCAAACTCTATGAAGGGATGATTGACATAAAAAGCTTGAAAAAATATTTTCTGTCATAGGTAAATTCCTTTTAAGAATAGAAAGGAAGAAAAAAATATTTGATTAGATTTGGAAACTGAATTTGGAATAACGAAAATCTGATATATCAGTTCTAACCCTTATTACCAAGCCCTAGTCAAAATCCATAAGAAGCTGACCAGAAACAATTAGCTTAATCAATAGGTAAGCCAGGCCCAGGAGAACCTAAGAAGATGTTAGGTCTCCTGGTGGTGCTGCCCAAAAGTAAAGCAAGAATAAAACTTGACCATTCCCAGGACCTTAAGGAACACCAGAACTAACTCTGATGAATATGTAGGCTTCATCATGAATTTGGATAAATTTAAATTGGCCAAACAATATCTAAATCACTGCAAAACATCACATATACATGTTCCGGACTACAAGTATTTCATGCAGCTGGGGTTGTTATTTGTTACCCTGATCAATGCAGTTTCAGTGCTTTGAAGACTGGAAACGTCATCGAGGACATTATAGCCAGTTTTTAAATCAAAGTATTTTTAAGTTTTAGAAATAGGCAGGTTGGACATTGGTCCTTAATTTGATCAAATGTAAGGAAGGGTTTTCTTTAACAACAGTCTAATTATAGCCAGCTGAACAGCATGTCATACAAAATCAGTGAAAAGAGACAGATTGATCTGCTTAATGAAGGTGTAAAATGAAACAGGAAAGATCTTAAAATGCTGAATTGTTAAGGTTCCTAAATCAAAGGTTGTAAAGTTAGATGACCTGATCGCTAAATGTACAGAATCAAAATGGCTTAACTGTGATTTTCATATTTTTATATTAAATTAAAATCACATAAATGAGTAAATAAAATATTCTCCTTTGGTACTGGTATATACGCGCCTTGCAATAATAAAACCCCAAAAACACAACATACCTCTTGAACTCCCTTGTAACCATTAAAACCACAAATATCAATTTATCAGAATTCTAAGTCATACACCAGTGCAAAGCAGCACAAATATTTTTAACTGGAAAAGGAATGGATACATCATCTTATTTTCAGCTGTTTTTTTTAATAATCTCTGAAAAGTGTGGTGTGCATCTGTTTAAGCCCTGCTGTATCAGTAGTTTGCTGAATCTCCAATTAGTGCTGTCGGGTATATGTATCTACCTGCTTTGCATATGTAGAGAGTGATTTTGTTTTGTATTTCTTAGAAAATAGTTAAAGTTTCGATGCAGAGCATCTGCAAACATTAATTTTCAAGTGTTACAGATTCACTGCTGGATTTAGGTCTGGACTTTAACTAGATCCTTCGAATGCAGCTATGCATTCATCTAAAGCATTCCCGCTGCAGTCCTGGCTATTTGTTTGGTCTGCTGAAACTTACCTATGTCCAGGCTTTTGCAGCTATCTAACAGGTTTTGTTCTATAATAGCCCTGTACTTCGCTCCACTCAGCTCCACTCTGACCAGCTTCCCTGTCCCTGCTGAGGAAAAGCATCCCCACAGCATGCTCGATATGCCACGGTTGGTGAACGACAGCCTTCAATTTTGATCAGCTGTCAGTAGTTACTGGATTGCCGGAGATTTAGTAGCCGACCCGCCGATTAGCGGCTGGCTTGCTTCAGCACCTGCACCGAAAATGACTGTCCCTCATCTGATGAGAATCCCCCCACACCCCCCGACAGCAAGATTTGATGAAATGACATATGTGGAGCGGTGAATGGTGGTGCAGCTGAGAGTCACTGTGTTGTCTGGGAGCGTTAAGGTCAGGGGTTGTGGCTGGGTCACCCTCTGTGGGAGAGGAGCAGCTTCAGCAGACATGACAGCATTTGTCTGGAGGTGAGGAGAAGAGATTGAAACAGGGGAAGAAAAACAATTGAAAAAGGAAGTAGGACTGATGTTTTCATTTAGTTCCTTCTTTAGTCGGTACAAGGCTTTTTGGCCCTATTGGTATGGCTTTTTTTTTTGGTTACTAAATTAATTGGTAATTGATTCAAAGTTCCAATAAAATCAGATTGGCTCTTCTTTCTGCCAGACACACACTGATATAACAGCTGTAGAGAATGAGAGTGGATGTTTATTACAGGATCCTAGTGAATGCTGAGTTGCCCTGGGGGCTATTAAAGCCTTCACTTAAAAGGCACTATCAGAGAACAGTTAATGTGAGCGGCTTGAAGGAGACGGGGCGGAGGGGTTGTTGAAAAGAAAGAGAAGCCATTGGAACAGCAAGCAGGAGGAGGGAGTAAACAGTGAGCACATCTGGATTGCCTCAGCAGAATATTTGTGCAACATCTGGAAAAATTCCCTGGAATTTAAGGGTCCCCTCCTTTCATTTCACTCGTCCCCTCCCCCCCATCTTTATTTCTTCTCAGTCCTGTTTTTCTGCATCTTCAAAGTGACTCACCTTATTGCAGCAGCCATGTAAATACTCTCAAAGTAATACATGTTGAGTCCTTGCAGACTTTATTGCAGACCAAATTGGGCCCATGTGACCAACTCCCCCTTGTGCGAGGTTTGGCTAATTAAGTGGCAAAGGAGCGGTAGGGCACCCGGTTGTGGATCCAGACTCAGACTAGACCCGAGCCAAACACAACCCCTCATAAAACTTGCGGGGGAATTACAGCACTTTGTTCTGAAAGGGCCTTTTAACTTAAAGCATAAAGACTGGCCTCTTTGTTTTTACGTATAGACACACCCCCTTTCATTCAATTCAGTTCAGTTATGCTACTTCTCATACAGCAAATTGCAAATTCATAAGAAAAAGACAGTAACTATACAATGTTGATGGCAAGATCTAGATCTGTAACTGTCCAGATAGTTGATACAACTAAATCCAGAACTGCGCCAGAGGTACTTTATATGGCATAGAAAACACAATTAGAGTATGCAAAAGAAATTCCAGCTACAGCTTCTACAGGTAGGAAAGCCAAATAATGCACAAAGGTAATGGCAGCAATATACCTGTATAAAGCTCTCATTCCAGATAAGGGATACAAAAAAAACAGAATTATTGGGCTTGGCAATCCTTTACATAGGAAAAAATAAGTAAGAACCTATGGCAGCAATTGTTTCAAATAGTACATAACTGGAAAGTGGTTTGAAAACCACAGCAGATTAAGAAATCTGGTCAATGTGTTGTCCAACAGCCTGATCCCACAGCAGCATAACTAAAACATAAAAGATAGCTCAGGATAACCTAAGCGACTCAAACTGTAAGCTTTACCGAAATGGGAAGTTTTGAGGCTAGTCTTAAAAGTAGAGAGGGTGTGTGCCTCACTGACGAGAACTGCGATCTAGTTTTTACAGGAGATGAGCCTGGTAATTGAAAATAAGATGTGGCTCTAATTCTACTTTCGGAGACTCTAGGAACTAAAAATGTAATCTCAAAGCAAAGTGCATTTTCATGATAATGTAGACTTCAAATTTGAGTCTGCTAAGCTGCATCCATCTAAAAGTACGACTTCGTTACACAGGGTATCTTTTGTTTGTCCCCACTGTAGGATCACAGGAGGGCACTTCTCTTTTCATTTTTATTAAAGCTGGCCTTTCTGTTGAAGCTTTTCAGTATTTATGATTCAGAGGAACTGAGAGTACTTTGAGCCTTACCTGGACAAGATTCCTTACTGGTTTGACGGTGGGCAGGTATCAACGAACGTGGACGGTAGAGCTGCAGAACGCTGAGCTTTATGTTTCAATGGTGTAGGCGGTGTCAATCAAAACATACATCACAGTTTCCTAATGGGCTTGCTGATTCTGAAGTCACCAAAGCCCTGGTATGCACCAACAGGTGTAGGCCAGTATCATGGGGAGAAAGAAAGAGCGACAGAGAGTAAGGAGGGGAAGAAAAAAAAGAGATCCCAAACAAAAGGGGATAAATGACAGTATATGATAATAACAACAAGAGACAGATGGGGAAATTCAATGAAGACAAGACAGGCAATAAAAGAAACTCTAATTTATTAGTTGTATGGAAAATGTCAAACGGTTTCGATACAATGCGTCCTGGCCAGCCTAAATCTGTTTTCTTTCATCGTCTGGCTATCTGCACGAGGCAGAAAATACGTCGCCAGTCATCCCAGTCTCTGTGAAGATACTGAGCTAAATGTTTTTATTTATTTCTTTTCCTTTCGCCCGTGTTGATCTGCAGTTGGCCTACATCTTTCTGCTTGGCTGAGCTGACAAGTTGCGCTCCTTTCTAGGAATGCTGATGTTGATGATACAATTGACTATACGTGTTTGTGCGTGATGTTAGATTATGTAAACCCAGATAAGCACGGGCCTCCTCCGCTGACAGAGGGTGGTTCTTTGGGCAGGTATGCTGAGGCTTTCTGTGCATCAGGCATGTAATTGATTAAAAGGTGTATGAAGTATGCAGCCAGAGCTTGACGGTGCAGTCCAATAGCACGCAGACAGGATTTTCTCCTCAAATGACATGTTGACATGGGTTTAGCTTTTTTTTGTATGCACAGAGGTCATGTAAGGCACACAGCCTCCAGAGCAAGCTACAATGGGAAAACATTTATTCATGCCCTCAGGTTATTGTGTATGCGGATGATCTGTATAGCCCTGTAGCCTGACCTTCCTCTATCTCGTCCAGTGGCCCTTCTTTTGATCCAAATTAACTTTGCTGCTTTGGATCCTGCTTTTTGAAAGCATTCACCTCTTTTTAGCTCTAAACTATTGTGACGGACTGTCTCTCTGGGTATGTAATTGTTATCTGAGATATAACTTTAGTCCTTTAACCTCGGAGGCAGATTTTGTATTTTCTGATCAGCTTTATGCTTCACTTGGCTCATCAGATCTTGCAGGTAGACATGCACCATGACATTTTGATAGCATTGGAAAGGTGCCTCACCCTTTGACCTGAATATCTTCACCACATTAAAATAAATTGATTGTTGAAACTATTGTTTAATTGTTCTTGAGGCTCTGCTTTCTCATTCTCTCATTTCAAATACATTTCTGAAGATAAGCAAGGAGTTTTCTTTTTTTAATCATTAAAGTCTATACATTCAAAGTGAAGTAATTGTTTGAAAATGTCCAAATCAAATGGTCAGGAACCCCTTAAGGCAGTGATCGCTCTCACAGGTTGGTCCAGCAATGTGGAAATATAATCAGTGGCAAAACGGGTCAAAGCAGTTTTTGTTGTCAAAATCAATTTTTTTATATTTATACCTGTGTTGTTGTTTTTTTCTCAGATTGGGTAGGGTGTTTTTTTTTTTTCAGAAGTGGTTCTGTTGGTTTAATTAGACCATGATCTTTAGTTTTTACTGGAGCAGTTCGTAGCAGAGTGTGAAACAACCGGAATGAATCTGCCAATCTGAGACCCTGATCTTGAGTCGGAGAAGGGTAGAGTGAGATGAGGAGTTTAAGTATATCAAGGTGTTTTTTTACAAATGAGGGAAATATGGAGGCGGATGGATATGGTATGTGCAGTCATGTAAGCACTATACCAGTCTGTCGTGGTGAAGAAAGAGTTGAGCCGAAAAAGAAAAGCTCTCCATTTACTATTCGATCTACATTGCCGCCCTCATCTGCGGTCACGAGTTCTGGCTGTCAAGACCGCAACTGATGGATTTGGCTGCTAGGGTTGCGGAGTTACATATGTGGAAGATATTCAGGCATTTATTGTAGGCAGCAGAGCCAGATCAAGGTTGTTGTGACTGCTAGGTTGCCTGGTGATCTGATAAAATTCTGGAGCTCTTGGCATGGATGGAATCAGTGATAATGGAGCGGAGTGAGGTGAGTGAAGGAGCCTTTTAACTGAGACTGAAGCATTGGGATCCACCCAATGACAGGCAGGACCTCATCATGTGGGGAGCTGTCACACATGATGAGTTCTTGACACTGGGAATGAGAAAGCGAATAAAAAGTGAACAAAGTTAGAACAAAATCATGTGCAGAAAGTCTGGGCTCTCCATGAAAGACATTGTAAGAATTTCAGTCATCAGGGAAGCGCTCAGAGTGGAGCCACTGCTCCTTTACATAAGAGGAGCCAGTCGAGGCTGGTTAAGATGCATCGTGGACAACTGTCTGATGAGGTGTTCCAAGCAAATCTCAACAGGAGAAGAACCAGAGGAAGTCCCAGGACACTGGATGGATGGATTGATGGATGGATGGATCCAACTTTTTTTTTTTTTATTTACCAAAGTAAACCAAAGCCACATAAACCGTTTTTAGAAATGGCCAAAGCGTTTTTAAAAAGCTGATTAGATAGATTTTTCATTGCAGACATTTCAATCAAATGAGCTTAATCCAGCCAAAGAATTACGATTACTTGTTTTTTTGTTTGTTTGTTATTTTCTTTGTTGTTGTTTTTAATCAGTGTACAGACAAATCAAAATGAAGACTTAAAGGAAAAAGAACTACATCAGCTTAGATGTTTTACTTTCTGTATTGGCAGCATTTGTAGTATGATCAACAGCGACGACCAGTTCCTAAACACAATTTGAAATTGCTGTGGTCTGAATATAAAAAGACGTGATATGTATTCTTACATTATGAGAAGTGAAACATAGGGCATACGTCTAGTTTTACTTGCTTTTATAGATAGTTCCATACGAGAATATAAATAGAAGTACTTCTGTCACATAAGATGACAGATGCATCATTTGCTCACAGACGAGTTTGTGAAGCCTCTAAAACTCTAATTAAAAGCAATTGAAGAAGAGAGCAACATTTTGATCTGGGTCATTAGGGACATTTCACCACCATGATTAGCAGAGTTCACTTATTCAAACAGCAACTATAGCTCCAGATTTTGTCTTCGTCTCCCAAACTCGTGCATGGACATTAGTGCTGCTCTCTGTGCTTTTTGCTCCCTAATCAGTACATATGTGTATGAATGATTTGCATTTGGTATGCTGCGCTTCGGCAGGATTTAATTGGTTTATGACCAGCTTATACTGCAGTCCTAGGCTTGATTGTCAGGTATAGTTTCATCTCTGGATTTGGCAGAGCAGGGGATGACGGGACACCAGTGACATTTCCCTTCTCACGACGTGATGTAACCCTACATTGCAGTGTTTGTTAGACTCCCTAATAGGTTTGATATTCTACCAGGCAAAGCTTCAGTCACAATAAGACTGCTTTAGTTAGTGTCACCATCAAATGCCCTAAAATTTAGCATTTAATAATTAAATCGCTTTCATTCGTTGCTCAAATTACATTTATACACATAAAACATCCACACACTTTTGGTGTCCTTCATTACAGAGTTAGAATCTGTGATGTCTTTGTTTCCTAACATTTCACTCTCCTCTGAATTTATCGAGCATAATGGGCAGTGCATGTTACAGCCATTAGCCTGTCACAATGGAAGCTGTCTGACGCTAGAACCATGTCCCGTCCTGTTATGATCATTTCCATGCTAGCCCAGGCTCCGGCTTTGTTTCCTGTCTCAGAGGGAAGAGCTCGCTCAAGTCTTTAATACTCCGTTTTTTTGTTCCCAGTGAAAAGCGTTGCCTCCAACCAGCCAGGCGGCGTAGCATCGCGCTCCCTTTGCCAGGCCTCAGACCCCATGGTGGAGAAATAATTCATAAAATGAAATCTACATTTGTTGTGTAAATGACCACATGCTGTAGGATATTTAATCCTGCCTGCTTTCGATCCCAGTCATGTGACTTGACCTAGTTTTTATGCCTCCCTCTGCTTCTCTCTCTTCTTTTTCACTTTCTCCCCCTTTTTTCTTTCACAGGCTGTAAGCGTTCCTCTTCTCTGTCTCATCTGTTTCTCATTTCAATCTTTTTACTTTGGGTCCCCCCCTCATGTTGGCTGGTATTCCTTCTTATAACTGATCCAATGACTTCTCTTTTTCTCCTGATGTCCTGATATCTTGAAATATGCATCTAATAGCTTTGTAGTCACAAAGCACACCAACGTAATGGCTTTTGTGACAGAATATTCATTAATCCTAAAATGTTACGTCATCCTATCATCTTACCCCATAACATACTGCTTTTAGGGCTGATGGCAGAGAAATATTGATTGGACTAAGCTCATAATTTAAACCATTTGATCTGTGTGAGTGGATATTTTACACATTCAGAACCTATTCAGCTTTATTGTTGAGCTTTTTCTGGTCGCATGATGCGAAATGTCATGATATTTCTCATCATATGATGTCATGCTAACAGCAAGTAGTATGATTTCATTTGGATGCATTACAGAAGTCTGAGCTGCTTTTAGATTGATTGGGTGGCAGCGTATTCTGTGACAAAGTGACAAACAGAACTGTATTAAACGTGGGGGCCTGCTTGTATCTTAAACGTTAGCATCCCATGAGCATCTGCCTATTTGTGGTTTCAGATCTAAAATAGTTACATTAAAATGTGTTATCCTGGTTACTGATTTCTTTAAATACTATAAAACATTTATTTATTCATTATTTTGTATTTATTAAATGCCCTTGCGCATTGTCAAGATTACAATGTAATTAGGAGATTCTAATTAAATTTAAAGGACTATTTCACCTTAAAGGAGTATGGAGAGTACATAGTGACAATGAGACAGACAAGTCCTTTTCTTTAAGGACTGTACTAGATGTCATCGTTTTCTGGCTAAAAACACAATGTTTATTGGTGTGTTCCCATCCAGACTTCCCAATTTAAAATATTTCCACCAGTCGAACCGGAACTGAATAATTCAGACTGCTGTTTAAGTTTGTTACAGCCTTAAAATTGCATTTCTTTTACATTTGGTTGATAAAACATTCTGAAAAGAATAATAAAAGTTTAGACATCCCTTTCCATCAGATTTCCTAAAAAAAACTACATCAGTGTTTTGTTCTTGATTTATTTGTGTTTTATATCCTCTGTGATAAAGATATGTTGCATAATGGCTGCACCCCGTGTGAGTCTTACTCGTATGCTTATTTTATTTTTAAAATGCTGAATCTCCTTATAGCCTTATTGATTAATCTATAGAGAACACGGTTTTGATTTTAAAAAAATGAACCTATCTACTGTTAATGCAAAATTTCTAACATAATATTGAATTATTCAAATATATTTTATCATGTACGCAGGCTTGTAATAGGTAAATCTATATGTTTCCACAGTTATTGATTTAGTCAGTCTCCTTATCCCTGAAACTTTAGCCCATCCTTCCAAGATGTTTACTGCCCCCCCAGGTTGAGAATCACAGATTTAGATGAATAATTTGATGCTTACCTATGGCTGGCAGCCAGTTTGGCATACCCACAAGTTGAATGCCTCCTGGAATGGATGGCATGCCTCTGTTCTTGGAGTGCACTGACGTTCTCTCAGGCTACAGAGTACACTGTAACTGATTAGCAAACCTTTTGCAATAAACATTTTACTGCTCCGCAACTCTGCATGTCAGTGCAGACTTTTTAATGCTTGTATCTGTCTAAATTAGTTTCAGTATACCAGCTGAAATCTTCGACAGACTGTTATGTCACTGAGATAAAAGTCAATAATATAGCCTGGATGTTAAAAACGTTCTGGGTGAAAGCTTTTAAAACAAAGTGTTCCCTGTTTCTGAGTAATACAAAAGGAATAATCTTTTTTTTTCATCCTGGCTGAGATGGGTTTTAATCACCATTCGTGGCTGGCCCGTCTCATAATTTTAGCATTTTTTCCTGCTTGAAAAAACATATTTCATAGAACTATTCACAAAGATTTTTAGGATACCATAATATAATAAAAGGTAATGGCAGTCTATTATCACAAGTGCTTTTTTGCAGGTTTAGTCCATTTAGGAACAATTATTTTACTGCTGACTGGAAAGTTTTAGCTAAGCTCAGCCCTTGGAAGTATTTCATGTAACTTGCATGAAGAGCCAAGTATATAGTCGTAACACTCATCCAGAGTGTTCTTGGACATTCTCAGGAGGATTAATTAGTGTTTTTCTTTTTCAAAACTGCATCGTATGTTACATTTATGGAGAGTCAATATCATCACTTAAATTATTCATGTATATATAATGCTTCCGGATAGAAATGGAGCTCTGCATTCCTGTTGACTCCCTATGTATCTATACATTTTTACACATAGATGTGTCTTCTAAGTGTAAAAAATATTTATGGTATGAGTAATTTTTTATCACATATTTAGCTTCTAATGACACAAGTATTTATGTCTTAATATGCTCTCAGGTAATGTCTGCAATGGGACCATGAACAACTTATTAAATCTTTGGGTTAATCACACTTGAATATCCACCCGACGACCAGTGGTGCCAACTTGGACTCTCTCGAATCACAGAGCTCAAAGTCGGCTGAGCTCGCATAGCAGCCCCGTTACGGTTGGATATGTATATATATATATATATATATATATATATATATATATTATATATATATATATATTATATACGTATATATGTATATATTATATATACATATTATATATACATATATATATTAATATTATGTATATATATATATATATTATATTATATATAATATAATTACATATATATATATATATATACATATATATATACATATATATATATATATGCTTTTCTCCTTTCGTACAAAAGGACAGCACAAACACTAACGAATGTCTCATCACCAGATATTTTACTGGAAAAACACCAAAAGTAAGAATTAGAGCACAACATTGGGGGTTTAACTGTCCCTGGCAGAGGTTTGCGGTCTCTCAGTAATTTTCTAGTTAGGTTATGTTTTTACTATCCAAAGCACTTTAAACTACCTTGTTGCTTAAATAAATAATATACTCGATCTGACTATAATATTGGAGTTCACAGCTGATGAAATGCCAAAGTGCTGGTATGAAATGGGGGAAGAAATTGGCTGATTTGACGCAAAATAATTTATTTCTTTGGGCCACTCATGAAAGTCAGAATTGAAAGGGGTTCAGATTGAATTGAATAAGATCAAATATGATCACAATTCTTCTGCAGATGCATATGTCAGTGTTGAGGTTTTCTAAAGTGGCAACTTTGCTTACTAACTTTTTCAGAAAAAAAAAAAACTTCAGTAGTAAATGTCTAGTAGCTGAAATTTATGTAATTTGATTAAAAATGTTCCACATGAGTGGGAGTAAGTTGAAGGTTTCATAAAGATGTGTAAAACAAAATGATTCAGGTTTCAGTTTTAGTTGTAACCACGCTCAACTGTCTGGTCCTGAGTGAGTCTTTTAGAGCATATTGCTCAAAGGAGAAAAACAAAACTGAGTGCACTGGTAGCAGCACAGGTCCTTCCTTTTGTTTTTGTTCTTGGTTGTTTGCAATTTTCATGTTTACATCCTCAGTGTAAGATGTGCCAGTGTGGGAGGAGGAGGTTAATGGGGGACTTTGTGGAGGTAGAAGTGTGGGTGTGTAGTCAATTTAGCAGGCCAACAGGAAGCGTGCTCCGGGATCCAGACAGGCAGTGAGTGGGACACGGGTCGCACAAGCTCTTTGGACCTCAGAGCTCTATTTTAAATATATCTTCACAGATGATTCTTCTGCATATTGTGAAGCCAGACTACTTTTACCAGAGGTTGCCAGCCATTTAAAGTTAACCATTGAAAGTTGGTTAAAGTTTTTTGATACACACAGCAGCTTGATTCATTGATTGCTATCAGAATGCAAAAACCAGCTGTTTTGAATTGACACTTGAACACTTCCAATTACAGTGAATGTTACAAAACAGAGGATAAAAATCCAACCGTGGGCCGCTTAAGAAAGCTCATAAACCTAACTTTTGTCCTTTTTTATGTTGGTCTTATTTCACAGCTGAGAGAGGGCAGTCTGTACCTTGCCAACGGCTGTTGGTGTGGGTAGATATACTCTCATGTGAAAAGCTACTTTAAAGATCAGCAAAGGGATATTAGATTGTTAAATGTTTCTTGCCTCTGTCCCTTTGTTGAAAGGAACCTCTTTTACCCTCACAGTCCAGAAATCACACAAATTTGATTAGGAGTCATTTGCCAAAGGAGCAACTCTGGCTGCCAGGCTGCAGTGAGGCCCTTGTTCTCTTATTTGCCCTGGAGAAAGGTTCTGACAGGGAGAAGCAGGCTTTGAACAGGCCCCTTTCTTTTCTTCCCCTCTAACCTCATTTACCATACTTTTTCAGTTTTTCTTCCTCCCCCGTGTCTGTCTGTGGCTGTTCACCGTTGGCCTGCCTTTGGCTTCATCATGTCACAGCAAGTGAGACAAATGACTGTTATAAATAATCAGGAACTGGGGCTTTGGTGTGATCTCTGCGAAACGTTGTTGAAGTTTCATGTTTTATGCAATCCAAAGAGAGAAAGACAGGGGGATAGCAGTTCATCTTATTGGGAAAGGTGAACTTGAGAGACATGTTTGTAATGGAGGCACTGACGAAACACATCCATCTGCCGTTTAGCCTCAACCAGTCCCTGAACACAGTTGCTGATTCTAAATCTACTTACTGGCGGATAGCTATGCAGGTGTTCTGAATGTCTGAGGGAGCCAAGAGTTTGGTTTTGGCATTAAAGTGGATGTAGAAAAAGATTTTTACAGGTGGTTGAGTTGATTATTCACACCCACAACAGCAAGAGAAATTGAAGCCTCTTGCTAGAATGTTCTGTTTTTTAGAAATATTTTAATAGTTTTATAACACATGCTTATATTAAACTGTATACATATACTTTTTCCTTTTGAACATCTTATTAACTGGTATTTTGCCATATAAACTTTCTCTAACTGATGCAGAAAATTCAGTTTGGAGAAAATATTCACTCGCACCATACTTATACAATCCAGAGTGACTTGACTGTATTGAAACTGACTGTATTTTTCTGATTTTCAGTAAAGGAGACCTTTAGATGTCTAGAAATGTCTCTGATTGCGTCCTCTGAAAAGCCTCACCAGTAGGAAGAAAATAGTACGGCAAGCTTCAAAGATGTTCTTTTTTTTATTCTCTTGCCGCTAAGGTCAATAAAAATAACAATTTAATTAATTTAATTTTGTTTCTCAGGGTTAGACATGCATTGTCAATGAAAGGTAATGAGGTTTTTTTGCTTTGATAATTGGCAGACTGAAGTCACAAGATATCTGGCACATATTAAAATGACCTCAACAAGATGTTCAAGCTTTAAAAAGGCTTTCCAAAGCCCTGTGTCCTCCTTGGCTAGAGTAAGCTTTGTAAACTTGTTAGCTGGTTGCAGTTGGCTAAAAGTTGACAGAAGACATCTCCGCTGCTTTTAAATACTTTTTGTGGTTCCATTTTTGGTGCAAGGTAGTAAATACAAATGAAAAAACTGACAGTTAAAGACAATGACAGAACTGTCACCGAAAATATCCCCATTCGATAAAGGCGGTAAAGTTAGCTTTAGTTAGCTTGTACTTTTTAAACTAGAAAATGTTTTTCAGTTTTGTTTTTCGCACTAGTTACAGCTTCTCTACTACCATTTTTTTTTTTTTACTTTTCGTTAATCCTGAAATAACAGAATTTGTTTTTAAATCACAAAACAATTTCAATATTTTTTTTAATCAAACATAGGAACCTCCCCTTAACAAACAAATGGTAGCCTTTCACTGGGCACAAAACCTAACTTAACTTTTTGTTAGGGAATTGAAATTCCTCTCAAAACACTTCAAACGTTTTGATTCCATGTAGCCCAGGTACAATGCTAGATTACATTTTTAAATGAACAGTTTATATTACTGGTTTCATTGGTATTTTATAGACAGAATTAGATTTATTTGCCTGAAATATTAACACAGAACAGTGGTAACTATTATTTAAAATGGTACTTATAGGTTTCACCTTTTCTCTAAAGGTTTAATATTAGGAATAGTATACCGCTGCTACTGCCAAATTCACACTACTGCAAATGTGTTAAAATATACACCTAGCATTAGAAAACAGAGCTGTTACTGAAAGGTGCTTTTGTTAATTATTAAGTGCCTCACTTAGGGTCTCACAGAAACCTCAACTGCTCAATAAGTCATTCACTAAAACTGTCCAGTTAACTTTTTATTGCAGTTTTAGACCTAAATAGCAGGCGGTTCTTCGCAGTTCGAGAAACAGATGCCTGTTCGCAGATTATAGTCACCTTTGTCCTTCTTTCAGGCAAGGACAACCTTATAAGCACCAGTGACGTTCTCATTTTGTTAAGGAACCTTTTACAGCAAGGGGTTTGGGTTGTTGTGGCTGAATCTGAATGCTGTCTTCCTGCCAAGGTCTTTTTGGGCATCTGCTTCTGCAGAGTCTGTTTATGCTTCCGTTAGGACTTAAGAAGCCCTCGGGTAGCTAATGTTGCCCTCAAGGCAGAGAAAATTGTACGTCAAAGAAATCAACACCGCTGTGTGAAATTTCTTTTACAATTCTTAATTTTTTTTTCAATTACAAGCTATTGTACTCAAATTTTAAATGTACTGCAAATGCAATCAGACTGTCTTAAACCCAACATCTTTTAATATTTCACATATTTGGTAATCTTTTTTTTTAAAGTACTGTAAGCAGTCTTTGCCATTAATATAGACAGACACAATGCCAGGGAGGATGTATCTAGTATAAAACAATTATCAACGCATGTGTATCACCTACATTAGTCATAAATTAAACTTTGAAGGCTTTTTTTTCTGTTTTAAAATGAATTTTAGCTTTGTGGGGGAAGGAAGACACATTTGCTGATGAACGATATATGCCCAGGATTTTGAAAATGCTTTCCATGCTGATGATCCGTATCATAGGAGGATGCAGTACATCAAGTGTTTGATCAGATAATGAAGTGTGGATTAGCTTTTTATAATAAACCTGCAAAATGGAAAATAGTGGTATCAGCAACATATAGGCCTGCAGATCATTTGTAAATAGATGATACAAATGCAAACAATCCTGTGTTTTAATTAGAGGCATTTAGATTTTTTTTTTCTGGGCTTTGATGGGACATCAATATTAAATAACTAAAATGTGCTTTCTTTTTTTACAAGGCCCATGTACAATTTCTTTAATTGCTTTTTTTCTATCTAAATCCCTTACCTATTCAGTAGGGTTAAACGAAACCAAAAGGAAAGTATTTTATTTGAATCAAACATAAAATCAACTATGATAGACAGAATTTTAGGGACATGTAGAGTAAACACTTGCTTAACAACAGAGTCTTCAAGGTTGCTGTGGAGGACAGACAATGGAGATTGCTTGATGGGTTTGTATTGGGATGGGTCTTTTATGGTTTCCTTTTCCTCATGTGGCCCTTTGAGGCCTACTCTAAAAAATGGCTGAAGGTGCGTTCAGAATTGTTAAGTATAGCAATTAATGGCCGCTATTGGTCTATCCCTCTGTGCAATTTACAAATGTCTCACCGCCTGGTTTCCCATGAGGGAATCTCTGTTTTTTATTACACCTTGGAGATCCAGTAAGAGCCCTCATGAACTTTGACCTTGGGCTTGATCACCGGGACAGTGTAGAAAACTAACAGTTGTCAGGAACAGTGTTGGGGTAGTTACTCAAAAATAACAATCCATTACATATAACTCATTACTTCTCAAAAAAGTAATCCCTTACATTACTTAGCTACTTTTTTTGGAAAGTTACTTAGTTACATTACTAGTTAGACTACTTTTACATCATTCTAAAACATTCGCAACTAGCCTGTAACTACCATGCAGTCTTTCCAGATGCTTTTACAGGTTTGATGTGGAATTTGTGGCAGTGGACTTAAAACTGACATTCTTGACACACATTTGTGTAACAAAATTCAAAGTAGGGGTCATATTTCCACACATCTAAGGATGTTTTTTGTCAGAGCCATGGCTCTGTTGCCATCACTCTGCTCCTCCATCTTACAACTGCATCTTGTACGTGATTCGGGACGCGCTGATGACGTCATGCTGGAAATTCTTGTTTAGGCTCCGTGCAGAATAGATCATCAGTCACTTAAGTACTGACATCATATTTTCAAAAGTAATTGTAATGTCATTACAGTGTTCGCCACACTAAGGCATTACACTACTATGTTACAAAAATAGTAATGTCACTACAGTAACTGGTTATTTTGGAACGTAACTGGTCAGGATCTCCAATTCAAACCGCTATCTGTGCTTTACTTTTGTTACATTTTTGCAATCTAGCAAAACCGGCTAATTTAAAACTCACCCAAAATAAACAGGTTTCAGTTCTACTCTCATCTGTTGGTGTTGCTGTAGTAAATTTACACATCTATGTTTAATTAGAACCTTGTCAGTAAGCCTCTTTTATAAACTAGACTATCAATAAAAATCCTGCTTTCATTAGCAGAACATTGTTAAGGTTCTCCTTAATTAACACAAGACTGCAAAAGCTATATGTGATTTTTTTTTTTTTTTTTTTTTAGCAGCCAGAATTTCATGAGGAGACCTTCAGCATTTTTACATGGGTCACAACATCTATGATCTTTCTTAAAGCTAATAGTGTTTGGCTGTTTGTGGGAGGAAAGCAACTCATCACCAAAAAGATTGGAAATGTATAGGTGCAGAATCATTGCCTTACAAAAGCATTAATACCCCTTGAACAAATTTTGTAATACGATAAACACAAACTTCCATATTTATTCGGATTATTTGGAAAGACCAGCAAAAGGGGGTGTAAATATGGATATTCGGAGCATTTCATGTTTTCTTCTGCAGATGAGCTTTACAGAGATGCTAACATAATTTTCCTGCAGGACTTGGCACCTGCCCACACTGCCAAAAATATCAAAACCTCCTTCACTGACCATGGGTTTTCTGTAGTTGATTGGTCCTCAAATTCACTTGACATGAACCACATAGAGAATCTATGTGGCATTGTTAAGAGAAAGATGAGAGACATGAGACTCAACGAAATAGAAGAGCTGAGGACAGAGAACATCTGTGAACCCTTTCTTATTTTTGTATTGACAAAAACTGATTTATATTTAGGTCAAGGCCATTTTAACATGTAAAGTTGCTTTAATCTAAACAATCGTAGTTGTTGGTTTTTGTTTTGCTGGAAGGTGAATCTCCAGCCGAGTCACAAGTCTGCCGTAGCCACTGACAGGTTTTATTTAACTCTGACAAGGTTTTTACATCCTGAGAAAAGCATCCACACACCATGACACTGCCACCAATATGCTTTATGGTATGTTCGCGTTGTACGTTTTTCACCATGCAATTATTTTTTATTACATGACAAAAGTTTAACTTTTGTTTCAGACCACCCTCTTCCTTTCATTTCTTTTTTCTGCCACATTGCTTATATGGTTTGTGGCAAACTACAATGTTTTGGACTTTATTTCCACTTTTTTTTTTCATTTCCCCCCCTCTATAATGAGGAACAATTGATAGCTGTCATCTCAACAGGCTCTCCCACCTGAGATTTGTTCTCTGCCGATCCTCTAGAGTTACTTTTGGACTTTTGAGGGTGCTTCTGTTGTTATTAATCTATTTGCCAGTTCTGCCATTTTCGGTGGCAGGAAGAAGCAAAGGGGTTAGTAGGTTTTCAGTTGTGTTGTATTTCGTGCATTTTCAGATGATGACTTGAACAAAGAGTTTTGTGAGATGTCAGAGCTTGGGAAGTTAAAATGAAATTAGTGCTCATGTTTATTCACTATATGATTAAGATTATAGTGGCCTCAGGGGTACCAAAACAAAGGGAAATGCCACACTTGTCAGATCTTAATTTCTAAAATGAAATACAGTGAAATTAGTGGTTGTTAAGAGACAAAATGTTAAAAACTGAAATGGTATAAATAAGGAACTATATTAAATCTAATAAGATACTGCTTCGAAATGAACGCCATCAAGCATTCCTGCTCGACTATGCGAGCCAATGCGATGCTGCATGAATGCTGGGATTTAATGATGAGCCATGTACCAACCTTTACCAGTCATGGCAGCAGATCCTCGGCCTGCACAAACACGTCCCCACGCTTTCAGCATTCACTTCATGGCCAGGAAAGTGAAAACAACTGAAAATAATTCAGCGTCCAGCCAAGAGAATAAGATGGATATGTTCCTCTTAAATCTAAGGTTTTCCAAATATTTCCACAGCTGTCGTGTAGTTGAATGTTTTATTAGCTTTGTAATTATATTTTTTGGAGCTGGTTGTTTTTTAAGTCAAGTAATGAATCATCAGCAATTGACAAAATCTTCATCTAACTGAGAGGTGTGTGTTTACATTAAAAATAGCAAAGGATAAAGTTTCTTTCTATTTTCTTTAAGATGCTGAGATCATGTTCTGTCTAAAACTAATTTGTCCCACTTTCCTTTGCTCCCATCAGCTTCAGGTAAAATTCCAACTTCATACTTTAACATAACTCTGTCTCGTGGGAACATTTTTCCAGTGGATGCCTTGGAGTGTAGTTTTTTTTTTTTTTTTTTAAGGGGATGGGGGTGGGCTGCTGTCTCTTTAATTTACTCCTAATTTTGGAAAAGTGCAGCTTGACTTGGGAGGCTTGGCTCATATGTTAATGCCTTAATGTTCAGTGACATTGCTCAGAACTTGGAGCATGTGTCACTGTTTGCCCTTCAACCTCTGTATATAAAATGGTTTGTACTGTTTCTCTTTTAAGACTTGATGCTTTTGGCTAAGATGGAGAAAATGTGGTTAAGTTAATGGAACCCTCCACGCCCCTCCTTTAATTCTTAAACACAGCTTCTGCTACATTTGGGCTTGTATTATGGAAGAAAATGTTTTGGCTATAACTTTGAAAGACTCTTTGTTTCTAAAGCCTGGGGAGAAGGTCCATGTACACACTTACTTAGCTTTTTAGTTTTACCCCCAAACATTTATTTATCATCTATTTTTGCGTATTTGAATTCATTATTAGCATGTTTTCTGTATTTCTGCATTTGTATTTATTATGTCAGGCAGATCATTTATCTATTTCAAAATGAATATTGAATCAAATGTTTGGTTATTAGTGTAAATGCCAGGGACTTAAAGGGGGAGTACCGTTTTTTGCAAACTGGACATTATTTATAGCATGCAATATGTTCATATACTCACCGAGAAGATTTTAGTGCAACTTGAAGTCCTTTGGGAGAACTTTAGATCCATTTGTGATCAGCATATATCCATGTAATGGGAGTTGTTGGGGCACCCAACGTGTAGCCTCTAAATAAGGCATTATCTGCCACAAAACTCCTTCATTTCGCCAATGTTTTGTTATGAATCACATGCACTCGTCCTCTGTGAGTTCGAAACATCTCAAAGATGCTTTATGGTTGTCTTATGGGTGTTTTAAAAGCGCTTTTTCCAACTTGCACATACAGACGTAATGATGATGTCACTGCCTGGCCCCATTGCAGCTGTAGTCTGCGTAGATTGAAGAAAGGGAACCTGTCGAAGCTGAACTTAGTCCACTTGATCATTTTGTCTGTGCAATTTGGAAACAGGCAAACGCGAACCATGTTGATGTTCGCAGTAGCAAGTTCTGTCTAACTGACCCCCGTCATAGAGCACAGAGTAAAAGCTCTGCTCACACTATAACTGCAAAGGGGCACGGTAGAGATGTGATTTAAATTGCTGCGGTGAAAGTTGGAATAAACGGCTGTAAAACACTCCAGAAGACAACAACAAAACTCCTCTGAGACGCTCTAAACTCAGGGGAATATTGCTAGCGATACATAACAAAACATGAGTGAAATGAAAGAGCTTTGTGGCAGATAATGCCGTATTTAGAGGCAGCAAGGTCAGCTGCTGCAACAGATCTCATTATATGGATATACACTGATCACGAATGGATCTAAATATCTCTCAAAAGACTTGAAGTCGCATCAAAATTGTATTCTACAAATAAGGTCCAGGTTGTAAAAAAAAAAAGTACTTCCCCTTTAATAAGGCTGATCAAGGTGATGAAGAAGACTGGTTCTCTTCTGGCACTTTTGAAGATGATTTTGGAAAGAAAGATTCTTCGTAAAATGAAGAACACTACAGACAGCCAGGAGCATCCTCATCATCAGTGTCTTCAGTCAGAGGCTTCTTCCAAATTGTAATACAGACTGCAACAGACGATGCGTCCTGCCCACAGCTGGATAGGTTTCATTTTCTGCGCATGGACACTCCCAGTGGAAACTCTTAAGTGGAGAGCGCAGATATTTCCTGAAATTCAGAAAAATCCTCACTATACCTTTAAGTATTTTTGAAATTAAATGAATAAAACACTTAGCTTTGTGAAAACCAGCTAAGTGTGTTTTTCACTACTATATTTACCATTAGGGCCCCCCATCTGCCTAAAAACTGCAATACCAAGTAAATCAAACAAGCTTGAATCATTTTACACTGGTTACAGTCCTTTTAAGACCATTTTTGTAAAGATTAAAAATAGTAGTAGTAGTAACAATATGATTAAATCTTGTCTTGGTTTGTTCTGGGAACTGGATATAACGTTACATCCTCTCTCAGAACTCGATTCCAATTGTTTGAGTATTTGAAACCCAAGCCAGGATCAAAAGTTATTGTGCAGATTTATTTAAACTGTCAGTACATCAGAGTTTTGCCATTGTTCTCAATGATACCCATAAAACTGTATTTGAAAGAGATCTCTGTTGTTTTGAATATTCCCCAACATCTGATAATAATAACAATATGCTGCTTTGTAAACAAGAGAAATGATCTGAGGAGAATCGTGTTTGTTCCTTGTGTAACATTTAGAAGTCCCGCTTCATATTTTATTTAATTAGGGATTTTTAAAATGGTCTCAGTCCATCCATATTTGCTTTTGCTCCACCAGATCAAAGCTTTTGAGACAGAATTATCCAACATGAAAGCTCCCCTGATCACACATCTTCATAACTGCACACATGCACACACTTTTCAATCATGCTTCCGCAAATGTATGAAAAAAATAGCAGCGTCCAATACAGCTTATCATAGGGAACTACTTCAATATCCCTTTTCCTGTTTTAAATGTCATTCTCTTAGCTCATATGGAGTGACATGTTTTTCATGCTGGAAATAAAGGAGCTTTAATGGGCTTCGAACAGAGTGGCGCAGAAAGGGAGAGGCACCAGGAGGGCGGCTTTGTCTTCTGATGTTTGCTGAAAATCCAAAGGTCTTCAGAAGAAATGAATAAAGTTTGAATTTTCATAAGTTTGTCACTATCTCATGATCCCCCTCGAGTCAATGAAAAAGGAGCGTTTCAAAGTACACAAATAATATTGGCTTTGCTAGAAGCTACAATGTCAGTCATAAAGTGAAATGCCTCTCGTATATTGCTTAAAGTTTGTTTAAGGAACCATCAAGAGAGGAATACTGAATTTCTGAATACTTTTTTTTGTCCTTTTGGTTCCAACATCCTGTTGCATTAAAACAATATTTAAATGAATAAATAAAAAAAGATTCCTTATTTAGTTTGTTGGTTCCTTTATTTATTTATTTATTTATTTTTTGCTGAGTGATGCAAATGACCGGTCAGTGCCTGGTTATAGGGGGTTACAGCCTCCACAGTTCCCTCATTGTGCCAGATAATGATCACCCCATTGAGAGTGACCCCCATGACCTAAGGGACAGACAGTAAGACGGCCTCGTCCAGCCCCTGAGGCATCCCCTATTGCAGCATTTTGCCCATAGAGAACAGCAGAACTCAGCAGAATAGATGTGCCCGACAGCCTTTTTGCTTCCTAACAGTCCAGCATTAAATAGCATCCTGCTGGTTCTCCAAACTCTTAGGTTGTTTGGGATGCAGATGTACAATGTGGTAAAATCCAGCTGTAGAGTAATAGCTCTATGAAACACAATGACTTTTACACAGTGTTGTGATGTATTCCATATAAATGCATTCAGTTTAGACAAATTAAGATTTATGTCCAAGGCAGAATTACATTCTTTATTTTCATTTAAGAATTTTTTTCTGATAGGAAATGAAACCAGTATCTCTAGAAAACGCTAAAAAGATGTATCAAGTGAAAAAAACCTGTTTTATTTGAATATTATAGATATTTTGAATATTTACATTTGATTAGAAATGTCTGGTAATTGCTGACCAGCTTTGTGCATGCTTCCACTGCTGTTTTCTTTTTGGAGAAGAACTCCAAGTCTCTGAAGCTAGAAGACCACCTTGCCATCACCCTAATCTGTAGCTTCCTTCACAGACTTTAGATATATGCAGGACTCTGGTTAGACCACTACAAAACATTATTATGAATTGCAGTCAGAAGTAACATATCAGTTAAACTAAAAGACTGTTTGAACTAGGAAAGCACTCGGAGAGCACAGACCTCTGCCAAAGCATCCTAGTCACAATAGCCACCCCACCCCCAAAGACGGATCATCCCCAACATCTAATTACCTGCTCCTGGTTTCACTGTAGACATATCATGAGAGTCATCAAAATCTGGAATGAGATACTTATTTCTGAGTGTGGTAGCTCTTGTAGCACTGGCTTCACACATTTTGTGAATCTCCCTCAAGATTTGGATTGGATTTTGGACTTTACTTTGTTGTAATTAGATATACTTTGACACAGCCTTCGAACCTGTGGTCTGTTAAACACAGTGATACAATTGTCCTAATACCAGGTTTAAGTAGTTTGGTGGTGTGGGCAGTTCTTAGGCCATGCTAGAAATTGAAATAAGCATTTACATAAAGCTTGTTTTTTCAGAGAAGCTTTAATGTTCTAAAATTCCCAGGTAGGCAGCATTTCCGACTTTCGACCAAATAAAACAAAGAGAACTGATAGAAGCATGACATGGGTTTACAAATGATCTTCAACAAGTTAATTCTGGACTGTTTTCCTCTGCACTTTTTCCTTCAACTTAACTTTTTATGAACATTATTAAATGCAGTACTCAGTGAACAGTCATATTCTTTTGTAAAGACCATGTGTTGCTTGTTCTGCTTGTGAAGGTCTTAAATCACCCCTTCCCCAATTTTGGGTTTTATGTGATACAGTACCTTTAAACTTACCAGTGTGTGATAATCTCATCTCGTTCATTAGCTGCATTTATCCACCAAATGTTACCATTTATTTATCGATTCCTGATGTATTTTCCTCTGTTATATTGCAGGGTTTTTGAAGCCCCAGTGCTCATTGGCTCCTCCCATGCAACGAGGTCGTTCATCTGAGGCGTGCTCATGTTTCAGCGGTGTTTGTCCCCTCCATCAGCGGCGTCTGTCCTCAGGTAACTGTGCGAACAAAGCTGTTGCTCCCTGTTGTTTCCCAAGCCTCACATATGCATTCTTTCCTTATTATTTGTAATACAAGGAAAAATGTGCTGTTCAAAACTTTATAACTCTCAAGAATGCAATTTCTTTTTTTTTATGTTTCTTGCTGGTATTTTCATGTGGTGGAAACTCTTGCCTGTTACTTTAAAAACGCTCGTGCCCACATCACTGCCTCTGGTCAGAGGTGTGACTGAGGGCATCTTTCTTCAAACGCGTTGCTTAGTCTGTTTTCTATTATTTATCCTGTTTTTGCAAGCTGAGGTAGGTAATAGAGGTGTTCTGAGATCAGCACCTTCCTTTGTAGCACTTTGGGCGGCCTGAATGTGCTCTTTCTGGTGTGAAGCTAATGAATAGAGGTCTAAGCTATGCGGAACATGTTGTTAATGCTGATATATTCCATCCCCGAGGCTAGCTCCATCTGCAGTATCGGTGCTGAGTCTAGCTGTGCTGCCCATCATGTGAGGAAGGCATGACTTCTACGGCCGGATAAAGCCAATTCAACTAGTAAAAAGCTCTGTAAGAACATTAGATTATATTTTTTATCAATGAACTTGGATTTTCCCAGTATGAAAAACCTTGCAAAAGTCTTGCAATTTTCAACATTTAGTTACAATAAAACACCAAACTTCAGTTTATTTTGCAAGGATGTATGTGATGGAGCAACACAAATTTCTGCATTATTTGGAATTGAAAAAATTATTAGTTTGCAAATACTATATGCTGAAACTGTGGTAAACAATTGTATAGAGCCCCCTTTTCTTTGATGCATCTATCTGTAAGTAAAACCTAGTGTACTAATACCTTCAGAAGTCAAATTATCAGTAAATCAGTCTGAATGAGGGTAAATGAATTGAAATGGTTTGTTTGAAAACATTAGAGAACAAACAGCATCATGAAACACTAAAAAAACTCATCAAGTGTAAATGTATTAAGACATTTCAAGTGGGGTTATGTTAAAAGATCCTGCTGCAGCCTTTTACCCTGTTCAATCCATCATCTGAAGTTGCACAAAGCATGACACAACTGCAAATCAACCCAATCATGGATGTCTAGACCTAACATGCCAGTCAACTGGAACAGAATTACCTGAAGCAGCCAGAATGCCCATAGTTGCTCTGGAGGAGCTGCAGAAGTCCACAGTTCAGGTGAACAAACCTGTTGACATGGCAAATATCTTTCATGAAATAATCAAATCTGCCCTTAAAGACTAGCAGGAAGAAAGCTATCATTGAAATAAACCAATAAGAACTCCCATGTAGGAACATAATCCTGAAATTACATGTCAAATATTAAAACTAATGACAGGAATAATGTTGTCAGGAAGATGGATTGGACTAAATACCAGCATGCTGGAAGAAAACTGGTTAGAGGCACCAAAATATTTAAAATTAGTGCAGAGGTTCACTTTACAGCAGGGCAATGACCCTAAACATACATCCAATGATACAGTGACGTGAAGCATATTATTGTGTTAAAATGTCCGGGTCAAATTGCAGACCTAAATTGAATTGTGAACTTGTGGCAAGAGTTGGAAATTAATGTTCACAGATCATCTGCATCCAGTACTAGTCAGTTCCATTTTTTTTGGACAAAAGTTTCAGTCTTGTGATGTACAAAGCTGGTATAAAACCTGCAGCATAAGATGGCTCTCAAAAAACAGTGGGCTAAATAGAAACACAAATTTTCGAACCACTCAATAATTTCCTTAATTTGACAACTATGCAATACTTTGTGTTGATCTCTGAAAAACATTGACATTTGTTGTTGTACTATGAAAATAACAGTTCAAGGGGTATTAATGTCTCTTCAATGCATTGCGTGTTGTAGAGAATATCACAAAGCAAACCACTTCCTTTCATTAATCTGAAATCAGTTTATTCACGTAATTCTTTTAGTATTGAAAAGCAGGTGCTTCCTATTATTCATGTTTTTTTTAATAAGCTCAGAATTGACAACTATATGTCCCATTTTCTATTATCTACAGGAATATAAGGCTCTTAGTTAATTCAACATTGCCAAGCACTTACTGGTGAAAATACGTTTTTTGAAGAATGCAAACAAACTCAAAATGTAAATAACAGTTTAATAAGATCCATTAAAGTTTGATAAACATGCATCAAACCTTCTTTTATTTTTAATTTTACAAATTAAAAATCATACAGGGTGACAGTTGAACTTTTTTAGGAGCTAAAAAAAGTTTTATAAACAAATGTATTTTTGCTGAAGTTGTTTTTTTTTGGCTCCTCTAGTTTTTTTATTTTGCAATACTTTTGATTTCTGGAGTGAATGTTTGTTGGGGGGAAATGTTGTAATTTCCTTCTACAGCCATGTAAAAAAATGATGTACGTCCTTCACTTCTTCAAGAAATTTTGGGAGGGAAAGTAGAAGCCAGATTGTGCTAATGGAAAGTGATTAGCACAACCTGTAGGTGAGGTGACCACACTGCCTGTAGTATGATCAGGAAGTTTAGTAGTTTGCTCGTCTGGAACATAATGGTCCCTGTTAACACAATGCCAGGGCAGAAAGTTATCAGCACTAACCTCAGAGAAGCCACTGCTGCTTCCTAAAATACTATTTTCAATCAATCTGAAGTCTATAAACTTCAGTGACAAAGATTACTTTCAAATTCAAAAATTTGAAACAACACTATAAAAATAGAATTTAGGGTTTACTTGGCAGCTGAGAAGTCGGAACATCTCTGGGTTCAAGTTTAATAGTGTTTTGAATATGCAAGTTGGAACTATTGTTCCCTGGAGGTTAAGTTCCCAGAGGAACATGTTTATGTCAATTCTGTGCACTGTAACAATGTTGCTAATTGGAAACATAAAAAGACAAGAAAGTGCACTACATCCACTTTAGGTTGAAATAAAATCATATAGCTATACTAAGAATGATTTATTGCAGTGCAAATGTGTATCTCTAATTCATTTGAAATGAATTGTGCCAACCCTACACTTTGTTCAGCCATTGAGTCTGATTCAATATGGATACTAGGTTTAGAATCCCATCAAAAATACTTATTTCTCCAAGTTAATTCAAACAAAACATGAACAGTAGACAAGTTTAAAACAGTAGATGACAAAGAAATTTAATTCTGGGAATTTTCAGCAAGTAAGATAAGTGTAGCACCCTTCCAACCATATGGTCCTGGGCAGGTACCTATCAGGGGCGTTTTTGGGATACATCTGTGCCATCGTACTGTAATTTGGCTCTGGGCCCTATATAGGATAAGACGGGTATAAAAATATATGTTAGAGTAAATTCCCCTCTAAGCCGCACTGTACGATCCTCAGAATAAAAAACAAGCCCCTGTTTGCATGTTGAATGTTAAGGTTTTTGACAGGACAAATGAAAGAAAATGAAAACTTCTTCTCAATAAAAAATATACCAGCAGGACTTAGGTTTCCGATGTTGTATCTGAATAGCATGTAAGTCATTTTGTATTTTAACATAGTACTGGTAACAGATAGAAAATCACAAACTGTTAAAAAAATTAATGAAGCCTGAGACTGGAGTAAATCAAATCAAAAGTGGTGGAGGGGTAAATATATGGGTTCATTAGACTCTAAATAAACTCTGTATTCCAAAGTATTCTAGTCTCAGGGTATCTGGTTCATCAACAAAAAAATATTCCAAAATACAGCCGCAGATCTATAGCAGAAGGGCTGAAAAACGAAATAATTAAGGGAATGCAAAGGTCTAATCTAAGTTCAGGCTCAATGTAGTACAAAAAATATTAAAAACTACACATCCAAAAATCAGCTCTACTAGATGGATCAAAATGTTAAACATGGAAGACAAAAGTTAGATCCAAACACCAAATAAGGCTCATGCTAAGTTTTTTTTATTCCAAACACAATTGAAATGTAATGGTGGTACCTTAAGAGAGTTAAATATAAAGTATGTGACTTCTTACAAACCCAAATAACCTGAATCCAAATTGTACCAATACACCAAACCTCTTGTATGGCTGCTGAGAGTGTCTGATGCTCAAGGTTCTCTACAAGCTCCTGATTTATGAATTGTTCTAAGTTTTCCACATAACTGCATTCACAGTTGTGAAAACTTTTTTTCCCATGACTGCACACCTTTTGAAAGTTGATACTCCTTCCTTGCATAAAGTTTTGAGGGAGGATTTTACAGCACACTGGCTTTGCTATTCATGAAAAGATACAGCACTTGCAACAAAAAAATGCCTTCAGCTGTGACTCAGTTCCCATCTGCCACAGCAATCCCTGAAGACAGTTATTTATTTTTCTAATTTTACTTTCTTTTTTTAGTTTTAAGAAATAAATGATTTGAATATCCATTTGTACCCCAGTGGTATATATAGTTGTTGTTTGTTTTGTTTTTTTTAAATTTAAGGTAAAATTAAACCCCCTCTTCTTTTCAGACGAATACATTTTCATGGGCAAGTTTCAGCATGATGAGGCGCACAGCTATTCCACCAACCTCACCCCCATCTTTGTGCATTTTACACAGTCATCTTGATTGATTGCAACATGTTTTACTGTCACAGAACAATCCAGACCATCTGGATTAGAAGTGTAGAGTCTTGCCAAAGCTATCAAAGGTTTTGGGGTGTTTTAAGACTTAAAGTTTTGAGTTATATTTGGTTATTTTGTCTGCCGTGAAGTCAGGGGGCAAATGAGGAGAGGCGGAGTTTCAGGGTTGATGAAGTTTATTATAACACAGCCTTATTGCTTTTGTTCTAACATGAGATGGTAGAGTAATTCAGCGGTATGTTCGTCAGCCTAGTGAAGGAGACAGCAAAGCGACTGTGTGGCTAGAGAGTGGACAGCTGCTCCAAACTTTATAGAGTCTGTAATAATTGTGACTCTAATTATGGAAAGTGTTGTTATAAATCCACGAGTGTCCCCAGATTGTGTGATTTTCCTCCAAACTCTGCCTGCACCCGCAATGACAAGCTGCTGTGGGAGCTGAGAGGCGTGTAGCGATGACCAAGCAGACGGTTTTCTGGGAACCGAATCGAGCCTCATCCGGGGGAGTGGGGAGCCTTTTTCATCTGCAATCCCCTGAACTCCAAGCAGTACACTGATGTGGCTGGTCTCTGGTTTCAGTGGTTTTTACATTGTTCTTTTTTTTTTCTCACCCCTCAAAAAACAAGCTCCGACTGGAAAGGGATAGTGAGAACTGTTGCATTTGTTGCTTTTCCTTAAGATTGTTTAAAAAAAAAAAAAAACAGGGCAACCTTTTGCCCTGTTTTTTCTTTTCTTTTTTTAATGACAAAAATGATTATGATTGGAATTGCTTGTTTTTACTGTTTTGGAATTGTGGTGTATGAGTTGAGGCAGAGGGAAGGACATTATAAGAAAGAGACAGCATTGAAAACAGGGCCCTCACAATGCAGGCCTTGTACTGTGATTTGGTGTGTCCTCGCCGAGCTGAGCGGAGGAATGGAAAAGATTATCCGCAGGAATGTCTGGGGTGCCCTCAAACAGAGCGGGCCGCATGACTGGCCAATGGGAGCAAGGCTTCCATAGCGGCGGGCTAATTTTTTCCTGATGAACTCAGCCGCCTGCTTCACAATGCAGCCTGATTGCCAGGGCTGAGATCACATATGGTCTGTGTTTGGAGGGTCCAAATGACAGGACCAATCATGCCTGGAGAAAGAAGGGGGTTGGCGGGGGGCTTGGATGTTTATTAGTAACGCCCCCATCCCTCTTAGATGTAAATCAGAAATCTACCCAACTGTTCTATACTGTAATCTTGACACCATTCACCCATGAGGTTCATGGTTGTAGTCTTTATTGATCTCTCTATTATACCTAAAACCAGAAAGCATTTCTAGTTCAGTGCTACCAATGACTGATAACAATTTACATTTAATAAATAAAAATTCAGAAAGTGTGACATTTGCATTCAAAACCCTTGTACACCTAAATAAAATCCAGAACTGCCTGTTGCCGTTCTGTTTAGAGAACATTATTACCTCTGCTCTCCACAAATCTGTAAAGAAAGCCATTGTTGAATGAAAGTAAGAAGACCTACCAAGGGTTTGCCACAAGCCACTACATGAAAAACCACATGATTGAATGCTCAGATGAGACAAAAGTGTACCATTTGGTTTACGTTGGAGTGACTGAATCATGCTGTGGCGATGCTTCAGCATAAACAGAGAAGTGTTGGACTGAATAGAGGGCAATCAATTTTGCATGACATTCTGTTACAGGCTGACAAAGAGTTGGATGATGTTCACCTTCCAACAGGACAACAACCCCAAATATGTGGCCAGCGTTGCAGTATAATGGTTGAAATCAGAGAATATTCATTAGTTAGAATGAACCTGTCAAAGTCCAGTCCTAAATTTTACTGAGAATCAGTGGTAAGTCCTGAAAAGTTTTTGTTTATAGAATCTCTCCTTTCAATTTGAATGAACATGAGCTCTTGTTAGGGGTGGATTTGGATTGTTCGATATTGCCCAATCAGTTCAGTACGCTTGTGTACCCAATGAATATAGCTGTGTTCTACCTGAACACATGTTTATTTGCGGAACTCAGAGGGAACACGAATTGTTTATCATGCAGCTACTGTAAAAAAAAAAGAAAGATGGACCAAACCAGAACTTTGTCAGCAGACATATCCTTTAACAGCAATAAGGTCCGTAACATGCTCTGCACTGAAATGAATGACTCACCTGAAATAATGTCAAACTTATTGGAAACATCACTGATAAATAAAAGCCAATATCCACATAGCAGCATCCAATCAGCCCAAACTCCTTACAAACTACAAATTGGTGGAATCTCTGCTGATGAGAAGTGGTTTTCCGAGCAGCTGCCCATGCTGCATTCAAGTACAATTAGAAAAGTAGGTTGTCAAATATCAGCACAACTCCAATCTAATTTAAGAATGTTTTGTGGAATATGTGCAATTATTATTTCAATATTTCTAAACATTGGCACTGACTGTTTTCAAGTGGTTATAGTGTTTTCTACTCTGGCTGTGTCTGCCTGTACTATCTTATTTATTGTTAGAAATCCCATCAAATCTCCAGTCAGGTATATACTTTAAACTTTTTAAAGCTATAGAATTTCAGGAATTAAAGTGGAGGAAGTCAGAAATATAATTCATGTTTTTTATTCAGGTGTATCAAAAATCTGTCGCACCTTGACTTTAAAACTCCAAATACACACCAAACTGTGATTTTTGTGTACTCTCATACCCCTAGTTATTTAGCCAAAAAGAATGGGCCTATAATTGCAGTTAAATTATGAACGCCATGAAACATTTTCCTCACACAAACGTTTGCCACATTAAATCCCAGAAAATACATTGAAGTTTGTGGTCAAAACTTTACAAAAGATTGACCATCTTATGGGTATAAAAACATCTCTAACTGCACTTGATTTTAGTGTTTTCCAAATAATGGCAGCATCAATGCAACTAGATTATTTCTGCCTGGCAGGAACCCTTTTTGTTTTTGTCCACCAGATGAAACAACATACAAGGAAAGTGACAGGGCTCAAGCTTTCACTGGTAATGTATGCTAATGTGTCCACTTTTTTAGCAGTTTCTGTTTCTATCTAGCTTTTTAGGATCAGCAGTGCAACAATAAGCCATGTGCTGGGCCTCTGGAGAAAAGCAGCATGTGTTTTGTAGACCTTGTGGTCACGCAGCGGGGTTTAAAACCAGCAGTTGAGGTGAAAATAGTGTGAAGGAAGCTAAAGAGAGCAGTTCAGTGGGTAATGGAGGGGGCCTACGTCAGGTTAAAGTGGGTCCTCATGTTTCCCATCGCGGGGTCCCGCAGAGGTGAAGAGGGTCACACAGAGGGGCCTCATTATCCTCAGCGTGCTCCGGGCTCCCTGCACTATAATTGGCTGGCCAAAGTCCACGCTCTCCCAGGCTGCTTCCTGCTAGGTCAGGAGCCAAAGATGCTGGAGTACACCACGCTGCTGTTTACTTTAGCTGGCCTCCATTCATCACAACACAGAGGAGATATTTTTAATGTGCGACTAGAGACATTTATCTCAAGCAGCCGCGCACTAATCTGAGGTTTTAAAAGCAGTTTACTTTAAGACGGAGAACTGGAGTTTGTCAAGACAAGAGAGCACGTTTAATTGGCTGCTTAAATTTTTGTTGAAGTAATTGCTTACCATGAGTTTGTTTTTTATGTGACAGTTTTAAATTCTTTGAATATATTTTAACAGAAACTGGGTGAAAGCAAGAGGTTTACATAACTAAAAAGATGCAATCACAAACATTAAAAATTTGACTAGATAATTGATAGCCCAGACTTACAGACTTATTATAAAGTGCTTCTGGTAAAATTTGATAATGTCAAAACATGTTAAAAAAGCAAGCCATTTGATCAATAATGAACTCATAAATATTATGGGTTTGTGTGAAACCATACCTTGTTTTAATTTAGGGTTTTACTTAAGAAAAATAAAATTAAGCAAAAATGATATGGTTTTCATAGGTTATATAACTATTTAAATCTAACCTAAAGTGTACAAAAACACACACAACCTATTCCACACAGTTTGTATTTATTACAACTCCGAAAATGAGAAAACTCAGTGAAAATCAAATTACATCCTTGCAGGATCTAAGAACTTAAGACACAATCAGCTAATTTCTGCTACAACAATGTGTGTTTGATTTAATTTATTGATTACTATCTATAAAAACAAAAGTTTTGGCATTTCACTGGTCTAGACTGCACCACGCAATGCGCTTCAGCAATGTCCCTGGAGGAGCAATTTTAACCCATCCATCTACTAAGGATTTTAAGGGTATTTCCAAATAACTTTATCTTCGTCATTATATATTTAAAAACATTCTTTACTAGTAGAAAACACTTAAACAGTGTACAATCATTCCTTGATGGAACATCCAAGTAGTTTTATCCAAATAAAACCATATTTAACTGTGCATTGCTCCTAGAAAAGACATAAAAAAAGTTCCTTCTACAATTTAACAGCCTCAATTAGCATGTTAGATGTTTATAACCGCCCTTTACAAAAAGTCTGGACACCTTTTGTTGCTTTTGTGTGAGAGTAACCACCATTAAACCTATTTTCTCTAAAATGAAATTTGGCAGCACAACTTTTCTAATTAAAATGTTTAGCGATAATGGCCTGTTTGATGAAAATTACACAACATATCAAATATTGTATATAAACAGTGTTCTGGGATAATGCTATGTTCGGCAGCCATGGTTTAGTCATTCCAAACAATCACGGTGGTGGAGGTCTAATGACTTGGCCAGACCTGAGCTCTGGTCCTCATGGCATGATTTTAAAATGCTTGTACGTTTTTTTAAACATTAAGAGACCAAACATATGGTGAGAAAAGATTACAAAGATAACAGGTTTGGTCAGTGTGGTGTCACATGGCAAAGACGAGGCACCACACATACAGATTACGATTGCTAACATTCCCAGATCATACAGGATATCTCGCCAAACTTTACAAGCTCAGACATGACTTTGAAGTAAATAAAATTGGCAGACATGTAGGAAGGTAGTATAAATGCTTCCAAAGCATATCACTGCCTGTCACCTCGCCTTCTGATTCTCTACATGTCACATTCAACTTCCTTTTGACACTCGACACACACACCAGTATTGGATCAAGTCAATCCAACACATTGAATCTCCCCGCTTTGTGATCAAGGAGGTTCAGACGTCTTTTCGAGCAAACCAGAACACACCACACACAGCAACAGTATCTGTTGCGGCTATCCTAAGAGCCATCTTGATAATCGGGATGTCCTTACGATGTACGGAAAGGTAGAATCCGGTCTCAAATCTGCTTAATTGGTAAATGGACTGCATTTGCAGAGCACTTTTTCAGGCAGAGGACCACAAAGTGCTTTACACTACATCCCCCCAATTCACACACACATTGTCACATGGTTGGTGGTGAGCTACATGAGGAGCCCAAGTCACGCCCTTTGGTTTTACAAAAGATCTGCATTTTTTAGGGGTGCACCGATCCGACTTTTTCAGTCCCGATACCAATGCCTAGATTTTGTGTATCTGCGGATATCTGATACTAATCCGATACTATTATTGAATTAATAAAATATATAACTTCCACCTTATACCTTTCTTGAAGAGATTAAAGGCATAATACTTTACTAACTAAACATGACTATATATGAAATTACCACAAAAATAAAATTTCAAGTGAAAAATTAACCTTTTTTTGTGAATTTATTGCAGATTTTCCACACTTTGAGTATTGGTTCATGGTATCGGTTAAGTTTAACCGTTATCGATACATGTATATTAGATTACATTAGGTTCTTCCTTACTTTTTTTGTTCCATTACTGTATCTCTCTCCCTCTTACCCATTCCCAGCATAAACCTTCAGGTTGCTGTAGCATTAGCTCAAAAGACTCAGGGGTTTTTGCAGAATGTTGAATGTTTGTTTTGTTTTGCTCGCTTGTATTTTTTCATGTACCCCTTCTGTCAAACAGAAATGTAGGAAAAAAGAATATAAATTGTCCAGGCCATGGACTATCCTGATGTGACATAGTCCTTGGGGGCTAGCTGCCACTGCAGCAGCCAGGATGCATCTGCAGAGGTGGAGGTCCTTGCGCTGGTAGACTATATGGCAGCCATCCACGGTGGGTCAGTGGAAATCAGAGCGACTAAGCCTTTGATAACTCTCTGAGCCTTTAATCCCCTAGCAGCGGCATCACAGTGAAATGCTACCTCATTGTTACAGCTCAATCCCTGTGGAAAAGCAGAAGAGCAGGCAACTAGGGACACAGGGCGGGAAGTAGTGGCTCACAGGAAGGAGTCACATCTCTACTGTCTCACAGTCATTATTATCTCCTCAGTGTAAACGAGGGTGGTAGAAACTAGGGGTTGGATTTGATCAAAACTTTTTGGAGGCTTTTGAAAGGAATAAGCCAGAGTACTGCAAAGGTAGCAACATTTAAATGTATATTATCCTACGAAAAGCATAAATTAAAGTCTGATGAAGTATAGAGAGAAATAAAAATATATACTGTAATTTGTTGAGTTTTTCTTTATTCAGAAAGTAAAATACATCTGCTGTTGTATTTCTTGCAAATTTTTAGGTTGTAATTTATTCGTTCAGAGGCAGTCTGCGCAGATGAGGTGATTTACTATTGTTTCACTTATACCAGCGTTCCTGTGCGTTTCCAGATTATCCTGACTTGAGTGAGATAAATTTTTGAGTGAGTGAGATTAACAGTACACTGTGTGAGGAAAAATATGAAGAAATAAATACATTTTTTTAAAATTAAAAACCATTAATTAAACATGAATAAGAAAGTTTTCGTTCTCCAGGCCTATTGTTGCATTACACCGAACGGTATGTAAATTACAAGAAAGGCGGTTGGGTTCCTCTGGACTGTACAGGCAAATTCACCGAAGGCATGAATATAAACGAGGACGTAGATTTCAAGCTAGATATCTCACTCCCGACTCAGCTTTAGGCTTTGGTAGAAAACTCCAGAAAAAGCCTGCAGTGTCACTGCATCCTTTCCGGCTACTTGGACCTAACGCTAAGCACCCTGTTTACATCAGTGAAGCTGACTAAGTGTTGAAGGACACTGGCCTCATCTAAACACTGATAAACACTGGAGCAGAGAATATGAGAGGACTACATGTGTGTCAGATAAGCGCAACAGTTGAAAGGATGGCTCAGGCAGCCGCTGCATGGGTCTTTGCAAGCAACTCAAACTCTTTGTTTGCACATTAATTTGCTGCAGGCTGGGATAAATATAGCAAATGTATGTGACACAAAAATATTTTCTCAAAATGATATAATGCAAAACAGGTTAAGATTTTGAGAGCTTTCAATTCATTATGGTTTTTCTTTTGTTTTCCTTTGTTTGTAAAAATGATTGGAAAAAAAACTTTACATTGTGCATCTGGTTTAAAAGCAACAGTAGGGCTAAATATTTAGACAAGGTCAAACGAAAGGAAGAGATTAATGTTTATAATTTATACGACCAAATAAATCTTAATTTCTTTTTAAAAAATGTATTTCCTGTTGTTCTGCTTTTCTTTAAGTAACAATGCTTTGCTGTAGTTGTAAAACAAGAAAACAAGAGAAGAATCCAATACTATTTTCCTTTCCTTCCAAACATTTTAATTGTATTTGATGTTTTTTACATTTTCACATAACATTTTGGAGATAGACTGATGCATTGTCCAAACATAGTCTGGTATTTTACAAAACAGATATTTTTCTACGATTTAGCCTATCATCCTCAAGCAAACTAATTTTACGGCACCAAAGTGAAGATTTGTAAATTCTCCGTTTAAGCATTTGCCTGTGAACAGAGATAACTGTGATTTTAGGTTTCGGAACATCACTGTCCGTGATTTTAAAACTTATTCACACCATGGTTGAAAGGTCATGTTGAGCTTAATCATGTCACTTAGGTCGTTTTCTTACACTTGATAGTCTGGTGGACTCAGTTTGACTGGGGACCAAAATTGCAATATTTGTCTTTTTTTAGTTGGTGCGTTTCACTTTCATACTGCACTTTATGAAGCGAACCGGACTTTTTGAGCAACGTATTTACCTCCTCATGTGGGGAGGGGCTACACCAAGAAGCACTGAACACGGGGACACTCCTTGTTCTTCATGAAATATAAATAAACATGCCGGTTTTAGGATTGCTATGTTGTCTTTGGCAAATGTTCCAAATAAATATGTTGCAGCAATGGGCTCAGCATGAACAGAGAACGAAGCAGAGTTTTTGCACTGTTGAATACCCTACATTACTTCACTTCCTGCTTTTGGAGCATCCTCTGACCCGTTTGGCATTCGCATATATAATTGAACTAGAGGAGAGTTCACTTTAACTGAGCCGAGAGCTAGTTTTTTAGATGGACCAAAGTTTCCTTTCTTTTGTCTGCATCAGAGTTTGATTGCGCATACTCATCTCCCAATGTGAAGCAAACTGTCTGTGCAAGCGAATTAGATTTCGATTAAAGCAAAGCAAACATAGCCAGTATGGATATTTCTATTCCACTTTAAAAAAACACTAAGCCTCTGAACTGAATACACCTCTTTTTTCAGTAATATATATATATAGTAAAACCTTAAATTTATTTCTGTCTCTTTTCAGGGATATCATTGTTTTTGAATCTATCTTCTAAGAGAATGGAAGATCATTGATTTTAATATGTTAAGGTTTATTTAATGGGGCTGGCTTTTGAAGCTTGAATATTATTAAGAGGCCTTAAGGTCAGATAGAGCTGTCAACACTCGAACCATTTGAATGGCAAGTAATTGGTGCAAATGTACGGATTATTAGAGTTAAATGCTTAAAGATGGGTTAGTCTACAAGTTTATGGCATAAAAATGGTATTACGTTTCCAGAAAAAAGTGTTACATGGCTTAATATTTACTATAGATTGTCATTGTTTGCAAGACCAAGCACTAAGCCTAAATTGATGTTTGGTGTGTGTCCTGCTGAACGACCCCAGATCGCTAATTAGATATTTTAAATGAACACTGGGATTCACAAATTGTGAGGCTAATATAATGGTTGTTTTTCAGAATTGCCCTCTAAATATATTATCCCCAAAATGATCATACCTCAACATTTTGTGATGCCTGTAAACCAAAAGAATCGAACCAGAGCACCTTTGATTCACTTGCTAGCTGGAACAGGTATTCTGGCAAAGTACTAGAGACTTCTCATGGATTTTTTTCAATAACATCTTTCTTCTCAGCACTTTCCTATAAAGGCCACATTACTGACAAGGCATATATATCACACTTTAAGCAACAAGGCAATATAAGTAATAGTTGTCCATAGTTGTTTTATATCCTAACCCTGCTTTAAACTTCTCCACAACTAACCTACCATACCAATCTGAAACTCAGTCTGGTTGCCATCATCTCCAGCTCACCCATTGCGCACTGTGGTCAGATGCTTCTGTCCATGTCAGTTGGAATCTGAAAGGGAACGGCAGCTGCACATCGTCAAACTTTATGTGTCCCCTCTGCTTTAAAGCGGGGAGATGCAGGGTGAGAGAAAAACACAGGCAGTAAGAGATGTTGAGGCATAGAGGAAGGGTGGTGAGTGCGGAGGGTTGGCTGTTGGTATTTTGATGCTAAAGTGATTTGACACGCTTGGCATTATAGCTGGCTTGGTGGTGGGGGGAGAGAGAAACTGTGCAGCAGAGCGCTTGATCTGAATGTCACAATCGCCGATCTCATAGAGAGGAAGGTCAGAAAAAAGCAACTGCCACCCCACCTCAAATGGGGTCCACCCTTTTGCTCGTCCCAAAAAGGACAAATCTAAGAGTTTAGAGGCATGGCGAAGGACGAAGGGTCAAAGATACATGTGGTCATCAGTGTGGTGAGCGGACGCAGGATGAGTCCTTACCTCCCAATATCGCATGCCTCAGCTGCACAGCAACAGGCCCACCAGAGTGTGCTAATGCAGGCCAGTACATGCTGGGATGTGAGAGCTGGAAGTGTTTGCAACTCCCACATGCTTTCTCCTCAGAGAGGCACTTCTTGAGGTGCGCGGAGAAAACGAGGGTGGGAGTGATGGTAATGCAGAGGCTAATGGAAATGTCTTGTTGGGACTCTGCGTTGTACTACGAAGCCATCCGCCCTTCAACCAATGTGCACTGTGGCCCTAGTGACAACATTTAGGATGTAGGACCTGTTTTACCAAACAAACATAACAACAGCTCAGATGCAGTAGGTTTCCAGATCTCAAACATGAAGAACACAGTTGTTCAAGTGCAGAGTGAAATCTTACATTTGTTGGAAGGATACCCTGAGCCAGGTTCTCACAACCTCATCCATTTTAGCATTTTTAATCTTCCTGTCACCTGCCAGTGAAAAGATTTTAACCTGCAAGAGTAAGTAGTAATTTCTAAAAGATTACAAAGAGAACAAGTAAAACATTACATTGCACAGGTCGGAAAACAGGTTAGGCCAAATTAACAAAAATGGTAAAGTTAGCTCTAAACTGGGTGTCACAGGTGTTAGAAAACAATAAAGATAAACTCCATCACCACCACACCACCCTTAGGTCGGTGTTGATTTGGGATTATTTTGCAGCTCAGATAACCTTCTTGAAATTAGACAGTGGAGCTCTGCCTACTTGTATTTCAGTTTTTGCAAATTTTTCTGCACACTGCTTTCTGTAAAGATAAAATGACTTTTTCACAATTTCACACTGTATTAGGTGACTGAAGATGTCTTGTATTTCGTACTGGAGATTTTGAACCACTACTTCCCATAATTGAATTACATTATCTACTATATGGCATTCAGTCGTAAATTTTTAGACTAATCATATCTCGCCCATTAGAGGAGTCATAGCTAATAAGGTGCAATAGTGTGATGGACTGGCAACCTGTCCAGGGTGTACCCCGCCTCTCGCCCGTTGACAGCTGGAGATAGGCACCAGCCCCCCCGTGACCCATTAAGGATTAAGCGGTTAAGAAAATGGATGGATGGATGGAGTGTGACAAGATTTGCAATATATTAGAAATATTTTAGTTTTAACTTGGCCCACTATCACTCTGGGTGCGGTTAGACTGGGGGGCTACTGTTGCAGAGAGCTGACCTTTAGCACCTGCCCAAGCACCCACTTTAGTCAATATGACTGTGATCGACAAGTAACTGTGGGAGAAAAAAAAAGCACAACAATTGCCACAAAGGGATGGTGTCCAAAAATCCATTACAGTCACAGATATTGAGCTTAATTGATAGCATGGTTGTGCATCACAGACTTTGAAATGTGATGGGGGAGGGGTTGATGATGATACACTGTAGAGTAAATGTCCATATTACCATAATTTTCATGGGCAGATGGTTTAGGAGGTAAGGTGCGGTTCAGTTAACCAGACCTTTAGGACTCACAGGATTTCCTCCGTCCAAAATATTTCATATAATGACAGAGGTATAACAATGACATGACATGAAAAGATTAATATAAGTCCATAGGAATTTTATGACTGAAATATTGTCATGTTTATTTTCCCACTGAACAAGTGTGAAAAATGAAAAAGCATTCTTTAGTTATGGTTATCTTCCTTATTTAGAGCAAAAAGTACAATTCATTACAAAGTGATTCACTCTTATTAAACCTTTTCACATTTTTTTATGTTACGACAAACTAACAATTTTGTAGACAAACACAAAGTTCGCCGTACTTGTAAAATGGAGGGAAACTGATAAAGGTTTTCAATGGCTTTTAATGTAGATTCTGTTTATATTTAGCCCCTATTACTTTTTCCTCCATGAATAAAATCAACCACACTGCGTTCAGAAGTGTGAAATCATGTGCTTGGGGCATAGTGCATGATTTTTTTTGTCAGATCATACTTCCGAATTTGAATTTGGAGAAAGTCAATTGGCTGGAAGAATTTGGTACAAACATTTTTAAGTGCAAGATGGGTTGAGTTGGGTGAGTCTATACATTTTAGGAAGAACCCAACCTGACCTCAGTAAAAATTAAATAAATGCAACCAGGTAGTGTGAACTGATAGCTGGTTTAACTGCAAATCCCGACAGCCAATGAAAATAGAAGCTTGGAGATGGTAACAGCTGTTAGCCAACATTTGTTTTTTAAAGCTTTATTTGTAACAATGCAACATTATGAACATAAATGCACTGTGCATAGTACAGCCTATCATCTAATCAACTACATAAATGTTCATGTGTCCAAGAGTAAAACAAAAAACAGTCAAGAATATCGAATGTCTACTTATGACTTAAGCTGACCATATTTAAATTGCTTTGCTCTTTAGAATGAACCTATCTAAATTGTATACAATTATGCATCTTAGTTCATCTGAATTTACTAAATCCAACATCCTAGTGCATTATAAATATGTTAACACTCTTAGGCAAAGACTGGTTCATCCCTGGGACAAAACACTCAAACACAACCTCGGGTATGTGGTATATGCACAGCAATGCAATGAGGAATGTTTAGAGCTGTACGTTAGTGAAACTACACAGAAGCTACACAAAAGAAGTATAAGCAAAAAAGAATACAGTCAACACTATCTGAACTCTGCGTTCCCACCATAAAGCTTGGCAGTAGCTGCATCATGCTGTGGGAATGCTTATCTTCAGCAGAGACAAGAAAGCTGCAAAAGACTTGACATTAGGGCTGGATGATAATTCGATAGCAATATATATCGATCGATAGACGTGTGGTGTGATACAAAAAAAAGGGGTTGATAAAAAAGTTCGATACAAAAAAATAATCTTCCCCTCATTTTTTTCATTATAGCCTATGAGGTAGCTTAATATAACAGTCATTACTTACTCCAATCCAATCATTAACACCGACCCACGCAGCTCTGTTAGCCAACCCTCTCTCCTTTTAAACTACAAAAAGGATTATATGATTTGAGCTGAATCAAAAAATGTTGATAGTCCCTAAGCGAACCATCACTGTAACTTTGCCGTGGTCAGATGTCATAGCTAGGGAGCAGCGGAGGAAGTTGTTCCAGATAAATGTTTTAGTGGCTCAGTTAAAGGCTGCGTCCCACTATGAACCGATCCTTGACGCACTAAAACATTAAACGTAGTGATAATAAACCAAATATAATACTACGGTCAGTTGTCTTAAGCAGGATAATTATCGATATCAATCAATATGACTATTCCTTTATCGATATGCTCTTTTTCTGTATCGTCCAGCCCTACTTGACACCTTAGTGAGTAAAGTGGCAGGACCCCTCCATCTGATTTGTTTTTCAGTCTCTGGATGTGTGAACCCCAAAACAATTACAGCTTGATTTGCAGCTGAATTATTTTCTATACAATACAGATTCAGGGAGGCTAAACACAAAAATACTTTTTCATAGTTCTTTTTGCAATAACTTGTGTATCTTTTTCCTTCTACTTTACAAATATACTATATTACTAAATTGACGGTGAAATAGCAGAAAGTGAAACATTTCTTTTGGAGGACATAAACTAGAGTGGTGTCAATGAGATCACCTGGATTAGTGGTAGTGACAGACATTTTTCCTCTTTCCTGACACCTTTCATGTGCCATGGGACTGTCTTCCTCTCTCATCATCTCACCAATCTTGTTTGCCCCCCCTTCCACACGGCCCCTTGAGTCTGCGAGACTTAATCATTTATGTGTCAGTTTTGCACTCAATGTCATAAATGCAAAAAAAAAAAGAAGAATTGAGCTAAAAACTAAAGCTCTCGATTCACCTCCCCATCTACATTCCGACCCCACCTATAATTGTAAGACAAGGATCATGGCTGAAAGAGCGAGGGCCCAGACACAAGTGGCTTAAATGAGCTTCCTCTGAAAGGTGGCTGGACACCGCATTTGAGAAAGGGTGAGGAGCTCCATCACCTAAGTAGATCTGCTTTTCAGCATACATTATATTAAACAATTGACCCATTCACACACGCATTCATACACTGATAGTGGTGAGCTACATTGGAGCCACAACTGCCCTCGAGTGCACCGACAGAAACACCAGGCACTTTGACCACCACAAGCAGGAGATGCAGGTGAAGTGTCTTGCCCAATGACTGGCCCCGTTACACGGTTAAAGGACGAATATCTACCACGTTGGCCATGGTCATCCCATGGTTGATGTATGGATGTATCTGCAAAGACTCATTGGGTTTGGGTTTGTTCTCCGACATCAGAACAAGAGCCTTATGTCAAAAAAACAAAAAGCCTCAGTTTCAGTCTGTAGATGGTTATCCTTTGCGCTTTTTTTTTTCTTAGTTCTAGATTTCAAAGACTGTGTGAATCTTTGTCCTGTTGCCAGCTGTATTTATTTACAACACAGCCGAGCAAGTAATGCAAGCAACAGCCATAACCTCACCACTGCATCCACAGCGACTCTTGTTTTGGCTTTTTATCCGTGATTTGGTTTTCACCCCCCTATGCGGTCATCGGGATGTGATTGAACATCTATGGCAGCAGCTGCCTGTAACCAGAGCTGATAATGAGCGTGAATTTGTGTTTATTTAACACCCATAGCTTGCCATCTGTTTTGTGTACTGTGATACACGGACCAGCCACGTGTGCCTTGCGTCTGATGATTACACAACATGGGACCCAGGCTGGCTTGGTGATGGCAGCGTCTCATCTGACACCAGCTCCCTGCCAGTTCCATTATTCAGACTTTACATGGGGGCGCGATGCCTAAACTGAAACAAGACATGCAGACAGATATTATCAAGTGTCAAACACACTTGCAACACAGAGAGAAAGAGACATATGCATACATAAAGTGTCAATTTGTGCACACATTCTGACGGTCATGCATTTGCGCACGACACCCTAAAGAGATGCAATGAACCGAAGCCGAAGAACAGTCAGAGGGCGAAGGTGTGTGGTGATGTAGTTTTGTTCAATACAACTGGAACACTATGTGTTTATCTGCCTCCATCTGTCAGCCACAGTTGCAGAGGTTAAAGGAGAATTTAGAACAAACAGATCTATTATCACTGATGGTGCCTGGGCGTTATGTGGTAATTAAGCATTTGTCGAGGTTTTTTTTTTTTTACCCGTTCACATAATCATTATTTGGGAACTTGACACATTTATTGTGTGGGAGGGAGAAAATAATGCTTAAGTAGAGCCGCTCTGAAGGTTACATAATGATCATAACACCATTCTCTGAGAAGCATGCTTAAACATTGTTTATAGCGTAGTTTACGACTCTCTGTTCTGCATGACTAATCATGTCTTTGATGCTATCTGAAAAGAGCGATGGGAAGTTGACTTTGGACTGATTTAATGGTTGTGAAAACACCTGATTGATCTTTTATCTTAACTCTGGCTACATTTGAGTCAGCAGAACCCGAATGAGATAGATAGATATACATAAAACCTTATGCAACCTGTGGATGTTTGCTTTCTTCCATCTTTTTTTTTTTTTTTACAGAGATAATAGTAAAATATTTTCAGCATCTTTGCAAATGTGGCTTTGGCACAACGTCGAGTAGCTTTCTACAGCAAGTTGAGAGGCTGACATGTCAGAAGGGAGACATGTAAAATGGATCTCTGGCCTTTAAAGATTTATCCAGATGAAAATATAATGAGGAGTTTAATAATAAAAAAAGCAAAAAAATCTGTGTGCTGTTGAAATATAGATGAGGGGAGTCAAGTCTGATGACACAGCTGTTTGTGTTCACACATTTACCTCCTCGTGTGTCCTCATATTGATACAAGTGTTGGAGAGAAAGCAGGAGCTTGTCTAAAAGCCTAACAATTCATGTCTGAATGCAGAACTTAATTTGTTATGAAAGTGTTACTTTTCAGATTTGTTCAGCTTTGTTGATTTATATTGATTCCAGTGCCAATTCGCAGCAAACCAAGTAGTCAATACCAAGTTTAGACCCCTTTTCCTTCAGTTACTGCCTCAATGTAATGGGGCAAGGAGGCCATCAGCCTTTGGTTGTGTGAAAGACCAGGACGCTTCAATAGCAGCCTGCAGCTATTCTTCACTGTGTCAAGTCTTTCTCAATTGGGTTCAAGTCAGGCCAGTTTTCTGACCAATCAAGTACAGTAAACCCATGTTCATTTAAACAGGTTTGGGTACTTTTGATAGTGTATAGGTAGGTGCCAAGTTCACTATCAGCCAGGTGCTTGCTGGAAAATGAAGTCAGAATCTCCATAAAGCTCGTCTGCAGAAGGAACCATGAAGTGCTCCAAAATGTCCTGGTAGATGTCTGCGTTAAATAGTAGAGATAGATTAATGTAAGCCAGGTAAAGATCCGGAGCCGGTCGCGGCTTACCGCCGCGGAAGAAATGTGCCCCACAGGGGCCAGCCTGCGCCGGAGAGAGGTCCCTCAAGGGGATCCTCCCGCACAGTGCGGCCGCCCATTACCTGCCGGGTTGAATCCCCCGGGCAGACTGTGCGGACCCCACCCGTTTATCTCTTAAACGTTTCTCGCCCTCTTCAACTCTGTCCTCTCAGTTCTGTCTATTTTTCCTTAAGATAGTTGTCGACTATCGGTCTCGTGCCGGTATTTAGCCTTAGATGGAGTTTACCACCCACTTTGGGCTGCATTCTCAAACAACCCGACTCCGAGAAGACCCCGGCATGACGGGGGCCGTTACCGGCCCTACACCGTCCACGGGTCAGGAGGACTCAGACAGAGTGTTGGTAGCCAGGTCTCCTAGTAGCTAGGAGACAGGTTAATGTTAGTAGCTATGCTGCTTTAGGCTAGGCTGTTGGAGGACATTATTAGGGTCTGTTCCTACTTTCTCTCCTACTTCTCCCCAACTGCATGATGTGCTGTCAATTCAAGCACTAACCTGTTTTCTATTATAGTAGGTGCTCCGGATTAGCCCTGCTTGACGACCCTGACTAAGATGGCATTGCAGTGACGGAAAATTCTCCACGTCCTGCAACAAACTTGTGCATCAGTTCTATTGCTCTTTCTGTGTCTCTGTTATGTATTCTCCAAGCCACAGACGGTCGCGGCAGATAACCGCTTGTGCTGAGCCTGGTTCTGCCGGAGGTTTCTTCCTGTTAAAAGGGAGTTTTTCCTTCCCACTGTCGCTGCATGCTTGCTCAGTATGAGGGATTGCTGAGAATTCCACGACGCAATCTTCTGTGGTTCTGTAATTTCTACACTTAACATTGTATTGTAATAACTCTTTTTGTAAAGTGCCTTGAGATGACATCTGTTGTGAAATGGCGCTAAATAAATAAACTGAATTGAATTGAATTGAATTGAATAAAGCACAGTGGATGACTTGGCTCTCTAAATCAACACAGACTGAGGACACTTCATCGTGGACTTTAAGCATCTATGTGTACTAGCATATAGTGTGTGTTTGCTAGATTGTGATTTTAATCCTTACAAAAAAAGTCAGTTACATTCAAATTGTATCAGACATTTATGAGAAGTCTTACATGCGAATATTAGATCTGAAATGTAACTGTTGTCCGAGATCAAACATTTAAGGAGAGAATTTTATTGGAGGCCTCAAGGCATCTTGTGGATAATGACAAAGACAACCACAAAACATCTACATGGCCACCTGTCCCCTGGAGAAGGTTTGTGACTGATCAGAGTGACATGTAAGCAGTGGAAAAAGGAGTATACAAACCATCTAACAGACATCAGCTGACATGCAAAGAAAACAAAACAAAAACAGCAGGAAAACATATATTTACTACAGTGGAACAAATACTGAGAGATTACTGCTGGTACCTTGTCATAAACACTGGTAGGAAGGATTTCGTTGAATGAATGAGGAAAAATCTGACATAGCCAAAACTGAAGTTTTTAAAAGCCACATGTGGTGAAGCAGAAGATGAGGCTTTTTCTAAGCTTAGGATGTTAGTCAAAGTGTTCTTCCACAATGCAATAAAATGCAGTTTGATGAGAAGACAACATGGATGCTCTCTATAAAAGTCTAATGTTTTGTCTTGTAGTTTTTATTGTGCACCAAGCTGCACTTAGGAGTCTGAATGATGCAGGCAGCTTCTCTTTCTTCTTTGAGCTCTATCTGAAGAGAGGGTCCATGTGGGTGTGTTCCACCCTTCCTGAATAATTAATTGGATGCTAATTTGTATGTCAAGAATGTGTGCTTGTGTCCAGCTGACAGTGTGAGTTTATTTTTATTAGGGATGCAAAAATATCAGCATTCATATCAGCTGTTTGCATTTTTTTACTTATCAGTATTAGTTAAATAATAATAAAATAAGGATCCCCAACACCTTTGGAAGAATAATCAGCAGACTGACTGGATATCCAACGTACTACATCTTCCCGAAAGTCAAACATTGTTCTGATGGTGTGCAGATTTGGGGCTTACTTATCCTTTTGGAGTTGGAAGTGTTGCCATAAGTGATGTAACCATTAATTCTGCTCACAACCTAAAAAAACCTGATAGAACGTCTCTGGCAATCAGTTCCTGAAGTTAAGCTAAACTAAACTTCAGGAAAAAATTTAACATTTAGGGTAGTCCAGTCAAAGTCTGAAATAAGACATGATTGAAATGCTTTGGCATGACCTTGAATGGGTTGTTAATGCTCACCCATATGGCTCAATTAAAACTGAGTAAAGAACAATTGGACAAAACTACATTGTCAGTTATCATACATGTTGCCCCAAATGCCATTGCCATTTGCGGCAAGATTACATGTAAGGGCTATGGTCGAGTACGTCAGAGGTCCATCAGAGTCTCTGTGGTGCGTTGTGTGCGTTGGCTCTGTCAACTTTTCAAGCGTTACTTGCGTTGCAAGCGGCAACGTAGCAAACGCAAGCAACGCAGAAGTTCAGTTAGCTGAACTTTTGACGCACTTGACCCAGTGCGTCAACCAATCATGTTCAATACATGTTCAGCACCTGTAGTTGATGTCATGGTAGGATATTTGAGCTCCAATGTGGCCTAGAAGATCGTAAAATTGGGCACGGGACAAACGGACGTAGTGCTGAAAGCGAACCTCATCCATAAGCAGCTCCTGGAGCAAATGGTTAAACTCCCCAAACTCAGAACGCATCTGGAGAATGGGCGGTGATGCCCCCGATATCAACGTTGTCTAGCTTTATCTAGCAAATAAAGCCAAGTCACTCTCTCGTTACGATCCGGCATGGTTCAGAGCGTACGGCAACAGAGGAAGCCGCGCCCCACATACTCTTTTTTGCTCAGAAGCCCGCATTGCAAACCTCGACGTACATGCGTCAAACTACATGCGTTGGGTCCGTTGCTTGACGCAGACAAACTGTGCGGTGTGAATGCACCATTAGGCTTGGGAGGCAAATACTTTTTTTTTTTTCATTTAGGATCAGGTGTGTTTATCTAGTAAATGAAATCATTATATTTTTTATAATAGTAATTTATGTCTAATAGGAACATTTAAACAGAATAGATAATGTGAGCAAATACATGTATTTGTCAGGCACAACCTAAACCACACAACTGTATATCTCTTAATCCCATCTGTGGCTTTACATTTTTTGGCAAAAATTAGCATTAAAGAGTTTAAATTAAATGTACGGGTGCATTTCAAACTAACTAAAATGTTCTAAGAGGAGTTTTATGTGTTTAAAGTTTCACATCTTTAAGTGCAGCTTAAGAAAAGTAAAGAATATAATGAACTTGTTTTTTACCATTACGCTTTCAGAAGCTGTATATTTGCTAATCTTGCATTTGTTGCTAGATACCTATAAGTGAAATTTCATTTTTTTCATCTTGGACCTTATTTTTAGCATTTATTAAATTTATTTACTCACCCAGTCAAGTTTGGAGCGACTTGGAGTCCTTCGGAAGAAGTTTCCAGTCATGATGAGAGTATACACGTATAACGGGAGTGAATAGGGGCAGGGAATTTGCTGTCTGTAATAAGGCATCATCAGCCCCAAAACTCCTTCATTTAACTAATGTTTTGTATTAATTGTGGCTCCAAACTTGTCTTGGTGAGTAAATGAACGTAATAAATCATAAAAATAAGGTCCAGGTAAAAAAATTAAACAACTTTCCCCTTAAGAAGAAATAGCCATATTTCAATTTCTTTATCAATTCCTCTTTTCTTCATGCAATTACTTCCAAACCATGTTTCTGTAGATATCTTTTATCTGAAGCGAAGATATTTTGCCTTCAGTTGAGAGTCCGCTTAAACTGTTCATTGTATGATACTGTGCTGTTGATGAGGCATTTATCTTCAGGTTTTCTGAGAGAAAGTGGAAACAACGTTTAAAAAAGGCATGTTATTCCTCTGTAGTTAATGTTTGTTGCACTTTTTCAGCCCTTGGCGAAAGGCCTGATTTATGTGTGAGGGATTGTAGTTGAGCTGGAGCATCATGAATCACCTGCAGCATCAATCTTGTGACCATACTCTTGCCCTCTATCACCTCTAGGGTTCAAAGGTTGTCTGTTAAGCTTCTTTCCCGTCTGAACTCAAACCTCCTTCTCAAAAAGTTGTGAATTGGCTCTCTATTAGTAGTGAGCAGGATGTTTGTTCCAGTGTTGAGTGTTTTTGAACAACTGTGGAGATGCAGTGTAGAAATGTTGTGTGGGTACTCGCAACACCTAAAGTTTGTCACATTTTGTCTTGTTACGACAAATGCTGATGCACTTAGGTACTCAGCCTGACAGTACATGTTGTGCATCTACTGAACAGAGAGGACATTGTTTTCAAATGTTTTTATGAGTAAAAATCAATAGACTACCATGCAGGTTTGTTTAGCACCCTTTACTCTGATATACCTAAAAATCCAGTACAACTAACTGCTTTCAATAGTCTCTTTATTAGCAAGTAGAATATAACAGCTTGTACTTTAATCTCAGCATAAATCCAGTAGTCCCTTGCAGCGCTTGGAGGTTTGTTAGAGAACATTAGAGAAAAAAAACCTAATGAAAACAAAGTACCACAATGTTGGGTTATAAAAGGTTTTAGGTTCTAAAACAATAGTATAATCTTTGAAAAACTCATAAACTATTGCTTAACTAATCATCTGAAAATTGGGAAAGGTATGACACACAAGTGGGAGAATCTGTAGACATGTTAAGCCTTTATCAAAGGGTGAATAATCAAAGACAAAGAAGGCGGGATGAGGTTCTCTGGTCAGGTAAGATCTAAAGGTACAGTTTTACTGTGCATGCAAAAATCTATCAAAAAGGTTTTATAAGACTGCACATCCATCCAAACATACCTTTTCCACAGGGAAATATGTTTGTGGCAGGATCATACTGCCAGGATAATTTTCATGAGAAGGGACAGATAAAGTGATCAAAGTTAATGTGAGTCCTTCCAGTGGGTCGAAAAAAACTCATAGCCAGAGTTACCATCAAAGCATATTAATGAGTTAATGGCCTAGTCAGTGTCAGCTCCTAACTAAATTATGGATGTATTGCAATATTTGAAAATTCCGGCAAGTAGTCAATTTTAATCTCTTCATGGTGACTAAATTAAAAGATAGCTCCAATTGCAGGGAAAGTTAGTTCTATAAACTAGAGGAAGGGGGTTGAAATACAACAGCATACGGAACTCTTCAGATTTTTGTTTCTAACAAATCAAAAACGTCATTTTCCAGCCACTTGACATTAACGTACCTAAACATAAACTAACGTATTGAAGTTGGTGGTTACTATGAGTATGAACTGGAGTTATAATTATGCTTGTTAAATGTACTTCACATTGTATTTAAAAGGCATCTGAACTTTCCTCTACAGCTGTTTCATTGTGATTCTGAAATATTAGTGTTATTTCAACAGTATCACTTCAGATTCTTTTTAATTCGTTTCTTCTCAAAGCAACTAATCAGTGACACTACAGGATTATTCTATTTGATTCAGTTTATTTATATAGTGTCTCTTTTTTCATCTCTTTTTTCACAAAAAAGTAATTTCAACATAATCAGATATACATTCCAGTTGATCTTACATACTAAAGTAAGTTGGGATGTTAAGTAAGTCAGTAATCCGATCAGTTTAAAAGTTCTCTATCTATGGAAATTCAACCAATTACATCGAGTCATTGAGTTGCAGTATTCACTCCTCCTGGACCAACATGTAGCAATAGTAAATCTGCCTGCATTGTCAAGTTATTACGCTGTGATCCCTCATACTGAGCATGCATGTGGTGAGAGTGGAGAGCAAAAAAAAAACCTTTAACAGGAAGAAACCTCCAACAGAACCAGAATGGTTTGAGATGTAGGAGTACTTTCTATTTAAAAAAAACCCCCATAAAACTCCTATTTGAAATAACAGTAAATGACTGTTGATTAAAAAAAATGAAGTGGCCTCTATAGAAACATGATTCTTCTTCTGGAGTGTCATTGTTAAAAATGTTTTAAAACTCAATCATGTGATGCCTTCCTCACAATGCTCTCTGCCCTCTGCATTTAACCTCTAACCTGTAGATCCTTTTTCCTCTCACCTGCTGTCGCTAATCTGCTTGTCAGAAAAGCACTTTTGTGCTTGACTCATGACCACAGGGGCGGCTTTGGATCTCGTTTAATGCTTTGGTGTCTAACAGGCGAGTTGTGAAAGGCCCGGATCTGCTGCCTACAGCGAGTCCATTAGCAAACTTGTTCCAAAATGTTTTTCCTTACTTTCTGCTGCCCTCCCACTTTCTCTTCCCTTCTCCGTCTTCTCTTTCCCTCTCCTGGCAATATCCCTGAGGTATGGCAGGGGGGGAATTGAAAGAGTTCAAGGAGGATAAAAAAAATACAGCAAGAGAGAGATGAGATATTCTACAGGGGATTGTGGGAACCTACTGATAAAGGCTTGCATCTTAATCCATCCTAAGGCCTGTCTTACGGTGTACTGTGAGCTTTTATGTGATCATTAGGACTGTGTGCTCATATGCAAGTCCACGCATGCGCTTCAGGCACTTAAGTGTTTGTGTGTGACTTTACGTATTTGATATGTTAATGTTGTCTTTTTGTGCATTCACTGATGCAGCAGGCTCGGCCCGTTTGAATCTCTTATTTCAAGTCTCCTTAAGATCCTTAGATATCTCTTGCAGAAACACGACACACCTGTTCACTCTTGCAGCACTCCTTCACACTGTGAGTTCCTAATAGCTTGTTTTGAGGCTAATAAGTATATTAAAAACACTAATTAATATGTCTCGATTCTCCCTCTAATTCACCGCACATGGTAGGGATTTCTCCCCCCTCCCCACCATCACTCTCCGAGGTTATGCCTTTGGCTCCCCAGTTCCTCCTTGAGCTTTAGTGGAATTTGGCTGATGTGCTCTGCAGGGAGGAGAAGAGGGAGGTGCTCATCTTGTTTCAGTGCTTTATGAGGCGGACGTGTATGTCTGTAATTGCGGTTATGGGTGATTAAACTCTCGATGCCCCTCAGGATCCCCAGCCAGCTATCAGTCAGCGTCAGGCCTTGTCGCGCGGTGCACAGACTGCTTCAATCGAGTGTGTGGCGGATGATGCTTGGTGCCGGTCAGCGATGTATTCCACAGTGCTGATGCAACCTTTATGCTTAGAATCAGAGTGAAATTGTGGATTTGTTTTTGGTATCTGAATTGTTTTCCATCTATCTTGAATATACATGCAGGTGAAAAGAGGGCGTCTGGGTAGCTTCGTCTAACTATAAATGCTTTGTGCCAAATATTTAACCTGTCTATGAACAAGCTTAACATTCAAATTTTTAAAAGAATTACTTCAGTTCTGTAGTGCCTAGGCAAACAGGTTCAGGACATACTGAGATGGATAAACTTTAGAGCAATCACTGTCTTTTTTTTAACAGAAATAAAATGCAAGCTGAAAAGAGGTAAACAGAAGGACACCTGAGTTATTGGACCAGGATTGCTTTCCATAAGATAGAAAACTAAACGTGGCAAACAATGACACTGAACATAATAATGCCATCAACATGACAGTCAACTATAATGACACAGCTAAACACAGAAGAACAAGGCCATACTTATGTCTAAGAAATAATAGGTAGAATAGCCAAAATTAATGGAAATATCAGTGGCTCCATTCACTTAAGAGACATAACTAAACTCAATATCTACAAACAGCTAAAGCAGAATATTATTTAAGCAAAAACTGTAATTTTTTGAGAAAAAATACAGCTATATGAATAAAGCACTTAATTGCCTTGCCTAGAGACACTAAAATCTGACCTTCATGGATAGAGCACACTCTTATCTCAGTATATTTTAGTTTGAAAGTGTATGGGGAAGTGTATTTTAACAATTGTGGAATCGTCAAGTAGGAATGAAAATTAGGATTACCGCCTGACTGCATGGCTTGCACACAGCAGACACTGAGATTGCACCATTGAGTGACAATATCAAGATTATTTTAGCCGAAAAACAGCTAAGCAAAGGTTTGTTGCTTTTTTTTTTTTATTTGGCGTCACATTAGCTGTTTCCTGTTAAAAAAAGATGTCTCTGTGATGAACTGTGCTTGATTTATTTGTCAGTTAAAAATTAAATTCAGGGTTGCTCTTTGTGCACTCATTTCAACATGATTATGTACAATGCTTGTTGGTTTTGGGTAGGTATCTCTCTTTAAAATGTATGCTATTAAGCATCAGCTTAACCACTTGGTGTAATTGGTGAGATACTTATGCCTTTCTGTGTGGGATCTGTGTGTTTATGAAAGATCTATGGTTTATCCCCAGGGCAACGAATGACCGCTGGAGTCTTGTCCTGCTCGCACACCCCCATTGGCAAGGGGATGGCTTCTCTCAGCAGTAGGCCTGACAGAAGCCAGGCTTCTGAGCTTCACCTATCGTTTCGATGAAGGTTTAAGAAAACAGTCAAGCGTGTGTGTGGTAAAAAGGAGTTGAGCCTTTGTGTGAGAGTTATCTGTTAGTGACCTCCTCCCATTAATTTGCTGACTTGGCAGAGCCCTTCTTTTGAATTTGGATGTTTTCTCTTCTCCGTCGCCCCTTCTCGTTGCAGTACTCTAGGAGGCAGCTTGGTGGGGAGAAAAGTTAATTCCACACCCTCCTCACCCACAAGAAAATCTGTTAGTCATGGCAGAAGGATCCTGAAGGGGAGGACCGCAGGGTCACGGGGGCAGGAAATACAACTCATGTGAAGCAAAGAAAAAGACAGAAAAGTTAAGAAAAACAGGGGAGGAATTAGAAGCGAAAAGAAGATTAAAGTGAAGAAACAACTCCTGTTTCTTCATATCTGTTAAGTCTTTTCTAGACCTGACTGAGACAAATTGTCCAGGTCAGCTCAAGCCAGCCTCACTGTGTAGAAGGCTTAGTTTGTGGAAGCTGGGGGTTGATTAATGTTTGATAGTCCACATAGACCTGCAGTGGCATTGTTGTTCACTGTCACACTGCCACATTAAAAAAATAAATAAAAATACAATTGACTTATCCTTCCTTTCCCTCCATGAAAAATCTGTTTACCATTATCCTCTGGGTTTGTTAAGGCTGCAACACTTTGTGCTTATTATTATTTTAGATGCTGCGGAATTCTGAATTGCTGTGAAAATAAAATCAAATTACTTTTTTGCATTTTAGCCAATTTAAGTGCAGCTAGTGTCAAAACAATTATACGGGCATATCCTATTCTTTCTGTTTTTCAAGTATTCTTGTCTACTTTTTCCTTTTAGATTTACAAAGATAAAAAAAAATCCCCCTTGACTTAGTGGAAAATCCCTGCTGAAGTTCCTATTTGAAAGTCTTGCTGGACAGCATGTGTTTTTTGGAGAGCCGCCAGTTAAAATGCAAGAGAGGGGAAGTCAGCAGACTGGCTCTCTTCTGTTCACTGTTGGTCAGATTGACTATGTCAGGCCAGGCCTTTGAGGCCTGGGATCCAGGTGGTCTGTTCTCCGTGGCATCCCTCCCCCCATACACCCACTCTCCCTTCCTTTCACCCCGGCCCACAAACACGCCTGGCATCAGTGGCTTCCCTCTTAGAGCGTCGGGGTCTGCGATCCGCCAATTACGAAGCCCTGCAGCTATGGTCACATCGTTGTGAGCCAATGAACAACACCTGCTTCTTCTGCAGAAGGGGCCGTCAATGCCAATTATGACCACAACTTTATTTGAGCTGTCTTGAAGCCAATCCATACACATAAGTGTGTGCATCCAAGACCAGCAAGAAATACAAGCTAAAAAAAAAAAGGAATTTTAATGCCAACGAAAAATTAGCTCCAAAAATATAACTTTCTCGGCACAAATGTCTCTGCAAATGTGTCCTTCAGCCTTGCATCAATGGAAAAAAAAACATGCTGCAGCAATGCCCCCTTTGATATGACTGAAAGAGCATTGTTCAGTGGTGAGACTGCGGAAGAATGAGAGATGTTCTGTCGGTTTAATACTGTTAAACACTTTCATGTGTATGAACAGCTGGTAATGTTGGATATTAGGGCTGAACGATTTTGGAAAATAATCTAATTGCGATTTTTTTTCTTCAATATTGCGATTGTGATTTATTGTGCCATTATTTTTGTGGGGCTTTTGTCATGCATTTTTTAATTAATGCAATCAAAAATATTGTGTATTATAAACAGATTTTTATACATATTTTTTTCTATTCCATAAGATTATTTACTTATTTTAAAACAAAGGCAAATATTAACAACTTTATCTTTTAATCATCACACTCGATGGTCATCGGCGTCGTTCTGCAATCAAGGTTTTCTTCCTTTTGATCCCAGCTAGTAATTCCCTCCGGCTGCAAAGTTTTCCTAAAATGTGTGTGTGAGATTGAATCCTAGCTTATTCATCATGGTTAACAAAACATACTTATGGATATAAAACCCGTTATATTTCAGTGTGCCGTTTTTTTATGTTCGTAAGGAGCGATTCTTTCAAACAGCTCGGTCAGCGATCCCTGTCGGCTGGAAGTTTGTTTACTGGAAATTGAAACACAGGTGGCGGTTATTTTAGCCGTGCAACTCTAATATATGGTGGTGTGATGTTTTTAGGTGTTAAAGGTTCGTACTGTAGCCTATCTTGTGAGGCGGCAACAATACCAAGACGGGTTCTGCATAATACTTGGCGTTGCGCAGCATCAACGTTTTCATAGCAGATATAATTTCTCACAACTGATGTACTGTTCCTCTTTGGTACTAACTATTGTGCAGTGTTGGATTCTGTTAAGCTTTTGGTCATTTTATAACTGGTTAAAGTGCAGAGTTTCCTTCTCTCCCTGCGTTGTTTGCAAGTCACGTGACTTTAGCAGATATGTTTACACCAAGTCAAATCGCAGCCTTTGCGATTAGGAAATCGCATTTTACCAAATCACGATTTAATTGCAAATGCAATTAATCGTTCAGCCCTAGTGGATATTCTTGGATTAGACAAAAGACTTTGCTTGCCTCATTGGCTTTTTTTGTTATAAGTACTATATTAAAGGCGCTTCTGAGCTATTACAGTGTTTTAATTTATGTATAAATCTTAAATCCTATTTCTTTCCATTTAAGCTGATTCTGATTCTGTACACTGACAAACAAATAAACACACCCAAAAAATGTCCAAGGCTTTTCATAACTGCTTTTTCCCTGCAGTCCTTTAATTCAGTGGTATGCTTCTCAAATGCATCACACCTTACCTTTAAGATGAAGACATGTTGTGATCGAGCTACTGTAGAATACCAAGTCCTGTCCCAATTATGCTTATTGCGTCTCATGAAATTTTTCTGAATAGTGCACGCATATTGGGATTGAGGGGCAGTACAAGGCACATTAGATTGTATGTCATTTCTTTTTTTTATTTAAGGCTTAATTTACCATACATTTTAATTATTTGTGAGTTCTCCCATGTAGTCAGACAATTATTGACCTGATTTACAAGATAATAGGGCATGCATGGTTTTCAATTTAAGTTTTAAGCATTCAGTGATGGAGGTGAGTGTAGCATTTACTTTGAAAGCAAAGCACAGCATGTCCATAAATATTTTCGTTATATTTTCTTTTTTTCTTTTTCTTTGTCGGAGTCTAACAAATATGTGGTATTTAAAACCTTAGTGTTGGAATATGACATGCTGAAGTGTTGTTTTGTGTTGTGAGTAAAGACATGGGGAACTTTAAGACAACCACCTGTGTTTGAATATCTGAGTTTTCCCAATATAACAATCAAACATACCAGGCCACATTTTTTATATCTGAAAAAGGATATATTTAAATGTTTATTTATTCTTGTGTTCCTATTTCACCATTGAGAATCTGCCTCAAACTCCTAAAAAAAAAAAAATTCTGGGTCTTAACAACTATCAAGAGGATACAGTATCAGTCAGTGGTTCTGTTTAAGACCTAAGCCTGGAGAAGGATCCTACTCCCCAGGTGTTTTTTGTTGCATGTGATGTCAGCCACATTTACCAAAGTGAAGCAACGGGTCTTCATAATGAAAGAAAACACAAAATTGTTTGAAAAACACAAACAGAGGGAGTTATGGAAGGAGGGAGGCAGGCTGCGAGGTTTCGGAACCGGCAGGTATCTGTAGAGTGGAGGGAGAAAGCTGGCAGCGCTCACACCAGCGTGTCTTCCTTGAACATGAAAGGGTTGCTGCACCCGAACTGGGATTATCCTCCACCTCTGGGGAGTCCCTTCGATGAACAGTGAAGGCAATGGGAAAGATGTGGAAAGAAATGGAAGGAAACAGGAGTGGAAGAGAAGAAGAGTGAGGGAAAATTAAATGTGAGAGCTCGAGTGCCAGGGAGAGATGAAGACGAATAAATCTGCGGGCTCTCTTCCACATTAATGCCAGCTCCACTTAAGGTCCTAGTGATGCAAACAATGCCTCAGTCAACCACCTTTGTGTTGTCGTTTCTTTCTCCAGCCCACTAAAGTGTATAGCCTGCTACTGACTGTCCTGTTGATGATTTCTGAATTTTGATATCAAACAGAATTGCTTCCCCCAGAAAAGATACCATCAGATTAAAAAGATATCACTGCAAAAAGTCCTTTTCTACAGACAGCTGTTGATCACAGCCATAAACCTAACCATATTTTATTGAAATTTTAGGTGATAGACAAACTCAGAGTAGTACATAACTGTGAACTGAAAAAAAGAAAATGTGCGAAAAAACATCCTACCCTAAAGGATGGTGTGTGTTTGTATTTGACCACCTTTACTTTAAAATACGTCATCAATAGAATACAACTACAAACCTATAAACAGGCAAACAGAGCAACGATAAAAAAACGACAATCAAGAGGTAAATTGTAACTCTGGAGGAGCTGCAGAAATCCTGGTGGAAGAATTTGGTGAGACAACTGTTAGTCTAGAAATCTACTTGTAGGTGCAGGAAAACTGTATACAAATGCATTCCACATATTTCATCGTTTTCTTTTTTTTAAACAACTGAAAATATAAACACTAGTTTATGTTAGTCTGTCAAATATAAATCAAGGGGATAATAGTTTATAGTTATACTGTAAAAATGTGAAGTCCAATTGTGAAAAATGGGAAAATGTGTGAAACCCCTTAATGTCAAGTCAACAAACTGAAGGGGTGGATGGAGGCGTGGGAGTGCTAAGGTCTGGCCACATCAGTCAGTTGAACTATATTTTCCTGATTTTGTTTACTCATCTTGGATGCGGCATGCCTCCGATCCTGCGCTTCTCCCTGGGAGGATTTTCTTTTTTTTGTTATTATTGTTAGAAGTTAGTGCACTGATCCAAAATACACTCCACACAGTGACAACCACGGTCATGCATACGCACACTCCTTGGGATGTCTAACCCCGTGCATTTCCATCCGGCCTCTGCGAGCCTCTTCCTACAGCACGTACGCACATACTTTCCCATTCCCATCTCATTCCCCTCCCAACCCCAGATTGCAGATTCTCCATTTGGGATTCTTTACAGCCAAACAACCACTTTACAAGTTGTCATTTAAAAATAATGACAAAAAAGGGTAAAATGGAATAAAAAAGGATATGTGGTGTAATGTTCTCATAAAAAAAAACTTTTTTAACTGTTTCTGATGTTCATCAAAACCTTAATGTAATCAAGTTCCTTTTGTCTCAAATGCCAGAACTTGACATGACTCTCATCCTGTAAATCGCATGAAACCCTGTGAAAGTTTGTATGAAACAGCAGTGACTATCTAAATGCGTGTGCTTCCCACTATGTTTCTAGATCTCAGGGGAAGAGTCCCTTATTCTCTGACAACATGCGCCTTGGGCTCATTCTGTGTAAGTGCTGACTTATGGCATTGACTGTGAAGAAATAACAGTCTTTCCACATAACCCTATCCTGTCTGATCATTTCCTTATCACTTTTAAACTTACTCTAATGGATCATATCAAACCTGAAAGAAAACTTCATTATACCAGAAAGTTATCAGACAACGCTGTAGCAAATTTTAAAGAAGCTCTTCCAACTTTAATTTCCTCAGTTTATAAATGCAGAACAGAAAACAGTGATTTAACTCGTGACCCCTCACAACTTGACATTTTAGTTCATAGCGTTAATTCCTCCCTGCGTCGGGCAATAGACAAAGTTGCCCCCTTGAAAAGGAAGGTGGCTAGCCATAGAAGATTAACTCCCTGGTTTAATTTAGAGCTACGTACCCTAAAGCAGAATGTTAGAAAACTAGAGAGAAAATGGCGCTCCACGCATTTACATGATTCCTTTTTAATATGGAAAAATAGTTTATTGCTATATAAAAAGAGCCTTCACACAGCTAGAACAGCATATTATTCATCTTTAATCGAGGAGAATAAAAATAATCCTAGGTTTCTTTTTAATACAGTTGCCAAACTCACACAGGATCATAGCTCTATCGAGCCAACCATTCCCCAAGCTCTAAGCAGTGACGACTTCATGCAATTCTTTATAAATAAAATAGACTCCATAAAGAATAAGATAATTGGGAACCTTCCCAATATGCTTGCTTCCTCCTTAGTTAATGAGGCAGCCTCAAAAATGGTGGAACCTAATATATGCTTAAACTGCTTTAATGCAGCCGAACTTTGTGATGTACTAAAATTATTAGCTTCATCTAAACCTTCAACTTGCGTTTTAGACCCAATCCCAACTAAACTCTTAAAAGAAGTTTTCCCTCTGATCGCTGCTCCAATTTTAAATATAATGAATCTATCCTTAGTCAATGGATATGTACCACAGGAGTTTAAGATTGCTGTAATTAAACCTCTACTTAAGAAACCCTCTCTTGATCAAAACGACTTAATTAACTATAGACCGATATCTAATCTTCCCTTCTTATCTAAAATTCTTGAGAAAATAGTTGCACACCAGATATGTGAGCATTTAAACAATAATGAGCTGTTTGAGAAGTTTCAGTCAGGCTTTAGAGCTCATCACAGCACTGAAACAGCTCTGGTGAAGGTTACTAATGATATTCTCATAGCCTCAGACAATGGACTGGTGACCATTCTGGTCCTGTTAGATCTCAGTGCTGCCTTTGACACTGTTGACCACAATATTCTCATAGAAAGGCTTCAAAGTGTCGGTATAATAGGAACAGCACTAGGTTGGTTTAAATCTTATTTGTCTAACAGATTTCAGTTTGTTCAGGTAAACAATAGATCTTCCTCAACCTCAATAGTTACTTGCGGAGTACCACAGGGTTCAGTGCTTGGGCCGATTCTCTTTACTATATATATGCTTCCTATTGGTAAAATAATTAGGCAGCATGGGATAAAATTCCATAGTTACGCAGATGATACACAGCTATATCTATCCATTAATCCTGATGAATCCAATCAGTTAGGTAGACTACAGGCATGTCTGGAAGACATAAAAACTTGGATGACTCTAAACTTCTTGCTTCTAAATTCTGATAAAACAGAAGTTGTCGTCTTTGGACCAGAAGCTCTGAAAAAGAAACTACTTAGTCAGCCCCTTCACCTGGACGGCATTAAATTAGCCTCCAGTAATAAAGCAAAAAACCTCGGTGTCATTTTTGACCAAGATATGTCATTTAGAACTCACATTAAAGAAGTCTGTAGGATTTCCATTTTTCACCTTAGGAATATTGCAAAAATTAGAACCATCCTGTCCAGGACTGATGCTGAAAAACTAGTCCATGCATTTGTTACTTCAAGGCTGGATTACTGTAACTGTCTATTATCAGGTAGTCCACAGAATACAATTAAAAGTCTTCAGTTAGTTCAAAATGCTGCTGCTAGGATTCTGATGAATATTAAAAGAAGAGATCACATTTCCCCTGTTTTAGCTTCTCTTCACTGGCTCCCAGTAAAATCTAGAATAGAATTCAAGATCCTCCTTCTGACATATAAAGCCCTTAATAATCTAGCTCCATCATACATAAGAGACCTGATTGTTCCATATGTTCCTAACAGAGACCTTCGCTCTCAGACTGCAGGTTTACTGGTAGTTCCTAGGATTTCTAAAAGTAGAATGGGTGGCAGATCTTTCAGCTATCAGGCTCCCCTCCTATGGAACCGGCTCCCAGGGTTGGTTCGTGAAGCAGACAATTTGTCTATCTTTAAAACTAGGCTAAAAACTTTCCTCTTTGACAAAGCTTACAGTTAGAGATATGTTTATAGGTAGTTAGAGTCAGGTCAGACAGGTAGATAGGAAGAGACAGGTTAATGTTAGTAGTCAGGCAGAGTGTCAAAAGTTAGGAAGAGATAGGAAGAGGTAGAGTAGCTAGGTAGAGATAGATTAATGTAAGCCAGGTAAAGATCCGGAGCCGGTCGCGGCTTACCGCCGCGGAAGAAATGTGCCCCACAGGGGCCAGCCAGCGCCGGAGAGAGGTCCCTCAAGGGGATCCTCCCGCACAGTGCGGCCGCCCATTACCTGCCGGGTTGAATCCCCCGGGCAGACTGTGCGGACCCCACCCGTTTATCTCTTAAACGTTTCTCGCCCTCTTCAACTCTGTCCTCTCAGTTCTGTCTATTTTTCCTTAAGATAGTTGTCGACTATCGGTCTCGTGCCGGTATTTAGCCTTAGATGGAGTTTACCACCCACTTTGGGCTGCATTCTCAAACAACCCGACTCCGAGAAGACCCCGGCATGACGGGGGCCGTTACCGGCCCTACACCGTCCACGGGTCAGGAGGACTCAGACAGAGTGTTGGTAGCCAGGTCTCCTAGTAGCTAGGAGACAGGTTAATGTTAGTAGCTATGCTGCTTTAGGCTAGGCTGTTGGAGGACATTATTAGGGTCTGTTCCTACTTTCTCTCCTACTTCTCCCCAACTGCATGATGTGCTGTCAATTCAAGCACTAACCTGTTTTCTATTATAGTAGGTGCTCCGGATTAGCCCTGCTTGACGACCCTGACTAAGATGGCATTGCAGTGACGGAAAATTCTCCACGTCCTGCAACAAACTTCTGCATCAGTTCTATTGCTCTTTCTGTGTCTCTGTTATGTATTCTCCAAGCCACAGACGGTCGCGGCAGATAACCGCTTGTGCTGAGCCTGGTTCTGCCGGAGGTTTCTTCCTGTTAAAAGGGAGTTTTTCCTTCCCACTGTCGCTGCATGCTTGCTCAGTATGAGGGATTGCTGAGAATTCCACGACGCAATCTTCTGTGGTTCTGTAATTTCTACACTTAACATTGTATTGTAATAACTCTTTTTGTAAAGTGCCTTGAGATGACATCTGTTGTGAAATGGCGCTATATAAATAAACTGAATTGAATTGAATTGAATTCGAAGTCTTTCATACAATCAAGTATTCACAATAAGTCAAGTCAGGTCTACTTCATTTATTAAAAAAATTTGGTGCGACTATCATAAACAGTGTATTTTAAAGTAAAACTAAAGATACTGATCGTTCAAAATTGAAACCAAATCAAAATAGTAATATATGCATTCCAGTGTTTAATAAAACAAATCAGTTTTGGTTTGGTTGCATTAAGAAAGATCTGATTGTGGATTTATTTTGGAGGTGATGAAATTCAGTTTCTTTAATGAAAAATCACATCTTTTTCTTAAATTAAGATCACAATCTAAATCTGTTTCGTGCATAATCTCAACAGTCAACCAGCAGTAGAATAAAATAAGGATAAATTAGATGTTTCTGAATATCGGACCGTACAAAATAGAGGTGTAACTACACACAAAGATCACAGTTTTGTACAGATTTGAGGTTTCAAAGTCATAGTTCAATATGTCTTCAGTGTACTTTAATAAAGAAAAATAAATACAAATGTGTATATGGCATTTTGTATTTTTCCTTGATCAGCATCAAACAAATATTTTTTTGATGCTTTCTTTTTTATTCATGTAATCAATTTGATATTATTTTTTCTATAATTTCCAAAAGTTGAAAGTATTACAGTGGAACTGGAGTAACTGGAGATTTGACTGGATATTTAAAGAATAACAAAATTGTACAAACAGAGATTACCAGAGTAGAAAACAATAAAACCACTCTAAAATTATATGTGTTAATGTTTCTAAATGTTTAAATAATAATTTCCCCATATTTGAGAATAAAACATGCTTAGGTCAAAGGATAAAACAAATACAAATAAAATTGCCTTGTCTTAAATTGAGTTGGAGTGGTTATGATATTTTGACAACCTAGTCTCCCAGCTGTACTTGAATGCAGCATGGGCAGCTGTTGGAAAATCCCTTCTCATCTGTGGACTTGTATTTTACACACAAAAAAAATAAGTTTGGGTTGATTGAATACTATGGGTGGTAGCCATTTGGAAGTCAGCTGGTTTAAGTGATGTTTCCATTCACCTTAACAATGTTTCAGGTGAGTCATTCAGTTCAGTTGAGAGCATAGTATGGACCTTATTGCTGTTGATATATAAGTCTGCTAACAAAGTTCGGTATATCTTTTTATCTCTACTTTAGCTGCATGAGAAACCATTAATGTTCCCCAAATAGCAGAGTTTTGTAACTCTGAGAGCCTTCTTTTTTATTTTGGTGCCCTTTTTTAAATTTGCCCTGTGGAACATTGCACTGCAATCTGAGTTCCGCACATAAACATTTTGTACTTGCTGAGGTAGAAAACAGCAGCTGTCATTTGGCACACTTGCATACTGGAGTGACTGGGTAGTACAGAAAAATCAGAATACACATACATGTAATGTTACATCCTTACTACAAAAATTTTTTTTAGGAATATTCTGGACAACAGAAATTTAACACAAATAAGGAAATCAGTTAGGTTCTTTGTAAGTTTAATATTTAACTGTACATAATTAGTGTACTAATGGTAAGATAGGATGCGCTGTATTTTAACAGCGCTAAACAAGAGATTGTGTGTGTTTAATAGAAAAGGCAAGAGTTTTGAGCCCTGTTGAGCACCGTGATCAATGTTGCCTTTTTTTGTCGTAATGAAGGATGAATGGTACGGTATCAAAAGCTGCACAGGGCCTAAGGAGAACAACAATAGAATGGATATTTCATCAAATCATTTATATCTTTGATTAGACCATGTTCTGTCCTGTTGGTAGTTCTAAACTCAGAATTGTTTGTAATCAAGTAAACTGTTAGTAGGCAATGTGTGCTGTTGCAAACATTGACTGTGCTACTTGGAGTAAGACATTTATATGTTTTTAATTGCTTCTTTTATACAAACCTAAGTGATCAAACAACCTCAGCCTCTTAGTAGCTAGTTAAATGGCAAATTATTCATGATGATGTTACCAGAGGGCAGAAATGTTTTAGTCAAATGAACACACACCTTTATATGATAAAAAAAAATAATTATTCCTCTAAGCTGTTATGCCAATGAATGCGTTGACTTACCTTTTTTCAGGACAGTCGCTGACTGTTCTGTTCAGAATGGTGACCTTGCAGTAAAATTAATGCTTAATTGAAACAGGGATTGCATTTCCATGCCCTGTTAAAATATTTGGCAAACCTAAACTATCTGGCAGCATTCGAATATGACAGTAATCCAAAGTAGGTATCAGATTGCTTCTCACTCCTGCTGAAAAGCAGCCAAGGTTGTGTTTTTTGCTTATGTTATTATTTCTTTGTTTAGGCTTGGCTGTGTGCTTTCAAATGCATTTCGGCAATGAACAGTGCAGATAAGGGTCTGTGTTATGATTTCTGTTTTTTGAGCTCAACCAAATAGGATGTTTGATGAGGCAGAGCTTCCTTGTAACCTTTCAGTCCTACATTTACAATAATCCAGAGAACAGAGCTGGGCTGGATATCTCAGAGGACCTCAGAGACATATATGCAATTTTTATTTTCTTGCATGAATGTAGACAAATTGGGTAAACCATTCAGATCACCTGCCAGACAGTTTTTAGCTCCCCTTTTAGCTTTCAAACAGGGCATTGACTCTATTGGAGCCCTAAAGCTGAGATATGGCATCAGATAGATAGACATCAGATAGAGTTCCTTCATGACCTCTTAAGTTTAAAAGAGGGCATTAATAGATTTCATGTCTTTGTCCCCTACATCCCTTAGATATTTGATTAGATCGAAATCTAGGGAACTTGGAAGAAATGTGAACCTTTCTTCATAATTTTTCTGTTAAAAGAAGCCACAGTAAGATGTCTGTAATGTAATGTAGTAATGTGTTGAAGTAACCCCTATATGAATGGTAGGACCCAAGATTTCATAGAATAATTTTCCTCAAAGCATCACACTACCTCTGCAGATTGTCTTATTGTTTCCCATAAAATATTACTCCTTTCTTCACACCACTTTCTTTGATTGGCTCCATGATGCAGTTCTGATAATCATTGTTGGCCCCTTTCAGCTGCAGTAAGTGGCTGCAGGAGTTCTTGGGTTGTATTGATGCACTCTAACCCCCCAAGTGCATTAATGCCATCCATCATGGTTGCTATCACAGTTTGGCCCTTGTCAGATCATTTGATTCAATTTCCAAATCCCATATCCACCTACTTCTGATTGATCAGTTTGAGGGCAAAATGTTCACTTGCTCCCTTTTGTGTGCCATCATCTCACAGATCTTATGAGGAAGAGATTATTAGGTCATTCAAAAAGCCTCACAAGCTTTAAGATCTTGGGAGTTTTCTTGCTACTTGCTTAGCTGTCGTTTTTTGAGAAGATTTGCAACATAATAATCTTCTCATAAAAGCTGCTCCACTCGTTGCATGGGTAATTATGGCTTCACGCATTGTCAGTTACTGCACAGGACATTAGCCACTGACCAAAGCACAGCTTGTGTAATAATTTGACCATGTTGGCTGTCCTTCATCCATATTCTGGATTTCCGGCCCATGGAAATAGTCGTTTTATCTACACGGAGGTTTGTCTTTTGGCTATTTTAGATTCATCACAGGAAGCGTGATCTCACTTTTTATTACAAAAAAGGCACATGTTTTCTGGGCTGATAAAGCGGTCCATTGTAGGTGGTGTGCCTTGTAGAGAACATTTTACAGCGCTGAGGCCATGTAAGTTGAGGATTGATGGACAGTAGTGTTGGGCATTCTTTAAATTTGGACGATTGCGATTCCTTGTTTCGATTCTGGTTCCAAATGATTCTCGATTCTGATTCTGTGAAGGGACAGGGTCTTTTATTAATTTTATTTTTATTTTTTTTGCATATTTTAAATTACCTACATTAAAATACAATACTTGTTTTGTAAACACTGCTATTTCATCTTAATCATTGTGTGTTGGTTCTACATGTGTGTACATTAAGCTTATTTATTTACTTGCACAGCTTCTTTCTTTGTTGTTGTTGTTGTATGTGTGTGTCATTTTCAATTGTATTTTTGAGTGCTGCTGCAACAAGAAAGTTTCCCTTATGATCCATCCATCCATCTATCCATTCATTCATCCGTCCGTCCGTCCGTCCATCCATCCATCCATAAGTAGACTGACTTGATGAAATAGTCATAACTATGGAATTGGAACATGGATTTTAATTCTAAAAACGTATGATTTTACTGTGAATTTCTCACAGGCTGTTATCAATGGACTTGGGGATATATATTACTAATTTTATTTTTGCAGTGGTAAAATTTTTACAGGAGAGCTTTATTTTTGAAAATCTCATGAAAACCAATTTCCAAACATCCTGAATGTCTGTCTGCAGAAATTTAAACATGGCAGCATGTGATCCCACTGCTGTGAAAGCCTGAATATTGAAAAAACAATTTAAACAATCAAGTCCAGATTGCCTGCAGGTAGGGCTGTGCAATATGGACACATTTTTATATCCCAATATAGCTCAGTTTATATCCCGATAATGATACACTTTAAGATATAGCAATTTTCTCTTAATTTATTTCATGAATAGTTTATAAAAAATTACAATGTGGAAATGCTGATTTAAGTCATAAATGACAATAACACACAGAAACATCATGTTGTGATCTCCTTCCATCTATGAGACCTATGGATATCAGTGATATTTTAGGAGCTCTACGCTCTGCCCTTGAATTAAACATATTTGAAAAGCATATAAATTTTGCCGCGATTGCGCAATAACGCTGACGGATTTTTCTTGGTTGCTATTCAGCACATTCCAATGGATGATCAATTCTTGAGCCCCACCCTAATGGACAGGTTTAAGCTTCATCCGTCAGAACGACTTAACTTCTAGAATTTTTTATTATTCAAAAGAGTTAATGTCTGCAAAGTGCATTCTTGTGTGACTGTATTTTAAAATGTTTCACTTCAGTTAGATTTTTCACAACAAGCTTCTTTGGATTTAATGGGAACAACCTTTTCCAGGTTAATGTATTCCTTAGAAATAACTTCTCTAAAGTTATTGCTGATGTCTTACCATCCTGGTATTGTGCTTCCACACACCTGTTTCCTCTAGACCAACAAACTGCCTTAACAATTTCTTGTAAAGACATTTATTATTACAATTCTTATTAGCAATCATTAAAGTGCATTTGACTAGTAACACCAGGCTGCTGCTTTTGCTCTTAAATCCTATAAAAGCAACAGATGTGCACTTTAGTTTTTCCATGACTTCATACTTCATGCCCAGTTATTGCTAGTGTTATGGAAGGAACGTGATGGGGCAATATATAACCCATTACATTTTCCATTATTGTTAAAAAATGAAAAAAAATATATATCCAACATAGCTTTTCTACATGCACGAATTCTCATCCTGATGATGTTTGTCTTTAAGTTTGTGAGCAGCGAAACTATACAATTAGTGTGCAGGCTGCTAAAATTAGCTCAGCCAGCTCTTTTGTTGCTTTATCCAAAAGCCAGTGCAGACTCAGAGCACCCTGGGAGATTTGGTGTATCACCTCTGAGCTAAAGAGAACAATTAGGCCATATCAACAGAGCAGAGTGTTGGCAGTCAAGTTCACAGTTAGCAATAGTGCCAATAATCTTTGGCTTAGCTGGCATCGAGCCACTGCAAGCTGCAGCTCCATGGCCTGTTCAGACACTTAAGAGTCACAGAGGGCACGGGCATGGCTCAGGAGCTGGCACTTTCATCTGCTTGCTTGCAGGGAAACGAAATGGAAAGAGAGGGGGGGGGGCACAAGAGACAGAAAAATGAAAAAGAAAAAGCAGTGGGAGGGAAAGAATTAAGTCTTTAATGAGGGCAGTTGTTTCAGCAGGCAAAAAGAATCGGGTTATATCAACATAGCGTATCAAACGATGGCTGTTAGTGGCCCACCTACTGCGAAATGATGGGTGGGCTGTTTGGGTTCTTTTCTGTCTTTTATCCAACATTAAGGCTTTTGTATGAGTTTGCCTTCACATTCTTTCTTTTAGTCTACAAGTTGGTTCATGGTGGAAGCACATAAGGGCTTTAACAGACATCCTGAGGGGGCTTTGGTATTTTTGATTAGAGCTGTCAGAAAGATATGCCTGATCAAATCTCATCAGGCGAAGAATTACAGTAACATCCACAACCTTCATCACCACTTGGATTTGTTTACTTTTCTTAATCCTTCTTGACTGTAATGAGGATTAAAAGTAAATAGGAAGACTTGTTCTTGGAGGGTGTTATTTTTTTTCTTTATTTTATAGAGCATTAAAGCAGAGACAACAAAATAAAGCCATGTTTTTATCAAGACTTACCTGTGAATTTATTCAAAAAGTCATTGTAATCTCCAAGCTGAAACTCCTTTCTATCCCAAGGTTCTTCTGTGCATTTTGTTCTCTGTCCATTCAGGTTGTGCATGTTTTTGCAGCTTTTTATTTTCACCAATAAATGTTTAAAAAAGTAGGATGTAGGGAAGAAACTGTAAATATTCCATTTAGTCAAACACTTTCAAAAATAAAGTTATTTTTGTGTGCCATTGATTGAAATTGTTGTGTAGAGTGTAAACAGGAAGTAAAACTGTCATGTATTGACTGACCCTGGGTGTTTCCCTTCTGCTAGCTCAATCATCATAAAGCTCATTCTGCATAATTGACAGTAATGTGGGTTTATATTGCAAGTTGAAATAATATGAGTGTAGTTTTATTGATCGCATAATATACTTTTATTAAGCAAGAAAACAGGTTGCTTCTCAAATGCAGGTTTCCACCAGAATATTTCACTAAAAGATTAAAAAGTGCATATCTGCCGTTTTGACAATATTTAAAATGCAGCTAGATTTCTTTACTTATAAAGAGCCTAAAGATTTTGAAAATGATTTATTTGAGCAGTTAAAAAGAGATTAATGAATGATTATTGATTAATGTAACTAAAAACAATAAAACAGTTCAACACTTAATAATTTGAATTTCCAAGTGACTTAAAAACTAGGGAAAAAGTGTGGATGCAAACGTGCTGACTCAAAGAAGAGATTAGTTAAGCACACAAAAAATTTAAGGATATGATGTGGAAAGAGGAGGAGTGGAATCTATTTATCTTTCTAAGGTCAAGATAGTTTAGAGGTTGGCTAGTAATGAAACTGCTCTTTTTTTAACGTTCTCATGCAGTTTAATTCAAAATACTCTGGGTTCAGAGCTATTTAGCATTTGTGGGTTGGTTGCATTGCTTTAACATCCAGTTTGGTGCAATATGCAACAAACCAACTAGTAGAGTTCATGCTTCTATTGGTCAGTGCTGTTTTTGCTGCAAAAAGAGGGGTCCACCTACTGGTAGGCGGGCGTTTATAATAGCGCCTGATCCACATTTGTGAATATTCTGCAATCTTGTTAAAGTAGAAATAAACCTTGTTTTTCCTCACTTTCACCTCATAAATATGCTCCACCTTACTGTTGCCTATCACTCTCCTTTTTCCCATCATTACTCCCTCCACTGTTCGTACACACACTCCCACTGTCCACAGAGTAAACACTTCAAACTCAGATATTTACACTCTATCTCCACTGAAGGGACCAGATTAGTCTGTTTATGCTGTGCCAAACAGTAGACGGACGGTTACCAGTAATGAGCACAGATGGATATGCACGCACAACATGTTGACTCTGCACATAGTTGGATGCTGACGATGACAAGGTGATGAATATTGGTCTAATTTTTTAAGCAAGCACCAACGGAGAGGGTAGATTGAAATCTCAGCCTACTGTTGTCATGGTGATACAGACGTCAAAACTAAAAACTCTGGAAAATGAAGCTGTTACTCAGACTATTGTGTTATTTTGAGAAGGTTTTTTATGCAACATAAACTGAATCTCTTGGGTCTTTTAGCCGCATCCACCCCCCTCTCTTTCCCCTTCTTCCTCTGAACACATCCGGAGAAATGCAAATGACTAACGTTTCATCCCGACTGTGCTGCGCTGTGTTGTGCCGTGCTGCTCTGCAAGCTTCTAAAAGTGACTCACCTGCGTCGCCTAAAATGTCCCTGTGAATATTAACAGTAACGGAAGCAAACATTGTGGTTTTCATCATGTTTTCTTCCTGTTGGAGCTAAATTTTGCCCATTACACTGCTGTGTGAAATGTAGTTTTGACTTATTGCTTACTTTTTATGCCCTAGTTAGGAACCCCCACCCCCCTGCATGGAGGGAAAACCGATTGTCCATATGAGGATCTGCATATGGCCCATTTGGATGTTTATCTGCATGTGTGTTGCTTTAGTGAAAATCCTGGAATCTCAGAGGAATGTGATGATTAGACAGAGAGGTATTAACCTAGATCTGTATGCATCAAGCTCAATCACACAAAATGCAAAGTACTGCGATCAGTGTCTATAGACGGTGAATTCCACTTATTTAAGCGCCTCGGTTTCAGAATGGCAGCTGGACACAAAGTGTGTGATTTGCAGGGATTTACAAAGTTGCTCTCTTGGTCTTTTCTTTGTTTCCTTTCTGCTGCATCCCACATATTCTCCATCAAACCGCTGCTGTTCCACAAGCAGATGGATAAAAGAGAAAGATAAGTTGGCCTTTGAGCAAAAAAGAATTGCATCTACTCAAGGTTATACATGTTTTTAGTCTACTTTTCCAAGTGACAAAAGTAGCTCATAGCAGCTGTATCTTCATCTTACTGCTGGTGACTAAGAGTTTCTTTTTTTTAAATAAAAACAACAAAGACACAGACATACTATTTTTGTTTTATTCTTTTGCTTTTGGTAGTTTAAACTATCACATAAACATTTTTTGCACCCTTCTTTTTAAAATGCATTGTCCTTTGCTGATGGCAAAGACAACCCCAGCTTATGGGCTAAATAGCAAATTCAGCCTTGGCTCTGCAGAATCTGTCTTTTAGTCTGAACAACAATTAACAATTATTTCTCGTTTTTAGTGCTAACGAGGTCAGCTGATCAAATATTTTTGCTGTCTTACATAAAAGCTTCACTTTTTTCATGTTTTTTACAAGTATTTACTGGGATTTTATGTATAGACTGAAACAAAGTCGTGCCTAACAGTTGCCTGAAAGGAAAATAGTTTAACCAGATTTGTGTAAATACAAATCTCAAAATTGTGACCAGCATTTAGTAAGTGCCTATTAAAACCACTTTTTTCTAATATTACAATGTCTTTGAATACTGGCAGGCAGTAGTTTTTATCCATTTTCCGAATTCTACTTTGCAAAATGGAAGAAGCTTACTCAGATTTGATTACATTTGGAATTCTTTCTACAATTTCTTAAGCCATGTACACACGTATTTGGTTGTTGTTGTTTTTCTACGAGGATTTTCCTCCACTTCTTTAAAAAAATATCTCCATCCACACATAACCGGATTAATGCTTTTTTCAGCACATTCATAGACGTGGCATACCTGTAGGGGCAGTAGTTCTCGCAAATCCTGTACGCTCAGAGTAACTTTCTGTCCTCTAACTTCAGTACGCAGCAGTAATGGAGCTTATAAAAGCAAGCGGGCAAAACAGGCTTTGACAATTGATGATGCCAACACAGCTCTGAGGGCATAAATGCTGTTTTTGAGAGTAAATATAGGTCTTATAAGTGATAGTTGGGCATTTTTTCTGTTTCAGATAGTAACTGTATGGCTCTTAAAACTCTGTTTTCTTCCATCCACAAGTAGATACTGAAAATGGAGAAAAAGCAAATCTTCACTTTGGCCAGAGTTTTTTATAAAGATAAAAAAGGCTGTAGATCTGAGCTTCTGAAGCAGAGCCTTCCACTGTGTTTTTAATGTATATTCATGTATATTTGGTGTTTAAACTAGTTATAAGCCAGTTATAAGCCTTTTTTGAGAAGGTCTGGAGTATTTACTGATTTTAGCTATTGGATATTGAATATATTGCCCAAATTTAGACAAGCAAAGCTGATTCAGCTGCAAATATTTCTAGAATGGAGAATTTATACTTGACTTGCTGAAAAGTTTGTAGCCTGCTGCAGTTTTTCTGCAGTAAAATTCGTGCCGTGTCATGGCTATCTTTTCCCTTTCATTCCAAGCAAACCAGATCCGCTTTGGGCAAGTGTCGTTTTCTTTCTGGAAAGTTGTCATTAATCACTATCACATCAGCTTCACTCTAGCCGAAGAATGTAAACAGGTTGTTTCCAGTGTAGGAAGAAATGCCACACGCTTCTCTTTCTCTTTGTATGTCAAAGGCTGTCTCTTTTTCATCTCGCTATCAGCTCTCATCTGCATTATCCATTTGAATTGGCAGCTTTCCTCCATGTAATCACAATCCAAAAAACGAACAAAAGAGCAAGGAAGGCAAGAGGGAGGGAATTATTGTTTAGAAACGGGAGATGCTTGAATGAAGCAGAGAGCCGATAAGTAGGAGAGCTCTTGTCTGTGCCTGCCAGGAAGATTGGGCCCTAATTTGCTTATTTGTAGCTGTCACTTTTGCTTTAATGTGCCCAGCGATCTGGAGTAATTGACAGGCAGCAGCTAGAGGCGACAAAGACTTTTTCTGCTCCTATTTAACCCTGAGTCCACTTTCTTATGTGGTGACACTTGTTGGACTTGGGCAGATGTTGCTCATATTTATGGATGCTTTTACTTCCCCTTCCCACCCCCCGCCCCCAGTCTTATCTGCCCTGTGTTTGCTCAGTAATTTGCTTCAGACAAACTCTTATCTAATCTCTTAGAGATTGTTTATTTTATGCTGCTTGTGAAATTAGGCAAACCGCTGCCGGAGATTAGAAATTCTTGAGAGTGTTGTAAGTTCTTCTGGCTGTGATGGGAACGCAGGGATGATCATTTCTCCAGTTTTCAAACTTTCTGCTCCTATCTCCTTTACATTTCTTGTGAATTTGTTTGTTTTTTGCATGCTGGTCTATTGTCAGCCTATTTTTTCATTGTTGCCATTTATTACAGAGCATTATTCCATTCTGTAAACTATAAGATTTCATCAAAATAATTGCTAAAACCAAATTAATGCAGTGTGGATAATTATTTTCATCCTTCCAGCCAGCCAGCCAGCCATTCATCTTGTCTTTGTGTATATGGGTTCTATATTTAAAATCTTGCCTTTGTATAAATATCTGCCATAAATCCAGCAAAAACTTTATTTATAATTTAAATCTTGACAAAAAATTCTGTCAAGACTGGATATTTGGTTCTGGCAATTTGTGGAATTTGGAGATAAAAAACGAACAAACATGCAAACCCGACAACAAAAAAATAAACTTGTAGTTTTTCAAGGATTAGAACAGAGTCCTTTATATCCAGTTGTAATCTGACTCTGTTTACCGTTCTCTAGCAGGACAAAAACCTACACACACACACACAAGCACAGGCAAGCACATTTTGCTTTGAAAAAGCTTTCTGAAATGGGAGTTTTTTCTAAACTAGATAGTCCACGTTCAGTTTCACCACCCTGCAACTTAATGCGGCCCATAAAAAAATGTTTCAGAGAAGAAAAAGTTTTTCTTTAATCAGATAAATTACAGAAGAGAAAGGCATGAAGGATGAATGGAAGAAAAAGAGACATAAGCAGTCGGCTTTACCTCCCAGCTCGTCTCTGTCATCCCCCTCCAGGTGGAAGCCTTGCTGTCAGTTAAGCCCTCCCACTCCCCAGCTCTCTTTCTCTCTCACTCACACACACACAATCTCCTGCTGAGCCGTACAATGGTGGATTGGCAACACTAATACCACAGCTCGCTTTATCTGCCCGAATTAAAACCCAATTGGAGGAACAGCGGTGGGAATTGCTGGTTCAGGGAGAGCCCTTATTTATTTATTTATTAGATTTATTATTTTTTCCAGGAATTACGTGGGTGGGCACATTCTAGAGACGATAGAAAAAGTAATCAGATAGATAGAAGTTTATGGTTCATGAGTCTAGAGATTAAAGACTGAACTAATTTGTGAGTGTCCAGAACTGTTGTTAGCCCTTTATTGAAATGAAGGTTTTTTTCTGATCTATTGATTTGGAGATTTGGTGTGGATCCCCTGTTCTACTTTTGTTCCGCTGAGTGGAGCTGGAGATACCACTAAGATATTACACATGTGAATGTGATAGAAATCCTACCCATATGTTTATGATGCAGATGCAACAGCTGCAGCTTTTTGGTTTGGCATTTATATTTGATGGATATTATAAATCTCCGACCGCCTGCTACAGTTTAGGTTCATTTGATTTTACAGTTACAGAGTATCTGTTTCCTGTCTGCTGGCATATTAAAAAAGAATGTTATGTGGCTCTGAACGTGAGTAATTTGTGGAATGTCTGTTCTTGTAACATCTTTGAAGTACGTGTGTCACTGAAACTTGCGCAATTATTGGGTCATGGGTGTGGTATTACCAGTTTTTGTGTAAAACGCATTGGGTATGTGAATTTTGGGGGTGATATTTATGTAGACATAAGATTAAGCTGACCATTCAGAAAAAAAAAACTCTATAATTAACCTCAACTAATGATTAAGAGCCAAATACATTAGAAAATAGGTTATGCTATCAGTTTCACTTTCGGTTTGATGCAGAATGCGGAGGTGAGAGTATCCTCACCAGTGTCGACAGAATCGCGTAGCAAGAGATTTTACATTATTAATGGGAAATTTGTCCCATATTGGAGGAAAACGTTTTTTGGTGCATGCTATTAAGTTCCCCCTTACAGTAAATTTCTTTAAAAGAGTTTATGGGGGATGAAAGCAGAGATTATGGGTGGGAAACAGCAGTACTGGAAGATGAGGCAAAAAAGGAAGATGTTTTATCAACAAATATGCAATATACACTACCGTTCAAAAGTTTGGGGTCACATTGAAATGTCCTTATTTTTGAAGGAAAAGCACTATACTTTTCAATGAAGATAACTTTAAACTAGTCTTAACTTTAAAGAAACACACGCTATACATTGCTAATGTGGTAAATGACTATTCTAGCTGCAAATGTCTGGTTTTTGGTGCAATATCTACATAGGTGTATAGAGGCCCATTTCCAGCAACTATCACTCCAGTGTTCTAATGGTACAAAGTGTTTGCTCATTGGCTCAGAAGGCTAATTGATGATTAGAAAACCCTTGTGCAATCATGTTCACACATCTGAAAACAGTTTAGCTCGGTACAGAAGCTACAAAACTGATCTTCCTTTGAGCAGATTGAGTTTCTGGAGCATCACATTTGTGGGGTCAATTAAACGCTCAAAATGGCCAGAAAAAGAGAACTTTCATCTGAAACTCGACAATCTATTCTTGTTCTTAGAAATGAAGGCTATTCCATGCGAGAAATTGCTAAGAAATTGAAGATTTCCTACAACGGTGTGTACTACTCCCTTCAGAGGACAGCACAAACAGGCTCTAACCAGAGTAGAAAAAGAAGTGGGAGGCCGCGTTGCACAACTGAGCAAGAAGATAAGTACATTAGAGTCTCTAGTTTGAGAAACAGACGCCTCACAGGTCCCCAACTGGCATCTTCATTAAATAGTACCCGCAAAACACCAGTGTCAACATCTACAGTGAAGAGGCGGCTGCGGGATTCTGGGCTTCAGGGCAGAGTGGCAAAGAAAAAGCCATATCTGAGACTGGCCAATAAAAGAAAAAGATTAAGATGGGCAAAAGAACACAGACATTGGACAGAGGAAGACTGGAAAAAAGTGCTGTGGACGGATGAATCCAAGTTTGAGGTGTTTGGATCACAAAGAAGAACGTTTGTGAGACGCAGAACAACTGAAAAGATGCTGGAAGAATGCCTGACGCCATCTGTTAAGCATGGTGGTGGGAGATTTGTACAGGGTAAAAGGGATTCTGAATAAGGAAGGCTATCACTCCATTTTGCAACGCCATGCCATACCCAGTGGACAGCGCTTGATTGGAGCCAATTTCATCCTACAACAGGACAATGACCCAAAACACACCTCGAAATTGTGCAAGAACTATTTAGAGAAGAAGCAGGCAGCTGGTATTCTATCGGTAATGGAGTGGCCAGCGCAGTCACCAGATTTGAACCCCGTTGAGCTGTTGTGGGAGCAGCTTGACCGTATGGTACGCAAGAAGTGCCCATCCAACCAATCCAAATTGTGGGAGCTGCTTCTAGAAGCGTGGGGTGCAATTTCTCCAGATTACCTCAACAAATTAACAGCTAGAATGCCAAAGGTCTGCAATGCTGTAATTGCTGCAAATGGAGGATTCTTTGATGAAAGCAAAGTTTGATGTAAAAACAATCTTATTTCAAATAAAAATCATAATTTCTAACCTTGTCAATGTCTTGACTCTATTTTTTATTCATTTCACAACGTATGGTGGTGAATAAGTGTGACTTTTCATGGAAAACACAAAATTGTTTGGGTGACCCCAAACTTTTGAACGGTAGTGTATGCTTTGTTCCAAAAGTCTGAATATCACTATGTCTTTGCTCATATTTCTGTCTGTCTTAGATCTCTGTGTTGAGAGCTGAGTAAGAGAAAGCCTAAGTCAAGGTAAAGACTAGATTTGAAGTCAGATGAGCTCTTGCATATATGACCTAGGCTTTGTAGCCGTCTCTGACTACAACCCCGCTGCAGGTTCTCTCCTGGGCTGTGCTGCAAGGTCATGTTTTTCCTGCTCAATCAGGTTTACTAGCCCACTCGTTGGCCACATGCATTATACAGTAGGTTTATTCTGCATGCTGACCCCTGCATTCCTGAGGGAAGAAGTTTTGAAGTTTGACAGAACAAGAGAGAGCAGCAGAGCGACTGCATAGACATCGCTAATTCCTACTTGGCAGTCGTGTTAGCTTGGGCTCTTTTTCCTCTCTGAACTAATCCTGTGAAACAGTTTGATGTGTTTTTGCTAAATAGTCAGTTTTTCCTGGGCAGTGCCCAGATTTCACACCTACCTTCACATTTTAGCAGATGTGCGAGACTTTTGGTGCCAACAGCTGTGGTCAAGAAAAGACGAAACTATCTTCGGGGGGAGCTCATGAAAACAGATCATTAAGGTTTTACAGGAAAATATACGTTTATGGAGCTGCAGTGTTTATGAAAATGTTGTTGATTATGTGGTCTTTCTCAATTATATTCCTTTTTTTTCCCAAACAGATTCTTCAGGGCAGGTGACCTCCTCGCCCTTAGCCTCGCCTACTTCCCATCGTGGAATGCACCCGTCTTTGCTGAGCCCAACCTCCATGGGACCCTCTGGCTCTCTCCATTCTCCGATCAGCACCCTGAGTTCGCCAATGAATGGCCTCACCTCACCATTCTCAGTTATTAGCTCACCCATGGGGCCGCACTCCATGAACTCACCTGGCATGGGCTACGGCCCCAGCATCAGCCCCCAGGTGAGGCCTCAAGCAGAAATACACAGGTTGTGCCTCATACACTTTAAACTTCCCCATATCACATGGTAACCCCAAATTTCATTGTGAATAAACTGAGAAAAACTAACCCGAAGCAGGGCATAATTGTATAGTGGAAAAATATATATATATAGTTTTTAACATTTTAGACATATAAAAAGCTGAAAGTGTTGTGTGCACATGTTTTTAGCCTGCTTTTATTTTGTAACTCAACATAAAATCAAATGCTGCCAAAAGCCCTCAAACTTGCAACTGCAGCATAAGCATCCCTATTCAGCATGGCAACGACCTTAAACGTACAGCCAGAGCTACAATGAAATGCTTTAAATCAAATAATATTCTTGAGTTAGAATGGTCCATCAATAATTCCTATTGATACTGTTTGACAAAAATTGAAAATTGGTGTTATTAGACACCTGAATACAGAGTAATACAAAGTATACAGTAGAATACAAAGTAAAAGTGCTTAATACTTTAGGATGTTTGTATGCGAAAAAGATCTAGACATCTTATCCAAGTTATGAGGCAGTATAAACTTAAATCTCTTATGGGATATACTGTATATCTGCCTCATCTTTATTTGAGTTGACTTCACCAGAAAAACATAGTTATGCCAGTCTGCTGAGGAAGAAAAAACAGAACAGTAACATTTAAGATTTGGTGTCTAAGTTCAATGAAAGGGGAAGTTCAAGGCATTTTGCCAATTATTGGGATACAGTTTCAGGTGTATTGTCTGAACTTATGGCATTATGCAAAGACGGGACTATTGCAGTTTTAAGTGATTTCTGCAAAATTATATATATACATATATATATATATATATATATATATATATACATACATAAATACATACATACATACATATATACATATATATATACATATCATAGCCAGTGCATGATTTATTAAGGCTGTGCAGCCCCACAAGTAATGTGTCATTTACAGGTTAATGGAAAACATGACTCTCTAATTGTATTTGCCTTCATTACTATAAAAACTAATTAATGTTCTTTTTAATATGGCTCATTTCAGTTTCTCATCATCCAAAGAAGTCAGACCTTCGAAAAAAGGTTCCAACAGGCATAAACACTGTTAGGAAATAGATTTTCTACATTGAGGATCAGGATGGTACTTTTTGAAAACTAAAAGAACGGGATGTAATTTTAGAACATGAACAATACCAGAACATGATCAACTTTGCTGTATAAACCCTGGCTATAGAAATGCACTGGGATTCTGGTTCATTTTTAGCCAGTCTGTTTATGAGGCGTTTTTTATATAGTGTTTCTGGAGTCTCTGATGGTGACCACACAAGTGAACCAAAACCACCTAATCAAAAACAGTTCTTAGCTTTTTTCTACTGTAAACCTTGCTACCTCTTGGTAAAATGATTGGTTGTCTTTAAATCTGAGTTTGACATAAGTGTGACCAACACATTTAGGAACAGTTGACTCCTTGTGGTTCAGGTCCAGCAAAGCAAAGATTGCGATATTTACAAAAGTTTCAAAAATTTCAGCTTTGAATAATTTTTAATCATTGGAGGAGCGTTTTTATAAAACATAGAAAAAAGGGAAGGTATGGGACACTGAGGACAATGAAGCAACATCTGTCTCTGTGGTTGCAACTATCAAAGCAATAAGTGTGTTGAAACTCATTAACATTTTGCCACTAATTTGAGATGGGATTCAATCAGTTTAGATTGTTAAACATTGGATAATATGCCAAAAAAGAGGAAGGAACATGAAGAAATATGTGGAAGAACCTTGTGTGGTTGTTCAGATAAGAAATAAAAGAAAATTGTGTTCTCACAAATATAATAAAAGCTTCAAGTTGTTTCAATAAAACCTTTATGCAGTATAGAATCATCCAATTTAACCATTCAAAGTATTAATGATTGTGAGCTATAAGTGATCAAATATAGCTTATATTTCTCAGAAATTAGCTAAATCATTTAAATATTAAAATAGTCTTTCAAAGCTAAGACTCAGATCAGCCTATGCTTGACACCCAAACGCCTGTTTTAGGAAATCTTTTTTACAGAAAAAAATGTTTTAAAAAAAATGCAGAACTACATCTGAACTTCACAGCCTTTGTTCCAAATTATTCTTGTTTACTGTTCATTTTCTGGTCAATATTGATGTTTCAATTAATAAAATGTATTAAAAGTTCCAGAATTAGGGAAAAATACCCAAAGTCTTTCAACTTTCAGCAAGACGTGAAGTAAAAAGGTTTGCTTAAAATACTTGTCTTACACCTTGCAAACCCAGAAATATCTATGTTTAGCAGCCACAATTGTGGTTTTCCTAAATCACAGGCCAATACAGTTACTCTGTAAACCAAGCATACAAACCAGTTGTGTTTCATGTCTTTGGAATTCCTCTAAAACATGCCATAAGTGCAAATCAGAGGCCCTTAAGACTTGCACACTCAGACACATACACTATTATACAATTTTCCACAGAGGCCCCGCTTTGACCCCATGGCCGGGTCAATCAAGGCTGGGTCAAAATACCAGCTTTGGCTCCGTCACTCGAGCTTTTATTACCGAAGCATCCTTGTCAGCTTCCCCCACCGGTTCTCATTTTCTTCTCTATCCTTTCCTTGGCCTTTATCCTGTCTTTTTTCAGTTTGCGTTTCTCAGATTTTTTTGTCACATCATCTGAATGTTCGATTTTTTTCCTGCTTTGTCTCTTGTGTTCCATCAAAAAGAAAAGCCTTCTTGGCATTAACAACACACTCTCACACACACATACACAATTAAGACATCAAAGCTTCCAGTGGCCCAGTTTCACTCTGGACCCATATCTGAAATTAAAATAGTTTCTCTCCATAAACTGTATTTGCCAAACCGTTTTTGTGTTTATTGATAATTGAGTTAAAGTATTCAGACAGTGCGCTGCTGGTTTGGGGATGGGCTCCCCCTCTCTCTCTTTCTTTCTTTCTGTTGTTTAACTCATCAGCACCTTCTTAACAAAAGTGTCCCACATGTAATAGAGTTAGAAGGGGATTAGGGCCACTTTTTGAAAACGGATGGCATTTTTCATTGCTATAAAGCTCCCATTTTTCTCCCCACCCAATTCGGTCTGATTCTGCTTCCCTCTTTCTTCCCAGAGCTTTTTGTTTGGTCTCCTCTTTATGTCCTACAGTGGGATACTTTATGTTTGAAGGTTAGAAGTGTGTAAGAAAGGGGTGAATTCAGGTGTATCTGTCTCATTGGAACTGCACTGTCTGTAATGACACTTGGCTATAAGAAGCAGAATTTGGAATCTTCAGGAATATGAGCTACTCTGGTTCACTACTGTTCCTTTCTTAGATAATTCTTTATAGATACCACCACCACTACTGACCAATACCCCACATGAGACAGTTTGGCCCTTGCCAAATTTGCTCAAATCCGTACACCTGTCCATTTTCTCTGCTTTTAACACATCAACTTTGAGGAGAAAATATTCACTCTCTGCCTAATATATCCTGGCCACTAACCTTTGTGGAAATTTTCAAATTAAAAGACGTGGAGGCGTCACGTAGCACAGTGGTTAGTGCGGGCGCCCCATGTACGGAGGCCTCAGTCCTTGTCCCTGTTTTGAGTTCTGCCCGGTGGACCATTGCAGGATGTCTTCCGCCATTTCTATCTCCCCTTTCTATGTCAATTAAAGGCCACTGTGGCCACAAAAAATTTAAAACATTAAAAAACATGCAGATTTCCAGTTGCTTAACTGAAAAAAAAAAACATAATTACCTCTGACTCCAGCATTAATGTCTGTTTGTGTGTTGGTAGAATTTGTTGGTTGCTATCAAGGAAGACAAGAAATTGAGAATCACCCAATTTTTATAATAGTGATCATTTTTACAAGGACAAAATTTAAAAGAAGGCATGAACATAAATATCTATAGTTTTGGGAGTGAATGCTGTGTTTATGATACTTATTAATATAGAAGTGCAATTCTCCTGTGATTTCGTGATCTCCCGGGACCAGCTTTATGGAACGATTTCACAGCCGACACGTGTCTGAAATAGGGATGCACCGATCCGACTTTTTCAGTCCCGATACCGATATCGATGGCTGGATTTTGTGTATCTGTCGATACCCGATAACGATCCGATACTATTTGTGACAGTGTGGAGGTCCTGTCACTATGGCTCCGATAGATCATGTGCCCTGGCTGCTTGGCCACAGGGATATCCCTTTGGCTGACTGGTTAGCGCACATGACCTTCACCCGAGAGTTGTGGGATTGAATCTCGCATGGGTCCTCTTTGTGTACCTTGCCACATATTGTTGAATTAATAAACTGTATAACTTCTGGTGCCTTTCTTAAAGAGACTAAAGGCACCATACTTTACAAACTAAACATAACTGAGACAAAATAACAGATGTAAAATATAAAATTACCACAAGAATAAAATTTCAAGTGAAAAATGTATCTTTTTTGGTGAATTTGTTGCAGATTTTCCCCTTTTTGAGTATCGGTTCATGGTATCAGTTAAGTTTAACCGATACCAGTACATTAGGCAGTACTGGGGCCGATACCCGATACCAGTATCGGTATTGGTGCATCTCTAGTCTGAAACTCTCCCGGTGGGAAGAGACGCGCTGCGGAGCTTGTAAGTAATACTTGCATCTATTATGACGTGGCACTTGTGGGTCCAGTGGAGAACAGGGGTTAAGAGATAACCTGTGTTGCTGGCTTCAGCTGTCAAAATGTTATTACTGGTCCATGAATTAAACATAATTAAAATGTACAGCAGTTATTCAATTACTCCTTCCTTAGCTGTTTTTTTTTATTAAATAAACATGACTGAAAAATAAATATTACCGAAATTACTTTACAGCTACTTGAGTTCTTTTTTCAAAAGTATCACAGCAGATTTTTATTTTCAGCCACTTTCAGTGATACATGACCCCCATGCCTTACAGGTGCTCATCAGAGCATTTAACTGTCTCTGTTTGCTTAGCTGAGACTTAGCAAGCTTTTGACTGTTGCTCAGTGAGGGTGGTGTTGCCCTGTGGTCGTGAGGCGCGGCACCTCTGATGAGACGGGGTTTGAGTCAGACGGTGTATGCTGCTTGCTCTTAACACTTGGCTGACTAGCTGTTTTTCAAGAGCACTTAACTGGAACAAGGTCACTGCTCAGATCAGCCTCTACTGTATTTAACTGCCCTGCCTTTGCTAACCACACACATTTTACAGGGATATAGTTTAATTTTGATGATTTACAAGACATATATTGCAATGTGCTGTGTCTGTCTTTTTACTCCTTGCTGCTCTCAATAAGGCTCTGCTTAGCATGAACTGCAATCAAGTGGCATTCCAAGTAGAAAAGCATGTAATGGAGTTTAAGATCACAGTAAAACGGTTTCTGCCTGGAGCCTGTATTATTTCCCAGTGTTTCCCTTCAATAGGTGTTACCATGGCGTTCCGCCACAGCTGAAATTCCAGCACCACACTTCCAAAATGCAAACCTGCCAACCTGTAGGCTATGTATTTTGCATTGCACTTTCACAATTTAACATCTACGTATGCTGGTATTACGCTGGTAGGACTCACCCATCTAAACTACGGAAAAAGCTGCGGACATGTGAGTTCTGTTTTAAATGTGTGGTACTCATATCTGACAACGCGATGCAGCAGTGTGGTGATTGTAGAAAAAGAAAGAAACTGAACGTAACGTGTGCTCCGTTTTTGTATAAATATCAACAGTGGCCATGCTTGCGATGCTCTAAAATCCCTCATCACGGATTTTGCAGTGTGCAATTTTGATATGGTCATCAGCCACAAGGCAGCAGCAGGTAATTTATAAATCAGCCCCATTGACGTGTGCATAGGGCTGTAAACCAATGTAATTATTACACTCTTAAAACAAAACAAAAAATATTGCCATATACAAAATAAATTACCATTTTAATTAAGTGCACACTAAAATATATATTTTTATTAATTTTGCACAAATAAGTCTGAAATAATAAAATGCAGTTAACTTGTGGCTATCAGCTTATATAAGCACATATATAGTCAAAGCAAGTGAAACTTTTTAGTTTTACTCTTCAATATTAAAATGTCCAGTGCAGATAGTTTAGTGTTTATCACTTAACTACTCAAAATAAGAACTATTAACGAGTGTGTGTGTGCGTGTGTGTGTGTGTGTGTTGCTGTCTGTCAACGCTATGTGGAGATAGAAAAAAGAAATTAAAATTCGTGGCCAGAACAGTACAAAATATCTATGTTTTTCTTTATTTAAAGTATTCTAATCAAAAATATTGGTTTTATACGCCGTGTTGAGATTGAAGAAGAAAGGTAGCAGCAGACAATTTTTTTTTTTATTCACACGTTTAAAAGGCATTAAGGTATGAGCATTAACACACACACACACAGTTAACTAGCAACATGACTGGAAAAAATTCTAGGGAAACACTGTTTCCTTCTAAATATGGTAATAATGTAAATAAGTGAAGCATAACATCAAATATGCACAAGACTGCTTGATTAAAGTCGGGGACAGGATGACTAAATGTTCTGCTTTTTCAGTAGTTTTGCATGTTTCATAAACCATACCACATCTAAAGACCACCAGTCAGAGCTTACATCTAAAACAGCCGTTCTCCTCTATCCTGTGCTGTCCTTCTTACCTTTTCAGGATAAAACCTTGTAAGTTTCTCATGGTTGATGATTACGTTCTGGTTGATTCCTTGGTTTAGTGCAAGAGATCAGAAAGGCAACTACATAGTCTTACAAAGTGGCCACACATTGACTGAGTTTGACTGTCACTCAAAATTTTAGAAGAGCGTTTTTCTTTTGTTCGTGGATGTACAGGAAGAGGAGATTTGCAAGACAATCTTTAGCATCTGGATTTAGGGCTTTGCTTGCCACAATAGGGCTCATTCTGGTCAGAATCTTCTGTGGTTTGGTCCCTTGGGTTCAACACACCGACAGTACAGACCGTCCTTCTCTATCAGAGACGCCACAACTTTTTTATGAAGCTGACAGGGATTATGTATGAGGGTTGGAACACATTTCACACTTCCACTTACAATGGCAAGAGTTGTCTGGCTGTTGTCTTTTGCGGAAAAGGGGTCCTTTATTATCAGACCTCTGCAGGGTCCAACTTTCCATTCTGCGGCTTAAACCAGTACTCATCTGGCTTCAAGCGCTTGGGTTCTGAAATGTCCTTGAGGATCCTAAACCAACAACGGGCCCCTGTTGTTTCTCATTTTCCCAGTACGACTTAAAAAAAAACATACAAAGAGTGACTGTTTTTGAATTTGGACGCAGAATAAGCCCTGATGCAGAAAAAAGGTGTAAAGGCTTTACAAGAAAACAGAACTCTCACTTAATGAGTTATATATGAGCGGCGGCAGTGATGTCATGTTCCAACTCCTTGGACGACGTGTTCAGACAACTGTCGCTAGGAGACAAAAACAGAAAATATATAGGAGAATGAAACCAGCGGAGGTAAGTCTCTTCCGGTGTCGAAGTCATGAAGTCCGCTCCACTACTTAAGGCCTTGATGGCTATTGCGGTCCCTCTGCATGATGTCATGGTCGCACTGTTACATAAAGGAGCTGTGTTTAGGCTCCTAGGCTAGCCATTAGGGGTCTCTCATGTCAATTAACCTTATATTGGAAACTTTTTTCTCGTTAAAGCTCTTTGCAGGTAGGAAAGAAAATAAGATGAAAATATTATTTTTCCTTATTACTCCTTTCTGCAGCTAATGTGATGGTACAATTTAGCTGCACTTAGCAAATAGCACTTAAGCCGTTGTTTAGGGAAGCTTTGCTACTCTTAGACGCAACCCTTATTCTGAGTACCACAAGTAGTACAACTCTGCTACATCTGTTCCATATTATAATCGTTCCAGCCATTGTTGGGACCAAATTCAAGTTCCTGCCAAATAAGGCTTTTAGTCTGAGACATATGCAGGAACTGTTTTTGTAAAGAATTTGAGGTGGTATGAAAGCACAGAGAGCAAAGGCCCTGACTCAAAAAACACGTCTTGAAAAAGAACGTTCCAAGTGCTTTATTTGGCTTTTAATTAGTTGTTTAGACATTATATCAGCTTTGATTCTGGAATGTAACCTGAAAAAGCTTTGTCATATACTCTTTCAAACATGTATGCAACCTAAATTTCTTTTTGCACAGATTAAATAAGGATTTAAATATGATGGGTATGAACCATAAAGCTAAAAATAATAAAATTAAAACTGAAACATATATTCTCACTGACCACCATTATAGGTAAATATTACCAGTACAGGGCTGGACCACCTCTTGCTGTCAGAACAGCCTTATATATGTGTGGCATCGATTCAACAGGTGTTGAAAACATTCCTCAGTAATTTATTTTCGAGGTGATAAAATCAACATTTGCTGCAGATTTGCTGGCTGCACAGCCATGATGCGAAGCTCCCATCACTTCCATCACATCAAAGAAGGTCCTCTGCTGGATTGACATCTGCATACTCTGGAGGCCAATGGAGAATAGAGAACTCACTGTCACATTCAGGAAGCTATTATGAGATGGTTAATCATTTTGAAATGACGCATTATCGTGCTAAAAGTAGCCATCCAACAAACAATTTAATAGGTTTTTCTTTGGTTCAGTAGAAGATCAATAGACATGTCGTATTTAAAAGACTCATGATGTGGATGTTGTTTTATTTAATTATTAGTGTGATCAATATAGCACCGGAAATCATATTTTCTTATAATATAACAAAAATGTAGAATATGTAGCAAAAATAGAACTGGCCCCAGAGCAGAGCCTTAAGGAACACCATATTCACTCCATTAATGTACAAAAATCTATCATCACCATTTACAAATTGCAATCAGTCGCCTAGATTTAGCTTTGTTTTTTCAACCTGGACCTTAATGCTAGCATTTATTATGTTAATTTCACTTCATTCATCTCTCACCTAGACAGGTTTAAAACCCATTGGAGTCCTTCAAAAGAGGTTTATATTTAGTCGCGATCAGCGTATATCCATATAATGGGAGTGATAAAGCGCCGCCTCTAAATAAGGCATTACCTGCCCCAAAACTCTTTCATTCAACCAATTTTTTGTTATGAATACTTAGCACTACTACCCTCAGAGTTCACAGCATCTTGGAAGAGTTCCTTTGTTCTCCTACAGGGTGTCCAAATAGGTTAACACACGATTTCAACTACCTCATTGCAGTGTGCTATCCCAGTTGTGGTCTGAGCAGGGCTTTCACTCTGTGCTCTATGGCAGTCAGACATCAACATGGTTCATATTTGAACTGAATGGCCAACTGGACTAAATTCAGCTTCTACAGACTCCCTTTCCATAACCTACGTAGATTACAGCTACTATGGCAGGTGGCTGGGACGTCATTGCAATCGCTGGTAAGGGTAAGTTGGAATCGGTTACATTAAAAGCCTATAAAAAAACAATAAGCGTACACTGCAGCATCTCCAAGACGTTCCGAACTCTCAGGGGAATATCATTAACTATTCATAGCAAAACATTGGTGAAATGAAGGAGTTTTGGTTCACATAATGCCTTATTGAGAGACTCCTATTAAATGGATATACACTGATTACGACTGGATATAAACTTTTTACAGAGGACTCTAAGTGGCTACAAAATTATCTGGATGTATAAATAAACATAATAAATGCTAAAAATAGATCCAGGTGAGAAAAAACACAAAAAAACTTCCGCTTTGTTTTAGAAGCACTTTTAAAGGATGTTACACAAAAAGAGAAGGATAGGGATCGGTCAGAGATGTTAAGATAAAAATTAGAAGAAATCTGCTAGTATTTATTTTGTTTTACTGACCTGATATAGTGTGCATCATACAAGTAGAAGAAATAAAAGGTGGGAATTGTTGTCATTAGGTATTATAAATTAGGCCATTCATGCTTTTTTTAAAGTCAGGTATCGCAGGACGTTACTATTCAAATGCTAGAACTGACAATTGTGTACCGACTTGTGTTGGAATCTCAAAGATGCCATCATATACACATCTATAGGGCAACAGAAATAGTTACATTAGTTTTAAGTTTCAAACTATGTTCTATGAATGCAGGCGCATAGCATTGCAGTTTAAGTGACTCATGGGAAGAGATTTATTTTTGAACTTGGAATAATACCTTTTGGCCCTAATTGCATTTGATGACATGATCTTGCTGAAAGACAAAACTGTCAATGGGCACACATAAACACTGTGGTATGTCTGGGAAGGCCAATACTTACCACATTTTTACTTCCACTTGTAAAAACTGCAGTTAGTAAGTGGATTCATTTTAATAGTTGTATGTTTGTTTAACCAGCTTGTTTATCTCAGTTAAAGTGTTATGCTTTGATGAACTCAAACAAGAAAATTTAACAAAGACTTGAAATGATGGAAGAAACGAAGCAAACTTGAACCAGAAACACAGTTTACAGTTTTTGTTAAAAATCAGATGGCCTCGATTTGCTGATTAATTTGGTATACAGCACAAACACCATCCCCAAAGCATTTCTGACTCATAAATATGCACACAGTAAAATAAAAATCTGAGAAGAAAATAACACAGATGAAAAAAAAATGTGTCTCATTGAGATGTACTGATATATTTAAATATATTAGAAACACTATTTTCAAAGGAGAAATAGGTTATTGCTTGCAAAATGGTTGAAAAAATTGATATTTTTGACAGATTGTCCCACAGACAATCACAAGTAGCATCCAGATAGAGCGTAAGCCACAAAAAATGATTGTCAAAGTAGCTAGCTGTTCATAGTGCAGTACAGACACATGTAAAGTCGAAATTGAATGGAAGGACAACATTTAGTAGAAAAAGCTGCACATGCACAGTACACCATTGGAACTCTTTATTTGGTCTCGGGTTATTTTGCTTGGCTTACTGTATTATTGTTGTGTTATGTGAATGCAATCAGCCTATGGTTCTGCTGAGGTGTTAAGAAAGCATAGGCTGCTTTAATAGTGCCCTCCAGCGTCCTTGGGTCAGATGTCTCATCATTCTTTGGGCAATATCCTGTAGATTATCTGTGGTGGCACTCAGCCACAGTGATGCTGTAAATCAGGTGCTGGTGCCATGGGTGGTAAGACCAGGTAACAAGTTCTCCTGGAAAGTGAAATCAGCATAAAATTTATCTGCAGAGGGAAACATAATGTGCTCTAAAATGTCTGTTCTGACCCAGGTCTGGATCAAACACCGTGCAACCACCAAATCATCACAGTAAATGCTTTAATATAGCTCCTTGTGAATGGCCAGCTTCTTTAGCAATGATCATTTGTGGTTTACTCTCCTTCTGAACGGTGTCAGTGACTTTCTGCTGGACAGCAACTTAACAGAATCCTGGATTTGTCTCCTTTTGAAAAAGGTACCAAAGCACTCACAGCCCTGGATTTTGTGACCCGTGTTAATTAATCCTTTGAAAGACAGTTATCTTGTCTTTACCTCAATAAATGCACCGCAAAGACCAGACTGTATGACTGTTCTGGATGTTTGCTTTTATCCTATTTCATGGTTGTTTAAGGAGTGAATAAAGCAGAAAAAAACTATTTGTCTTTTAGTTTCAAGGTAGAAATAGTCATTAAAGAATAGTCATTAAAGAATATTGAATACAGCGGCCATGTGATATTCAAGTAAAGAAGTCTTTTAAAAGCTGGATCACTTGCACAGGGATTTACCCACCCCATTATCTACTCAGGAAAAGACAGGAAGGAATTAATCAAAGAAATCCTAAACGCTGTCACGGTTTGACATAAAAATACCCATTGAGTTATTACTGGATTATGTGTAGTTTGACAAAAGAAATTACCCTCTGTTCATTCTCATGTAACACTCCAGAGCATACTTAGAAAGATATGATTTATCACCAGTGGATTACATACATTCAGACAATGTATCCCTGGATTGGATCTCATATTGATGCTGAAAATGCTTTTAGATCGAAAACAAATAACATGCACCACCCTAGAAAACACTCCTTGAAGTATTTGATAAAGACTAAAATTAATGTCCAAAGTAGAGTTTCACACTAAATGACAACAGATAGTGCAGCACAGTCTAGCTTTATACCTGTGAACAGTTTTCTCACCTGGATACAGTTATTGCACGATTAGACAGAATGCTTTAAAAGCTTGTGTATGCCTGCATTATTTCAGAGATACTAAAACAATGTTGAATAATTGTTACATTTTATATTAAAACAAGTTTTAATAATTTCCAATAGAGTTATGTAAATAACTGAGTACACTCTATCAGCTTCCATAGTTGCTAATTCAAGAAATTGAATAATTGATCATCAGCAAGTTAACTACTTCTATAGATTCTGAACTGGAGATTGCAGGTGTGTGGTTAAATGATACCAAGGAGGAAATAAATCGGAAAAGATGTTAAGAGGAAGTCTGCCTCTCATCAATCTTGGAAGGGTATAAAGCCAAGATGGCAACGATAAAATATTATATGCATACTTTGCTCAATAAACTCAGCTTTTTTTGTGTTCTTGCTCGTCGCTACCATTCTTGCTCATTTTGATACTGCTACTGTCGCATTGTGCTGTTTTCAATAGTTATTTGCCTTACTCCCTGGGTCTATTTTCATTGGTCAATTGCAGATTAGAGTAATAGATTTTATGACTCTGCTCTAAGGCTGGATTTGGACTTGAGAGTCCTCATTTAACTGATTTAGCTCATTTAGCAGTCACACCGGACAGCCGCAGACCTGCGAATCACCCTTGTTTACAAGAATCTTTTGTCACAGCAAAAGATTTGTGTACGATTGCAGAAAAAGGCTAGGTGAACCAAGCTTAAAATCACAAGGCTGATTAGAAAAACTGAGAAAGTGTAGCTTGTTTGGAAGATATTTAATCGAATAGGCATCTCATTCACAAGGAGCCTGTGCTACAGAACACCGTAAACGATCATGTTTGAATCACGTCCCAAAGTGATGAAATCTCACAACTCAGTTGTTGCTTCCATGGTTATGAGCTCTCAGGCAATTAGTTTGAGTGGATGATGGATGCCGTCCCGCCGTGCATATTTAATGCGCACAGCCAACTCTGTGATAAAGTAAACAAACATGGCGGAGTATGGTGTTGTAGTCCTAGTAAAGCAAATACTGACCTTATTATGGATCCTAAGGTAGAACTGTCATGTTTACCACTGGGTTGACTTTGCACGCTGAGTGTTCTTTTCTGTGTTTTTCTGGCGGTATCACAGCTCCACCAATGGGCCTGGCATAGGTACTACAGCAGCTTCAGCAGTTTGCGCCATTTTTACAGACTGTTGTTGGAACCTTAACCTGTCTTTATGTACACAGGCCCTAACTCAGCAGCAAAAATACGTAAAAATAGAAATAGCAGTCTCTGGGTTATGGTGGGACCAGCATCTATACAATCTACTGAGACCCAATACCTGTGTATGACATCAATGCATGCAAACGGGCCCAAACTCTTGTCTGTGGACAAGTTCTGTTAGCAATAAAAGAGGACACCTACATACTTGTCAAATTCTTCATTTCAATTGAGCTCTTGTTTACATCAAAAGGGATTATCATAGTTAGGACACTTTCACTATTAAGAGTTTGTCTGTAATCAGCAGTGACTTATGCCCACATTGTTGGATCTTTCCTATAAAATAAATCCATATTTTCATCAGTAATCACACAAAGCCCAAATAACACATTAACAGGCATGCACACAATAAATCGCAATAAAAATACAAAAATACATGCATGAAATGCACCCCACCTCTGTTGGTACTCTCGCAAATGCTAAAAGCACCTAAGAAAACACATGCTAAGATACTGCCATGCTGAGGTGATGCAACAGCTGAAAGTCACTGCATATTTTCACTTTGCCCCATAAGGTACAACACTTTCATGCCACTGATAGTCTTACTAAAATACCCTGTCTATTCCCCAGCAAGAGACGTTCACACAAACTCTCTCACACACACACATACACATATAAACTGAGCCGGCAGAGCTTCGTTTTATCGGTTGTGGCACAGCATGGGGTGAGTGTTGTAAACCTCCAAGCTGTCTGGAATAATGTCTGCTACTACTAAACAAGGAAAGAGCAGAGGCAATGTTTTATTAGAGACCAGTGACAAAAATCATGAAGCTTTTCTACAGGAAGATCTGCTTAAAGGAGGTTTTAATGTAACCACATAAAGACTTAATGGTTAATTGTTGATAAATAATTACATGCGCACTTACTCCCCCATAGATAATTTGCAAGACAAGATATTTTCTGCAGGGTTTGTATCACCCATTCAGATGAAAACAGAGTTTCTGGTGACAAAAATATATATATTTTTAAAGCTTCATTTGCAATGTGTACATGTTGATTGCGTATTCAAGAACTCTTTTTTTTTTTTTTTTTTTTTTTTTGGAGTTCTTGTAAGTCTGTTTAAGTTAAGCTTTAGCTTTGGTTAAAAAGGTAATATGATACACGAAATGTTAAACATTGTCAAAGAGAACATACTGTCAAAGCAAATATACTGTAAGCTAGTTTGATTCTGAAGGATTCTTTACCACAATGGGTTTGAGTTGATGCAGTGTTGACAACTTGCCAGTTAGAAAAGTGGCTAAACTGTCACAGAAGATGCTAAATGACGTCACCATCTGATTTTCAATTTTTTTCATGAGTGGAGTAAGTGACATAGACTGATTCAAATTCTATGTATTTCAATGAAGTGTTTAAGACTCTTGCTTCATCCCATTGTCCAAAACTATCCTCTAATGGTTATTTGGTTTCTCTAATCTGCCCTTAAGTGTGAATCTGCAAGTGACAGTATAGGACAAAAAAATATCGTAAATACCGTAGACAGACTTCTCTCATAAAGACATTTTTTAAAACTCCCCTTTAGTGAGCTAGTTAGTTAGGTTTCCTGTCTTCTGCTCTGAGATATTTTTCTTAACTTCCTTACTTGATAAATTCTCATATAAATTTTCATGTTTTAGTTTTTTATGAGTACAAACATTGCAGACTTTGCTGTCTCTAATTTTGTTTTGGGTGGATATGGTGTTATACATTGATGTAATAAACTAAACACAACATCTTGGCTTTCTTGTGTTTTTCTCTTTTTTTCTCTTCACTCATTTACATATTTCCAAAATTCAGACATGAAAATGCATAGGATTACCAACACAGAACTGAAAAGAAAAAGTTTTACAAATTATGATCTATTACAACTACAAAAGACCCCAAAAGTCAAATGAGAAACCCTTAAAAACCTTCAGACACTGTGTTTGAAAACCATTTTAAAATAATGAGAGTATATTTGACTACTTGGAAACAACATTTTTAAGATAGGTGGGATGACTGGGCTTATTGGCAAACAAACAAAAAAACTTTTTGGTTTTCAACCATGTTGATGGTAGGGCTGAGCGATATAAGCTAAAATTAATATCACAGTATATCGAGCATTTAACCTCAATAACGGTAAGTGGACGATAACAATGACGACCGACCCCCCTTTTCTTTTTTCTTAAATCGTGTCATTTTCTGTATTAAATTTCCGGTTGTGGCCAAATTTGCTTAATGTTCTTTAAAATATGGTGGCTTCTTGCTATCGAACGGCTTCAAACAGCCTTTTAATTTAGTGTTTGATTCTCACTCCTTTCTGTATTTCTTAGAGTCCAGTTTAAACTCAGAAGTGATCACACAGACCAGAGGAGGCAAGGAAGTTAGAGGGGTTGAGTGAAATCGGTAATTTTAGTGTGCAGTCATTTATTTTAGACTGAAAGTATTTTACATCGGCTCACAGGTGGTAACAGGCGGCGGCTTCAAGCGCTGTATCAAAAACAACAGCAGCAACTCAGACGGTTTAATATCTGCTCCGCCTGAGGATTTGGGCGGGCGGAGCTTTTGGGCTACAAAGCTCTGGTTTGGCTGCAGCTCCGTTGCTGCAGTAACAAACATACGTGCTCCATGTTAATCATGACTATCCAATAACATCATAAAAAGTCACTTTATCTGTAGCTACTCGCAATTTTCTGGAAACCAGTCGGTAGATAAGTCTAAACTCTTGTTAAATATAGCTACACAGTAGCTCAATTAGCAGCGCCAGAGCTTCTCTGCTGCGCTTTCCTGCTTTGTCACATGACTGTGCATGGTCACGTGACTCAAAGCAATGGTCCTTTCTTAAAGGGGCAGAAGCACCGCTAAACTACAACACATATTTTCATCTTTTTTTTTAAATACCGAACTTACCGGCAGAGGCAAAATGATATCAGTAACACTCATAAATTTCGGTATCGGAAAATTTTCGGTATACCGCCCAGCCCTAGTTGATGGTCAAGTCAGGTCACAAATACAGAGCATACCTCAAAATACATCTTAAATGCAACTTCCCTGCATTATGATGCATTTTTACTTGTCAATCTTGCAGGTTCATCCACAGAGAGATGTAGGATAAACAAATTATTCTCCTAGTCACATGGGTGCTCAAACCTTTGCATGTTTATTCTTGTTTCTGAGCTGTTTGCATTCAAACGTGTGTCTTTCAGGCTGATATTCAAATCATCCCAGGGGAATGGAGTTTGTCTCACTGTGATCATCCCCTGAAGGCATACAGGCTAGTCGGGGTCCATTAACAGGCCTCCCTGAGTGAAACCTGATCCACTGTCTCTGGTGATGTGTGTCTGGATAAGACTCTCACACACAAACACACAGCACAGCGAACAGAGGAAAGTTCCTCCTCTCTCCTCCCGAGCTGTCCAGATAAGTTTGCTTTTAGGAGGAAGTGATCATCACAAGGTGTCAGAGGTGAAAGGGGACCTGGGGTTATCTTCAGGTGACATCTTGACCTGATCCCTGTCTTCACCTCTCCCAAGGTAGCCATTTAGGCCTCTCCTTTCTTTCAACAGGGGATTTGAACGTTGCCCACTGACTTCCTGGCAATTCATGTTCTATATTTGGATTTTTTTCTAAGCTTCACGCCTTGAGGCAAAAGTAAATTAAAGCTACAAAAATTAATCATACTTAAGATAAGCAGCTTGCGGGATACAGTGTCAGTCAGTAACAGTGGATTCTAAAGTAGAACGCTCTATTCCTGGAGATGCTGCTCCTGCTGAATAATGGGAACCTTATAAAGGATTTCTGTTACAGTGTTATAAAACAGTGAAGATAAGTTCCTCTGTATTAACCAAGGTGCCCTTGAATAACAAAACAAGTGAAAATCAACATGAGGAGTGGTGCATCAGGAGTTACTATCATTTTTTGAACTGCCGTTATCGTGCTCTGACTCTGAATCAATCTAAGCCCATCCTAGGCTGAGGCTTCTTCTGTTTCGGCTCTTCTTTCCTTTTCGTCCTCCGTTGCCTCAAAGAAAACTCCTGTCTTTATGATTCACCACTGTGTGTCTCAGCGCTAATAGTTCAGAGGACATGTATTCCAATGTCTGCACGTAAAGAATTTTTCCGTTAATCTTGTTTAATGTGATGTTTCGTGTCCCAGCATAGAAGATAAAATCATATGCAACAGTTCGGTGACAAATTTGACACCCACACGCAGATAGTGTACCAGTTAAGTGTCCTTCATGGCACATTACATAACACCTGCAGCACATGGAGAATTCCTACGCTGGAGCATTTTAGCCACTCATATTGTACATTGTTCCTCAGGAAATCTTCTGTCCTACATTTTAGTTCTTGAAGTTAATTGTCCCTCTTCTATATTCTGATTAAGTTTAAGATTAAAGCATCTTGTTGCACTGTGTGCAAAAAAAGTATTGTAGCTGGGGTTTCCCAGGACAGTATGGTGGTACATGCAGCTGGTATACCTCCTTATAAAGGGTCACATATGTGTGTGTGTGTGTGTGTGTGTGTGTGTTGTAAGGGAGAGCTCACGTATTCTATTTCCAGAACTGGTCCTGAGCTACTTTAATCCCCCTGCCTTGTCTCCATTGCCATGGGCAATAGAGAAAGAAACCCCACCATTCTTCCCACCCCTCCTAGGGTTGCTGCCTCTGTCTTGCTGAGATTGAGTTGCAAGTTTACTGAAAATAGACTGTGAAAGGCAGAATCTTTTCTGTCAGCCAGACACAGGGTTTGATAGAGACAATCCCAGCCGAGGAGACAGCTCTGCAAGTGCTGCGCTACGGGGGGGGGGGACTAGAGTCAGGCATTTGAGGGAGGTAAGACCTCATACTGTAAGTTTGTGTGTGCTTGTTATCCTGTAAATGAGCGTGCAGTCATGATGTTTAAAGCATTTTGTGCTTAGATAACATCTTTATTATTTTTTTGGTTTTGGAAAAGAAGTTATTTTTCAATATTTGACAGGTGCATCTTTATAATTATAATATTAGAGTAGATGAATATAAAATGACCTTTAATACTGAGATGTCAGCCTCATGTAATGGATCTCATTGTAATATACAGTATGCACTGAGTAGTTAATTAGGGCTTCTTTTCATGAATTATTGCATCAGAGGGGTTTATCATGCAGGCATCACCGTATGGTTATGCTCATGTGTTAGAGAAGGCCAGGTTACTTTGCATTTGCCTACAAATGGCTGTTCTGACTTTGTTAAAGCACCTTGGACAAGTAGCAGCAGATAACATGAGACTGGTTTACTTCCTCTACCACACGTTTTTTTCTTCCACTAAACTTTCCATTATTATTATTTCCTTTAACATCAATGTGGCTTACCCTCGTCGTGAACGGTCAAGTCAGTAACTTTCCACATGATTGAGTTGACCATAACATGTAAAAGCATAACATTAATTTTTTATTTTGTTTTATTATTTGTGACTTTTTCCAGTTCTCTGAGAAACTGGTTAAATTGTTTAAACTATGAGCCATAAAGGTTTTCCTGCGCTTACTGAATGCTGAAATTAAATTAACGTTTTATTAATCTATTCTTGATTGTGTGTATAATTCTCCGTGTAATAATTAAAAATAATCATCAAGAGCAAGCCAGGAGCTGATGACACAGCGTTACCTAAAGATATTCCTGTGTTGGAGGAAAATCAACCTTTTTGTGTCTATGTCCATGAAACTGCTTCCAATAACTCAGACCAAAATAGATATTTTCATTCTGAAATTCTACTCATGTTCCCAGAATTCCTCTGACACTCCATATGTCATGCTAAATCATAAAGAAACATGCATGAAATGAAGCAAAAAAAAAATTTTTTAGAATTTTCTATTTTAGGAGATGGTGAAGCACCACGCTAAGGAATATTTCTCTCAATGGATGTGCCACATGCAGTAGGTGCAAAATGGAATATATATAGGTTGCGTTTTTCTTTCTGTTGCTGTTAAACAGGACTCGTATTCTGGGCTGTTGGAGTTTAAAAAAAAGATGAAAAAGAAGCCTGGAGCTACAGCTGCTCATGTAGCCCTGTGAGAACAGTAACATGATGTTACTGTAAGGCAGTATTTCGACCCGTAGCTAGAAGATCTAATGAAAATTGCTGAGTTGCATAATGGAGCTAGACTCACTAGTGCAAAAAATAAATTACAACAAATTCTAAGTAAAACAAATATCTACACCTGCTTTCATTTTTATTTTATTTTTTGCATAAAGTTGTCTGTTTTGCTTGCTTGGTAAATTTTCCTATATTTCACATCATGAAATTAGAATAATTTTATATATACTATATATATATATATATTTTATATACACATATAATCATATTGGAGTTGAAACCGTACATGTATTTATGTTCTGATTTTTCATTACAACCCTGTCGGTTTAGCATGCAAATGTACCTAACCAGGGTTTTTCCTGGCTGAAACTGAGGCAGAGGTGGTACCATCCTGACCATTCGCCAACACATGCATGAATTCTGTGCATTCAACTGACTCACTTTTTATAAAGGCAACATATTTTTTGTTAAGCGTTCTAATAAGAATATGACAATTATCATGTGAAATAATTATTTTATTAAAACAATATACATACCAAAAATAAGGAGCCAACTTTAAACTGAAAGTGCATTAAGTTGTAGGGATTTATCCACACATCTGGCAGCCAGACATTAACTGTTATTATTATCTTTAATTATTAACTATTCATAGCCTGTTATTATTATGTTCCACTTTTCATCACAATAAGCACTGAAGGTATGAACAGGTGTTGTAAAACACATCTTTATTCATTTAATAACAGTTGAAAGCCAAATGGAGGATTTCTCAAATGGCAGACATTAAAAATTCACATAAAGCACAAAGATGGCAAATTTATATTTATCTGCCCCAGAAGAATATGTGCAACAATAAAACACGTTACCTTTGCAACCTTTGCTGTTTTTGTCCTTTCTGTGCAGAGAAACTTTAACTTTAATTTACAGATCAGAGTCCTGAAATAGAACGGGTTCGTGCAGCTAATCTGCTGTTTCAGGTGGACAAATCAAAACTCTCTCTGGGAGCGCTGGATGCAGAGATAGTGAGAATAATCGGCATTCAGCACAAAGATGGAAACATTTTCCGAAAGTGGGAGTTAACAAAAATATTATATTAATATTTTTCACCCATCCACAGTAAAAAAAAAACAAACCAAAAAAAAAACTTCCACCAGACCCATGATATTTAGATTATGTAATTCTTCATCTTTAAACGGTACCTGCAACATTGCAGAATGTTTTTGGAGCAGAAAGGAGTCTGTAAAAATCCTGAAAGTAGCATCTGCGCAGAGAGAAAACATGACAGTGTACGCGGTAGTAGAGAGGAGTATTTACTGTTGAAATACACATATTTGTTTTTCTACTCTTCACATTTAATAAATATATTTTTTTCTTTCTGTTTCTGAGTGAATTAGACTGGAGCAAAGCTCTCCATATTATCTCTATAATATGTTGAGATCCATAAATGTGATCGTATTTGTAATCTGCAGTAGTTTATTTAGAAAAATTGCCTTTAGTTTCGTAAATGACACGCTCGCGGAATAAGTAGGTCAGACGGCGAAACGATCACTTTACAGCGCTCATAAAAAGTGTCCTGCATTCTGACCCTCGCCAGTCTCTGCCTGCAATTTTCAAATCTTCTCACAACCATGATTACATTTTAGCTTCTTTTTACGATAATTTGTCTGGGCCGTTTCACCTGGATTCCTGACTGTCATCACAAGGTTTTTTTTTAAAGTAGTGGCTGATTTTCCCCGGTCATATCTGTATCACTAAAATCCATTAACCTTACTCTGGCATGCTTGGATGCTAAAAACAAAACATTTACCTGGTTGAAGAGCCGGGGGAAAACAGAACAACAATAGCACCAACTAGCTGCTGAGACAGCGCCCCCAAAGTGGCGCAAAATGGCAACTGCATTTAAAATAACATCCATATAGTTGGCGGCAGAGCGATAAAAGGCTGGGGCGGCAAGCAAATTAGCTGGAGGCGGCCGCCACGTAAATTTGAACGCAGGAAAAACCCTGCTAACAGATCACCAATACTGGGTAGCGATCAGCTCTCCCAGTAGCATCCAATCAGTCCAAACCCCCTATTTTGTTGAAAAAGCAAGTCACTAGAATCACTGTTTATGAGATGGCATTTTTCAAACCGCTGCCCATTCTACATACAAGTACAGCTGGGAAATTCAATTCAGAAATATTTTATTGATCCCAAAGGAAAATTAAGTGTTGTTGTAGCTCATTACTAATTCATTTTTCAAGTAGTTGTTGTAGACCATGAGGGGAGAAAGGATTTCATGTAGTGCTCTGTGTTGCAGCGAAACTGAAGAAGCCTCCGACTGAAGATACTCTGTTGCTGTAAGTTAGTCTCTTGAAGAGGATGCTCAGGGTTGTCCATTATCTTTTCAATTTTATGTAGAAACCCTTCTTTGCATCATTATCTCCAGTTGTTCCACAGGTGTCCCCAGAACAGAACCAGCCTTCTTTATCAGGTTGTTGAGCCATTTTAATTCCCTGGCTCTGATGTTGCAACCACAACAGATGATGGACAAATAGATAACACTCTCCACAACAGACTTGTAGAAGATTTGCAGCATCTTGCTGCAAACCTTGAAGGACCTCAGCTTCCTTAAAAAGTACAGTCTGCTCTGTCCCTTTTTGTAGTATACTTCACTGTTGATTCTCCAGTCCAGTCCGTTGTCCAGGTGTACTCTGAGGTATCTGTACTCCTCAGCCACTTTCACTTTTTCTCCCTTGATAGAGAAAGTATTTTACTTATCCCTGTTTCTTCTGAAATCTACAATCATCTCCTTTGTTTTGGTCACATTCAAGGTAAGCTGATTGTTTCTACACCATACAACAAAGCGGTCCACCAGCTCTCTGTATTCAGCTTCTTCTCCATCTTTGATTCACCCGACAATTGCAGAGTCGTCTGAGTATTTCTGCAGATGACAGGTCTCCATCTTATACTGGAAGTCTGAGGTGTACAGAGTGAAAAGGAATGGTGAGAGTACAGTCCCTTGTGTTGCTCCTGTGCTGCTGACCAGCTGGATTGACACACAAGCCTTCAATCTCACAAACTGTGGTCTGTTTGTCAGGTAGTCATTACACAATTTTTCTTTGTGTAATGCTGAAAGTCAAATGCACATTTGTATTTATTTTTCTTAATTAAAGTGTACCCAAAAGATACCAAACGTTTAACTTTAAAACCCCAAATATATACCAAACCTTGATTTTGTGTTAAACCCTTAGTACATATACATATTGTTATCCAGAACGGACTCTCACATCTTAGGTAATGTATTCTTACCCTAAGAGGAGCGCTTACTAAAAGAGAATGATGATGCACAATCATGGGTATTTAGCTAGAGAATACCTGTACAGTACAGGTATTGGTTAATAGGCGATCAAATGCCTGTGTCATGCAATAACATGGAAATTAAGTATTTAAAAATCATCCACTGTGATTTTCTGCATTTTTGTTTTAGATTCTGTCCCTCACAGTCTCTACATGCTTTGTAAGTGGGAAAACGTCAAAAATCAGCCGTGTATCAAATAATGACCAAACAGTTCAAAATTCTCCCCTCTTTATATTTTGAAATATTTTTATGTCATTCAAACAAAAATTCCATGTTTTATTCAAGGTAATATGGCAAGTTGAGAGTGGTGGGGCGGCGCCCTAGCGCCCTCTAATTGCCAGCCGCTACTGCCTGTACTATAGGAGTGACGTTTGAGCTTTTGGTAATCAAGCTGAATGTCAGAATAGCCTTTTCATTTTTTTTTAAACAGGGACTATTTTAATGAATTAATTAGGGGGGAAAAACTTTCTCAGTCCAGTTTTTTTTTTTTTTTACTTTTTTAATTACAGTGACCATATTCATAAGTACCCTGCTTCTGCTCAATTTTCTTATTCAAGACTGTGCCACTACCAGATACATTTTATTCCAAATTATTTGTTCAAAAGGTAATACTATCTACTTTATAATTTGGTTTACTTGCACTTTACAATACAAAGTATATTTCTAATGCACAAAGCTTTGCTGGGTCACACCCATCTTACTTGAGCACATTCTTAACACCTTTAAACACCTGCTGTGATTTGTGATCAAGGAGTAGGCTTCTCTTTACAGTACCCAGACTTTGTTCTGAACTTGGTAGAACTGCATTATCTTATCTTGTACCTTTGTCACAGAATAATCTACAGACCACACTGCGACTCAATGGTTGGATATCTGTTAGGGAGTTTGAAGCTATTTCAAAGACATTTTAAAGACATCTCCGCTAACACAACACCGACACAACACCAACATGACAGCAACAAGCCTGATTAGAAAATAAAACATACTTTAGCCAACGAAAAGTCTTGGTCACTGTCTTCCTCTTTCACACTAAAGCCTACGTCGCACAATAGATTCACTGATGCCAAGCGTACGTGCAGTAGTCCTATTTCCAGTAAAAAATTATCAATTAGCTTCATAGTTGTATCAGCCACAGTGTCCAAACCATGTCAGAAAAGTAGTGCCTTATAGTTCCGAAAATTACAGTGTGGCTTTAGGAGGGAACATACTCTGTAGTTTCAACAAAGACACGAGCAAATAATGGAAATGTTGCCATTTCTGAATAATTTGATAACCTAGTCACACTATCATCTAACTGTTTTGTGTTTTAATAGTGGTCACAGATTCATGACTAAAGTATGCTTATGGTAGCATTAGCATTTTTTGGTATTTGAAACTGAAGATAACCGTGAAATAGTAATTACATGTCCAGCTCTATGTTCTATGGCAACTTAAAGATGCCATGTATATCACAAATGCTGCAGTATGGCGTAATAATAATGTCATTTATTCTCATGCTACTGTATATGAACAGACCACATTCATTCACCTGGATGTGATGAATGCTGAAAGTGGCTAATATGATAGGGAAGATTGGATATTTCTGGATGAATTATCCTAATGATTATTTCACTACTTGAGACCAAAGACTGTATGTAGAGCATTGAACTTTCAGCCCATGATATTCAGGCGATTATTTGGTAGGGAAGTAGATAGAAATTAGATGTGAAGTCATAGCAAAGAGTAACTTTGTCTTCACTCTATTTACACTGCAAATATTATGCTTTTTATCCAAATATGCATGAGTTATACAAATCAAGCTCAAGTTTGGACATCTACAATTTCTAGTGCATTTGATGGTCCTCAATTAAGAACTCTTTGAGGTATAGATTAATTACCTTTCTCCAACGTAGTTTTATATTCAGAAATTGCTGTTGAAACTTTGCGTTGCAAAAATAACAAAACCTTATGTTAATCTTGTCCAGAGTTGACATTAGCTTATATAAGCTTAGGGTTGTCTGGGATGAACCTCTAATAAATTAAAGATATTGCTCAAATTAATATAAAAAATTTGTTATTTAGCATTCATATGTATGACGTGAAGTGTGCTATCAAATCTAGCTATAAAAGTGACAGTTGGAGACAAAGAGTTGACTAATTAATCATGATTCAAGTTGTGTTTTCCAACAACCCTATATATCCAAGGGCTGTTTATTTATTTATTTGCAATATATTCAAGAGAGACATTATCTTTCATTGCATAGCAAGCATACTCTGTAAGATGACTGTAAATATGGCTTAGGCTATGTTATATGATACCAAACATGTTTGTCTTGTTTCTTGTGTTTTACCTAGGGATTTCTTTTCAACACATAGCACATTCTCAAGCCAAGAAAATTGTTATCCAGATCTATATGATATTTGATAATGAAGCTTTCTATGCTAGAATTTCCTTCACCAACTTGCATTGAACTAGCAATCTTTTACTCTTTTCATTTTTTTATGAGGTAGTTCTCATAGCCAGCTTGAATTTCATTTATTAAATTAGAGATATATGCATAAATCTGTCCACAGTAATCTTTTCTGGAAGTGCCATTTAGGCAGTTAAAGTACTCTGTTTTCACTTTTACCAGAAGGCAAAGAGAGGCATTTTTGTATCAAACCCTTTTTTTTTCAATAAAATGTATCAAACAGCAACTGAAGTTGTATTTAAAAGCTGCAGTTTGCAATGCTGCTGCAACAAATGCTGCCTCTTTATTTTGCTGTGCTTTTAAATTTTACAGTGTAGTTATGCTAGCGCCAAACATTTAGGAGCCAGCAGGGCTTGTAGGTGGCATGAATAAAAGAGTTTCTGGGGATGACTGATGCAGCATCCTGCTGCGCCAGATTTAGATCTTAAACATGGGTGAATAGGAGGGAGGAAATAGACTACAGGACCAATAAAAGGATCTACTGGGACTGCTGAAAATTCAATAAGTCTTTCAATTGTTCAAAACTTGGCATGAAAAACTTTGTTGTAATCTCTGTTTTGTGTAACATGTCTTTATGGCATTATTTAACTGCACAGACACTGGCTAGCAGCTCCTGTGCAGTGAGTTGTATGAAGTCGGCTGTTATGAGTTCAGAGGGGCTGCTTTTGTGACCTGTCGGCGTGTGTGTGTTGATGTTTCAGTTGAACTCTCCGATGAACTCGGTCAGCAGCACGGAGGACATTAAGCCCCCACTGGGCCTAAATGGTATGATGAAGATGCCCGCTCAGCCCTCAGGCACGGCCCTGTCACTCACTAAACACATCTGCGCCATCTGTGGTGACCGCTCCTCAGGTGAGTGACATCAATACTGGGACAGCCGTCTGTAGAGCACAGGTGCATCTCTGTAAATTGGAATGTTATTGGGAAGTTAAATTATTGAAGTAATTTAATTCAAATTGTACATTTCAGGGTGTCATGAGGCTCAGTGGTAGAGCAGGTAGACTATATGCTGAGGCTACAGTTCTCAACATTGCTGTCCTAAATTCAATTCCTGGCCCTGGGACATTTACTGGACATATTTACCCTCATTTTCTCTCCTACTGTCTGTTCAGATAGTAATGAAGAAAGGCCTCCCTAAAAAACCTTTAAAAGGGAAGTACAGTTTTTTTCCAACCTGGACCTTATTTTTGGCATGCATTACATTCATTTACTAATTTAGACAAGTTTGGAGCCGTTTGGAGTCCTTCTGGAGAAGTTTATATCCATTCCTGATCAGCGTATATCTATATAATGGAATTAATGGGGCAAGTAAAGTACAACTACTAGGCATTGTCTGCCACAAAACTGCTTCATCTTACAGATGTTTTGTTATGAATCTCCAGCGCTATTACTCTGTGACTTTGGGGCATCTCGGAGGTGCTGCATTGTTGTTTTGCAGTGTGTTTTAGAGGCTTTAAATCCCTCTACACTAACCAGCCATTCCAATGACGGCAAAGCCATGCGGCATCCCAGTTGTAGACTGAGCAGGACTTGACGCTGAGACTGCTTGACGGCTGTCGGTTAGTCAAAGATTGCTACTACAAACATCTTGTTGGAATCAGTTTGATTAAAGGCCTGTAAAACACTCCTGAAGACAACAACACAGCACCTCAAGACTCTTCAAAATCACAAAGGAATTGTGGTAGTGATTCATAACAAAACATTTGCGAAATGAAGGAGTTTTGTGGCACTTAATGCACTTTGGCTGCCCCATTAACTTCCATTATAAGGATAAAAACTGAACGTAACTTGATACTTCCCCGAAGTACTGCTAGTGGCTCCAGACTTGTCTTGGTGAGTAAATGAATGTAATGCATGTTAAAAAGAAGTTCCAGGTTGCAGAAAACGGTACTTCCCCTTTAAAAAAAGTTAAAATAATGTGTTATATACACAAAAAGGGATATACTTTAAGGATTTATTTATGTTAATTTACTTAGCAACATTTTCACAATTATCAATACAGCTTGAAAAAACCCAAAGTCCATGTCCTCAGACAGCATCTTTAAGGAGGGTTGGCCACAGAGTGGTGCATCCATATCAGTGAGAGATTAAGTGAAAGGAAAAAATGCAGCAGAAACCAGAAACTTACAGCACAAATATATTGGAAACATGTTGCAAAAAAGTACAGAAGCAACAAGGACAACAGCAACTCCTTCACCACTTTGGGGTACCCCAAGACTTCTGCTTGGTCTATTCCTGACATAACACATGCATATCATGAAGGTCCGGTAAAATTACCCTGTAGTTCCAATAATGGAAACACACCTAATTTATCTGAAGGGAGGACTTTGTACCAAGGAACAACAGTAACTGCTTGCTGGACATTTGTCGTGTCAGCAGTCTTTCCTGCTGGTGAAGGCCAATTAATCCCCATAAAATTATAGTCATATCTACTCTAAAATGTATTTTATTGGTCTCATGTCACATACAGATTTTCTGAGAAGCATAATAATGGGTTTTTATGAGCTGTAACTCATATTTATCAATAGTAACAGAAAAACCATCACCCTGCTCTTGCACTGATTACATCATTATGAGCTGTTTATCCCATGGAGGTTTGAAATAATCTGTAAACAACTAGAATGACAGCATCTCTCATTACTACCTAATTAAAAGAAAGTCAGATTACCCAAAATCTTGCCTAATCCCTTTGGAGCCACACTGAGAACCTCCAAAGGAGATCTAAACTTGATCGTTGGGAGAGAGCAACCCCGCTGACCACCCTGGCAGGACTACAGACTGCAGCCTCTTGCAGTGGGACTCCTCCTGGAAGGACAACAGTCAGTATAATTCTTTAGAAATCTTGGCTATGTGGTAGGGAACCCAAAGTTAGGCCGCATTTAGAGAGGAGAAAAGCACATGAAGGGTGCAGCATTACGGCACTTAAGAAAGAACATAAATCATGAGGCAAAAGATCATACAGTTAGAGAGCAACCAAACCTCAAATCAGCTTGTACTAAAATAGAGAACTGCTGTGTGTGCGGGAAACCATTTACAGCCCTACATTGATGTTATTAGTGAAAAAAATTCTATAGTTGCAGCTGGAGACAAATACAAACAGGTTTTCATGATAAAAAACAACTGCATCAGATAGAAATATATAACTTTTCTATCTTGAGCAAAAATCATAATAAAATATTAATATATTTTAAATGTTATACCTCATGATATAATTCTGACAAAATGTAAATTTTCCTTTGACTATAGGAGGTGTACATCAGTCAAGACGCAGTAAAGAAAAATACTTAAAAAATGTATTAGTGACACTTTATATTCCTCTGATTTAAATTTCTTGATATAATTTGAAAAGCCCAAACTGAGTATGCTCAAACTTTTTCTTGGGCAATTTGTGACCTTTCATAAACTGTATCATCCTTCCAAAGTTATGATAATCATGGGTTATTATTTGGCCTAGAATTAATTCAGTCACTTCAACCATACAAGCTTCTAAGAATGAATAACTGATCGCCCAAGGAAATAACTCCCTGAAGTTTTTGCAGAGTCAACTAATTTCTTACTTGTCCTTATCAAATAGTAAACAAATAGAACCCTGTTGAATGATATTTTCCTGGGGAAAAACATTAAAAAATTTTAACCTTAAGGGGTAAGGTGAATTTTACTGTCATCCTGCGTCATTAGAGAATCAAAACAGTGTTAAATAGCAAGTCATGCTTCATTTGGCTTTGCTCAAGGGCTTTATTTATCTTCTCTGGTGGTCTAAGCAGCAGAGATTGAACAAAGAAACAGTTTGAGCAACACTGAAAAGGGCCAATGGGCTCCATCCATCATTAATAACAAAAGAAATAGCTGTTAGGAACACAGGGCAGACCTAAAAACAGGGTCCTGGTAGAAGCTGCCATAACTATAACCCTACAGTCTGTTTACTTTGATTGAACAAAGAAGTAATTATGATCAGATGCTAATCGAATGACAGGTTCCATATGGTGCTTACATAACTGTGTATTAGGCTTGTAGTGGCGGAAACGTTCACTTATTCGTTCACTTGCAATTCACTTACATACACAAAAAAAAAAAAAAACTTTGTTTTGGCTCCCATTTTTTATGAAAAATCAACTCAAACATTTTCTACATACACAGATAACAATTTCTCTAAAATATTGTTCTATAAACACTAAGGAAAAAGTTTAACAGCATGCTTATAGCATCATAACTACAAAGGTAGCTCAGGATAACTTAAGCTATTTTAAATATAAGCTTTATCAAAAAGGAATAGAATAAAACTGGGAGCTGGTTCCACACTAGAGAAGCCTGATAACTAAAAGATCTGCCTCCCATTCTACTTTCAAAAATCCTACGATCTACCAGTAAACCTACAGTCTGAGGGCGAAGTACTCTATTAGGATCAGATCTCTGATGTATGATGGCGTTTGATTATTAAGGGCTTTATACACAAGAAGGAGGATTTTTAAACTCTGTTCTGCATTTAACAAGGAGCCAATGGGGAGAAGCTAAAACAAGAAAAATGTATCTCTATTTTTAATATTCATCAGAACTCTTGCTGTAGCATTTTGGGTCAGCTGAAGGCTTTTAATTACAATTTGTGGACTTCCTGATTGTAAAGAATTATGGTAGTCCAGCCTTGAAGTCACAAATGCATGGACTAGTTTCTCAGCATCACTCTTGGACAGAATGTTTCTAATTTTAGCAATATTCGAGAGAAGAAAAAAATCCTGGAAAACTGTTTAATATGGGATTTAAATGTCATGTCTGGGTAAAAAATTAAACCAAAGTTCTTTACACTATTGCCAGAGGCCAGTTTATGTAATCCAGATGAAGTTATTGACTTAGCAGTTTTCTTTTTAAAGCTTCTGGTCCAAAGACTACAACTTCTGTCTTTTCAGAATTTTAAAGCTCAAAGTTTAGAGTGATCCAATTTTATGTCTTCAAGACATAACTGTAATCTATCTAATTTATTGAATTCATCAGGATTTATGGATTAATATAGTTGTTTTTCATCGGCATAACTGTAGAAATTTATACCATACAGTCTAATATTTTTACCAATTGCTTGCATATATTTATATAGGAAAAAGTATTGGTCCAAGCACAGAACCCTGTGGTACTCCACACGTAACCATTGAGTGTGAAGGAGATGTATCATTTACATGAACAAACAGGAATCTGTCTGACAAATAGCATTTCAACTAGCCTAGTGCTGTTCCCTTGATCCCTGCAATATGTTCAAGCCTTTCTAAGAGAATATTGTGATTGACCGTGTCAAAAGCAGCACTGAGATCGATCAGCACCAAACCATTATTCCATTATCTTAGGCCATGACAACATAAGTAGTAACTTTCATCAGGGCTGTTTCAGTGCAATGATGTGCTCTAAAACCTAACTACTACTAGCACCGTTGTATTTTGCTGTAGGGATGGTGTGTTTAAGGTGATAAGTCTTAGCCTAAAGGGAGCTCAATACATATGCCACAATTTTAAGATTTGAATCATAGCTTTTTTCATGTTGGTCTAGGACATTATATCCCTATAAGAGACAATGAAGTCTGTGGTTGTAACATGACACAATGTGAAAACAAAATAGGGTACATGTATTAGTGGACAGGTCTTTTTCTACCATGATGTATTTAGTTTACTTTTTTGCTATTTTGCTTTATATAGGGAATAATAATAATAATAATAATAATAATAATAATAATAATAATAATAATAATAATAATGATTCTAAGAACAATGCAGCTTTGAACCGTTTATTTTATGTCCATTGAAAAATATGCAAATACCTAGAATGTATTGATGTTTCTGAAGTTATTGCCCCTAACTATCCTTGACATGATACTTATCTGCAAAGAAGGACCCAGTAAATTTCTTGTTAAAACCCAAACCAGACATCCTCTATTCCACCCCAATCCACAGGAAAACATTATGGAGTCTACAGCTGTGAAGGCTGCAAGGGTTTCTTCAAACGGACTGTGCGCAAGGACTTAACCTACACCTGCCGTGACAACAAGGACTGTGTTATCGATAAGCGCCAGAGGAACCGCTGTCAATACTGCCGCTACCAGAAGTGCTTGGCCATGGGAATGAAAAGAGAAGGTACAGCACATACCGTTGAGGATAAAGTCCTGCTTAAACACACCCTCAGTACTGTATAAATCTGCTTGAAACAAAAGTAAAGTGTTCTTTTTCTTAGTTGGATATCTGCAGAAAGTATTCTTATATTTTATAAGATTTGGTTTTGGTTTTGTTTGTAAAAGTAGAAATAGATAACAAATAGTATTTTATCTACGCTCAATCTTGATTTTGTTTGAACTTTTGTTTCTTGTAAATGGTCAAAAATTACTCTGAAGCATTTCACCTTCTTAAACATCTTTTTTTCATATAAACTCACAAAAATGCCATAAAAAAACTTAGAAATATTATCTCCCTTTGTAGCAAGAGAAAAGCAGTTATTCTCCCATAACATTTGAACATAGAAATGTTTGATCAATCTTCTTTGCACAATCTCTCTAGATCATTGTATGTCCTGACATCTCTCTAATGCCCTCATCTCATGAGTTCAACCCAAAGGTTCTCTATAGGTTATAGGTCTGGGGAATAACATATTTTTCCCATTCTTATTTGTTTTTCAACTTTACCTATACAGGATAATCACATTGAGATCTCGTTTTCAAAAGCAATCTGTTTTTATTATTTATATACATATACAGTACAGACCAAATGTTTGGACACACACTCATTCAGTGCGTTTTCATTGTAGATTCTCACTGAAGGCATCAAAACTTTGAATGAACACATATGGAATTATGTAGTACTTTTACAAAAATTGTGAAATAACCTGTCCTCCAAAGTCACCAGACCTGAACCCAATCGAGATGATTTGGGGTGAGCAGAGTGAAGGCAAAAAGGGCCAACAAGTACTAAGCATCAAGAGAATGCAAAGCAGTAATCAGAGCAAAGTGTGGCTACTTTGAGGAATCTAAAATATAACACATGTATTGAGTTATTTCACCATTTTTGTTTAAGTACATACAGTAATTCCATACGTCATGTTTTCATTAATAGTTTTGAAGCCCTTACTTGAGAATCTACAATTTAGTCATGAAAATAAAGAATTGAATGAGGTGGGTCCAAACTTTTGGTCTGTACTGTATGTATATATATATATATATATATATATATATATATATATATATATATATATATATACACATATGTCCATCATTTTTCCAGATTAGTATTAACACCTCCCTCTGACCGCTTTACATAGAATGCAGATATTTATATATATTTTTTTAACTCTGGACATGAAGTCCAGGTAAATAAATTCCATCCATTATTTATTCCGCTTCTCCTTGAAGGGTCGCCGGGGTGCATATCTCCAGCGGTCAACGGGTGCAGTACACCCTGGAGAGGTTGCCAGACCATCCATCCCAGTGCCCCTGGTTAGACGCGCTCCATAGAGCCCGATGTGAGCCAAAGACAGGTGTTGTGTGGCGCCTACTGCTGCTTTAACTGCAGGCTTTCCTCTGAGAGATTACGGGTCAGGAAACGGCTCGTTCTGAGACTTCCACTTCTGGTTGCTACAAATAGGAGAAATGTTTCTTCATGTTAAAACTTTCTGTCTGAAGTGATTTATTAATTTCAGTCTCCAGTGCTGGGACGAAGCGCGAATTCTGCCTGCAAATCAACAGCTAAATCCCCATGAGGGGTAATCTATTCTGTCAGTGGCAACAATCCAACAACTTCTGCAACAATCTTACTATTATAATGACAAAAAAGAAAAAAGTAAACATTTGCATTCAATTTCATGCACAAACCGCATCAGGTATTCTTATAATAAGCGCAAATGTTTCATTTCCTTTCTATGTGTAGTTCTCTGGCCAGGTTGTTTTGATCTGACACTACTTAATAGATACTATTGAATAGGTATTAAGTCTGCTGGAGGCAGACATGCCCCCCACCCCACCCCCAAAAAAATCATAATATATATGTACTGAAAAAAGAGAATGCGAAATCCAACTTAAATAAATTACTTTACTGTGTTACAGGTAATTGAATTAAGTTTATCCAAGTTACTTTATTGAGTTTCTTAAGTTGTTTAGTTAAGGGGTCAAGTTAAACAAATGTATATTAATTAATTTTAATTCAATTAAAGCAATTACTTGTAACAAAGTAAAGCAATATATTTAATTGCATTCTTTTTTCAGTATATATCTTTTTTTACTTCTCACAAGAAAAACAGGCCCAAAGCATCACAGAATTTCCACTATACTTAACTTGACTTTTTACTCAAAACCAGCTCGAGAGTTTTACAAACTCAGTCTTTACCTTTGTTCTTGTAGGTATATTAGATTTTTTTTAAATAGTTGATTTTATAAGGTCTTGGTGACCCCAAAATGCTAATCTTTATTTTAGCTGTCTAAAAGTGAGTTTTGAAGATTTTTTAACCATTTTTCTCAATGTTTGTTTGCTAGCAAAATATTGGTCCTCGCCCAGCCTTGTGGCCAGTGGCTAAAAGTGGCTAAAATGCCAGATCTTAACCCCAGGGAAACCAAACACTGTGGATTACTAACTCAAGGTCCCTAGAAATATTGAACTTAAAAAAGGTTAGTCTTTATCTAATTTGATTTGGGGTTTTGGTATTGTGAATACTCTTGCAGCTTTAATTTGCCTTAATGCAAATTTAATCATCTTCTTATAACAAGTGCAGGTTTATAGAAATCAATTCTTTCGCTGCCTTGTTCAGCAACTAAAAATTTCCTTCATGAATGAACTAACAGTGCATTTTCCCTCAAATTTGACATGAAATCTTTTATTAATCCATGTTAATACCACAACTGAACTCGCATATCGAAGTAAAAGTAAAACACTTACCTTTGAAGACCTTGCTCAAAAAGACGACTTGTTGCTATAGTGATTTTTTTTTTTCGTGTGACACATCTCTACAAAGAAGATTGCGTGGAGTTTGATGATGATGTTTTGCTCTATGCCTCTTGTTTAATGAGCAACCCTGAATAAAGCCTAGGACAGTCGATCAGATTTGAAACTCACTATGGAGACGTCAGAGAATGGGCTGAGGGGGGGCTTTGGAACCAGAAGAGTGTTGTTTGTGGGGAAGAAAAACAGGCAGCAAGGTGTGAGTTTTAACACTCCATGAAGGTGTTAAAAATATTTGTGCTCCCAGCAGTGCTATTAAGCACTCCTCCTCACACTTAGCAAATAAATCAATGTGTCTCTTTATATTGGTAAAGAGGTTTCTAAATAGAGGGTGCAGATTACAGTGCCTCGCAAATGTATTCACACCCATTTTGCCACACTAAAACTAAAAACTTCAGGTCATTTTGTTGTGACTCTATGTGATATACCAAGAAGAAATAGGGCATAATTGTGTAAGGAAAATAAGACATGGCTATCGAAAGTGAAGAAAGTGTCAGTAGTTATTTGAAACAGCTTTTTGCTCCAATTTTTCAGCTGTCCTGCCAACATCTACATAGGGGGCCCATATGGGTAAGAGTTTTACTGAAAATGGATTAAAATGTTCACAGGTTTCATTATGGCCCCATATTAATTCCTTCTATAGGTTTGATAGGCTGGAGAAAAAATGGGATCCATACAGGTGTTTTATAATTTAATTAGCTTTTTAAACAGATCATTTGAGACCCGGATAAGCACTACACATGGTGCCAAGCTGGATTTGTGGATTTGTGTTTTATTTAGTCAGCTACTTGATGGGTATATCTCTACCAGCTTTTCATTTTTGCCCATATTGTCAGATTGGATGGAGAGCATTTGCAGTCTTCAAATTTCAAGTCTTGCATAAGATTCTCATTTGGAATAAAGTCTTAAATTAACCTAGGTCATTCTAATATCTGAATATTCTTGGATCTAATCCAATGCAGCTCCGGCTGTTTATTTGAAGTTTCAGTGGGGTTGATGCCTTCAGGATGACATATAGATGTTAAGGTGGGCTGAACATAGTACTGAACTGGTACAGAGTACCTGACCCTAGCTCTGCCACATGTTTGCTGGGTTCTTTACGTGGCTTGTGGAAAACTCCAAACAGGACATCTTATGGATTTCAAGAATGACTTTAATCTTATCACGCCACCATAGACCTGTCGACAGATTCTGGCACCTAAGCTAGCAATTGTTGTTGCTCCTCCAGAGATAGCAAATTCGTCTTTGCTCCTTCACAGTTAATATTCTCAGATTAGGTAAAAAAATCCACATGCCGGTAAATTTGCAGATGTGCCATATTCTTTTGAGAGAAGATTCCGTATGATTTTTATTTAATGGTCAGTAAAGTAAATAGGGCTTGATGCACATGCTTCATTCTCTTTATACATTGAAAATGAGCCACATTTTTAAGGAATGTGTGACGCTCAGCATTTTTACAAGTTTTCCTGTCAATGTGTAGCTTTGTTTTTTGTTTGTTTATCTTGAACAAAGCATTTTTTGATTTCTCTGTGTTTTTCTTGACCTTATCTTGGCCTCCTGTCCGGCACCCCCATGCTATTGTTTATGTCATTGTTGGGCTCCATACTCCTTTTAGGGATATAATCATTTACTACCTCTTGCCTCACTTCCCGTGCAGCCTTATCCCCCCCACCCCCAACCCCCCCGAACCCCGAGGGCTGTGGTTAGAGAACAAGGCGGCAGTAGTAGCCCAAAAGGCTGAGCGAATCTACAGAAAAACAGGATTAAATGAATTTATGCACTCCCAGTCAGGACAGGAGAGGAGGAGGAAAGAGGGGAGAATAAAGCTAACATGATTTCAGCCCTCCTCACCTCTCTGTGACTCCAACACAAGTATTCTACCCTTGGGGTGACCTCCACTGCCAGACAGCCGTTTCTCCAAAACTGGGGCCCGTTTTTCCTTCTTCTCTGACAACCTCTACTTCCCTTTCCCTCACAACAGGACCGAGGCCTCTCCAGTCCTGAAATGGAAACCAGAGCAGGGAAAACTTAAGAAGACAGGCCGTCCTGCACACCCAGTGTGTAATGTGTGTGTCTTAAGGGTGTGTGTAGACCTGGATACTCAGTTTAGCTTTCTACAATCTCCCTTTTATATAACACTTGCAAAAAACTCTATTAATCTGTGGTTGGAAGAAAAAGCCACAATACGCTGAGACATTTATCTGCGGTGCCTTGGATTAAATAAATTACAGCTTTTTGAAAAAGACAAAAACAAACTCATGCTACTTTTTTCACTTGATGGTGGACATGCGGTTTCTCCCTCCTCAGCTATGAGTCTCTCTGTCTGCCCGGCAACAAAATCCTTTCCTGTCCCAATCAAATCAAAGCATCGGCCCAGTCATGTTTACATTTTTTTTATGCACAACAAAGTCATCCTTGATTTCTACTCTCAGCTCTCTTTTTTACTTCATTGTTGAAGTTATAATAAAAGTTTTAAAAAAAGACAAAAAATGAAATTTGGGAGAAAACTAACATGTTAAAAGTTGATTTGTTTATATAATTTTCTACAGGATTTTAAATTACTTGCGCAAATTATTTAACTTGAGAAAAAAAATGCAATAGGGAAATAATAGAGTTTGTGAATAAATACAAAAAAATTGATTAGTCAATGGTTAGACCTATATAAATATAGCAACAATTAAAATTAATAACTTAGACAATAAATCCAATTATTATAGACATGCCAAAAATAATTAGTTTTAAACACATAAAAAATCAATCAAATTATTTGAGAAAATCACAAGAGACTAGGTTTTCCTTGCTCGTTTCTTTGTACCCTAAATTTCCTCTTGCTGGTTAATTCAGGCAATGGGGGTTAGAGAAAATTTTCAGGTGCGGCTTGCATATGCATGTCAGAGTGACCGATAGTATTTCAGAAAGAACAAGTATGATACGGTTTACTACAGCCATAAACATACAGCTAAAACTTTAATGGAATGTGTTAGAATAGTTCAGTCCAGGCATACACCTAAAGCCAATTAAGATTCTGTTAAAAAAAATAAACAAAACAAAAATGTAAGAATTGATGTTTACTGAGGCTCTCTATCCAGCTCAAGAAGATTTTTTTTAAAAGAACATTAGGCATACATTTCAGGCTCCAGATTTATGAAGCTGCTATAGACACGCCCCGAGTTATAATTCAAGAAAAAAGGTTTAAATTAGAGGTTATCACATGTTTGAGTGATATGAATACTGTTGCAAGGAACTATATTTGTTGTGTAAGGGAGAAGTGGAAAGCTTGCATTATTTATGTGTGAATTGTGAAGGAAGGATTTGGATATAGGAGGCTAAAGCTGTTTGTCATTGAGTACAACAAAAGAAATCAGGTTTCTTTGATGTGGAGACTGGAAAGAGTCCCTGAACATTTCAGTGCTGCTTTGTTGATCCTGATATTGGTCCAAGGTCCCCTTTATATTCAACCCACATGTTCAAAAAAACGACTGTTGGCTGAACTTGACAAAAATGTTCAACTTTAATTCAAAGTTTGCATATAACTGTCAGGTGTTTCATATTTGGTTGCTAAGGCACTCTTTTTTCACCAAGAAGGTTATTGCAGAACAATACCTTAATGCATGTTGAATAAGAGCTGACATCAGCAGTAAACAGCAGTAGTGAACGGAATCAGTTTTGTTACATGCAGCCGTCCAGGAGGAGCGCCAGCGAGCAAAGGACAAGAATGAGAACGAGGTGGAGTCCACCAGCTGCGCGAATGAGGACATGCCCGTGGAGAAAATCCTGGAGGCCGAGGAGGCGGTGGAGCCCAAAACAGAGACCTACATCGAGACCAGCCTTGGGATGCCATCCAACTCGGTAAGCGCAAGGTTCTTTTGTTTTTAATCACCAAGCCTGTCATTCTCCAGCCAATCAGACCTATAGAAGAGCTGAAAATGGTTGCTCTTCTCTACTTTAATCTGTTCGAGCCACCAAAATATGAGTATCGAATTGTTGATTATTTGACATTCATATAATATTGGAACAATGACAAAAGCTCAGGTGTCTCCCCCTGATTACTGAAGCTATATAGGTGCACTAAAACTCACAATGGGATCAGTTTGATAATAAAAATAGCATAATTTCACAAATATGCTATCTATTTGTTTTTATTTAAATGAATAAGTAACAATTATTCCAACAGCTGCTATAACACATTACCAGTTAGAATAAAAATATATTTTATACTTATTTGCTGACACATGGACTTAAGCTGACTGTAGAATCAACACTCAATAAACCTCACTGTTGTTTTTAAGTAAATGTACTTATTGTGCAGAATATTATCTGGTCTTGTCGTTCTGCTCTCTGTATAACATAGGAACCAGATAAGTTGTGACTGTTTTATTATCATATTTCTTTAGCACATTTAGGATATTAAATTGTAATGTATGCAGATTTCTAAGCTTTGCAGTACTGGAGGCAAAAGTTGCATTTCAGTGTCTCCTGTAGGTACTTTCTGGCTGCTCTGAGAAGTCACTCAACTGAGAGGCAGAGATAGGCGAGCCAAGAAAAATCCAGAAGCTTAATGTAGAAACTCTGCATGACTGACTCTAAAAGGTGAAGAATTGAGATGGAGACAACCTGTTCTTGTAGTGCTGCAGAGACTCCTGCAAGTAAATTATTCCTATGGAAAGTTTTACCCTGTTTTAACCATCACACTATCATCTTCTGCTTGTCCAAGATTGAGACAACAGATTCTGGAGGGAAGCTATATTCTGAGGGATATGAAGAACAGTCTTCAAGCATGATTTTTATTATAAAAAGACCAGTTTATTAATTACTATGGTTCCAAAGAATCCACATATTATCCAGACATTTTTTTTTCTTTTGTTTTAAATTATAATTTAAAAAAGAATTTTAAGCCTCTGAAGTTGGAAATTGAAGAGACGAAAAAGGATATTTCTCACTAATCCTGATCTCAGAGTCCTGGGGAAAATCCACATATACCCAGTGAAACCGCAGACGTGGATAGGAAACTAACAGTACTAAAAACAACACACTTATATATGTCTACATGCTTTTTGCCCTTACATTTAATGTAAAAAAATGAAAGCCTTGGTCTCTTGACGTAAGAAAATTAAAGTATTTGCTTGTTAATTTGTCAGGTTATCAGCACATGTAGGCAGTGTTAAATTGACTGCTTTGAAAGATTGTTCTCCATCATTGCAAAGTCATGCCATGAGTAGTGGTCCTTCAGTTTCCACACTATTGTTGTTTTTCCTGATGGAAATTTTCCAAAAATATGGATTTGTCTTTCATATAAGAACAGGAAAAGTGGACTAGTGTTCTTTCAACCAGATAACCAGCAATGCTAGGCAAAACGTAGGGAAGGGCAGCACTACTACACTATTGTATTCTGTACTGCTGAAACATACTTTGTCCTTGGCACTTCATCTAACATTTCAAAAAAAAGCACTTTCAACCACAGCAACAGTATGATCTATATTTTTCATTCGTTTTTAAAGAGGAGCCTTCCAAACCTTGGTGTACCTTGACAACACAAACCAGTAGGATAAGTGCCTAGATGCATGTTAAAAATAATTATTAATACGATACAATATCTTGTATTTATTCTTAATTATTTTGCAATAATTCTGCTTAATGTAACTTTTTTTATTGTCCTTGGAGCTCTTCCACCTGAGATGAAATGTTGTTCTATTTTTTCTTCTTTATACACTTATAGTCTGTTTTATTTTACCTTGTATGTGCATAAAGAGTAAACTTAGTTTTTCTGCAATGCTACATGTATACATTTAATATTTTATCCATCCATCCATTTTCTGAACCACTTAGTCCTCCAGGGGTCATGGGGGCTGGTGCCCCTTTCCAGCTGTCAACGGGCGAGAGGCGGGGTACACCCTGGACAGGTCGCCAGTCCATCACAGGGCCACATAGAGACAGACAACCATGCACGCACACACCCACACCTAAGGACAATTTAGATTGATCAATTAACCTGACAGTCATGTTTTTGGACTGTGGGTGGAAGCCGGAGTGCCCGGAGGGAACCCACACATTCACAGGGAGACATGCAAACTCCATGCAGAAAGGCCCTGGGCCGGGATACGAACCCAAAACCTTCTTGCTGCAAGGCAACAGTGCTAACCACTGCGCCACCATGCAGCCCATTTAATATTTCATATGCTACACATTTTTTTTGTTTTGTTTGTTTTTTGTTTTTTTGGTGTTGGAAGGAGTTGCTGTGGACGGCTGGTTTAGCTGTTCACTTTCTTAATTCAGCTGTGAGTTTCCTCTCTGCTCCCAGTATCAGTTGGGCTGTCTTTGACACAGAGGAGACTAAAGAGTGATGAATAATGCAACAGACAGACTGTTCCTGAAAGCATCCCACAAAAGCCGCTGCTTTCTCTGGAATTCTCTTGCAACATGGGAAGCAGGGGAGCTGCGCGGCAGCTTACCAAAAGACCCGAATGGGGGGGGGGGACATCTGGGAATTATCTGCTTCAGAAGGGAGGGATATGTTCTGTGAAGTAAAGGTAAAAAATATGAGGGATGTTATGAGAGTAAATGGGAACTATTTTGGGGGAAAGATAGAAATGTAGGAGATGAGCGTTGACATAAGGGAGAAAAAGGAGGAGTTAAAATTCAAGAGGGAGCGACAAGCAGCTAAGACATAGTAATGCACTGTGTTTGGGTTCAGTCATGCTGGCATGCTTGTATACAATTTCAAACTTTACGCAAACTAAGATGGGACTATTTGATATTGCAGAGTTTGAGTTTAATAACAAATGGTAAACATGGGGATACAAGCACACAATGCAAATTTCGTAGAGAATTTTTTTTTTTTGATCTCCCAAATCCTTCTTGTAAAAGCATGCTCTATTTTTTTTATTTCTTTCTTTATTTATTTATTTATATGTCCTGTCTGGCAGAGTAAAAAAAAAATTAGAAATGCTGCATGAGTGCCAAAGTGCCAAAAAGAAGCGTAACAAAATTTATTTCACAAGTTGAGCATTACCTTTTGCCTATAAACCTATAATTTCTGAATAAATAAAAAAGAAACATTGAAACTGGAAATTGCCTATTTGCATAAACTCTGTTTACTTACAGATTTTTTCATTAGGCTTTTTTAAAATATTCGAAGAAAGATGTTTCTTGGGAAACTGAAATGCCTAGATGTAATGCTACATCATACGTATTGGTTGGTATTTGCAAAGCAGCCAATCCAGGAGCACCATCAATTTTCCTTGGCACTAATTGTCTTTATACATTTCAAAAATATTAGTGTCTTTAAATTAGCCTGATTACTCTGATGTTTAGTTTCATCTCAGCATTAGCTGACTCTGCATTAAACACATTTACTTGACTCACTCTTTACGTGTATCTGTTCATGGAAATAACTACAAAGAGATAAAATAATTATCAGTATGATAAATAAATGTAATATTTTGGCTGTTTCAGCATTCGAGCAGTCCTGACTAGCAGGATTTCCCTTTCTTTCCGAATAGCATCCAACAACCCCCCAGCCCCCAGAACAACCCGCCCCCAACTCCCCACTGGTGTCCATTGACAGTCGCTGCCCCGTGCTATAATTAATCACAGAGCCCAGGTCATGGGTGTACACCATGAATAGGCTGCTGCCACTGTCTAATGGTCGGAGTCTGGTCTACTTGAATGAAAGTGTGTTTATCTCATGGTGACCTAGAACAAGAGTTAAACAGGCGTTATTAATATGCCTTCAGTCACAGGAAAGGAGATATCTTCTCTTCAGGAGAAGGAAACGAAGGTATCGTTCACTAATCCAACTGAGGCTCTTATTTTTACATCACTCCTTTATTAAGATTTTACAGCTGCTATGCTACTATGTTTACAGTACATACATTTATTTAAGGGTTAACATAAAAAATCATATATAGGACCTTTCAAAAGTATTAATTCCCTTAGCAATATTTCACACAAAGTGAATGGATTTTTATTTAGCTAATTATTACCAATAATTAAAATATGACAAAAGTGCAACCAATGTACATCATCCTGCAAACACCACACCCAATGGTAGAATCTAGTGAATCTAGTAAAGAAATGCTAGTAAACAGGTTAGACACTGTGAAAGTCTTGATACTGAAGTAGAAGTTCATCTTCCAGCAGAAAAAACATTGGAAACCTTGAGCAATTTATTTCGATACCAATATGCATTTCTGCTCAATTTTCTCTCTGTCGTCACGCGGGTACAGTCTGTTATAAGAGGAACAATGAAAAATTGAGAGGCAAATCTCTCTCCAACCCTTCATAAGTGATGAAAATTTCATAGGACAGTATGCAAGCCTGACAATTCTCTTAAGTATTTGGGATGATGGTGATGATGTGTACGTCTGCGTAAATCCCCTGTTTGCCTGGAACAAAGACAGCGTAGTTTATCGTTACAGATTAAATATCCTTTGCAGAGATTTCTTTTCCTCTTCATATTTTTAGAAGGCTGGAGTTTCCATCAAGTGTTTCCAGGCAATGAGGTTATAGTTACTGTATCAGAGATCAATCCAGATGCTTTTACTGTGGCCTGACAACATCCAAAATGCTGCTCCGTGAGCAGTAAGTACAGTAATCCGATGCTCGTAAATTGTCTCGGGAAAGTGTAAGCTCCTCTTCGCTGTCATCTCCTCCGACAGAGGCAAAGAAACCAGGTCAGAGTAAACACGGCTAAGATAGCCATACAACATTCATGAGACCCATAGTGTCTAACAAGAATCCCGGGACCTGTATTATAATGAAGAAGAGGAGGAGGCTGGGGGTTGGTGGCCTGATGGTGGCTCACATCTGAGCCCCCCTCCTTTTTGTTTTTCTTTGTTTTTTTGCCCAGCTTGCACTTTAGAAGGAATAAGCTAAATCTGTTTGTGTTTTTGAGAGGAAACAGCTAACAAAAAGTGTCGCTCAAAGCAGCGCCGACCATCGCTTCCCACGGAGATCAGATGCTGAAATATTCATAAGACGGCAGTTGTCTTTCTGGCCCCATAGGGAAAATAAGACTGCTTTCAGTTCTATTAACTTTGCAAGCTTTGTTTCTGGTTTATGCTTTATTTTTATATATATATATATATATATATATATATATATATATACATATATATATACATATATTTCAGATTGGCAGTTGCAGTGCTCTGCAGACATTGTCAAGTTCACACTGTTAGGGAAGTAACCGGGAGGAGAGGATTGGGTCGCCTTTGGCCTGCACATTAGGAACAGACGATACAAGTTTTCTGCTTCATCTTGAACTAATCTTCTCCTGAGAGTGGCAGTTGATGTCAGGATCTTTTCAGCTTTTAGCATCGATCTGTGGGATTTGGTTTAGGAAGTCGGGGAGAAGTTACTAACTTTCTTTGGCGGTGTGCGAGTTCACACAGGGACTCACCATTTAAGAATGTTTACTTGGTTTAAAATCATGCAAAGGAAAAAAAGTGTGCCTGTTTACACATATGCATATCAGTGGTTTGGACTCCTGAGATCATCTTAAACTCCTCAAAGACTGCCAGTATTGTTTAGGATGTGCAAAAAGGATCTTCATTTTAGTGAATTACTCATACAGTATGCATGTGTTGCATTAGTATTCTAAGGCTATTCCCTTTAGATCGTGATACTGTACCTCTGATTCTAAAGCACGGGAAACACTTTAGGACAAGCTGCATTTAATGTTGGTTTGGTGCAAACAACAATGAGTTTCATGGCACTACGAAGCTAATATGTTTTCAAACAAACTGGAGGCTTTTCAAGAATGGACCACCTGTTTAAAGTCTTGTCACTCAGTGCGTTTACATGGAGCAAGAGAAATTCAGATTATTTCCTTAATCCGACTGAAATCAGACTTATATGTATACATCTTAGCTCGATTTAAGTCAAACTGAACTGGACTTTGAGATGTTGGACTACCCAGATGATGTTATCGGAGAATCGGATTTCTCCACATGTGTAGACCTGTCACCACTTACTGAGCTTATAGAAGCCTGAGCACTCCCACTTCAGGAGGTGAAAAGAACCGTGGAAGTGGGAACAGGAACAGCAACAACAGACCAAGCAGCAGCAATGAGTATAACACAATAAAACAGTACAGTACTTACAAAATGTAGTGTGCTGAAGAATTGTTGTTGTCCATTTATTTGCTCATTGTGCATTTCCTGCTTTTACTCCATCTGATTCACTGACTTCAGCATTTGTTTACGTTCTGTGTGACTCATGTCCAATTGAATAGTGGCAGCGTGAAAGGGCGCAGGTCGCCACTCAGCATCGCGGATTGGAATGCACTTCATTTAAAAAAAACGTTCTGCGTCATATTTAAACTGGGACTCAACCCTCAGCTCTGCAAAGCCATTAGTCTGATTCCTGCTAAAAGTTTGTTTTAGATGTGCATGTAAACGTACTGATTGCTTCTCAAGCTAAGTCAAGTACAGGCTTTCCGAACAGCTCTGACGTGCTTATTGATTCTCTTCCGGGCCAATTCGGACGTAATACATATTTACGCTGCAGCAGGACTGTGGGAATAAAAGAACAGATTTTTCCTTTAACAGTCCTGCTGCGGCGTAAATGTGTATTATGTCTGAATCGGTCTGGAAGAGAATCAAGAAGCACTTCTGAAGACTGTGTAAGTTCAATGAGAATATAAACATGGTAAAATTACAGAGTTCTGAGCAGATTAAACCTTATTAAAAGCGGCACATGTACTGCCCCGAGCACTTCTGTTGTACGGATGAATATAAACATTGCTGAATGAGTCAGGCTGGCTCCAAAATTCTCAGGGTGAGAAAGAAAACAAAAAAGTTGATAGAAATAAGGTCCAGGTTTTAAAAAAAACAACCTTTTCCTTAAAATAACTTTTCCTAAGAGCAGTTGGCCTTCTGTTTTTCAGCTTTTATGATCAAATCTCAAGGCCTTGCAAGTCTCATAAAGTGAAATAAGTCAGTTATACTTTCTTTTTCCCCTGTTCATCCACACTATTATCAGAAAGAGAAATAAATCAGTGTTCCTGTTCTTAGCAGTGAAATGGCAATGCAGTTGGACGTCTTACAGACAACACAATCCTGAGCAAAGCTTGGTTTTATTTTTATTGCATAACACACATTAACTCTAGGTATTCTTCTGAGCTCCAAAAACCCTACAAAAACAAAAATGGGTATTGCTCTTTAATTTTTTTTTGTGTATATAGAATAAAGCTAAACTTTTTGGAAACAATTTTTTAAGCTACAATACCTGCTTTATTCGTGGGAGTTAATATGAGTTATGGATATAATGTAGGTTACACATTTTACAGTCCCCTTAAGGTTGGCAATAAAGTTTCCTCTTACTTGTTTAGTAGTAAAGTGTCAGTTTCGCCTCTCAAAGGCCCTCTTGAGCTCCTCTAGTTCTCCAAGTGTGTTTCAGCTAAAAGCTCCCCAAAGATAGCACGTGCTCAGCAGAAGTTGCTTTTTCACCGGCAGCTCTCTGCAGCTATTTCCTCCACAAGCTGGGACAGAATCACTGTTTGTTTTGTCTTCCTGCTTGCCTTCCTTTTGACAGGCTATCACTCCCAGCATAGCACTCATGCTGTCGTTATTATGTGTGTGAAAGCACTGTGATTGGTGGCTCACAGGTATCCCGAGATCAGGCTCTGGGCCAAAACACACTAATGTAACAAAAACACACAAAAAAAGGACACTTATTCATTGTGCCTGTGCTTCTGTGTGTGTGTGTGTGTGTGTGCGCTTTCCTGCAGCCCAACGACCCGGTGACAAATATCTGTCAAGCAGCAGACAAGCAGCTTTTTACTCTGGTGGAATGGGCCAAGAGGATTCCCCACTTCTCGGAGCTACCGCTAGACGACCAGGTCATCCTGTTACGAGCAGGTATGTCAGCCCAAGTTCAGGAGTTCAAAGATAAGTGACAGTTCTTGGAAAGCAGACTGTGTGGTATATAATATTTCTTTCAGATATTGCTATTTTGCCTGCAGAAGTTGTGATATGTAGACACAAGTCCCAGGTTGGCATGAATGGCATTAAGTCATTATTAAATTAAAAAGTCTATAACTGCTTACAGTGCTGGATTGCAGTGGGGCTGGTGCCTATCTCCAGCAATCATTGGGCAAGAGTCAGGTCACACCCTAGACAGTCACTCACAGGGCAACACACCCATTATTATCAATATGATGAAGAGCTATATTTCAAATACAGCCTAATACTCAAAAATCACAGTTGGGTGTTGTTCAGGCTCTAACCACAAATTGGCGGCAAATTGCTTCTAGAATGATGTTTGGTACAGGTAGAATACACATCGACTGACTCAAAAAACCTGGCTGCATTAAGCCTGGCAGCTGATAAAGGCAAATTTACTAGAACTGAAAGAGCATTGTTGTGGCTTTTGGTTTAGTTTTAGAGCAGTGTTACCAATCTTTACCTTTCTGTGGAGGGCATACTGTTTGTTACCTTTTATGGGGCAGCCAGTCTTAATATTACTGAAGCAAAACCTGATTTCATTATCCAAATAAACTGTTATTATGGATGCAGTTGGTGATATTTTATGGAAAAGGACAAGAAACCCCAAAAATATATTTTAGCTCATTGAGGATGTCTTATAACAATTGCACTAACTTAATACAATCCTAGGCAAGCAGGCTAAAAGTTTTTTATGCCTGTCCAGATTGACCTAAAACAAGAGAAAGGCCCCCAGTTGTTGTTTGCATCTCCTACTTGTGGAAAATAGCTGCTACTAAGCATGAAGAGCTACAGCCACTTAGAGCAGAGAGTGAATCGTCTTCGCCAACGTCACAAGCAGGACAGAAACACGTTGCTTTATTTCTTTACTTGTCTCTCCAAATTACACCATCATATTATCTGACCCTTCCTAAGACAACAAACAAAAAAGCCCTTCTCTCATAATTGCTCCTCAGTCTTTGCACATATAACGATGCAGAGACTTCACCAAAGTAGAGAGATATATTATTCTGCAGAGCTCGTCTCTTCTTGTCTCCCAGGTTTTCTATAAATAACCACTTTAGTTCTGCTGTATCACGGATAAAAGCATCACGGCTCCTCTCATGGCCAAACTCAACTGTAGGCAGAAGAGGCGAGTTGTTGCCAGGCAGAACAGTTAAAGGAACCCTGTCGCTCATCCGCTGGCGTCTTTCGTCTTCACGGCTCCCCCGTGTCAGGCCCCCTGCCTTGGCACGTCAAGCTTGTTGTCCTTATTGTGATGGCAGGCCTAGTTCATCCCTTTTACACGCTTGTCTCCTTAGAAAGCATGATTCCAATGTCTCAGTGATAACCTGATGCTTGCGCTTGAGAGAGCTGCAGGCTTTTTGCGGTGCGGCTTTAATTGATTCATTGGAATTCTGCCTTTGTTGTCGTTTTAATTTTGCTTGAACGCTGTGTGAACTTTTGTACTAGGATTTACCTTTCTCTTCGTATTATTTTTTTTTTCAAACTATCCCTTGCCTTGATCCCTCTCCCCATCTCTGTCTCAGGTTGGAATGAACTCCTCATTGCATCATTTTCGCACCGTTCCATCGCAGTAAAGGACGGGATCCTGTTGGCGACAGGGCTGCACGTGCATCGCAACAGTGCGCATAGTGCTGGAGTGGGAGCCATCTTTGACAGGTCATTATCACAGTTTTATTATACATCTTTGCAGTTTTTGAATAATTCTTTAAAAACTGTTATATTTAGAGTTGCTTTTCTGTTTTGAATCTAAAGAAATTAAAATATTATTGAACATTTTAAAGACTCCCTACACACAGTCACATATATCACAGGATAATTTTGATGATTGTTGTCCAACTCTAATAAACCAAAAATCTCAGTTTTTAAGAAATTTAAATATATAACACCCATAAAAAATATTGTAATATGGCATGCATTAGTCAAGCAGGTATTTACACTATCCACAAGGAAAGTAAACCACAAAAGGTCATTGCTGGAGGTCCCAACTGTTCACAGAGTGCTGTTACCATTCATATAAATGAGAAGTTGAGTGGAAGAAAAAGTAAATTATCAGTAGGCATGAGTGGAAGAAAACCCCTTCAAGAGCTTGGGTCATGGACTGCAGCTGCATTTTCTTAGCTTTTATATCCACTAGAGCATCTCAATAAATTAAGTGATTGAAGTAAATTAGCTAAAAAACTGTGATATCTAGATTAAATAAACACAGGGTGGTAAATTTGAAGTGCTTTTGTTCATTTTGATTATTTCACATTTCATGAAAACAAAAATGTTTGTTTCTTACTGAATTATAATATTACATTACAATAATAATAATTATTATTAGTTTTTAATGTAAAAATTGGACACAGTGACCCTCCAGAAGGACCGTAAGCCTCAAAAATCCTTTCTAACCACTTGCATTCAGCATATGTGCAACAGAAGACAATTTGTTTTTTGTTAAAGCCATTTCTAGTCTAGAGATGTCAGAGAAGCCTTTTGCCTGGGCTTAATAGGAAAACAATTTCAGAGCTCTCTTTCTGATGAAAGTAAAACTTGTAATTAATTTGCTTATAGAGTCCAGGAGAAGAGAGGAGAGTCACAGAATCCAAGTAGCATGAGGTGCAGTGGGACATTTCTTTAGTCACTGATAATTTGGAGACCCATGTTGTTTGCCGGTGTGGGTCCATTGTTTTATCAAGTCCAAAGTCAACACAAGCTGGGCTTTCTCGGCATCGCCTCAGAAGGATCGCCTCAATGCATTGATGCAGTAATTCTTGTAAAAAGATATCTGAGCATGTTGGCCAACTACACTGAAACAATCCTTTTTTTTCTTTTCTTTTTTGGTCCGATGTAGCATTCAGATTTACCCTGAGCCAATATCTAATATAACTCAAATAAATTCTTGAAATATGTCACTTTATATGTCATAAAGCCATATAAAATGAGTTTTTAACTTTTCAAGTTTTCAACTAAAAAGAATGATTTTGAATGAGTTGAATAAGGTAATTTAAGGTATGAAAAAATGTATCTTTCTCTGCAGCTATCTAGCTTTTAAAAGAAGGTAAAGTTTTCAGCCTTTCTTAATTTGTGTAAAGTCCCTTCATCTTTTTGACAGTATATGACATTTATCATTCTTCAATGAAAACATTACATTGACTGAAAACCACAGAGTTGCTTCGCTAAGGGGGAACCAGCACAGAAATTATTGATTACCTCCACTGTATGAAATATTTACACCTGCGTGCATCAGGGCTCACAGAGACAACCATGAGCTGTTTCAGAAAATGTCAAAAAATCCATGTAAAGTTCAGTCACAGCCAAGTTTGGAGCATGCAGGAACCACCCTGGTGGTTACTATTAACATCGCGGGGCAACAAACTGACAAGACTGACTGAGAAATTGCATGAGACCAGGGCATTGGTTCTGCTGCATCACAACTTGAGCGGAATAAGAAACAAGTGAAAAAGTTGCAAATTTATACCTTCCATACTGCAGATTACTGTTTTGGATGCATCTAAAAATATTCATAAATGTTCTTAAAACATCCATAGCTGTCTATTATCCAAAAAGAAAAGGATTATCTTGGATAAAAAACATTTCTTAAACATATAACCAAACCACCTCTGTGCTCTGTTAAGATTAGCAAATATTCCCTTCTGGAAAAGAAACCTGTTTTAGGAAGACAACCATTGTAAATGCAAATTAAAAGTTAAGATATATACCACCACGCTCTGTTGTTATCTCTTAAATAAGGGTTCACGTTTTAAAAGAGAAAGCAACAGCGCTTTAAAGCCTTCTAAATATCCTTGAGTGATACAGAAATAAACGAGAACCCTCACTCTTGACTGCTTGTGCCAAGAACAATTTCAAAAAGTGTACAAGAGTGATAGACATGCAAAATCATCACTAAGAAGTCTTAAGCTTGGGAGTGTTGGTGGCGTTGTGGTTAAGACAGGTGTCCCATTTTCAGAACTCCAGCCCTCAAAGCTGCCGTCCTGGTTCAACTCCTGCCCAAGCATCCCACACTGTCCACTGTGGCCAGAAAACCTTAAAAAAACAGTTCTTCATAGCAGAAGATGCACTTTGGGTTTAGAACATGTGCACAAATTTCAAGTGAATGTGAAAAGAAATGTTCCAATCTCATGAACAACTAAAGAAAGGAAGTGTTTTTCAGATTTTTATGAAACATTTCTTTTTGTAGTTTTGTTTATGGTTGGTTTATCAAGCTTTCACAACATGCCAGAAAATGTTGGTCTTCATGAACATACCATGGAAACAAAGGTATTTGAGCATTACAAAATGAGTTATTTTTTACACCGCATACTACAATCAAGTACTCCAGGAACAACTCCAACACAATAATATATACCTTTCAGTTTTATAAAACCTTGAAAACATTTTGGATTTATCAGCTTCTCGAAAATATAGGCTTGTGTCAAAATTCCTGATAGGCTTTCCTATCTGTTGCAGAATCAAAGCTAAAAACTAAAATTGACAGATATATTGCAACTGAAGCTCTTAAATGTTGGTGTATTGATCTTTCATCTACAGTACTATAAAAATCCTTATTTCCCTTCTTTCAGATTTCTTCTTTTTTTATGTAAAAATTTCTGATGATCTGAGAATGTTAAAGTTAACAGAGATAACTTGTTGATTTATTCATTTATTAAGGAAAAGGCTAGCCAAACCAACCTGGCCTTTTGTGTAAAAGTGATTGGTCATTTACTTAATAACTCAACACTACCCTTGGAAGCAACAACTTCGTTAAATCTCTTTTTTTTAATTGCTAAGAAGCAATGTAGGCCCACTCCTCAAAAATCATCTACACAACTGGTAAATGGCCTATATTTGTATAGCGCTTTACACTAAATTCAGTCATTCACCCCTTCACGCACTGCTGATGGCAAGCTTCAATGTAGCCACAGCTGCCCTGGACCACCACCAGAAGGCACTGGGTCTTGCTCAGGGACACAACAACTGAGACTGTCAGAGCTGGGGCTCAAACCAGCAACCTTCTGATTACAAGAAAAACGCTTAACTCCTGAGCTACAATCACATCCAGACTGGTATTGACTGTATTCAGTTGTGCTTTTGAATATTTGGGCCCACATTACCTGTTTAAGGTCATGACACAGCATTTCAACCACATTTGAGTTGAGACTATGGTTAAACACCTCCAAAGGTTTTTTTTAAAACTGTCAAAAATAATGTGTAACAAAAGTCGATTAATTTGATTTTTTTAAAATTTACATTGGTTGTGTAAACCATAAACCTGTGTAAACTGTACTTTCTGCACAACATGGACATCCATCCATCCATCCATCCATCTTCTTAACCGCTTATCCAATTCAGGGTCACGGGGCAGCTGGAGCCTATCCCAGCAATTATCAGGCGTTAGGCAGGGTACACCCTGAACAGGACGCCAGTCTGTTGCAGGGCCAACACAGAGAGACAGACAACCATTCACACTCACATTCATTCCTAGGGACTTTTGAGTGATCAATTCACCTATCATGCATGTTTTTGGACTGTGGGAGGAAGCCGGAGTACCCGGAGAGAACCCACGCATACACGGGGAGAACATGCAAACTCCATGCAGAAAGACCCTGGGCCGGGATACGAACCCACGACCTTCTTGCTGCATGGCAACAGCGCTAACCACTGCGCCACCGTGCAGCCACAACATGGACAGTCCTCCTTAAATAAGGGCCTTTGTATCTCACATAACATTTTCTTTCAAATCTGAAGTTTGAAATCTGTTGTCATTAGAACAGCCGATGACTGTATACGTCCTCCAAGCCTTACTAGACGTGATCGTAAAAGAAAAAAAACTTGCTCCATGATACTGATGATCCAAGAATTTACATGTCATTGCAGGTACTAAAGCTTGGTGGTTCTGCAGTTGTTGCTTAACATCCAAATCAATTTTCTTTCGTCTGAGGGCAACCATCTGAGTCAGACGGTTGACAGTTGGATACAGTTGGGTTATGCACAAAGACAATGGCTGGAGAAGAGTAGTGTTTAATCTGCAGCATTGTTCAGACGTTTCGTTCTTTATCGATCCATATAACTCATCGGGAATTATTTATCTGGAAAATGATGATGAACTGGGGCCAGCAGAGAATAGAAAGCTCCTGTCAACAGGCCAGTTGTTGAGCCAGAAGACATTTTCCATCTCTGCATTAACTGTGGCAAGTATTAAGATCCAGAGCACTGATTATGCTTCCTTATCTACTCTTCCCCCATACAAATGAAGAGACTGATTAACTTTACACACTTTAGTCCCTTTTTTTTCCTTTCTTTTGGCTCCGTCATTACTCCTCGGAGCAAATTAAATTTGCAGCGAGTCACAATTGACTTAACCATCCTGATGGCTTGAAAGAAAAGGGGAGAGGGAGGAGAAAATAAGGACGGGGAGGCGGCAGGGCGAGGGTGTGACCCAGTCAACGAGGGGTGAGGAGTTTGGACAAACCTACCATGTGATGTCACACAGACGGTGGGTGTGATGGTGTTGGATTACAGCTTGTGTTTACTCTGCGGTTCTCCCCTGTATGAAAACCACGCACTAAACATAATTACTCTCAGGGTTTTAAACTTTTCCAGTGATCTAACGGTGCCTTGCAGTGCGCTCGTGTGCGTTTATTTTTAAACAGATGTGGGCTGGCTAGCGGTTGAAAACATATTTTTAATATACCAGTCTGGGTAATTAACTTGAAGAGCAGTTTGCAGAAAAAAAAATGTACCATTTAGAGTCAAGTGGTTTCCTGTGATGTGAACTTTTCGGGTACTTGTTTGGTTGTTTGACATAAAACAGTAGCCAAAGAAAAAAAAAATGAACTGGTGTTCTCGGCTTAAACAACCACAGATCTGCTTTTTACTTTTTAAGTTCATCGTCTTCTTGTCTTTTCTTCTGTTCAGGGTGCTCACAGAGCTGGTGTCAAAGATGAGAGACATGCAGATGGATAAGACTGAGCTGGGGTGCCTCCGAGCCATCGTCCTTTTCAACCCAGGTAGCAATCAGAAGCAAGCTTTCACTTTCAGCGGCAGCTTTAAAAAGAAGTCTGTAAACTGAGGGTTTCAAAGGAAGAGCATAACGAAACCAGTTATGGTTCTAAAGAGGGTAATAACAGGGCAATGGAGCTCTGTATTTATTCATATAGTGAGTGGTGTCCAACAGTCTTGAGTTAACCATTATGTCTTTGTATTTTGCTTCCAAAAAGCTACACCTTTTTGTCATATTTGAATAAGTTTCCCAACTTTCTGAAGGTTGATGGAAGTACTTTTTACTCTTTTTCTTTAAGCTCCGACTTTGTTTCTAACAATTTTCTGAAGATTATGATGGTGCAACCCTCTTTCTTATTCCTCAGAAAGAACACTGTTCACTTGCTGTGCAAGCAAGCATTTTTTTATTTGATCCTCCACTAGTCAAGTTTTCTAAAAACTTTGAGGACACACTGGGCTAAAAAAGGTCCTTTAGAAGTTACGTTGTTGGCTCCGAAAATCATATTCTCTGTTAAAACAGCCTAGAGACAGGATTTCTGATTCTTTTTTGTAAGTCCTGCAGCATTCAGACACAACACTGATTCATCTCTTGAGTTAGGGGTTATTTTTTATGTATGAATGTGTAGGTTTAGAGGTCAGAATTGATTTTAAGTCAGCTATATATACTGATAGAAGACATTTTTCCATAAAGAAAAACTTTGAAAAAGAAGGTGGATAGTAGTAGTACAAATCCCATCCATCCATCAGCCAGTCAATGTTTCTATTAATTCAACAAGCCATTCACTTATCAGACATCCGAGCAAATTTTTAATCATTCCATACAACCACCCATCTATTTTTTAATCGTTCCCTCAAGTCATTCATCTGTCAATTCATTAGGGATATAACAGTACATGTTATCAAATTTTCGGTTCAGCACTGTCGATAGGACTCCCAGATATTACTAAACTCTATTTGGGAACATTAACAGTCTATGTCTACTTGTACTATTTTATTTCAACTTTTTTTTCATTTATAGAACATAGTGAAATTAAATTAATTTCAGGAATTGTAAAGGAATTAAAGAACAAAAAATATTTGTTTAAAGCAAGCAAATTTAAAAAAGGAGTATTATACAGATTTGTATGTATTTTGTATGTACTGAAAACATACCGAACAGTGACTTTGAAAACCTAATTACCTATTCTAAACCATGATTTTTGTGTACAGTTACACCCCTTCAATCCATTCATCTATCCAGTCCCACTGTTAGCCAATTACAAGCCCTGTGGATCTTATTTTTACTCACGAAATAGCCTAAATACTGTTTTTTGTTTTATTTTTTATATTTTCTTTAAAGGGTCTTCCTTACAGTTTGTCTCGAAATAGAAAAAAAAAACGGATTTTAGGCTGAGCATTTTCCAAAGTTATGTGACTAAGCTGTTCTTTAAATCTCATCAAACCAAATGTCATCCATGTTTACTAAAGCTGCACATTAATGTGACCCAGGGTGTTAAACGACGTCCCTCTGGGGGCCACAGTGGATCTGCTAGCGGCAGACTCCCTGGTCCTCTTCTGCTCAACATTTTGTTGCAGCCACATCCAGGTTCACTGGCCCTGGTTTACTTTGCTGCCCAATTTGTGTTAATTAGCGGTCTATCTGAGGGTGCAAAGGGTAGTATCTGTGGAGTTGAGGAGGGGGGCGGGGTGAGGCTAAAAGGGGCCCACAGTCATTCCTTTCCCACACCATGCAAACTAGTCCAACCATTATTAAAGGGCCTTGTCAAGCAGAAATGTTCATCAATGACGTGTTTGTTATTCAAACCAAAGCAGCATCTCTCTGTTGGGCCTAAATTAGTGCAACCTTAATTGGGCTTGCCCAGAATGGGCCATACAGATTTGCATTGAGTTTGGATGTTTCAACACTTAATGTGGAAGTCATATCCTTACATAACAGGAACATGTTTGTTGTTGCTTTATTACCAAGTGTGCAAACTTTCCAGGATTATTTGCTATTGTGTTACTGCACTTTGAATCGCCTTGTGTATGAATTGTGCTCTACAAATAAACTTGCCTTGCCTTACTGTTTTTGGGTTCTTTTGAAACCTGTGTTGCAACTTTGTTTTAAAAAGTTGAAAATTAAAGAAGAAGAGTTTTCATAAAAGTAGAAATACATCTATATATTTATATATATATAGCTTATTAAATGCATTATTTATTTAGTTTTTTATTAAAACTTGTAATATGTAATAATTTTTAAATCTAGTAATTCCGAATTACATTTTAAACTATTTATATGTTAGAATTACATAACATTTGTTTCAGTTCTTATTTAAAAAATGTTTTAAATAACTATTGGTCACCAAGAAGACAATTTGATTGGTCAAACAGTTTACCGGGAACCAATCATCATCTATAACAGGGCCTATTACATTATTCAGCATTTACTGCACTATATTCACAATGTGCTTTAACACAGGAATATAAAATCAAGTTAATACTTAGATAATTATGTGGTTTTAACATAAAACAATAACAAAATGTAACAGTTTACACTTTAAATTCTTTCATGTGTTTTATAGTCTATACAACATTTAATTGCACATATATTTATAAGCTTAATATATCTGTATGTATTTTCCAATTTTCTTTAACCTAAATTTTTATCCATCCATTATCTATTCGCGGGGAGGGGCTGGTGCCAATCTCAAGCTGTCAACGGGCGACGGTACGCCCTGGGCAGGTCACCAGTCCATCGCAGTCTAAATTTTTATGTCATAGTTATTTATTCAATTAAATGTCCCTTTTGACACAACCTTTAAAAGAACTATAAGAAAATGTGAAAGAATGTTTTAAGGAATGTAGTGAGCTTTGTTGTAACCCGTGTTATTTCTTCTTGTGTGTCTACAGATTCTAAAGGTTTGTCCAACCCAGGTGAGGTAGAAGCTCTGCGAGAGAAAGTTTATGCGTCTTTAGAGGCTTACTGCAAACAGAAATACCCAGAGCAGCCGGGCAGGTGAGACACAAAGCAGTGAAGGTGGTAACATCAAAATTGTTGTGTGTGCCATATTCTGTAGATGACATCTTCCTTTCATAAAGTCTTTGTATTTACAATAAGGCGATTCTCATTTTGTATTTCTCATTTTTATTTTGTTATTAGAAAATATAAACAGTGGATACAAGTTTGATGCTCTTTTAGAGGAAATTATGAAATGTATTTTAACGTGATAGCTGAGAAAACCAAGCCAAGACATCTTTAGTTTTATTTATTCCTATTTCCTAGTTTTAATCATAAATTGTAGAGTAGGCATCAATCGCTTTTAAACTGCTAGCAATAACAACTGAATTTATTTTTTAATAAAATGTAAGCTTTTTCCTAAAAGGTTGTCTGAATTAAAACTCGTTAATAAAATGAATGCTTTATTAATGTGAAAGAAATTTGAATGAAGACCTTACACAGCACAAAAATAAAATTTAATATAAACAAATTTGTTTTATTCATAAAACAGGAAAACCTAATAATTTTTATAAACTATAAATAAATGTATATCTGACCCCTATGCACAAATAATAAAATCAAAACAATTTACGTTAAAATTTAGACAATTTCTGATCAATTTTTCTACAAATTATTTACAACAACAAAAAAACAACACACCACAAATTACTCTATAAGAACCACTCCATGGCAAGACAGAGTAGCTCTTCTCTGAGCTACACAAGCCTAAGCCAACAGGAGGCTAATCCACCTTTGGGTGGATAATCATAAAATCAAATGGTATTATTAATTTCCTGCTTCATTTGTTTTACTACACCTATCAACAGAAATAAACTGGCATATAGTTTAGAACAGTAGTTTCCAAAGTTGGGATTGGGAGCCCACTTGAGGTCCCAAAACACATAAGTGTGGGGAATTGACATCTTGAGAAAATAATATAAATATTAGAAATAGTAACAAGAAAGTATCTTATTACTTTTATAAATAGAGTAAAGGATAAATACAGGACTTCATTTGATAATAGCAACATATATTGATCAACATATAGCCAGTTGATGTTGATAGTGCTGCAATTGTATAGCCATTGAAAACTGTAACAGTTCAACCAAGGGCAAGGCACAGAAATTGTATTTAGCTTTTCAGTGGTCTGGTTGTTAATCCCAGATAAAGGGCAGCGTAACACTGAAAGCAGCCTCTCCATGTTTGGTTCTGATTCTAGGTGTGATTAGTTGGCTACAGTTGGAAGACATGAGTGGTCTGGGTGGTTGGTGTAGTGGCAACAGATCTTTAACATACTTTGGTGTTAAGCCATTCATTGATTTATAGATGAGTAAAATCATTGTGAAGTCTATTTTCTGAGCTACAGAGAGCCAGTGTAAGGACTTTAGAAGTTGGGTGATGTGCTCTACTTTCCTAGTTACACTGAGAATGCGAGCGGCAGCATACTTGATCAGCTGCAGCTGTCTGATTAACTTTATAGGTAGACCTCTGAGGACGCTGTTGCACAATTTTTTTTTTTTTCTGAGGTCCCGTTAGGACATTAATCTATTAATCCTTAATGTATTTTCAGGTGATAGAAGGCTGGTCATATTATTGTCTATATGTGACCCCAAGGGTTCAGGTCCAAGTCCTTTACTACTCCTAGATTTTGTGCCTGATCAGTAGTTTCTAGCTGTATTAATTGAAGATATGTGCTGACTCTTGAATGTTCCTTATTAGGTCCAAAAATAATTCACTTTACTGCTAGAGAAAGTTATGGCACATCCATCCATTGATTTTTTTAAATGCATTTACTTAGGTTTTGGATTAATTCAAAGTCACCTGGTGATATTGTAATATAGAGCTGAATATCATCTGCGTAGTTATGGTAACTCATTTTATTGGTTGCTAGTATAGCATGTAGATTTTAAATAGAAGAGGCTCCAGGATAGAGATCTGGTGAACCCCTCATATGATTTCTGTCTGTTCTGATAAAAAGTTGCTTATTGACACAAAGAAGTTCCTGTTCTTTAGGTAACAGGAACAGGGTGTTCAATAGCAGACAACTAGCTGCTGTTCTAAGTAACAAAATGTTTGAAAAAAGAAATATGTCATATCCAAATGTGTAGCCTAACTTCACTATTATTCCATGCCATTAAAATATTTTGTTTTGTCTTAACAGGTTCGCTAAGCTGTTGCTACGGTTACCAGCGCTGCGCTCCATCGGACTCAAATGTCTAGAGCACCTTTTCTTCTTCAAGCTGATCGGCGACACACCAATTGACACCTTCCTTATGGAGATGCTAGAAGCCCCTCATCAAATGACATAATAGGAGGAAATTCTCCGGATCCATAACCTCATAGCCTCCCACCCCTAATCAAAAACCTTAACATACATCACCCCAGCTGCCTTGGATGAAGAACATCTCTACAAAAGGGCAGATTTCAACAACACTGAGCATCTCCCTTCTTACTTTAGTCCCTCCATCCATCTGTTCAGTTCCACAACTCTCTGAAGTGTTTTAAAACGAGGAATCCATCATGCTTATGGGTCTCTTTTATATCTTGTAAAATATATAAATAAGAAAGATATCTATCTATATATATATTAAAAAAACATCCACTTCAACGTAAGTGACAAGACAGGACTAAAACAAGGATGAGGACATAAACACAATGAGCCATGGTTTTTGTTTTTGCTAGTCGTATCCCCCTGATGAGAAAACAGCAGAGATGATCAGGTTTTTAACGCCAGCAGTACTCACCAAAACCTCGACGATGTCACAAGCGTTATGATCGGGACAATCGCAGATCCTATGGAACCTCTGGGACGTTTTAATTTTGGATCTGAGCCGGTTTTTTGCTTTTCAGGACTGGATAGCTTGGGGAAAAACAACACATCAACGGAAAGGAACTTTTCTATTCAAGCCGACTGAACGCGTCAGGTCTTGCACTAGGTTTTTTTTATCTTTTCTTTTGTTTTTTTAGAAGACCGAGCTTGCCAGCGTAGAACTCAGAAGTGGCTTAACAAGCGTGCAAGTTCTCACAAACCTCAGGTCTCTGGCCGATTCCAACAGACCCGACTGCGTCTTACTGTACCAGCACTGTGCAGCATTATGGAAAGATGTCTTAGCAGTCCACAAATCAACCGTCAAGTACCATGAATGACTTGGAAGATCCTGTTCAGTACAATCTGTGTTACTCTCTGTGCCCGTAAACTGATGTAAATTAGCTTTATGAGAAATGAGCATCTCTTGATGCTCCAGAAGGCCTCCAGCAGGTGCAGGAACAGCTCTTTTTTTTTCTTGCCTCAACACAATCCCACAGGAGAGGAAATGTCATTGTTCTGTCAGACTGTGAGCTCCTCCTAGTCCTCTCTCTGTCTGACATTTCATGCAAATTTCTGCCTAGCAGACACACCTCCACGCTCAGAAATCCCTCTGCTCATTGCAGTAAGCATCACTTATTTTTTCATAAACACCTCATATCTACCTGTACTGAAAGCTACAACAGTATTAACCTTATTTTCAGATGTGCACAAATACCTCTGTTTCCATACACTCATGTAGGATTTAGAGTATACGGGGGGAAGCGCTTGTTTGTTGTGGCAGAGCCATTATTTGTTTATTTGTTTCTCCGCACTTGACCTCATGACAGTGTAGTTGGGTTTCTAAATGGAGAGCGGATGTTGATGTGATTAACCTCTGCGGCAGAGTTTGGCACTCTCCTGTTCAAGAATGCCTCAGTACTTTTCCTCCTGAAAAAATAAACAAAAAAAACACACACACACATTCATTCATTCGTTCACTCTGTGCACTTCTCTAGACAACCAAGTGACATTTAAGTTGAACTGAAATGTTAAAAAATCTTTATGTGTAAATGTGTTTTGTGTCGATGATCTTTTATTCTTTTCTCCCCTTTCTTGCTTTTCGCTAAATGCTGCAGCTGCTGCAAAACTATGCATAGTATTATTTTTCCAAAGACTGTCAACAGAACGGCATAACAAGAGTAAATGTTTCTAAGGTTGGGTCCCCATGGTTCAGATATTGAGAGGCACTATGCTCCAATTTAATCACCTTCAGATAAACTTTGTAGCAGGAACCATTAGCTTGAAAAAAAAATTGCTGCAGCCATTAGCGGCTCAATGTATTAGCCAAAATCATTAGATAATGGTGCATTTTAATTTGTACTTGGACCTCAAATTTTCCAAGTTCCAAGTTGGAAAATGTTTGCTGAAAGACTACAAGGTCAGGCTTAAAAGAAAGTATTCTACTATCAAAAAAGTAATCAGTTGTTGTACCAAACAACATGTAACAGTGAAGGTGCTATTGTGTTTGAAATACTGAGAAAACGTTTTTTTTTTTTTTTACTTGGAACCAGCATGCTCTTATACATATAAAAACTAGTAAATCCCTCTGATTATTTGACTCCATAGGCCATGCCTGTCAACATTTGGTTTTCAAAATGCAGGAGTTTTTTTTTTTTTTTTGGGGGGGGGGGGGGGGGGGGGTGGGGGGTTGGAGAAAACCATGGTAGGCTCATGCTGTTAATTGTACTACACGTGTTAAGTGACAAATGGGTAGAAATTATATGGTATGTGTCAGCATTAGATGAACATTTTGGTCCGATTATTTATAAGGGACTTTGGGACATTCAAATTACAGGAGTTTCCCGGGAGAAATGACAAACCCGGAGGGGTCTTGGAGATAGCCCTAAAAACGGGAGTGTTGACTGGTACGCCATAGGCCACTGAAAAAGGTTGTTGGAGCTGATCCCATTTTTTTGATATGTGGAACACAGCCTGAAACCCCTGGTTAATACAGTTAGTCAATTTCTAGTAGCTCATGGTACATTTAGCTGATAGGAATTTATAGTTTCCAAGTTAGAAAAAATCTCCAACCCTCCAATTGTGACAATTTAGAGGTGTCTCAATAATCTTGACCTTAAAACGTAAGACGGCTGCCACACATACAAGCTATAGTAATATTTTCGATAATACATATTTTTTCCCTTTCAGAAGTCGTTTTTTTATCATTAACTTAGTCATCACTCATAGCAATGTACGAACTTTGGTGACTTGCCACAATGCTTGTATCCATAAGACGCTAAGAAAGTTTTTTTTTGTATTGCTAATTGAAGCTAGCTTGGTCTTGTAGCAAAAAATTGTAGCTACAACAGTTAAGTTTGAGGTGACATCACAATCATTCCTACTTAAGTTGTGACGTCTATGAAAAACGGAGCTTAGATAGATCAACTAGCTAAACTTAAGGTTAAAAACTGTTTGCCTTAAATGGTAGCTAGTGGGGGATTCTATTTCTACTTGAAATATGGAGTTTCTGATTTCTCACTGGAAAATTGATGGACACAGCAAACTCAGTATTCTGCCTTGGAAAGTCAGAGGTTTATTCAAAATTCCATTTAGCTTCCGCTTACGTAAACAGCAGTAATGGCTCCTTTTATAAACTCTAGAATTTGCACTTTTTAACACTTTTCTCTCTTTAATTCAGTCATCAGTGGGTAACATCTGCTGATTTCCAGTCCTTGAATTAGAATATGCTGAAAAACGCACTGTTTAGCTTGCTATCTATTGAAAGTTTGGTCTATTAGCTAAAAAAATTCTCAAGTCTCAATTACTAAACTTGTAACTGGAATAGAGTTAGGAGGGACTTCCTCAAAACTTTTAGCCAAAATATTCGCTAAAGAAGATTATCTGAGATGGTTGGGTAAAATGTCTGCTGAATGAATACAGTATTAATACTCTTAGGTCAGGATTTCAGAGTAAGAAGTCTAAAAACTTCAAGAGTTGTTTTTTTTAAGGCTGATATAATTCTCATACACATGAAAGTTACACTATTCTATTGTATTACAATTCTTGCAACCAAAAGCACCAGACATAACGATTCACAAAAATCCAGATTATCTGGAAAGGGTCAGACAAAACAAACCTAAGCAATGACTGTTTTTATCCACTGTTAGATTGAGATTTTAAAGCAACATAAGCGGGTTATTTTGTGGAGTCTTGGCTTCTTGACTTTAATCACATTTCACATCATACATGCTATTTATAGCATTTTACAATACACTAAATTGCAGTCTAAGAAAATTAAGGAAAAACCTTTTTACGTCGTAATACAAATTAAGATTAAATATTAAAAGTAAATATTTTCAAAAACTTGTTCAGTTCTATATTATATTAATCATTTAGTCTTTCATTTAACCTGATTACAATTTTAGTCTGTTAAAGTCAAATAGTTTGAAGCAGTTTGGACTCTCCGCACCTTTGATCCCAGGCCAACATGTGTATAAGGGCCCCATTGGAACTTTACCTCACCTCTGTTGGTATTAAGTGGACTTTGGTTTATAATAGGCATATTTTTTGGAACTACATCATATCGACCAAATACTACCAATGTCAGCAACACCAGCTGAGGACCCGGAGAGAGTCACAGCTAGGTCTCAAATGGGTACTCTGAAATTCATTGATGAATACATCTTATCCTGCATCATACTTAAGTAGGCATTTGATTTTGGGGTTATGTAACCCAGTGACAATTCTATTTGGGGCCCATTTTCCAGCCCATTACCTCCCCATGCGGGTCGTATGTGGTGATGCTGGCTGGGACAGCTCACCAGTATTCCCTGTTCCCTATTCTCTGCCAAGAAATTAAAATGGCAAAATTAAAACATAAGAGTAAGAATTACAAAGAAAAAAGACTGAACTGTCCGAGCTGAAAGTGATACTGACTGTTTTCACTGCTCCTTTTCCCTTTTTCTTTTGTAGCAGTACATTGTTTAAGCTCTGAGAAAGTTCCATACTTTTCCCATAGACCCATAGAGACTCCACAGAAAATTAAGAAATAAATCATCAATGGCAGAAAATGTTCATGTCATTTTTTCCCCTCAGTATTTTGCCATGGTTTACGTTGATTGGAAGATAAGTGTGCTGCTTATTTTTGCTATTTGTGTGCTATGAGCTCCTTCTGGTGGAATAGAAGCAGCACTGCAACACTTACTTGAAATTGTTTTCTGGAGGTATTTAAATGGGCAAACAGAAGGCACTTTGTCACAGCTTTCTAATTGTCACAGATCCTCTGCTTCGAGCAGGAAAGCACGAAAAAAGTAGCAATAATTTCAGTTTAACCCTGCAGCATGGTGTTTATTGGTACCATGAACTTAAGCAAGGTGGTATCTATTCTTGCAACGTATCCAGGTGACAGTATTACCTGCCAGCTTGAGCTCCGTTTACAGTATTTATTCTTCAGAAAAACATATATTTGTTTCTCTGATGCAGAATTTATCTTTGTCTTTTGTATAGTTTTCTGATTTGAATCAAGAGAGCTAATTTCAAACAGTCAAACACTTGTTTCCCCAGCATTAAATACAAATGAACATCCTCATTTCTGGCTGACTGATCAAAGAAGGATCCTCTAAAAGCCATATGAATTGTATGCGAAGGCTCATGCCCCCTTCAGGAAATTGAAAGGTGTAGAAAAGATAAGGAAATAATCGTCCACATAGAATGAAAACCTAAACGGATGCTTTATAACATAAAGCTATATTTTGTTAATATGTATATTTGTATATATTTATAAATATATATCAGCAGATCTGCTCATTGAATATTCCAAAACGAAAAAAAAAATCTGAATTTTCCTAAACGGTGAGTTTGATGGTGTTTTTATTATCACAAATACGGGTGGGGTGAGTTGGATTGTAACTTTTATTATAAAAAAAACAACAAAAAAAACAATGATCCACCAGCAGAAGCGCAGCAGCTCTGAATTCAAAAGATACCAGCTTAAGCCGTTTTCTGTGACCTCGTAAAATCAGGAGAGGCAAAAAAATATATATATAAACTTTAAACTCTCCAAAATGTATATGTTGCTTAGCAAATGTATGTTGAAAACATGTAATCAGGAAAAGCCGAGCTTGTGACACAATCACTGCTTTGTTTGTTGCATAAACAGTTAAATGTTCTAGATTATAAAAACAAAAGAAAACACTTGGGAAAGAGCTCTATTTTTGTACAAAGGTAAATTTCTCCTCTGTTTATTTACTCAGTTCTTTTCCTTCTCCTCTGTGGGCTGTTTCATGCATTGTAGAAAAGCTTCCTCAACTTCTGACTGAAAGTGTAATTCTGCACGGAGGGGAAGGGAAGAATTGTCCGCTTTGGCACTTTGGTAACTGTGTCGCCTTTTATTTTTGCCATTTTCAACCCGTCACTGCAAGATGGGAAAATCGCTGATCATTATAGTTTTATTTTTCTGTTTTTAAAGGAGACAAAACGTTTTTTGGTTTTCTGTCATGTTGTTTGTGGGTTGTTCTGATGTTCTATCTCATGAAAAGAAACAAAAAGTTAATAAAAAAAAACTCGAATTGATTAATGTTGATCTATCTGTCCATCTGTTGTGTTCTTTGAGATCGAATGACAGCTTTGAAGGTTCTGGAAGAAAACTCAGATACCGTTCTTAACGCCACTGTCTCTGACACAGAGCTGTAGGCCTATATTAAGTTGTTTCTGCTCGATTTTTATGAATCTGGCTCACAGCAAAATAATTTCTCAAAAAATTTAAATCAGAGATAGGTAGGCCCTATAGTACCCAAAAATGTACTCAAGTAGGACTGGAACTACATCAGTGTAGATTCTCTCAAATAAAAGTAGCCGTGACTATCCTAAAAGAATCTATGGTAAAGACGCTACTACTGATCATGCATCCATCCATTTTCTTAACCGCTTAATCCTTAATGAGTGGCGGGGGTGCTGGTGCCTATCTCCAGCTGTCAATGGGCTAGAGGCGGGGTACACCCTGGACAGGTCGCCAGTCCACACACTCACACCACACTCAAACCTATAAGGACTAAAGCATCTAATTATTTTTAAAATGACTTAAGACCAAAATGAAAGATAAAAAAATCCGGCAGAAGAAACGTACTTCCACTGACATATATTGATTTTAACAGCTTCGGGATCTCCAAAGAGCATTAAAAGACTCAGTAGATGTTTGTGTAAAAAGAAAAGGTCTAACTTTAACATGAAATGTTGGTAGGGTCTGGCATATTTTTGGTTAAAAATTAGCGATACTTATATTACTCAAGGTGTACTCAAAAGTAGTGCATTAAAACTACTCATAAAAGTACTTCCCCTCCCCCTAAAACTAAAGTAAATATAACTGAGTAAATATGGCTAGGTAGTACCCACGCCAGACTAGATTACATACAACCGATAACAAAAAGGTTGTGGCTGACATGGGGAAGACTGCTGACTTGTTATCCCCCACAAGGAGGGTTGGCCACAAATGTTCACTGGTGAAGAAGCTGGCTTTCATAGTTATGGAAAATTGAGTGGAAGGAATAACTTTTAGGAAGGGGAATGGAACCAAAGCCACTTGAGGTTCAATGAGTTTGCAGTGAGGGTGGATTTGGAGAGCCATAATATCCAATCACTGTGTGTTGGTCTGCAGTTTTAATCCAGTCCAAAGACAGCCGTCATGTGAATTAAATGTTTTTTTTAATAGGTCATAATTAGGGTTGCGTTGAAAAAACAATTATTACATTTCTAGGAATCTAATAGACTTACAATTTCAAAAATCGGTTTAATATAGTTTGAGGTTTTTAGAGCTAAAATAGGAATTACTCAAATCGTTTTGTTTCTGAAATTGTTAATAGTTCTTTTTCCTGTTTAACTGTTGCTCACCCAGTGTTAAGTCATTGAATATATTAGACATATATAAAGATAAAATCTTGAAAAAACTATACATTTTTAATAGCACTATCCATATCTTCATCGAACTGGATCAGATAGAATCGGGTCACTATAATTGATTCCAACTCTTGAGAATGAAATATGAATCTTATATCCAGCCCTAGTCATGAATAAATGAATTAGTGTTTCCGTACCCTATTCGTCAAAGCACACTTTCTTGGATGCTTTAAATCAGTGGCATCAAACTCATTTCCATTTCGGGCCGAATATCCTCAAAGGGCCGGTTGTGGCAGAAAGTAGTGATAAAACTACAACAAACCGTTAAAATCAGTCTCTGCATTCCACATGTCTTACAATTAAAATATAATAAATACCTTTACATAATGATGTGATTTAAGACTGTTCAAAAAAACACTGATTTTATTTTACCGATAAAATTGTATAACGGGTAAACAAAAAAACAAACTTAAAGGTTCTATCTATAGGGTCTTTTAAACTTTAGAGGGCCACATAAATTGCCATCATGGGCCAGATTTTGCCCCGAGGCCTTGAGTTTGACACATGTGCTTTAGATGTTTCCCTGCTTCAGAGGATTTCTATTTCAGCAAAAGCTTGTTAATCAGCAATCAAATGAAAGCAGGTGTGCTAAAGTAGGGAGACATCTAAAACATGCAGGAGAGTGTGACTATAAAACCAGGGTTGATAAACCTGGTTATAAAAAACAGAATTTAGAATTGTTATATGCTCCAAACCCTCTAAATTCATAGAACAATTGAAATATCTAAATGTGTAATACCAGAAAATCTGGAAAAAGTGATGAGACCCCCCCCCCCCCTCTCCTGAACACGACCTTCTGAATCAGTCTGGAAACAAGCTCAGCTTTGTGGTGACCATACAGTTCATCCTTTAGTTACACATGGACCGGACCGCTGCAGGCCTTCCCAAGATCCACGAAACTCCCATGAATCCCCCACCATCGCACACTTACACACGAACCAAAAAAAACAAAAAAGGAATTGTGATGCACATTCAGGTTCAGAAACACAACATGAAACATACAAAACTTTATTAGGCTGCAGATTATATCTGAGAGCTGCAAACAAGTATTCCACTGAAATCCAGATTGACTACAGAAACCGGATGTTGCTTGTTGTTTTTACACAGTTGTGTTCTAATTGAGTGGGAGAGGGAAAAAAAGTTTTAGTAGATATGTACAAATACTTGAACACAAGAACTGCAAGTGGTTAATTTTACAATTATGCTAAAACAAAAATTTAAAAAAAGGTTTAAAGTTCATTTTCCTCACCAAGTCAAACTCGGTTTTTGAGGCATTTTGAAATAAAAAAGAAATAAATGTGGCAGAGATCTGACATTTAGGGGAAATAACGCAATATTAATACCACTTGTTTTTTTTTCATTTTATTAAGACTGAAGCTTGTTGTAATTATCGCCCTCTTCATTTAAATGTCTTTTTTCTTTACAGTGACAGAAATTAACAGACCCCATAACAACCACATTTATTGGACAGCAGCTGTTCTAAAGCAGAGAGGCAAATGCAGAGTGGAAAATACTGAAACAGGCAAATGTTTCACACAATTAACTGTTTTGTTTGTTGTTTTGTTAAAGAGACAAAGGTGACAAACATCGGATGTGAGGATGATATTAACTGCAAAGCTGATGTGTGGTTGACAGGGTTTGCTACTCCTTAATCGACTTCAGGTAAAGTTCTCTGCATCCATGGGGAGCTCCATGGTTAAAAAAAAAATTTGAAAAAAAAGAGGTCCTTTTGTCCCGCAACACAATGTAGAAAAACAACATGTATATATAAAGGTGAATAGGCCAAAAATCTCCCCCCAAAAAAGGAAAATGAATTAGCAGTCGCTTTTCCATAGCTTGATGGTTTTGTCGTTTTCTAAAGCAGCAGATGCGATGATGTTCTCTGTTGGGTGGCAGGCGGTGGAAATGACGACGTCTGCAAGACCAGAAAGATATTTTCTTTATAGCAGAATGTCAATTTAAACGGCAAGGAACCAACAAGAAATCCTTAATCTGTGTTTATATCACTACATTTAACTAAAATCGGAACTGCACAATGAATGAATCCAGCCATCCTTAAGAAGCAAGCACAGAGGTGGAGGTATTATGCTTTGTGCCATTTTCTTACGTTCCAGGATTAATTTACAGCACCGAGTAGAGATCTAGCAATGTGAGGTTTTTCTAACATCAGTGCTGATATGTTGAGGTCACAGTCAGCCGATAGGAGATATTTATGGCTGATATCTAACAGTTTTTACTCCTTCTTTACACGCTACAATTTAACACTAATAATAGTGGACGCACCACTTTTCTGAATATAATTCGTTTTTATGCACCAAATATAACCAACTCTTGAATCTTTACTTCGTGCACTGCAGATCTCCGAAATCAGACAGGAGAGGTACATCGACTGATGCAGATATGTAAAAAATAAAATAAAGGAAATATCAGCACGATATATCAGTCTATCCCCAATATTAAGGACTGAATGTAACCAACATTGCAACAACAGAGTCCTGGTCTCCAAGGCCCACTACGCTGCATGTTTTAGATGTTTCCGTTTTAACACACCTGATTCGGATGATTGCAGTTCAGAAAAAAGTGCCTCATTTTCCTTCCTGAGTTATTTGCAAACTAACTAATAAAAAGTGCTCTGTTAGCCAAGAGAAGTTCTTACACCAATTATGCTGGATAAAGTTCTAATGAATTCTTCTACTTTTTTGCCACGTTACTGTAATTACATTTGCAGCAAGCTTTCTTTCAACGTAAATAAATTCAGTCAAGCAAAGAGGTGGAAGCATTATGCTTTTTATCTACACCTAAATGTTTTGGGGGTTTTTTTTATGTCGTTTACATTCGTAAGATTTAGAGGTGGTTCACAAAGTCAGCAAGGGATCCAACGGTTCCACAAGCTGTCTGCCGTACCTGTGTGGCCTTGAAGTTTCTGCACGATCTCCTTTGTCTGCAGGTTCCAGATGTAAACCATGTTGTCCTCTGAACCCGATACGATCCACTGTAAGAGAGCAGCCGTAGAGGCACGTTTAAGAATCATGCGGCAGGTTTTGGACTCGGGTTAAACAGTGACGGCCCAATAGGAAACAAAACGAGGTGACGGTATAAAACTCCTAAAAGTGAGAGACGTACTTACCTTCCCCCCAGTGACGGAGAAATTTGCGAAAATGCAGTATTTCTCGTTTTTATGGCCGGTGTACGTCTTCAAGCACTGAAATTAAGAGAAATATTTCAGCAAAAACTGAACAGTTCTCCAGTTTCTTTGTTAATTTCTTCCAACAACACTTCCACCCTGATCTATAGAAAGTTCTTTGGAGATTTACAGCCGGTGAGATTCAAGGCACAAAACACAAGAATGTGCTTATGCACACGCTACTTTCTGGTATAAAAGTAATTCACCTTCATTCATGTTACAACAACTATGAATTAACCCAATCAGAATATGAATAAATAATTTCCCTCTCACCTTTCCTTTGCTGTAGTCCCACAGCTTCAGCGTGCTGTGAAGACAAACCATGAGTATAATTACAAACTGGAAAAGAAATTCCAGAGTCCACTTATTGTGGTTTTGTGCTGCCCTCTGCAGGTGAGCTTCAGGTACAACCCAAGTGCTCAGCATCGATTAACAAGGAGCTGACGAACGTGCAACACTCACTTATCCAGAGTGGCAGCCAGGATGTATTTCCCGTTGGGAGAAAACTTCACGAACGACACAGGAGGGTTGTCATCGTCTGTTAAAAGTAGACGTAAAGTTACCAAACAAGTCAGAAGGTGTTACATTTTCTGTCATCTTTTTCTGACCCAGATAAAGGTGAATCTCATTACATCTCCTCAATGTTTGTGTGGCTCATTATATGACAGCTGTAGCTGCATTTCTTGGTTACTAGAACAGTAGGCATATTGGAAATTAAGGATTCCCAAACCAGTTAAGTAATATTTTATTATTGTACATCTCAGTAAATTACTAAATCCATCAAAAAAAATATCAATTTCAGTAACCTAAAGTAAAACTTATATAGATTCATACATAGGAGAAAGTAAAACAATAATTGAAGTCTAGATTTCAGATCATTTTGACCGACATCACCCAAAACCAACAAAAATACGATTTTTTTTTAATATAGACACAAAATGGTGGGAGATTGGTGACCTGACGGTGGTGCATCAGGAAGTCACTAACATCCTCCACAAGGACGCCAAAGCACAGTATGAACCAAAAAAACGCTAACTCTTCAGACTGCTGTGAGGAAAATTTGGTAGAAGGAAAAAATTTGTGGTAGAGCAACATAGAGGGCAGCAGCCTGGGAAGATTGTGAAGAAATCTCATTCTCTGCTTGTGCTGCGTATCAATGACTTTGCAATGGAGAACTCCCAGGTCAATAAGAAATTATTTTACTGGTCTTCCATAATTTAATTAGAAACTCAATTCTGGATTTTTATTGGCTCTAAAACCACAATCTTGAATTTGATCACAAATAACTGCATGAAATACTTCTCTTTTTGAATCCAGTTATTAAAATATATGTAAAATAACTTTTTGGAGAGATTCAAATTTATTGAGTCGCAGCTTTATTCTGATATTGTGGGGTTTAGGAGCTGCAGAAGGCGGTTGATCTTACCGATGAGGGTTTTTAAACACTGCCCCGATGCTGTGTCCCAGATGCGGCTGAAATACAAGCAGGCGAATTCATTCGGACGTGTAAATGCAAGTGATTTGGTTCGAAAAAAGCAAAACGGAAGCGCAGAGCTGGAGTGAACGGACTCACCAGAGGCCGTCGTAGCTGCTGGACACAATCAGAGAGCCATCTCTGTTGAAATGAACCTGCAGATTAAAGCAGATTTCAGTTCCGTTGAGCCAAAATAAGAAATAAAACATGAATCCAGAATAGAACCCGACTTACAGCGGAGACGGGATCGGAGTGAGCCGGCAGTGTTTTCAAACACTTCCCGGTCTTCACGTCCCATATACGTACGCTCTCGTCGAACTAGAAGCCAAAAAGGGAAAAAGCAAAGAACAAACTGGGTCACTATTTTAAATCAGTCACCTCGAGCTCTGCGCCTAGTCACGAGTACCAGCTACTGACCGACACCTGCTCTGACCGAAAGTGCCGTGCGTACTCACCGATCCCGACACGATAAGGTTGGACTGGGGGTTGAAGTTGCAGCAGAACACGTAGTTGCTGTGGCCCTTCAGGGTCTTTAAGCACTTACCCTGGATGGGAAAAGAAAGCACTTCAAATGTCACATCTGTTCATAACGGCACCATTTCGGCGTCTCCGGCCCACTTTAAGTTGTCGTACCGAATTGACGTCCCAGATCTTCAGGGTTTTGTCATCGGACGCCGATACCAGGAGGTTGGAGTCAGACGACCACGCCACGTCCGAAATGCCCTGCAGGTTTAGGAGGAGGAGTAGGGAAAAGTTCAGGAAGGAAGCTTAGAGGTCAAACCCGTTGGTACATAAAGTCCAGTTCCACTCACCAGCTTGTGACCAGATATAGTTTTCTCAAACTTGCCGTCATACGCTCCCCAGATTTTTATGAGTTTATCAGCCGCTGCAAAAGAATACAGAAAAACTATCAGGGCGCTTTGGAAAAGCTCCTTAAAACAAGTAGCTGTAGCTGCTGAAAGAAAGGGCCACTATCCTGCAGCTCTTATATGTTAAACTGCTTCTACACACCTTTTTTTTTTAAATACACAATCTTTATATAGTTTTAACAATAACAATTAAATATGAACAATATACTTTCTATGTTTAAAGTGACCAGAGGTAGGTAATAGGTCTGTTTCTTAAAATGTATACCACAATAAAAAAAAAAATAACATGGCAACATGATAGTTGACCATGGCAGGACCAAAACAGAGAACATAGTCCTTTTTTTATGCAGCCAGCTGCTTAAAGGTTTTTTGCCAAGAACACAAGTCGGTCAACATTTTGAGGCTTCAGTGAGGAACGGAGACATCTTACAATGTTCCCCACTGTGCTGAATACCCTTTCAGAAGGGAAACTTGTGGAAGGAATGCAGAGGTATTTCTTGGCCAGTACAGACAGTCTTATTGTGATGAAACGTGAAACACCTCACCAGGGAGGCATCCAGGAGGCATCCTGACCAGATGCCCTAACCACCTCAACTGGGTCCTCTCAATGTGGAGGAGCGGCGGCTCTACTCTGAGCCCCCCTCTGGATGACCGAACTCCTCACCCTATCTCTAAGGGAGAACGCAGGCACTCTGCGGAGGAAACTCATTTCAGCCGCCTGTATCCGTGAACGAACACCATGTTCAAGCATAAGGGTGTTCATGTGTGCACTTGGCACCAGGTCACCCTAGGCCGCAGCTCATAGATCGACTTGGTTGTCGTTTCATCTGATGCATGTTTTGGACACTTGTGCAAAGAGAGGGGCGGAGCTATCCACCGACCACTACCTGGTGGTGAGTCGGCTCCAGTGGTGGGGGACGCTGTCAAGCTGAAGTAGGAGTTCTATCGGGTCTTTCTGGCCTGTGGGCTCTGGAAGCAGCTGATAGTTACCAGCAGGCCAAGCAGAGTGTGGCTCAGATGGTCGCTGAGGCAAAAACTCAGGCATGGGAGGGGTTTGGAGAGACCATGGAGAATGACTTCCGTATGGCTTCTAAGCGATTCTGGTCCACCATCCAGCACCCTCCATTTACAAAGTCATTCTAAGAAAATTGCCATTGTATATCTCCGCAAAGTTTATTTCACCCCAGAACAAAAACTATCTGACAACCAGTAGCTGGCTTCAGTTTAAAGCTCATGGTCTAGGAACCATCTGCAGCTCATATTCAGGTTGCGATAATTATTCCTTTATCTAAAATAGGTTCCTATCAATGAAGAACAATTTTGATATTTTTCAGTCTGGTTGCCGTGCTCACCGCAGTATCAAGACTGTCCTCGTCAAGTTTTCAATAGTATCTGCATAAATACAGAATGTGGCAGAACCACAGTGCTAATTCTGTTGCAGCATTTTACACAGGTGTCATAAAATATTACTGGTATGACTGGAGAGTTGGCACAGTACTTGGCTGGTTTGAGTCTTACCTCAGGAACAGGATATTATTTTTATCAATAGGCAATTTTTCATCAGACCAGACAGAAATCACACGTGGGGTCCCCCAGGGCTCCATTTTGGGGCCTCTTCTATTTAATATCTACATGCTCTTACTAGCCAAGATTATAACAACCAATGTGACATTCAGTTTTACAGTACATGTCACCAGGTGACTTTGAACCCATCCAGAACCTAAGTGAATAAATTAAGCAAATCAATGGATGGATGTGCCATAATTTTCCGCAAGTGAATAGAAACAAAGCTAAAGTAATCATCTTTGGACGTAAAGAGGAACGATCAAGAGTCAGCACACAGCTTCAGTTATACAGCTAGAAAGTACAGATCAGGCCTGACATCTAGGTGTAGTTTAAGACTCAACCTGAACCTACAGGGTCATAGCTACAAAATAAGGAATTATAATACTTGACTGGCGTTAGGAACACCTTAGAATTGAACAGATATATGATATTATTGGATTAAAAAAAATTATAATAAAAAAAAAATACTGGAACTCACATGAGCTGGCGAGCCACTCTCCGCTCGGGCTGAACTTGACGGAAGACACAGCCTTAGTGTGTCCCGCTAACGTGAATTTCAGGCTGTAGTTTGGCTTCGCGGGTGCGGACTGTGAACGAGAGCAACAGGCAGTGGAAAAAGATTGGCGCAATCACAGCATGAAACAGTCTGCAGGACAGAGACAGACGGGAAGCAGCAATCATTGTTTGAATTAGTCGGACCTTGCTCTGGCTGGACGATGCTGATGGAACCACTGGAGGCTTAGTGTCGGTCTCTGGCTTCTTGTCTTCTGTTGCCATGGTGACAACACTAACATTGATTACACACTAACCTGGAATGGAGAACAAAACAGTTAAGTGGTCTACTATTAGTAACAAACCCTACGGCAATATTAAACGTAATCACATACACACACCGACAGCTCACACTCCTGACTTTGATTTGGAGCATTTATAGACCTGAGGCTTCAATCAGAGGGTATTTCCAATGTCTAAAAAAAATACTTAGATACCTAGCCTGGTAAGTAATACTAATATATATACAGACAAATATTGCATCCAAGCAGATAACGTACACGTTAATGCTTAAATATATTGTTAATCTCTATGTGTTATGTGATTAAAGAACAGTAGTTGCTGTTTTAAACAGATGCATACCAATAATGAGCTGTATAAATACATGAGCACTGAAAGGCTCATCAATAAACGCTGCCTTTATGTTCCAAACTGTGATTGACTGAAACTATTGTGCGTTGTTTACCTGTGGTATGAAATTGCTAATTTAGCTGCAAAAAGATGGTAAAATATTTTTATTAATTTCACTGCTGTCACAAAATATAAAAAAATAAAAATATTAGGGATGCACCGTAGCAGATGAACCGATACACAAAATGTGGAAAGTCTGCAATAATTTCACAAAAAAAGATAAAGTTTTCACTTGAAATTTTATTTTTTAGACAATTTTCTATTTTACATCTGTTATTTTGTCTTAGTTATGTTTAGTTAGTAAAGTCTGGTGCATTTATTCTCTTCAAGAAAGGTATAAGGTGGAAGTTATACAGTTTATTAATTCAACAATAGTATCGGATCGGTATCGAAAAACACACTAAATCCAGCCATCGATATCGGGACTGAAAAAGGGGGATCGGTGCATCCCTAAAAGAAGAATATAGATTGAATTTTACGTTTATATTGCCTTAACCTACTCAGTCCGGTTTATTTTTGTTTCTTTGTTTTGTTATCTATCTAGAGTAGAATATGCAGGGCGGCAGGCTATATTGCCTCAAATATAAATTCCGATATAATCTAAAGCATGTGCAATGACGATATTTTGATATTTTATTCTTTTCTACTTTTTATATAAGCCAAAAATGACGGTTTTTAACGTTCTTTTATTCCAGAGAGATTGCAGCAGAACAACCTGAAGATAGTAGGACACTATTTAAAGAATATTTATTGTGCAATAATAATAAAAATTCAAACCTTTTTTCCAAAAATTGCAACAAAAAATTCTAATAAAATAAAGATTGCTTGTATAAATAAATCAAAAGCAAAATATTATGAAAACAGAGTGCAAAATGTAAGAAAAGGAGAAAAACATTTCTCTCTGCTTTCCTGATTACTCATTTATAAATTTAAGAATGCACAAAAATAAAGCTTTGAAAAAGAAATCCTTCAAGTTCAACAGTTGTTTTTTTGCATGAAATAGGAAGCAACAGATTTTTGAATTTGCAATATCCAATGTAAGTACTACACTGGACATTAGTATTTATCCTCCTTTCATACCTGGGACAATTTACAGAGGGAACAACTTGATGGCATCATCAAATTGCGCAATCACACTAGCTATGGTCAAAATCTCTATGGTTATATGTATGTATATATATATATATATATATATATATATATTTATTTTATTACCTTAAAACATTTATATCGCCCACTACTAATATGTTAGTGGTAAGGTAATTTTACCTTAATTATATAATTTGACTAAGATACTCAATCAGACAGAGTAGTGTGGAAATTATGAAGACTGAAAAGAAGGAACAGATGAGAAAATGTGTGGTCTTAACAACATTATTAATACAATAGTTTAGCGATAATATCCAAGCTGCACATTTTGCTTTAAAAAAAATCATCCAGCTTTATTTTTACATGAACTTAAGAATTAAACTCTATAAAATAAAAACAGAACATATTAAGCAGCCGCTTTTAGTCAGGGAAACATCTCTACAGTAACAAGTATGAGCTTGAAGTTAAAAAAGGGACTATTATAAGTTAACTGAATAAGATTTGTTTTTAGCTATTTTAAAATGGGAAAACTTACATCAAAGATTGTCTATTGAAACACCATGACATCATCATGACAAAAAGAATCACAAAATTATATTATGTTTAACTCTTGTGATTTCGGCTCACAGTTTCACAGGTTTCCATTTAACTTGAGATGCATAATTAAACTAAGAATTTAATAATTTACGTAGTTTTTCTATTAAAATGCTGTAACGGTCCTAATTTCTATGTTGTAAACCACCTTCATATAGATCATAACGCACTTTTAATTGCATTTCAAATGAAACAGTTAATTTGACCATAGATCTCATCTGACATCGCTAACATACATAAAGAGAATTAAACCACAGGACTAGCGACAACAAACTTGCCTGCTGCTGGTTCTAAAACGTATGCTCAATTGATCGGTTTGCGAGCAGAACGCTTAACTTCGACATTTTACAACCATAACTACATTTATAGCCTTTAAAGCTTTTTACTTTATTACGTAGGTGTTATTACAGTTCTAAACAATAAGTAATTTAGCTGATTCATTTTGCTAACAGTCTAATAAATACCCGCAGCAGCTCAACCGCTAAGCTACAACATTAGCTACCGCAGCTAGCTTCAGTTAACTAACATTAAAATGATAACATTTAAAGAGTAAGGGGTGGAAACATATTGAGCAGCCATTTTTATGGATTAAAGTTGGATTTCAAACGTAATGTGATTTACACATGGTTGCTGAAATTAAATAAATTTGGATAAGTAACATTAAACAAAGAGCAGGACGGGATCGTTTCTTTAGGTTTGTGAAATTCAACAATGAAAGCAGCGACATTATTCCAAACACAACTGCATAGCAATTGAAACATAAAGGTTTGTATTAAAACACATTTTCCGACAAAATAACAATATTTTAATGGAAAGGCTAATGGTGGCCTTATCGTAAACCCCTGTTGACAAGCAGCAACGAAAACGGGGGTTGGGGGTGCCATCTTCCATTCAAACAATTAGCTTTTTCTTACCAGCTAATACTCACGGAGATCGATGCTGTTGTACGGTCAGAGAGCGTTTCCTCGGGAAGGGTGGAAACGGGGAGGAAAAACCGTCCAGTGGTGGAAAAGGCCTTGCTGGAGCTAAGCCAAGCAGCTATCTTCTCAATGTTTGCGCTGAGCTGGGAGTACTTGCGAGGAGAAGCGGGGAATGTGGTGTGCTGAGGTTCTGCGCAAGCGCGTTACGAGGGGACGGTACGGGAACTAACAAGGATCAAAAGTATGCCGTAGTACTGCTGTCATTACAATACTAGTAACTAGTAGGGGTTTTCTCTTATATATAGTCTACGGTTTTTCTCGAGGTATTTAGTCACAAAAAGTAGCTATTTCATTTAAAAGTGCTAAAGTGAATATTTTGGAGTAAATTTACACCCAAAAAACATCAGAAATTCTTAGATTAATGTCCCATATTTTTCTAGAAAAAAATCAGAATATCTCTGATGTCAAAAAGTAGCAAATTTACAAGTAAAAAGTCAGAATTTGTGAGATTAACTGAACATATTTTCCAGAAAAAAAATCGGAAATTCTCTGTAAACTCTAAATGCACTATCATCCCATGTTTCAAGCAGAAGTATCCTGCATTTATACAGAAGCTCCCTGATGCCCACAAGTCAAATAAATCTCCTGAAATCTAGAGCAAGCGGTCAAGAGCGCAAAAAGAAACGAATGCAGGCACAGACTTTTACGCAACAGAAGACAGGTAGTCACCTACTGGGCGGAGTCCTGTAATGTCGCTGGTACCCGTTTCAAGATGGAAAAATACAGTTATACAGTTACTTTGCTATAACACAGATCCATCCTTTGCTGCTTCATGGATTTTTTTAATAGCACAATATAAATGCTTTCTTTACAGCGCACTAACGCGCATTGTGTTCTGCATCCTAAATGATTGGAGGCAATTGTCAATCTCCCCCTGTCATGTCTTCAGTGCTTGCCAAATTTATCATGTCTGGTTATAAAAATCCTCTCAAAGAGAAGGAAAAACCACACAAAAAACGCCCATAACTATGTTTCTCACTAGGAAACGACATTTGCTCAGGGACCTTCAGTGGAGAAAGACGCAACCGAGCACCGCAACGGAGTAGACTGTTGTGTTATTGAGCTGGTAGAAATGAATCTAAGACTATAAATTTTACCCAGCATTTTTATTATTTTTACATTTATTTCATTAAAAAAATTATAATAAACACCAGCAAATAAAGTATACATAAAGAAATTGGGGAACAAAACTAAATTAAATGAAAAGGAACAGATATAAGAAAAAAAATCTTATAATTTCTGCCCCTTTTTACAAAAGAAAAATATCTGTCAAACATACAATATTATAAATTCAGTCAATTTCTATTTTTCAAATATAATCATTGACATTTTAATTTACCTTTCCATAGTTACTTAATACATTTGATTTAATACATTTTTTAAATATGCCAAGTGTACTTGATTTTATAATTTCCCTGTTAGGGGCATTCCACAATCTTACACCATTTACAGAAATGTTACATTCCTTTATTTTGGTTTTGAATTTCAGCTTTTTAAAGACATCAGTTATTTTTTAACATGTACACACTCACTCTTATGAAACATTTTCTGAATATTAGTTGGTACATTTCTTGTATTTGCTCTGTACATTAGTTGCAATATTTTCAATTTTACCAAGTCATGAAATTTCTGTATTTTCATTCTAATCAATAATGGATAAGAGTGATTTCTGCAGTAACTGTTATTAATGATCCTCAAAGCTCTTTTCTTTTTTGTAGAATGAATAATGGTTGTTTAAAGGTTTTACATGTGGCTCCCCAAATTTCTAAACAATAAATTGAATATGGTTCAATCAGTGAGTGATACAACGTTAATAATGCAGAAGAATTTAGTAGAAACCTGACTTTATATAATACTGCTATGGCTTTGGCAACTTTCCCCTTTATACATGTGATTTCCAAGTGAGATCCTCATTGAATATCCTACATAAACATCCAACTCCTAGAAATTTGGTTTCTTTTCATCTTTTAATTTCCATTACATCTATTCTTTTAAAGATACATCAGTTTTTTTTGTTATTAAACAGTATACAGTTTGTTTTATTAAGGTTCAGTGACAGTCTGTTTACATCAAACTATTTTTTAACTTGTAGCATCATTTATTTGCACAAACTGTTTCCTATCGTCTAAATAACTATTTAGCCATTGATGAGCCACACCACTTATTTTATACCGATGTAATTTATGAAGTAACCTTGAATGATCAATGACAGCATATGCTTTCTTTAAGTCAATAAAAATGCTAATTAAATAGTTTTCATTATCTACTGCTGATGATATTTATCTGATAAATCCATGACTGCCATTGCTGTTGAATGTTTGGTCCTAAATCCATACTGTTCATTGTTTAAAATTATAATTTTTTAAACAAATTTTTCCAACCTTGATGCAAACACTTTTTTGAAAAACTGTGGAAGTAGGGAGACTTGCCTATAATTAGTTAAAATGTGTCTGTCACCACTCTTAAGAAATGGAACCACCATAGCAATTTTCATTAAATCAGGGAAGATTCCTGTAGATAGTGACAGATTACAAATATAAGTGAATGGTTCAATAACAGATTTGATTATAGTTTTTACAGTCACCATGTCTAAGTCATCATAATCCATTGATCTTTTGCTTCCACTGTTTTTTACAATGTTTCTTATTTCTTGTTGTTCTACTTTGTCAAGGAAAATACTATTGACATTTCTAGTTATTGTGTTCATTGAATTGAACTTTATAAATGTCTTTATTATCCTTAACAAAGTAGTTTGGAAGTCTTGATTTTGTATTATGTTAATCACATTATTTGTTATTCCCCATGTAGGTTTGGTGTTTTCTATGTTGTTATTCAATAGCTCACCATAGTACTCTTTTCTCGGTTTCCTAATTATTGTTACTAATTTAATTTTATATTTTTTTTTATATCTATCTTCAGCTTCCATTGTTTGTAACTTTAAGAATCTCATTTACAGATATTTTTTTTGCACAAGCATTTTTGATTCCTTTAGTCATCCACGGTTGATTATCCCTTTTATTTGTTATTTTAATAAATTTTCAACTATTGTTAAAAGTCCCCACACATGAAAAAGGTTTTGTTTTTAATATAATCCACTGAGTCATTTATTGTATCTGTAAATGTTGATGCAAGATGTGATGCAAGAACCAGATGCTCTATATACAACTGATTATCATATTTTTGGATGTATAGTTACTAATTTCCACTGTTACCATTTACATAACATTATTTTCCATCATAGTCATTTTCTCAACTAATTTAAATTTTAAATCATTGTTAATGGGCAGGGCAACCCCACCACCTCTTTTATTTATTCTGTTTACAAAGTGAAGTTCATAACACTCCATTTGTACTTCATCCATCATTTCATCAGTAAGCCAAGTCTCAGTAATGGCAAGGACTTTGAATTTGTTTTTAGATTCACCTAAATAACATTTTATTGTTGACATTTTGGAAAGTAAACATCTACTGTTTATGTGGATGATTGATAATGAATCCATGCTAATTAACCCACTATTTAGTTGATCTTCTCCATTTAAGTTAAATATCTAATCCATTTTTTGAGTTAAAATGCACAACCCAACGTGCTGGGTCAAATTAACTACTGCTCGGCTGGTGCAATGTTTATCCAGCAGGTGAGTAATAAAACAGCCCAAATTGGCTTATTTTTAACCCAACACTTTTTAGTGTATTGATGTCCTATTTGATCAATCTCCTCCTAGAGCTTTTAATCTACGGACTTTTAAACAAGATAATCCAGACGTAAATCCTTGAGGATTAAATGTTATCAAAATAATTAAGGGGTGTGGCTGTGGTGGCGTGGCGAAGTGAGGCGTCACGCCGTGGCCATCTTCTTCATACTCAAGGGTTACCTGTGGAGTACAGGGTTCTGTGCTTGGACCGATTCTCCTTACTGTATATATGCTTCCAATTGGTAAAATAATTAGACAACATGGAATGAATTTCCACAGTTATGCTGATGATACACAATTATATTTATCCATAAAACCTGATGAAACCAATCAGTTAGGTAGATTACAAGCATGTCTAGAAGACTGGATGACTCTGAATTTTCTACTTTTAAATTCAGGCAAGAGAGAAGTTTTTGTTTTTGGACCAGAACCTTTAAAAAGGAAACTGCTAAATCAATCACTTCATCTGGATGGCATTAATTTGGCCTCTGGCAATAATGTAAAGAACCTCGGTGTAATTTTTGACCAAGACATGACATTTAAATCACATATTAAACAGGGTTCTAAGATTTCTTTCTTTCACCTCTGGAATATTGCTAAAATTAGAAACATCCTGTCCAGGAGTGATGCAGAGAAACTAGTCCATGCATTTGTTACTTCAACGCTGGACTACTGTAATTCCTTATTATCAGGAAGTCCACAAAATGCAATTAAAAGCCAATTGATCCAAAATGTTTCAGCAAGAGTTCTGATGAATATTAAAAAGAGAGATCACATTTCTCCTGTTTTGGCTTCTCTCCACTGGCTCCCTGTTAAATCCAGAATAGAGTTTAAGATCCTCCTCCTTACTTATAAAGCCTTTAATAATCAAGCTCAACCATAAATCTGATTGTTCCATATGTTCCTAACAGAGCACTTCGTTCTCAGAATGCAGGTCTACTAGTAGTCCCTAGGATTACCCATTCTAGGGCAGCAGACTTTTAGTTATCAGGCTCCTCTCATGTGGAACCAACTCCCAGTTTTAGTCTGTGAGGCAGATACTCTGTCTATTTTTAAGACTAGGCTTAAAACCTTTCTTTTTTATAAAGCTTATAGTTAGTGGATAAGGTTATGCTGAGTTATTTTTGTAGCTATGCTACTATACGTTTAGACTGTTGGAGGACAGACTGACCACTTTTCTTCTCTCTTCTACTACTCTCCAAGTAGTACTACTTTCTGCTGTTATTGTGATTGTTAACCCAGTTTTCTCTCAGTATTCTTCTCCCCATAGAAGCTCCACAGGGTCTGGTACCCTGCTCAACTATAAAGTCCCCTGCTGGATGGGAAACATCGGTCCAGACGACGCTCAAAGTCACCGAGCATCCTCCATGCTGTCTCTTCTCTGTCTTCTCAAACCCCCAGACGGTCGTGGCAGATGACCGCTTGTACTGAGCCAGGTTCTCCCGGAGGTTTCTACATTTTAAAGAGGAGTTTTTCCTCTCCACTGTCGCTATGCTTGCTCAGTATGAGGGATTGCTGAGGAATTGCTGTGGTTGGAGTCTGCATGATCTGGGCACAACCTCACGTTGATGAGTCATCGCAATCTGCTGGGTTTCCTTTCATTGAAAACTTTTAACTGATTGGAATGTGTGAATAATTGTTCTGAAATTACTTTTGTTGTAAAGTGCCTTGAGATGATGTGTGTGATGAATTAGAGCTATATAAATAAAGTGAATAAAATCGAAATAAAAAATTATTGTCACAATGCAAAAGCTGTTGTAATGTCTCACAATACGTTGCTGTCACTCTTGCTGTGCAGGGCTATACGTTAACTTTTTGATCTTATAGCATTGGGGCTGCAGAGGTAGCTATTTTTGTAGCACAAACAATGACGTTTTAGCCGCAACACACAATGTATTTTACAATATCTAAAAACCAACTGTGACATTCTATTTTATACAATAGGTATAATATAATACAAATTCTGTTAATAGTTCCACACTGGGGAAATTCAAGCATAATACAAGCAAAGTGACAGATTGACATAAAGATAAAAACTGAATTAGGAATAACACAGTACAGTAAGAGCAAAGAATTACAACACTAAAATACTGAGAAATTATGAAGAATGGCATCAAGAAATGAGCAACTGAGCAGGAAAATATAATAATATTTTAAAATATATATATACATATCTATTGGTGCACTACAGAAAGGCTATTCACTAAAAGTGGCAAATAAACTGTTCTAGCAACAGAGATGAGCATCCTCTTTGTGAGACTATCATCCAGCAACAGTGTCTTCACTCAGAAGCTTTTTTGTGCTCACTTTAACAAAGACTGCTACAGGAGATCCTTTCTACTCACAGCATTCAGCATTTACAACTCATTAAAGAAACGATTGAAAAGTGTGACGTACAAGACTCAGATCATTGCCGTATTTTTGAATTGAATTGAAGCAGAAATATTATTTGAATTAATATGACAGCGTAAACAACAGAAAGCATGTACACGCTGAGATTGTTGGGTTCATTTATGGTTATACAGTCTAACAGCTGCAATAATAATATTTTGAATCATCCACAGACAAACTTCTCACACTACTTGTTGTAATCGTCTGTATCACTGTCAGTTAGGACTGAAATATAACAGGTTTGGCTGATACAGTATCCTCCTGCAGACTGGATTTAATTTCTCTGCAATAATAATAATTCCCTGGTACCAGCACACTCTATTTGGTTTTTCAAGATGAATGCACCACTGAAAATCCCAGTTCTGAACTTTATCGGGTTCTCTAAGCATGAATATGTGGCAAGACACCCGACTAGGGCCTGGGCAGACCCCCAGACTCCTGGGTTAGAGTCATGCATCTTAACCAGGGATATCCCCTGTGGCCAAGCAGCCAGGGCGCATCACCAATCAGAGCCATGGTGACAGGACCCTAACACTGTTACACATATGCTGTTTGCAGATGGACTGGCAGGAAAAATAGGTATTGTGGGAATTGTTGTAGGATTTAAGACTAATTACGTTTATGTAGTAAAACTTGCTAATCAAAATAACCCACACTCACCACATGTAGCATTGAGATGTGCAATCTCTTCATCTGTACAGGCCTGGTCGGAAATGTTAATTGTGTTCATCAGAGACAGCCTGAAGGGAGAAACTCTGTGGAAGAATACATTTGAAAAAAAAAATGCTTTGTAGTGCTGACTTGAAGATAAAAATCCCCAGAGTTTGTGTCCAAGATATGTGGGATCTGCAGAGATCTTAGCTATCCTTTTCCTGAAGAAGATGCAGTAGAGGAGTTACCTGTGGCCCATGGCTTCTGATTTTGACTTGTAATGGGAGGGTTGCCGGTTCAAGCCCTCGATCCAACTGCCTCAGTCATTGTGTCCTTGGGAAAGACACTTTACCTACCACCTACTGGTTTTAGCCAGAGGGGCCAATGCCAAAATATGGCACCAATGTGAGAGTGAATGAATAGTGTAATTGTAAAGCGCTATATAATTGTAATCCATTGTTATAAGTAGCACCATACATTTTTCATCCTCACCATAAGATAAATGGGATAATTATACCAGAGTTTATTATCAAATTATTAATTCAATTCACATTTATTTATATAGCACCAATTCACTACAAATGTCTTCTCAAGGCACTTTACAACAAAAGTGGTGATGATGGATTTTCATTATCATAGGATAAATGCTTGTGATGTTATTATCCATCCAGTGGGTCCATGATTCAGAACGATTAATCACTAATTTGTTCAGATTCCAGTTCATCATTAGTAAGTTTACAAGTAAACCATTCAGGAAGCAGACCAGACATCTTAATGAAAAGTCAACAAAGACCATAGATAGCAAACATTGACTTGAATAATTATGCTATTAATGAAAATGAAAACATCCCTTCAATTTTAAATTTCAGTAAATAAGACATAAAACATCCCTAAACAGATTTAATGAATCTAACCAATTGTAGGTCTATCAGATGATATTATTTAATTAACCTAACTAATTTATTTTTATTAAACGATCTTTGTTGCAGTTTACCCTCCAGACTAGCTGATGGCAGAAAAGACCTCATTGTTTGAATTCATTGTTTGCCAATAAAGGCGCACAGGAAGACGGCACATGTGAAGCTAGCAGCGTTAGCTTCCCTCCTGCTTGGAGTCTTTTTTTATTATTATTTTTTCTTTATTGAACAAAATCAAGTACAAACATCTCGTAGAGGTACAGAAACACTGTGTAAAAGAACAAGATAACAGCATAAGGGAGCAGAATAAGGGGCATACACAAACTTAATTAAATAAAAAGTAAGGCTAAAGGCACATGAGATTCAATTCAAAATACAAGAAACATAGATAAGTTAGAACACATTTTTTGGTCACGTTCAGATTTAAAGAGTCTCAATGAGGAGTAGTAAAGTTTAAATTTGTACAAAAAATTATCATAACAAGGGGCAGCATTTCTCCACTTACAACAATGGATATGGTATTTGGCAAGCAATAAAACAATATTCACAACGTCGTATGCTTTTTTCACCAGATCGTTAAAGTATTATAAAACATGGGTAATGTTGAGATCTGGAATGTTAGCTATTTTAACAGACAACCAAATTTTAATATCACTCCAAAATTGAGATGAAACGGGACACACAAAAAAATAAATGATCTAATGATTCTTCAGGACAATCCCAAAAGACACAATGGGATAATTTAAACTTAAATCGTTTGTACTGATGGCATCCTACTAAAGTAATCACCAAACAGCTTCGATTTAAAAGTAGTTGTAAGAACCGAATTACTGCATTTTTTGTCAGTGAGTTTACAATCTCCTATTTTTAAGTTGGGAAGAGTTGGTCTGACGTTAGAGTATCTTAGTGTGTTTTGAATAAGAAAGGTCAAGTCAGCCAGGATAGCTTTATGTTTTTTCAAGAATTCACCGAAGGGGCAATTAAAATTATACTTTTTGACAAATTCTTGGTAATTTAGTAGAATACCATCGTTATCCATTAGGTCAGATACAAACAGAAACACCTTTGTCATACCATTCAGCTTTGAAAAAAGACTTCGTATTAATAAGTATTGCCTGTTGTTCCGTAAGAAAGAATCATGTGGAGTGAAATTGTGGGTGAAACCATCTTACAAAAATGTAATACTTGTCCATGAAATCTGGATAACTTAATAGGAATCTTGGATAACTCGAAATCACACCTAAGTAAAAAGTTTAAGCCACCAAGTTTGTCAAATAAGGCTCTAGGAATATGAAACCATATAGAGTTCGGATTTGTCAAGAAGGTTTTCAGCCACTTAACTCTAAATTAACCTAATAGCGCTTCAAAGTCTAAGGCTTTTATCCCTCCTTTAATATATTCCTGGACTAATTGAGACCTCCTTAGATAATGGGTTTTGTTCCTCCATAAAAATGTATTCAAAATCGAATTGGCCTTCTTTATACTTCTAACAGAAGTAAACACCGATTGACACGGGTAGACTAATTGTGATACCCCTTCAACTTTGGATAACAAAACTCGTCCAAAATTAGTAAGATGGTAAGTTAGGGTTTTCTTAAGGTCAATCAAATGCTGGGCAATATTCACCTCTTCTCTCTTAACAGGATTTTTAGAAATAGTAATTCCCAAGTACTTAACCTCAGATTTAACTCCAATGGAGACAATGGAAGTTTCGGAGCATGAATGAATTGGGAGCAGATCACATTTTTTAATATTGAGAAACAATCCAAATGCATTAGAAAAATTAAGATAAGTTTAAGAGCTATGTCAACCATGGATTTGTCCTTTAGAAAAATGGCTGTGTCATCTACAAATTGTCTGATTTTGAATTCTTTATCAAAAATTTGTATGCCATGTAAGTAGGAGTTCTTGATGATTAACAGACTAAGCATTTGTGTAGTCAAAATGAATAATTTCGGAGAGATTGGACATCCCTGTCAAATTCCCTTAGACATCGGAAAACTAGAAGTTATACCAGTACCAAGACATACAGCACTACTGATATTGGTGTAAAACGTTTTGATTATGTCACAAAATTTCCATCCAAATCCCTTATATTTTAAGGCTTCTAATATAAAACAGTGCTCTAGTGTGTCAAACGCCTTATAGAAATCCAGAAATAGAATCAAACTGTCATTGTCAATAAACTGACTATAATCCAACATATCCAGAATCAGTCTGGTGTGGTTATGTATAGTCCGACCTTTCATAAAGGCAGATTGACATTCATTAATAACCTTATCTAAACCGGCATTCAACCGATTTGCATAGACGAGAGCCAACAGTTTATAGTCTGTAGCCTACATAATAGAGTAATGGGTCTGCAATTATCTAACAGCAATGGGTCTTTTTGGCTCTTTGGGATCAAGGTTATAAGCCCTCATTTCATAGTAGGTGAGAGATTGTTATATGAAATACATTCCAAAAGAGCATCAAAAAGCATATTTCGTGTATCTTTCCAAAAGAAAACATAAAACTCAACAGTTAATCTATCAAGGCCTTGTGACATCCCTTTAGCCATTAAATGGATAGCTTTATCTAACTCCTCAATTGTTAGGTTGTCATCCATATCAGTTTTAAATTTCAAGTCAATTGTTTCAATAGAATTGACAATTTCACTAAAAAAGTACTTACAGTTAGATTCAGAATAGTTGGAAGAATAAAGTTTGCAGTAAAAATCTCTAATTGTTGAACTTATTAAATCAGCGTCTTGTGTAACACACCCATTAATGTTCAGTGTACAGATTGTCTTTTTGGATTGTCTGTTTCTCAAGATTAAAAAAATATGAGGAATTTTTCTCGCCTTCCTCAACCATCGAGCCTGGGAACGAATAAAGGCTCCCTGTGCTTTATCTAAAAATTACTTTTCCAATTGACATTTAAAAATGTCCAAATGGCCTTTTTCATCATTTGATAACATTGTGTTTAAGTATAGATTATTGATATTACTGACAAATTGAAACTGTCCGGCCTTCATCAGATTAGACAGATATTTACCAGTTCTAATCGCTATTATCTTAACATTAAATTTAAACCATTCCCATTTATTCAAAGGTGAAAGTTCAAGTAATGAAACATCTTCAATAAATTTCCTGATTTCTGTGCACGAATCAGACTTAAGCAAAAGGTCACTATTAAATTTCCAAATGGAGATTGAAGGTGATTTGCAATGATGTAAGGAGAGGAGCAAAGTGACTGAACAATGATCTGTTAACGGGGCAATTGAAATTTCACAATTTGAGATATTATTTAGCATATTTTGGGGAATTAACCAGTAGTCAAGTTGAGAACATTGACCATTATTAGAAGCGTTAAACCAAGTATACTGTCTAACACTGGGGTTTCTAACCCTCCAGCAGTCAGTCAGATTAGTTTTGGTGACTAAATCATTAAAAATATCATCAAATAGGTGATGCTGCCCTCTAGTGGGAAGACGATCAACAGATGTATCTGGAACCATATTCATATCTCCTCCTAAAATAACCTGATCAGTCGAAAATTTTACCTCCACTGTTTTATCTTGTCACAAAGATCTGCAAAAAAGATTATGTTAATTGCTTTGCTGTTATAACCATAGACACAAACAAAAATTAATTTAACTCCATCAATTTCTTCAGCCACCATTAACCAATGACCATTAGAATCTCTTGATTGACCCAAAACAGCTCCAGGAAACCTATAAAACATAATCATAACCCCCGCAGAACGACAAGTACCATGGCTGAAAAAATAGGGTCTCCCCATTGAAGTTTCCAAAATTTCTCATCCTCCTTAGCTGAGTGTGTTTCTTGCAAAAAATAACAATTTGCCTTTTGTCCTTTACAATATAAAAAAAATAGCCTTACGTTTTACATTATCCTTTAGTCCCCTGGAGTTTAATGATGGCAAGGATAGCATGAAATAATAAGATAAATGCGCAAAAACGTCAGGAATGATGCGCAGGAATGAGAAAATGTACTAGCCGATAACAGTCATGGCTAAAAGCAATATCTTATAGATAAGAACAAAAATAACATCGTTGAGCCGAATAAAGAGGAGCAAGTTAGTTCGGATCCACTTTTTTGTTATCCATCAAAACGTATTCTGCAATTTCTTTACAGTCCAATTTCCCACTAATGTACAGTAACAAATGTCATTTGTCTGACAAAAAGAACCATAATCATGAAAAAATATAGTGAAGTAATCAGCGCACATGATATAATTTAGAGAAAATCGCAGAAAAAGTCCTTTATTAAGCCCTTTACCGCTAGAAATCAATGATGGTGCTGGGATGTTTGGAACTATTGAGGGTAAAAAAGAAGGTCGGCGAGTTCAAAGTGTGTCGTAAGTCTACTCAATGGCGCTGCTTCGGAAGAGTTTTTTTTTATCTTTATTTATCTATAATCAACATATTATACAAACAGATAAGGCATATCAGAACCTTTTTCGCATTATACACCAAACTGTGTTGAATCAGCTTACACAAGTAAATCAAATATACAATTAAATAAACAAAGAAAAACAAAGAAAAATGATAATTGAGTGAGGCACTTATTTACATGATGTTGTAACTTTCAATTAGAGAATAGTTTTTGGGCATTTTTATTGTCCCTATGATATAAGGATTTTTTAAAAAGTTTGAAATTGTTCATCCAGCCATTGATGTGGGGTTTCACTCTGAGGAACTTACATCTGTGGATAAAGTGTTTTCCAAGTGCAATCAAAATACTGACCAAAATTCCATATTCTTGTCTTTCAGGAAAATGCCAACTTTAATTGAAGTCCAATTTAGCTGCTGCATTTTTATATGTAGACAACAACCAGCTTTGATAAGAAATCCAAAATTCTTTTACATATTCACATTCAAAGAAAATATGTTCAACTGTTTCAATGTCTTTCTCACAAAAACCCCAAGAATTATTATCCCAATTAAAATGTAAATATAGGAAGTTGTTTGATGGGTAGATATAATTTAAGATTTTGAATATAACCTCTTTTGCTTTATGTGGGATCGGATAAGACAAGTATTTCTTTCTTTCTTATTTTTCTCTTTTCCATATCTTTGAAGTCATGCAGAATATAATTCCTTTTCAGTTGATTGGGATAATAGTGGGTAGTTAGAATCCTTCTAATAAATGTATTGGAGAATTATTTACTGCCTAAACTAACCCCTTCAACACAGTGATCTCCTCTCAGACATATGCACATGCAACACTAATTGTTGAATCATTGTTTTAACCTGGATTGGAATGGATTTAATCACTTTTATTGTATTCACTAATCAAACAATTAAGACTGAATGACCTGCACAATGGTTTATGCTCCAAAAACTTGCCTTGCTCATTCGTTAAATGGGAAACAGCCCAAATTCCTTTATCTAACCAATTTTTTAAAAAACAATGACCTTCGATTAGACAGAATATATCTATTATTCCACAGAGGTGTGTTGTGTGGGTTGAAATTATGCTTAAATATTAGGTTCCAATAGAGGAGAACTTGTTTGTGGTAATTGGATAATTTGATAGGTAGTTTGCCCACATCATAATCACAGCTCAACAAAAAATCTATTCCTTCAACTTTTAGAAAGATTGTTTTAGGAATGCTGAACCAAAAGGAGTCCTTATGTTTAATAAAAGAGTTAAGCCACCTAAGTTTAAAAACACTATTCATTGCCGCAAACTCAATACCTTTTAATCGCCTTCTTCTATCTCCTTAACCAAGTCCGCTCTTCTAATACATTGACAATTGTTTTTCCAAATAAAATTAAAATTCATACTATTAATGATAGTGTTTCCTTATGTATTTTGTTTTATACTTTTGGAAGTGCTAATACACTATAATAAAGTTATTTTAGGCTTGCTAACATATCAGTTCCGAAGGCTGCAAATTAATCTAGCACGTGCTGTAGGCTACTCAAGCCACCTGAAATGTAGTTAATCTTTCACTCATAAACATAAATATAAGCATGTCCAGAAAGTATAACCGACTTTTGTTCACTGTAGTATCAGTTTTGAGCTTGATAACTTTGCTTAAATAAAAGCTAAGCAAAGAGAAGCAAGGGAAATGTTACCATAGCAACGCATAGGCACACTCGATCTCTGTCACAGAGTAACGTGAGGTTACAGACTTAAGTACATTCTTTATGTTTTGTTAGAAATCAAATCCCTATTTTTGAATCATAAAGATACTTTGTCATCAGAAACTGAATTTGAATAACTGCTTTTAAAATGGTAATCTGAATATATCTCATTGGAATTTTTTTTTTTTTTTAAACAAAACCAAGTGGCAAAATCTAACAATTTTCCATTTGCAACAATACAGGTCATCTCAGCATGCAGGCTTCTCCACAACTGTAGTTAATTAAGACAGACTAGCTCCAAAAACATGCTTTTATGTAGAGTCCTCTTTTTATTTTCATAAACAACTCTACATCTTCAGTTGGTTGGAAATACAGCCTAAATATAGAGAAAGATGTTTTCTCAGCCTGTGCAGGCGGTTTTTTACATTAAACCTAGTTTTACTCTCACCACTGCACCACAGGAAACAATATTTTTTGTCATCCATACTTGTCAAAGCCTTTTCATATTTTGCTATATTATAAAGTACACATTTTAATCTACTGTATATTTTTTTGTGATCGACCAGTGAAAGTCAGTAAAACGGAGCATAATCTGAATCTTTGTCATTGGGTTTATTTAATATTTTTTGTAGAATTAAAAAAGACACCCCTATTTAACAATACAACTCCTAAAAATATGGTATAATGATCATGTGTTATTAAAACTGTAGTTAATCAAGACAGAATGGCTTCAAAAACCAAATTTTTTTTAGAGTTCCCTTTTTATTTAATAAACAACTCTACCTCTTCAGTTAGTTGGAGAAATGGTGAAGAATATTTTTCTAGCACCTCTGTGCAGGCGGTTTACACTCCCATACCACAGGAAACATCAGTTTCTGTCACCCATACTTGTCACAGCCTTTTCACATTTTAGTATGTTGCAACTACAACTGTTTATGTATTCTATATTTTTTTGTGATAGACCAGTAAAAGCCAGTAAATTAGAGGGTACTATTATTCACTTTGTCTATTCATTATTTTTGTTAACAACAGCACACAAAAAAAACTAGAAACACAGCATGCTGATTATGTGTGATGGACTTGGAGAGGAAGCTGCCTGAAGGAGTTACTGACTTTTAAAAAAATTATGGTGAGATTATGCAGAAGATGATACACAATATACTGTATCTGATTAAGTAATTATTGTATAACACTTTTATTTAAAACATTTTTCCACCATAGCCCTAATGCTTCGGTTGATTTGAAATATTATCTTAGAATGGTGGAGGATATATTACAAGTCAGTCAGTACTGGCTTGCACATCTTTCTTTGGTGTGAAAACTAGTTTTACGCTGACCACTACACCACAGGAAACACAAGTTTTTGTCACCCATACTTGTTAAAGCCCATCCATCCATCCATCCATCCGCCCGCTTATACATGGTTGGGTCACGCGTGCAACACCGGTCGTATAGGGACCTAACAGCCTCTAACAAAGGGCCTGGAACCCCATACTCCCGAAGTAACCCCCACAGGACTCCCCGAGGGACATGGTCGAACATCTTCTCCAAGTGTACAAAAAACATTTAGACCGGTTGGGCGAACTCCCTTGCTCCCTCCAAGACCCTGCTGAGGGTGTAGAGCAGGTCCAGTGTTTCATGGTCATTGTTTCTCCTGAATCCGAGGTTCAACTATCCGTTGGACCCTCCTCTTAAGGATCCCCTAAATCAGGGGCGGGGAATCTGGTCCTCGAGGGCCGCATTCCTCTAAGTTTTCCAGGCAACCCTGCTTCAACACACCTGACTCAAATCAAATGGATCCAACAGCCAATTAAGTTTTGCACAATTACTACTTCATTTTATTCAGGTGTGTTTGCGCAGGGAAAAATGTAAACATTGCAGGATGAGGGCCAAGGTTCCCCACCCGGGCCCTAAATAGACCTTACCAGGGAGGATCAGAAGTGCGTTAAAGCCTTATTTAGAAAAAGGTATATGACATGCTTTGGTTAAGTTTTATATAACCCTTTCATTTAAACTTTAATTTTTTTTCATGAACAGTCCTATCACTTCAGTTAATTTTAAGTAGTATCTGACAATGGTGGAGAATATGCTACAAACCTGTCAGTACTGGCTGCGCATCAGTTGTTAGTGTGCAACCTAGTTTTATTCTCCAACCACAGAATAAAACCACATCAAAAAAGTATGTTTTTGTGCAGCATAAATTGCATTGTATTTTAAATTTAGCCTGCTAGCATCAGAAAAGGCTTTACTTGAGGAGAGCTCTTAATTCCACAGCTATATGGTTAAACTTCAAAAAATATAAACAAATATGTGAGCCAAAAGCTAATTTGAAGACATCAGGTAAATAATTATGAACCTCCACAATTTGGTGTTATTGTTGGATACAATTTACCTACCACTGGAGTGTCCATATATATTTTTAAATCTTAAATAGGATTTTTTGAAATTCTAAATGAGTTTAATAAAACAATCATTCTGTGCTTAAGAGTTTTGTTTCAAAACGCAGGGTAACTAGACTATCTCAATACATTTGAGTGATGTAGAACATTTTCAGTGTTCCCTGACGATATTTACTCCACGTTTTTTTTTTCTGCAACAAATAACATAATGTTCGTCTGTTAGGTACTTTTTGTCCTAAACTGTTCAATAGTTAACAGTTGTAGTTTCAGTTATTTATTTAGGGTTTCAGTATTTTACATTTTTACAATTGCCTAAAAGATCTATCAGAAAAGGATTTTAAATACGTGTTAATTAAAACATTTTAAAAATAAGAGCAAACATTTGTAAAATATTTATTTTACATGTAAATAAGTAATTTTTGCTGTTTCAAAAGAATAAGCATAAGAAAAGTGCTGGACACAAAATGTATCTTTTGCATTTATTCACAAATTTTTTTTTTCTAATATACAACAACAATAGCAATATATTTAGAATGTTGCTCACATCAAACCTTAACTTGGTGTTTGTTCAGCATATATTCAAAATTTTAAAGAAAAGCGTTAACTAAAAGCGTAAGGATACATTTTGGCTGACTTATGGGTTCAAAAGAAAGCATGATAACAATTAAATAATTTCCGTCTTGTTTTAAAATAAGATGGAGAAGAAGATTAGCACTAACACAAGCAGTGGGGCGGGACTTGCATTGCTTGCACCGTTGCAGTAGTTACCGTGGCAGCAGTGATGCTGTATTTGATTTGGCTTTAAATACCACAGTGAAGTTCCTTGATCTGAGCACGGTACTTGGGAGGCACAGCCTTTCACTTTATGTCCATTTTCTGTAAAAATTAAAATAAAATTATAAAGTGGTTAACATGATCTGCTTTTAACCTTCTGAGAATATATATGGAGCTTGACAAAAATATTGCTTTTACCAGTTATTGTAATGCAGTGGTTTTCATCATCTTCACAGTTGAAAGCTCTTTTTGTCCCAGTACAATTTTGTACATCACAGCCAAAACACTTTTTTCCATTTGGAATGGATTTGTAATCTAAGATAAAAAGATTTTTTTTTCATTGAAAATAAATTAATAATTGGCATGTTTTTCTTCACAAATCTTATTAGGTTCAACTGCCTTATTTTCTACAAAAAAGGAATTTAAGATTCTGTTCTTTAATCCATTGTTACATCAATCCTTTAATGTTTTCAAAATTGTATGAAGTTAAAAGCGTGTGATTTGTATACTTTTTAACAGCACTTTTAATTCAAGTCATACAAAGGTCTGAAAACAAAATGCCACCAGTGAGTAAGTTACCAGGTGTTCGAATGTTGCAGAGATCTGTAGTGCAGCATGTGCTCTTTTGCACGGTTCTGAAAGCTGGAAGGTTGATAGAGCCCTCAAAACACCCTTTAGTCGTACCGCAGTCTTTGGAAATGCCATCAGAAACAGTTTTACCACCTATATAAAAGTAATAAAAACAATAATGATTATTTTAAAAAACAAATTAAAAGTCTGGTGGTGCTGCATAAAGAACCAACAACTATCTGGAACCAAACAATTACGTACCAATAAATGCCATTCTTCTTACTGCTACACACCTATTATCCTGTAAGGAGCATTCTTTTATTTTCTCAGTGCAAATCCCATATTGGTCCGATACACATTCATAACATTTCAGGGTGTGATCTAATTCAAAAAATGAGAAGTTTTAATTTTACTTGCAATAAAGTGTGCTATAAACAATGTTACAGAATGAATTCTAAATGTTAAAAATTGAATCCCTAACTAGGAGAAAAAAGGCTAGCTCACATCAGCACAACATGCAGAGTGAGAAGTAAATAAGTGACCTGGTAAGATTAAAAAGTTTAGCAGGAAAAGATGGGATTGTTGTAATTATTGTCGTTTGTAATGGGAAAAAAGCTTAATTTAATTAAAGCAAAATAAATAATGGAAAATAAGAATAATATTGATTGTAATTAAAAACTTGCCTTTCGGGAGAAACAGCGCCAGTAACAAGATGAAGTTTAACATTTTGCTGGTGGTTGACAAGTAAATTAAAAATGGCCTTGAAAGAAATATAAAGGAAATTGTTCTGGGAGGGGTTATTCTCTCTTATTGTAGACTAGCCCTTCCTCCCTCCTGCTCAACTGATGTTGCAGGGTCGTGCAGAGACCTTTTGAGGCGCAGGTGCAAAAATCTTTAAAAATGGCAGTTAGAACTAATTTTAAAATGACTTACAACATAACTTATAGCATATCATACTGAACAACAACCAATATCCATCAAGAATCTAATAGGGAATTGTAACATACTATATCATTGTCATTAGATGGGAAGTATGCAAAAGCAAAGGGAGGGTATTTTTATCTTACGGGTTGCAATGCCGCTATGTCTGCTGCTGGGCTGTTTTGATCTGAGACTGTATGCATTGAAAAGACAACAGGAGCTGATTAAACAAGTCTTATGACATATATTATGGAAAATGATAGCTACCTGCCATGTCTCAATAAATAGAGCCACATATCTAACTTGTTAACTTCGACAGGAACTCAGCTGCAGGCAAAACAGCTCAGATGGGATAACTCTAGTTTTCTAGTGTTAGCAGCACCTAATGACTTTAATAAAAATAAAAATTATTTGCATAACAATATATTGATTTATTTGACAAATGCACTGTTCTGTCATTTGTTTCATTAAGTTAAGTTTCATTGACTTTTTATAACCTGCTCCACACCTCCCCCTGGTGGTTACCTTGGTAAATTGTTTTTTTTAGTTACTCAAAGGAAAATAGAGGCCGCGGAGAAATTCAATATGGCGGAACGTAATGCCGTAGCATTGTTGTTTTAAGCTGATAAAGATTCATAAACGTTGTTGCCTTGGACGAGATTTGTCCGTGAGTATGGTTTATTGTAAAAATATTAACCGCTTCTTTATTTTATGTAAATGTAGTGTACTAGTCTGTTCATTTAAGCAAACTATAGGGATTTTATTTTTTAGCTTGCACTAAGCTTTTCAGAAGCTAGCATGTGATTAAGTAGCTAATACAATGCTCTGTATGTTTTCAGTTTTACAATGGTCATAAGGAAGGCAATGGTCAGAGGCCATTCTTCAATAAATCAGCACACAAAAGTAAACAAAGTCTGTTTATTGGAGCATCGTTATCTCGCTGTCTAGCTGGTGAAAATCAGAAACTCAGAGCGAGGACAGCACAGTAAAAGAACATTAGCGCAGCGGGCACAACTGCAAGCATATCCAGCACACCAACAATGAACATAGAGTCAGGAAAGCAGTATCGGGATCTTCCAGAAGAGGAAGAAATGTCACAGCTGAAAGAAAAAGAGCAAGTGTGCAACACAGATAATATGGAGAACAAGGATAAAGCAAGCAACACAGACGCAAGGACCAAGTCTACACGCTCGCGTGCATCCAAGCGTTCATCCACAAGTTCTGCAGCATTAAAAGCACGAGCAAAAGCAGAGGCTGCACGTGCACAACTTGCATATTCAGAAAGAGAAGCAGCTATAATGAAACAAAAAACTGAACTTGAGGCTAATTTACATGTTTTGAGTTGTCAAAAAGCTGTTGCAGTTGCAGAAGCAGAGGTTGCAGTTTATGAAGAGGAGGAGGACGGACTCTCAAGAAGAGAATTGGATCATCCTTTTGTGGGACCACCAGCCAGTCCAGAGCAGCGCACAGCAGAGTACGTACAGAAACACTCAGATATGTATTATGAAGGATTCACAATAAAAGTAGATCCCCTAGCTTGTCACAAAGCTGCACGGGAACTGTGTGAAAAGGCTATGAATGAAGAGGCTGAGAATAAGATTGGCAATAAAAATACTCACAGTGAAAAGGATGATGTTAAAGTGGAGCAACAAACACAACAGAGAGAAAGGATGACTCCCCCCAAACTGTATCCTTTCGAGACTTTTCAAGTATCAGGCGAGGCACAAGGTGTACAGGATATTACAAGGTATTTGACACGAAGAGAAATGTTAAGTACAGGACTTCTGCAGTTTGACGACCATCCTGAGAACTACTGGGCGTGGAAGGCTTCATTTCAAGGTGTTATAAAAGACTTGCATGTTACAGCTCAAGAAGAGTTGGATTTAATGATTAAATGGCTTGGAGCTGAATCTGGTCAGCAGGCAAAAAGAATTCGATCTGTCCATGTCTTTAATCCAACTGCAGCTCTCATCCTTGTGTGGCAGAGACTTGAAGAATGTTATGGGTCTCCTGAAGTGGTGGAAAATGCACTCTTAAAAAAGATTGAACAGTTTCCAAAACTCAACAACAGAGACAACACAAAGTTAAGAGAGCTGGGTGACATTCTGCAAGAAATTGAATGCGCAAAGGATGGAGGATACCTGCCAGGTCTCTCATATTTGGACACAGCTCGTGGAGTCAGCCCCATTGTAGAGAAGCTACCATATGGATTACAGGAAAAATGGATTGCAACAGGAGCAAAGTACAAAGAGGAACACAAAGTTGCCTTTCCCCCTTTCAGCGTCTTTTCAAAATTTGTAAGACAACAAGCCAAAATAAGAAACGACCCAAGCTTTTTCATCACACTTCCTGCCAACACAAGCTTCAAGAAAGAGAAAAACATTAAAGGTAACAACAGGCAGATCATTAATGTACACAAAACAGACATTCCCTCAGATGCCAGTTTAGCTCAAAGTGGTCACTGTAAGCTTATGGAGGAAAACCCAGAAAAGCTATGTCCAATACATAGGAAGCCCCACCCACTTAAAAAGTGCAAAAGTTTTAGAGCAAAACCAATTGATGAGCGCAAATCATTCTTAAAAGAGAACAGAATCTGTTTTAAATGCTGTGGTTCTACTCAGCATTTAGCAAGGGACTGCAAAGTGCAAATAAAATGCATGGATTGTGGTAGTGACAGACATTTAACAGCGTTGCATCCAGATCCTCCGCCAGCCCCAGCTGAAAGTTTTGAAGTTGATAAAATTGATGGCGGGGAGAGACAGAACAGTGAAAATGTCTCAGTTGTTTCTAAGTGCACAGAAGTCTGTGGTGATACAGATATCCCACATTCATGTTCAAAAATAAGCCCTGTGTTAGTTTATCCAGAAGGTAAAAGAGAACAGGCCAGGAAGATGTATGCAGTACTTGATGAACAAAGTAACAAGTCACTAGCTAAGTCTCAATTTTTTGAGCTGTTTAATATTAAAACACGCTCAGAAACTTACAAGCTAAGGACATGCTCAGGACTGTCAGATAATGTTGGCAGAACAGCATTAAACTTTATGATCGAGTCTGTGGATGGTAGAGTAAAGCTCCCACTTCCAAACCTTATTGAATGTGACATGATTCCAGATGACAGGAGAGAGATTCCAACTCCAGAAACTGCAATGAAGTTCCCGCATTTACAGAAGATAGCTAAAAAGGTACCTCCTGTAGAAGAAAGGGTACCCATCCTCTTGCTCCTAGGAAGAGACATTATACAGGTACATAAAGTCAGAGAGAGAATAAACGGACCACATAGTAGGCCTTATGCACAACGTTTAGACTTAGGCTGGGTCATAGTCGGGGAAGTATGTACGGGGAAGACACATAAGCCTCCTAATGTGAACGTCCTCAAAACACATCTGCTTCAAAATGGCCGTGCTTCATACCTCTGGCCATGCCCTAATATGTTTCAAGTTAAAGAGCTGAATGGTTACAACTACCCGTTTGACATCAAAACTGCCCCCCATAAAGACAGGAAACCTAAATATATCAATCAACTGGGCGAAACAGTTTTTGACAGAACAAAGGACGATGACAAACAAGCAATGTCGGTGGAGGACAAAAACTTTATTGAAATCATGGAAAAGGAAGTTTATCAGAACGAGGGTAACAGCTGGGTGGCACCTTTGCCATTCCGCTCTCCCAGACCAGAACTTCCAAGTAACAGAGAGCAAGCACTCAAACGTCTCCAGTCCCTCAGAAAAACACTGAACCGGAACCTTAAAATGAAAAAACAATACACAGAGTTCATTCAAAACATGCTGGACAATGACCATGCGGAGATCGCTCCACCTTTAGAGTCAGACAAAGAACACTGGTACTTGCCCTCCTTTGGTGTGTACCATCCTCAAAAACCTGAACAGCTGAGAGTGGTTTTTGACTCAAGCGCAGAGTTTGAAGGTCAGTCTCTTAACAAAGTTTTATTAAGTGGACCCGACTTAAACAACACACTATTAGGTGTCCTCATGCGTTTTAGGAAAGAGCCTGTAGCATTTTCAGCCGATGTGCAACAAATGTTTTATTGTTTTGAAGTGAGAGAGGATCATAGAGATTATCTAAGATTCCTTTGGTATGAAGATAATGATTCTAGTAAAGCTGTTTGTGACTACAGGATGAAGGTTCATGTTTTTGGAAATAGTCCTTCTCCAGCTGTAGCTATTTACTGTATGAGGCGTGCTGCGGTTGAGGGAGAAGAAGAGCACGGACATGATGCAAAGCAGTTCATATTGAGACATTTTTATGTAGATGATGGTCTTGCATCCACAGCAACAGCAGAGGAAGCGGTTGAGATACTCACAAACGCCCAAAACATGCTGGCAGAGTCAAACTTAAAGCTACATAAGATTGCCTCTAACGACCACAAAGTAGTGGAAGCTTTTCCAGCTGCCGAAAGAGCCAAGGATCTTAAAGACTTGGATTTAGAGTTCGACAACATACCGCCACAAAGGAGCTTGGGGGTTCTGTGGAATCTTAAAAAGGACTGTTTCACCTTTCACGTCACCACTGAGCAAAAACCGTTCACCAGGAGAGGTGTCTTGGCCACTATTAACAGTTTATACGATCCACTAGGTTTTGTGTCACCCATCACAATGCAAGGAAAAGTTCTTCTCCGTGAACTTTCGACTGGGCAAAAGGATTGGGATGAACCACTTCCCGGAGAAAAAGAAGAGGAATGGGTGAAATGGAGAAACTCACTGAAGGATCTTGAGCAGCTAAAGATACCAAGGTGCTACCTCCCGTTCTCCCAAGCCACTACTGTGAAAAAAGAACTATGCATATTTTCTGATGCATCCACCATGGCCATAGGAGCAGTTGCCTACCTCAGAGCTCTGGATGGTGAAGGTCAGTGGCACACAGGTTTCATTGTGGGCAAGTCCAAAGTAGCCCCACGACCAGCTCACACTATCCCTAGATTGGAGTTATGCGCAGCAGTTTTAGCTGTAGAGATGTATGAACTCATTAGAGATGAGATGGACATTGAAGTAGACACTGTCAGATTCTACACAGATAGTAAAATCGTCCTTGGTTACATACACAACAACACAAAGAGGTTTTATACCTATGTGGCTAACCGAGTGGTTAGAATCAGAAAAACAACAAGTCCAGCACAGTGGTTTTACATATCCACCGGTGACAATCCAGCAGACACAGCCACTAGACCGATTGCAGCTTCTGCACTAGCTTCCACAAACTGGTTTAGTGGTCCTACCTTCTTGACATGTCAAGATTTAGATACATCTTACTGTGATAGCTTTACACTTATTGACCCTGACACAGATGCAGAGATCAGACCTGATGTTAAAGCTTTTGCTACTAAAACCTCAGTAACACACCTAGAGCCATGTCGTTTTGAAAGATTCTCTCATTGGATGAGGTTGTGTTGTACTATTGCATCACTAAAACGTGTGGCAGCATCATTCAAGAAAGCAGACACAGAAAGTAAAGGGTGGAAGTGTTTCAGTAATACGAACACTGCAGATGAAGTGTCTAAAGCATCTAAGTTTATCATTCAGACAGTACAAAGTGATACATTCAAAGAGGAGTACAAGTGCATAAAAGAAAATCGGCCGCTTCCTAAACAAAGTCGTCTTCTAAAGTTGAATCCCATCATTGATGAGGATGGGCTTCTCAGGATAGGAGGGCGCTTGGCATCTGCTAACCTAACAAGAGATGAGAAACACCCTCTCATTATACCAAACGCTCATCATATAGCTGTCCTACTTATTAGATATCATCATGAGAAGGTAGCACATCAAGGACGCCACATAACGGAAGGAGCGCTCAGAGGTGAATTTTATTTGTGTATTTATTTAATAAATCGGGAGAATTTGTGAATAATAATGTTTCAGCAGTGACATGTTCACAAAAAAACGATTAACATTTTTTATGCTAAAAAGTTTAAAACTGTAACAGTTAAATACAATTTGAAAGAAAGAAAACAAAGATTCTTAATTCTTCCTAAAATAACTTTTTTTTAAATCAGCTATGCTATCTACAGAATGTAATAACAATGGCCAAATACTCAATATAAAAAAAGACATTTAATCGCACCATGTTTAGAGTAACAAACAATTAACATTTTATCTGGAGTTTCTGAACTTTACGTCTCAGCAGACAGTTTCATAAAAAAGACATTTTAAAACTGGAAAATGCTTGTGGACTCAGAGATATGCATATTATATAATTCACCCCTTTTACATAAGACTAAGAAATTGTGATTCTCTGTTCATAGAATATGGCTGGTGATTCATAAATGAATGAGGCTCCTTTGTTCATCATCACATGATCTTAGCAGTGTTATGAATTTGTCACTGTCAACTGTCTTTATGTAAATATTATTATGTCACAGAAAATTCCTTGTATTTTTCCTTTACTACTAACAGCAAAGGATCTGTTTAAGGTCCATCTTCCAAGGCAGATAAGACATACTGAAATGGAAACTGATCTTATACAGCTCAAAATGGAGGGGAAGAAAGCACCAGACAAAAGGCCAAACATTGATTGGTGAATATGGAGTTATTATATGTTAAATATTATACCAGATAATTTCTAAAGTTATTTTCTTTTTTTATAATTTCAAAATATTGAAGAAATTAGACATTGTTTAATGTGTACACTTTAATTAAAGAGATGTTGATAAAATATAGTATAATCTGTGCTTCCACATCCACAGGATCATCATTTCTCTGGAGCAAACTTACCTACGTAACTTGGTCCGAAGCAAGATATGATGAAAGAGCACTCCACATAGAAAGGCCCTTTCGCCAACCCACACCCGAGATGTGGGTCCTGATGATATGGAGGAACACACACACCCTCAGCATCCCCAGCGAGAATTGTACCCAGGACCATCTAGCTGTGAGCTGAGCTGTGCTACCAGCTGCGCCACCATGCTCCCTAATGAATTCTAATCTATATATTTATCTGCGTATGTCACATTACCTAATTTCTGGAAAAGACCCAAGCTTGTTCAGCAAACCAGCCAAAGCCAACAAAAGGCAACAGACTTTGCAGACATTTTTTTCGAACAAGCCTTTTAAGTTGAGTGATGGTCTTACATGAAGGTAATATTAGCTAAATTATAACAAGTTAATACGTTTTGTTATGTTGTAACTACAAACCTTAATGTATTGCATTATGATTTTGTTTGACAGACCAGCAAAAGCCAGTGAATTAGAGTATTCTCGGAATCTTTGTCACCGTGTTTATCTACCATTTTGGTTAATATTCAACATTACCATTTATAACCCAGAAAACCGCAACAAACACTGACACTGACTATAGAAAATGTATGGTGAGAATATTTAGAAGACGGTACACAACATGCTGTTGTTAATTAGGTCAGTAATGTATAAAACTTTCATTTAAAGTTTTCTTTTATCTCATCAACAGACCTCTAAAAAAACTAAAATGTGATTATTTAAAAGACAATACCTATGGAACCAACTGTAGTTAATTAAGACAGACTAGCTCCAAAAACATGCTTTTAAGTAGAGTTCTCTTTTTATTTTCATAAATAACTACATCTTCAGTTGGTTGGAAATACAGCCTAAATATAGTGAAAGATGTTTTCTCAGCCTGTGCAGGCGGTTTTTTACATTAAACCTAGTTTTACTCTCACCACTGTACCACAGGAAACAACTATTTTTGTCAGCCATTCTTGTCAAAGCTTTTTCACATTTTGTTATATTACAAGTACAAATTTTAATGTACTGTATATTTTTTTTGTGATCGACCAGTGAAAATCAGTAAATTACGGGATAGTCTGAATCTTTGTCATTGTGCTTATTTAATATTTTTTTTGTATTTAACAACACCGCTATTTAACAATATACCACCTAGAAACTCAGTACCAACAACAATACCTATGGAACCAACTGTAGTTAATTAAGACAGACTAGCTCCAAAAACATGCTTTTAAGTAGAGTTCTCTTTTTATTTTCATAAATAACTCTACATCTTCAGTTGGTTGGAAATGCGGTCTAAATATGGAGAAGGATATTTTACCAGCCTGCGCAGGCGGTTTTTCGCATTCAACCTAGTTTTACTGTCACCACTACACCACAGGAAACAACAGTTTCTGTAACCCACTTGCTAAAGCCTTTTCACATTTTGTTATATTACAACTACAAATTTTAATGAACTGTAGAATATTTTTTTGTGATCGACCAGTAAAAGGCAGGCAGGCAAGCTCCCCTGGAATAATGCTGCGCTCTGGCAAATAGCCCAGAGGGGCGCAGAGATGTCACCAAGCGCACAACATCATTCCCCTGAAATAATGCTGCGCTCTGGCACAGAGCCCGGCGGGGCGCTGGCATGTCACCAAGGGCACACCATCATTCCCCTGGAATAATGCTGCGCTCTGGCACAGAGCCCGGCGGGGCGCAGGCATGTCCCCAAGCGCACACCATCATTCCCCTGGAAGTCTGTGCTCTGGCACAGACTTGAGACTACATTACCACAAAGTACTGCTGTTAGCCGCCACGGCAAGGTAAAAGGATGTGACACAGCGCTGCAGAAAAGAACTAAAAGTGATTTACTCTACATTGGTATCAGTATGAGTACCACCTAAGAAAATGTTGAGCTCTCCAAGTACCACGAACATGACCAACCTAAACATAAAGTAGGCAAGGAAAGACAATTTTATTTGTATAGCACACTTTCAACACAAGGCAATTCAAGGTGCTTTACATGATTACAAAAAATTTGAAAATTGAAACATATAATCATTAAAAGAAAGCTTAAACAAGCATTAATGATTAACCAGCTATATTAAAATACAAGAAAGCATAGACAATAAAAAAATGCTTTTTAGCATTTGATCAAATAATAATTCGGATGAAAATTAAAAGTATGCAAACAAGAAATCAATAGCAATTGAGTAAAAGCAATAATAGGATCAGTTACTCATAAGATAGTCTCAATAGGTACGTTTTTATTTTAGATGTAAAAGAGTGTAGTGTCTCTGCAGTTTTGCATTCATCCAGCAGTTTGTTCCAGATATGGGGAGCATAAAAAACTAAAAGCTGCTTCTCCATTTTTGGTTCTGGTTCTAGGGACGATCAGTAGACTGGAACTGGCGGACCTGAGTGATCTGGATGGTTGGTATCGCGATAGCAGATTGTTAATATACTCTGTTGCTAACCCATTTAAGGATTTATAGACTAATAAAAGCACTTTGAAGTTTATTCTCTGAGCTACAGGGAGCCAGTGTAAGGACTTTAGGACTGGAGCAATGTATTCTACTTTCCTAGTTTTAGTGATAACATGAGCAGCAGCGTTCTGGATCAGCTGCAGCTGTCTGATTGATTTTTTTAGGTAGACCTGTGAAGATACTGTTACAGTAATCAAGGCGGCTGGAGATAAATGCATGGATGAGTTTTCTCAGTCTCCTTGTGTCATCAGTCCTTTAATCCTAGAAATGTTCCTTAGGTTATAGAAAGCTGACCTTGTTATTGCCTTTATTTGACCCTGGAGTTTCAGGACTGAGTCCATTATTACACCTAGATTTCTGGCCTGCATGGCCAGTAGTTTTTAGTTAGACCAACTTAAGTTGTGTACTGATCTTTAATCAATCTTTTTTGGGTCTGAAGATAAGTATTTCAGTTTTGTTTTTGTTCAGTTGGAGGCAATTATGGGACATCCAGCTTTTAATTTGCTCAATGCATTTATTGAGGATTTGGACGGGTTCAACATCACCTGGTGAGATTGAGATATAACGGCGAGTGTCGTCAGCATTGTTGTGGTAATTGATATTATTTGTTTTTATAATCTTTCTTAATGGGAGCATGTAAATGCTAAATAGCAGGGCCCTAAGATGGAGCCCTTAGGGACCCCGCATGTGATTTCTGTGTTTTGTAATGAGAACTGGCTAATCGACACAAAGAAGTTCCTGTTCTTGAGGTAGGATTTGAACCAGTTGAGTGCCGTACCAGAGAGACCGACGCATTTCTCTAGAAGTTTCAGTAATATATCATGATCAACGGTGTCAAATGCCGCACTGATATCTAATAGTATCAGTACTGTGGATTTAAGACTTTGACAATGGCAGGCTCTGTGCAGTGGGAGGACTTTTTTAAGAAAACTTGTTGGTAATATATCTAAGCAGCAGGTAGCAGAGCTTATAGTTTCTCAGTAATTTTATCAAAGCCCAATTGATTTATTGTTTGGAAATCAGCGTTTACAACTGATTAAAGAAGTTGAATAGTCTGAGCTACAAGACTCAGTTCCTGATGATCATTATAGTATTTTTTTGTTCGTTGCCAACTGGTGGACATTGTGAGTATTGCGACATTTGCTGCGTCACTTCCTGTTGTCACTGCTGAGCTCCTCGGAGCTGCTTGTTGTTTGGTGCTCAGATTCTCTTCAATTGATCAATTTTTCTCTTTATTGAGGTCTTTCTAAGTTAATTTCACACACAAACACACTACTACACTTATTTTCAGTTGGTGTACTTTACGTTTCAGGAACCGTTTGTGTTTCACACGGTTGTACTTCTTCGTGTGCTAAGATCTCGCTAGCTTATCTTCGTAGCACGTATGCCCATATACATAGAGACAAGTTTACGCGCCTAAACCCCGGGCGAAGCCATTGGTATACAGATATGCATTTAATTTCCGCCAGAAGTGGTTTACCAGCGTCTGCCGGAGTAAAGAGTGATTTTTTGATGATAGCTCGGGAACAAAATTTAAATAGAGCTGTGGTAGACACAGCAAAGTCAGTAGCATCTTTATAATCCTGAGCATCCACTGATACGTAATATGATCATTGGGTATTTTTTCTGCAATTCGTCTGTGCAACTACACTTACGTTTCGGCATTTTAGTGGCGCATTACAGTATGAGGTTAATCCGGACATTTTATGATATTTTACAAAATCCCCCCAGACATAAATTTATGGCCAAAAAGCAGAACATGTCCGGGCAAAAGAGGAAGTGCGGCCACCCTAGTTAGTGTATGACAACTTATTCATAATTGATTAACAGTATTGTTAGCTTCATAGCTAAAGTTGCTGCACTTACCCTCAGATTCAAGTCTGCTTTTCTTTAACAGGTTGGAGGCAGTGGTCCGCTGGATGAGTCGGCGCCTCTTGGGCTGGGGAGGGCGATTGTATCCCAACCACAACTCAGGGAAAAGATTATCCTTGGTTGGTTTGCCGTCAATAAAGTGATAAGAACAAATAAAAACGTTGCGGGGTGGATTCTTTAGATTCAATGCCCTCAGCCAGGCTCTCGATTCCGAGTCGGTATCAGGCTTGTTAAAAAAATGTAAACAATGGCGCGCATGGACATTACCTCTTCGTAACTGGCTTGTGGTCGTAGCACTCTTGATCTAACCACTGGTTCAGGTGCTTTCTCGAGTTATTGCAACCAACTACCGCACACGTTGTTCCCCAACCACTTTTCTTCATGCTGTAATTGTTATATTATATCCTCTTTGTCACCACGATATCGGTACTACAGTATCACACTACGGAGCTAGCTGGCAAAAAGAAACCCAGCCCACCAGAACGGAAGTGGATTGCATATAAGGGAGGAGTTTATGAAGTAAAGCGGAAACGGCTCGTAAACTTGTCTATATAAAGAATAGACCCCGCATCGACCACTACTGCCTATTGCCGCTGATGAGCCGCGGGGCCGCCATCTTGAATCGGTATGTCCTGCTGCTCCTTAATGAAGCGTCAGTGCGTTCAATCCATCATAACTCACTGAATACTGATCTGATTTTATTGTGCTTTTGTTTCTGAAACCGTGATACATGAAACTATGATACAAGATATCATGTAATATAATATTTACAGTGGGATTAACAGTATTAAACTATCCAGATATACTCATGAGATGTATGCAATTCACAATATGTGGAGAAACAAATCAACCTCTTTTAATGCTAAATATATACCGTACACACATATATTTATATATTTAAATTTATTTTAAATCTAAAATAAAAACATACTCATTTAGACTTGCTTATATGTAACTAAGACTAATACTATTATGGCCAGTACTATTATTCTACTATTGTTGTTTTTAATTAAATGCTATTATTTGTTTTATAAATGGTCGTTTATGCTTTCTGTAATTGATTCTGTTTTAATTTTCACATTTCTGCAATCACGTAAAGAACTTTGAATTGCCTTGTGTTGAAAGGGTATTGTATAAATTAAATATCCTTGCCTATATCTGTAACAGAGTAGCAGAAAGTCTTAATAAATACAGTATATACAATATGAACACACATATATACACACACGTGTGTATATATATATATACATATATATATATATATATATATATATATATATATATATATATATATATATATACACATGTATATTATACATAAATACATACATAGATACACATAAATGTATGTATATGTCTGACTTTGATGACAGTGATGAAAATAAAAATTCTCTCACTCTTTATTCTGTGATTACACAATAAAAAAATGTGTTTATCTTTATTGGTTTAAATAAAAAAGGTTTATTGTTGTGTGACATTCTCCTTTCTGCAGTGTTGTCTTGTTTAGTTGCAGTGAAGACTTCTGTCTTTAAGACAACTTCCCAGTTCTTCTTTGGGAACCTTTAAATTGAAATGAGGAATTAGGGAGAGTCAACACAAAAACATTTTAATAAGGCAATTAATCTTATGTCAGTTCTTTGTTTTTCATTCATATTTTTCTGTCTTCCTATTTTATTTATATTTTCCCCATTAATTCTTCCTTCAGATTCATTAAAACTTGACTTAATAATTTTGAAATTATCAGAAAGGTTGTTTACAAACTTTTCTACAGTAAGATGGGTAGGTATGACATGTGAGACAGATTTTTTACCAGTAATATTACTTTTATTTCTACGGTAGCATTCCTGTGTCTGTTGTAATCTAAATCATCCATCCATTCATTTTCTGAACTGCTTATTCCTCAAGGGGTCGCGGGGGGCCAGCCGTCAACGGGCGAGAGGCGGGGTACACCCTGGACAGGTTGCCAGTCCATCACAGTGTAATCTAAATCAGTGTTCATATATATATATATATATATATATATATATATACGATAAAGTCTCAGTTGATTTAAACAGCTGGTGAACACTGGCACTAAACATGTAACTAACATTAATTCAATTCACTTTTATTTATATAGCGCCAATTCACAACAAATGTCATCTCAAGGCACTTTAAAACAAAATTCGTTTCAGTACAATTACAAAAACATTCCAATCAGTTAAAAGTTTTCTATGTAAGGGAATCCCTGTAGATTACAATGAGTCATCATTGTAATCACCTCATACTGAGCAAGCATGTAGTGACAGTGGAGAGGAAAAACTCCCCTTTAACAGGAAGAAACCTCCGGCAGAACCTGACTCAGTACAAGCGGTCATGTGCCACGACTGTCTGGGGATCTGAGAAGACAGAGACAGCATGGCGGATGCTCGGTGACTTTGAGCATAATCTGGACCGATGTTCCCCATCCAGCAGGGGGCATTGTAGTTGAGCAGGGGAGCAAACCATGTGGAGCTTCTATGCGGAGAAAAATACTGAGAGAAAACTGGGTTAACAATCACAATAAAAGCAGAAAAAATATATCTGGAGAGTAGTAGAAGAAAAAAGTAAAAGAAAAGAAAAGTGGTCAGTCAATCCTCCAACAGCCTAAGCCTATAGCAGCATAACGACAAAAATAGCTCAGGATAACCTAAGCAACTAACTATAAGCTTTATCAAAAAGAAAGATTATAAGCCTAGCCTTGAGTATCTGCCTCACGGACTAAAACTGGGAGCTGGTTCCACAGGAGAGGAGCCTGATAACTAAAAGATTTGCCTCCCATTCTACTTTTAGAAATCCTAGGAACTACCAGTAGACCTGCATTCTGAGAACGAAGTGCTCTGTAAGGAACATATGGAACAATCGGATCTCTGATGTACGATGGAGCTTAATTATTAAGGGCTTTATAAGTAAGGAGGAGGATCATAAACTCTATTCTGGATTTAACAGGGAGCCAGTGGAGAGAAGTCAAAACAGGATAAATGTAATCTCTCTTTTTAATATTCATCAGAACTCTTGCTCAGCATTTTGGATAAACCGAAGGCTAACAAATGCATGGGCTGGTTTCTCTGCATCACTCCTGGACAGGATGTTTCTGATTTTAGCAATATTCCGGAGGTGAAAGAAAGAAATCTTAGAAACCTGTTTAATAGGGGATTTAAATTCCATGTCTTGGTGAAAAATTACAACGAGGTTCTTTACATAATTACCAGAGGCCAAATTAATGCCATCCAGATGAAGTGATTGATTTAGCAGTTTCCTTCTGGTCCAAAGACAACAACTTCTGTCTTGTCTGAATTTAAAATTAGAAAATTCAGAGTCATCCAGGTTTTTATGTCTTCCAGAAATGCTTGTGGATAAATATAATTGTGTATCATCAGCATAACTGTGGAAATTCATTCCATGTTGTCTAAATATTTTACCAATTGGAAGCATATATATATATATATATATATATATATATATATATATAGTAAAGAGAATCGGTCCAAGCACAGGTACTCCATAGGTAAACCTTGAGTGTGAAGAAAAATTATCATTGATATGAACAAACGGGAATCTGTCGGAGAGATACGATTTAAACCAGCCTAATGCTGTTCTCTTGATCCCTACATGTTCAAGCTTTTCTTAGGCGATATTATAATCGACTGTGTCAAAAGCAGCAATGAGATCTAACAAGACCAGAACAGTCACAAATCCATTATCTGAGGCCATTAGGATATCATTAGTAACTTTTACCAGTGCTGTTTCAGTGCTATGATGAGCTCTAAAACCTGAGTGAAATTCTTCAGACAGGTTGTTGCTGTTTAGATGCTCAAATACTCGATTAGCAACTATTTTCTCAAGAATTTTGGATAAGAAAGGAAGGTTAGATATAGGTCTGTAGTTAGCTAAATGATCATCCATGGAGGGTTTCTTGAGTAAAGGTTTAATTACAGCAACCTTAAATTCCTGAGGCACATATCCTTTTATTAAAGATACATTCATCATGTCTAGAATAGGGGCGGTAATCAGAGGGAACACTTCCTTTTTATTTATATTATATTTATATATTTTTTATTTTATTTTATTTATGAAGAATCCCATAAAGTCATCACTACTGAGAGAAGGGGGAATAGTTGGCTGAACAGAGCTATGACTGTGTAAGTTTGGCAACTGTACTACAAAAAACCCAAGGGATATATTATTAATTTTTTTAGTTGTAGCTTGTCGAAGGGCGTTTTTATAAAGTAGTAGACTACTTTTCCAGGTTAGAAAGGAATCATTTAAGTGTGTAGAACACCATTTTCTCTCCAGTTCCTTACTATTCTGCTTTAAAATATAACTCTGCATTAAACCAGGGAGCCAGCCTCCTGGCTGATTACCTTCTTTGCTAGCAAGCAGGATTTTGCTGGTGGACAATAATCACAGGGTAATAATATATTTACAAAATTCAAACAATAAAAATGTTCATTCTTACTTTAAATGTAATCCCGAGCCTTATCTCTCAATAGTCTGTTGATTAGTACAAGAATACCTCCCTGAATACTCCCTGAATACCTGAATAGGACTACCGGTCCAAGATGCGGGGTCTATTCTTTATATATGTCTATGGGTGCCCGACTTCAGCTGTCAACGGGAAAAAGACTGGGCACACCCTGGACAGGTCGGCAGTCCATTGCAGGGCAACACACAGACAGACAGGAAAAACAACCATGCACACACACACTGACACCTACAGTAAGGACAATTTAGCAGGGCTGTGCAGAGACCTTGAGAGCGGCAGGCGCTGAGAGAAAAAGGGGCTGAGAGAAAAAGGGGCACATATAGCAAGATTTTAAAACAGCTTACAATAACATAACTTCTCATCCTGAAAAGCTAACATCTCGAAAATTATAATTTTTTAAATAAACACTAAATAAAAATTGCTAAAAATTATACATATTAGGAAAAAACGTGCCATTGAATTGTCGAAAATGAAAACAATTTCATACTTATAAGCTTAGAATTGCATATAAATTAAGTTTTCAATAGATCTGAAACCACTTCTGCTAGCAAATGAAATACAAAGTTTTATGTAACCTCAAAATAAAGACTATATATTCCTTCACATAAAGGTATATCTTTTATATTCTTGGCCATAAGTTGATAGTTGGAGGGCCCAGTCCTGATCCACCATCCCCTCAGCAGCCTCACTCACAAAGCTAATCAGCTGAGGAGGGGAGGCAGAGGCATATTGAGCCATCATGTAAATGACAGCAGCCAGATAATTTTATAGCTAAATTTTTATTAACATTTAAATGTTGATGTTGAAGGGCCCAGACAGATGTTGAGGGGGCACACTAAACATTTTTTTTTTCTTTTCTTCCAAAAGGGCACTTGGGGCATCATGGAGAAAAGCGGCAAGTTTAGGCAAAACGTTGCCTTTAGGCAAATAACAGTTAATATATAAATACAAGATAAATCATAAACTCAATACATTTTAACGTAGTCTTTCTGATTTTGTAGATCTAGTGGCAGGACAATGTCGTCATGCTGTGGGCAATGTAGATTCTCATTCATACAGGACATGGAAGTTTTGAGTTTAATGAAGGCAACTATACTTTGCTTCTTGTCTTGAAAACATTTCGTATCTCATCCAAGAGGCTTCTTCATTTCTGAAGGGCTGAATTGAGAGTACTGGACGTATAACTCTAAAAGTTAGGATCGTTAAGACTCACTGATGAGGCCACTGTTATTCCTAATGAGGTTAGCATGGTTCTGTAGCTCTAAGCAATCTTGATAAGATAGGTATTTTCACAGTGACAATAATGTTCCTCAAAAACTATTTACAACTTTTTAAACATAACTAAAAATTGGTTGTATGTAATTCATAACTTTCCCAGTTTACCTTTAAGGAAACTTACATGGTGAACAACCAAATGCAACATCATACAATGTTACCTCTGAAGAATCTTTAGGGAATGTTTCTAAACACTTACTTGAACAGTACCACTTTCACAAATACATTTTTAGGGAACCTTCAGCGAACATTCCCTAAAGTTTCCCTTACCACTGACAGTGGAATCTTTATGGAAAACCTTTCAAGAAAAAATAAAGTAAAAGATGTAGATAACTTTTACGTTACCTTTTCATAAAATTATCCCACAACTTGTATGTTTGTTGTGTATAAAATCGTGTTTTATGATAACCTAAGCCGTAAAAAGATCTCAGTATTATGTAGGCTATATTTATATATTATTAATCAGCTAATCTTATTATCTAATCATATTTAATGTCCAGTTAATGAAAGGTATATGATACACGGTTTGAATACCCAGATTTATATACTTCAAATATTTATTTCAGTTAAATGTGTTATGACGACTCGCATTGGAGAGCCGACCCCCTTGGTTGAGAACCGCTGCTCTAGACACTCCAGTTCAACAGGTGGCAGTGTGACCCCTCCCTCTAGCCATGTCGATCAAGGCTTCTGTTTGCTGCTGGTCAGTTTTTAGTTTAGTTGACTCCTTTTCTCAGAAGTGAGTATATTTTGACTCTTTGAGTTAATTTCGCGTAAAAACTCCCCTGAAGCTGATAAATATCCGGAAGAGTCCTCTAACCTTCTCTCACAAGATGAGGAGTTTGGAAGCCCGTCGTTTTTTGTGTTAACCGTTATTTTTTATCTTTTTCGGTCAGTTGCTGTAAGGGAGATTTTTTTTTTGCTTCTTTAAATGACAGAAGAAAGCTCAGCATCAAGACTTACTAAATAGAAGTCAGCTATCTCAAAACAACGAGGCTATTCTAGGTTGGCTGTTTATATGTCTATGTCTGAATTGTCCTGATACGTGTTGTGTTTTGTGTTTTTAACGGCTTCATTTATGGTAGCGCTACACGAAAACTAGCTAGCCAAGTTGAGCTAGCGAGCTGAACAGTGTTGCTGCGTGTTATTGCTGTCAGAACTTTTCTCTCTGTGGGGGGGGGGGGGGGAGCACTTAAAACATTTCCGACTGTTATCAGTATTCGATAAATGGTGCTTTTAATATTTCGACTACACTCAGTGATGTGGGTCGGGTCGACCTAAGCGAGTCTACCGTTTCAGTAACTGTTGGTTAAACCCTTTGAGCTGAAACTCTCGGTAATGCCAATGATACTGACCCAAAAACGTGTTTTATTGTCATGACCGTCACTTTTCTGGTGGTATTTACGCTATTGTCATTAGACATCACCTTTCACTAAGGCTGAACGTGTAAAACATACTGTCTAAACTTTTTTTTTTTTTTTTTTTTACAATAAAATCCAAAATAATCAAGTTGGGGAGCTCAAAAATGATGATTTTTTTCCAATAAAGCACGAAAAATACATTTCGTAAAAAAAATATATGTAGTACAGCATCCACATTTTTAATAAAGAAGACTACTTTCTGATTTTCTGGGTGGACTGGGAGTTCTTGTTTTAATTTTTAAATAACTATAACAACTACAAAGAGTAAATTTGGTTCCAATTACTAAAAAAATCACAAGGAAAGCCGAAATGTGGTTTATAAAAATAAATACATTCTGATGAATCATATATTTCTTTTACTGTAAATGGATTGTATTTATCCATAATTCTTATTGTATAATTGTCCATCGGTATCTATCGCTTATTGGACAGATTTTTTCCACTCTTGAACTGAACTAAGACCCCTCAGAGGGTCCCCAAATGTCCACCGGGTTGCATTCTGACCTACCCCTCGTCTAAAATACACATTTTCAGGTGCAAGTCTGTACATTAGCACATCATCAATTAGGTAATTTAATGAAATAATTCCACATAATAAATTAAAGTCATACAATATACAAATTTAATACCCTGATTGATGTACTTCAAATAGTTAATTCAGTTACCTTTAATGATAAAAGCTTACAGCTTTTAAACAAACATACTTACGATAAAAAAAAAAAAAAAACAATAATGCTGTTATGTCGCTCTTGAAGCTTTGTCAGGACTCATTTTGAATGAATTTCTCTGTGGCAGCGAGGTGTTTAGACAGCCCATGTTGCTTGAATCGTGGTTTTCTGCTCATTTACATTGTCCAATGTTAACTCATAGATTCCTATATGGTTTAGGTCAGTTCAGTTTACGAGCCAAGTGAGTAAATGAGCATCTCCAGAAAGCCTCTCAGCAGAGGAGACCATACTAATGCTCTATAATTCCCTAGTAGACTGATGGCTGTGATGACTTAATGAACCCCAGTGGGTTTTACCGCTAAATCATCGCTGATCGTGATGTCTCTAAGTGGAGCTCAAGCAGCTTGGATTCTGGTCCTCCAAACTCTTTCCTCCAGAGGCTCAGACACCGATGTCCAAACAAAACGCAGAATTTACTTTGACCTTACCGAGTAACTCCCTGGTCATTTTTCCTCTCATCAAACCATTCTAGCAGATTAACCCAGTGTAGCACTCTACTTCACTCCAACTTGAAAGGCTGGTTTTCTTACTCTTCCTGTTGGAACGTATTTCTGAGTCACTGCGTTACTCCATCGACCCGTGAAGTAGGCTTAGACTTTGTTGTGGAATTTTCTGTAAAATATGCGACGATAATAGGAAAAAAAAAAATTTGATACGTTTTTGCTAAAGCTTGTTATAACAAGGAGAGCTTGTCTCCAGAGATCTGACAGCCACACCAATTTATGGTGTTTACCTTGAAAACATATAGCCCCCTTCTTTGCCCTCAAGGTGACCTTTACATTCCAACAGTTGGAGGAAGGGTCAAACAGCACCAGTGTTGATGTATAACAGAGACACTTTCACATGAACTAAGTATGACATTTATATAATAATATACCGAGTCTAAAGTTAAAAATGTCCCTTCACAACGCGGAGGGAAACCCGTAAAGACAGCAAAAAAAACACCTTAATTCCACCTTGAAGTAATTTGGGAAGATATTTCAGATTTTGATAGATCTTTTTTTTTTTTGGACTATTTTAACCACCGTGAATCTGATCGGATAGCTTCTGATTTTAGTGTGTTTGGGTTGTTATTAGTTCACACTGTTTGCTGTATAATCAACAGGCCACGTGGAATGAAAACTATGCACAAAGCAGGCCGGCGTTACCACGGAGTCTTCGCTGAGCTGAAAGGCAAACGCAACTCTGCTAAGGCAAGATAACAGCGAGCCCCGTTTCGCCGACGTCATGTCTGCCGACGTTGAGCTGCAACCTAAAACGCTTGTGAATCCCCCTCCTCCGGAGGTGACCAATCCCAACAAGCCCGGCCGACGGACCAACCAGCTGCAGTACATGCTGAACGTGGTGGTCAAAGCTCTGTGGCGGCACCAGTTCGCTTGGCCTTTCTACCAGCCTGTTGATGCCGTCAGTCTTGGACTATTGGTGAGTCATTTAGTTTATTTTGCTCTTGTTATTCCCAGATAAGTGAGAATTTCCGGGTTGCATCTGCTGTACTTGAACAGATCTTCCTAGCCTTGTAGGATTTTGCATAACGTACAGTCACATTTTGCCTGACACTGCCTCTTTGTTGAGCAGGACTACCATAAGATAATAACATCTCCCATGGACCTGGGCACCATCAAGAAACGACTGGAGAACAACTACTATTGGAGTTCGAGTGAATGCCTGCAGGACTTCAGGACCATGTTTAACAACTGTTACATATATAACAAGGTGAGGCGGTTGGTGGTAGGGGTTTTGGTTGTCCTGAACCTCTTTTGAATGTATAACAGAGTTCTCCTAATCCTGCTGGACAGCCTACAGACGACATTGTGCTGATGGCGTTCGCTTTGGAGAAGATTTTCTCGAAGAAAGTTTCCCAGATGCCTCAGAAAGAGGAGGAGGTTATTCCTCATGCAGTCAAAGGGAAAGGCAGAAAAAGCACCCCTCCAGGTAATTTAATAGCAGCTTTAAAAACCGCTGACATGAGGTGACACGTACAGTGCATCTCATACTTATTCATCCTCTAAACTTGTTCACATTTTGTTACAATCACAACCATCACCCAAACTTACCAACCTGTATGCATTTTGCATAGCAAGTACGCAATTTGACATCTGAGAACGCTGGTTAAGACTCACCCTCTAAACAACGCAAAAATCTGCGGACATATGAGTTCTGTGCTAAATATGCATGTGCAGTAGCCTGCTCATGCCTGACAGCACGATGCAGTAACGTGGTGAAGTGGTTTCTGCCAATCATTGTAGTAAAGTGGCCACCCTCCATAAATCCTCTCGCGCGGTGGCTCAGCTATGCCTCTTCGTCCTCCGTTCCTCACTCTCTACAGCAGGTAAACTGTGTATGTGTGTCAGCGGACTTCCAGCTGTTGGTTATTGTGAATCGTTACGAGTAACGTTAGTTTCACTGGGGAAACTTTCGTACCGAAGTCTAAGTGAAAAAAGATTTGTTAGATGTTTTTTTTCTTAGAAAATCTATGGATAATGTTCAGCGGTATTCTCAGAAGATTTTGAATACAGTGGTACCTCATTTATTGTGGAAAATACACTTTAAAAATAACCTGTGACAGGCGAAATCCGCTAAGTAGTCATCTTTATTTTATACAAGTATATATATTTTAAGGCTGTAAAACCCCTCGCCACACACTTTTTACACTTTTCTCATACACAAATTAGCATTTTCTCACATTTCTCCCTAGTTTAAATACCCTCAAACTTCAAACAGTAGCTAAAAAAAAAATACAAGTATTAATATGCCGTGGTTTCTTTGTCCGTGCACCACTCTGTCCAGTCTCTGAGCAGGTGTCTCTGAGTGAGGAACAAAGTTATAGGTAGTTGTTGGTACTGTTTTTTCTTCTGGACAAGAGGATTCTTATAACCAGACATGATAAATTTGGCAAGCAGAGAAACACATCACGGAGGAGATTTACAATTACCTCCAATCTATCAGTAAGCAGAACACAATGCGCGTTGGTACGCTGCAAAGAAAGCATGGAGGCCGTGAATATTTATGTAAAAGTGAATGGAAAAATTACTGTATGCAGGTGTTTGTTTTCTGCTACATGTACAGTTTTGTGTTGGTTTTATGTTCACTGTTCGTCTAATCTGACCAGAGGAGAATCTTTAACTCTTTTCTTGTATCCGTGTGGCAAACTGAGCACAGGACTTTCTTTCTTGCTGCTTTTCCAAAAAAGGCCAGATTACTGGTATGCATAATGTTGCGATTTTCTCTCCTGATTTTATGCTTCAATAAATAAATTCATAAATTGTAGCTGTCTTGTCGATAAGTTATCCAGTCTGGGCTGTGTCTCTCTGCAGCTCCACCAGAGTTATCAACAAACCTCTGAGGCCTTGACAGAACAGCTGGATTTTTAAAAAAAGTCAAACAACATAAATATGGATCCTTTTACTAGGGTTGTAATGGCATATGTATCTAGATTAGGATTTTTCAGCATGACATTGTCTATTTGTTACGCAAGTTTACTGAAGGAATCCAGGTGTATTCTACCTGAACACGTACAGAATGTTAATGTACAGAACATTCTTTATCACTTTAATAAAGGATAGGAAAACAAAACAGAAAAGATCACAGGTATCACTAAACTCTGCTTTTTGGGAACATTAATGTTTCTCATGCAGCTACAGTAGAAAAAGAATAGTTTCACAAACCAAAACTTTGTCAGCAAACATATTTTAGCAGCAATAAAATCCATAACATGCTCTGCACTGAACTGAATGACTCAACTGAAACAATGTCATTGTTTTTCTACTTTCTATTGTTTCTACTCTAGCTTTGTGTGCTTGTATGGGGATGGCTAGTGGTTGCGTCATCATAGCAACTTCCGTGTCCAAACCAAATCGTGGTAGCAAAGGTGCCGTGCTGTGTAACATACACTCATTGTATATGTTACTGCCGCTCTCCTCTGGATGAAAACCAGAAGAGGAGCTGGTTTAAACTAATACGGTAAGCGGAATCTCTAATCATGAAAAAAAAAATTTCGTGTGGGGTTGCGCCAGTATTTGCACTAAACTTTGAACGACATAACGTTACCTGTTGCTGTTACGATGGAATGGGGCCACATAAAAAGAGATTCATGTAATTATGAGAATAAAGTTGTCATTTATTCACTAGTTTAATGTAATTATGAGTTTGAATTAGTTATTTATGAGAATCATGTAGCTTGTTATTTATGAAAAGTCATATTTTCCTAAATTAAACTCATTTACATATATATAGTAGCCTAATTTACGAGAATTAAAGTTAAAATTTAGGAAATTAAAAGCCAGCAGTGGTCATAACAAAATGCATTTACAAGACAATACAAGTCTAAAATTAGTTTCAAAGGCTACTCACCCCCAGCAAAAGTATGTCCTGGAAATGGAGACTGAATTCCTCCTCCAAGGGGATGGACAACTAGTGAGAAGTGCAGTGTTAAGTTAAAGCAGCTAAGGATCCCAGCGAGCCTGGTGGTGCTGCTACGTTTTCCTCTCACAGCTCCATTTATAGCTGAATTGTTGGAACGATGGCTGCACAAAAATCACAGACTTCAGTCACTGTACACTGAGGCATTATGCTATAATTGTGCTAGAATTATAATTATTCTTTTAAAAAGTGACTGGTTCCTTGATAATTGTCATTGTGTTTGCATTAAGAATTAATGCAAACACAATGGAGACAATTAATTAACAGGTTGGACACAGAGGTAATGTGACGTCACGCTACCCATCCCCATTGTTATAATTTTTTTAATACAATCAAATCTCATTTGAGATTAACTATTTAAACTTTTTTAAGTTAAGAAATAGAATAAAATTATGAAAAAAAGGTTTGTTTAAAGCTGATTGAAAAATAAATGCACATTTGCTTATTTTTCTTGAAATGTACCAAAAACCTTAAAACCCCAAATACGTACCGAACCGTGATTTAAAAAAAAAAAAATTTTGTGTACTGTTACATATCTACTGTTAATTAGGGATGTGTATTGGGAAGAATCTGGTGATATGTAGAACGATGCAGGCAGGACGATAAAATATATTAAGATACTACGAGTAAGACTATAGTTTGTGATTTATTTAACTGTAGAAAAACTTGTAAACCCTCCAACCAGTTTGATACATGAAAAATCTAGTTTAATTACTAAGTCTAGTTGATCCACTGGAAAAAAGCAGAAACAGCCACCAATTAGCTGTCATACTTTTAATTTTACAACAAAACTACTGTCATATTAATCATTCAATTCAAAGAATTCAAAAAATCTCTACTTTGCTTTTGAATATCAATACAATATTATGACATAAAATATTACAATATATTGGCATATTGATATTACTTCCCTACTGTTTACTAGGTAATATATTTCTGAAGGTAATTGATTGTAGAAGATTTTATTTTGGGTTTGTAGAATAAAGGGGCTGTTTACATATCTACATGTCAGTCTTTTCAGGTTTTATTTGATCAGTTCTACCTCTGTGTGTGTAGTTCTGGTATGACAAAATGTGAACATTTCAAGGGTGTGAATACTTTTGCATGACACTTTCTAAAAGCATGACTGCTTCGCTGCGTCTTTTCAGAGAAAAGGTTGCGGTCTGACAGCGTGAGCCGAGCAGTCACTCCTACGAAGAGCGACTTGGAACCAAAGGAGGCGCCAAAACTAAACACAGAGCAGGGAGGTGTGAGGGAACAGCTGAGGCACTGCGGCGACATCCTAAAGGAAATGCTGTCGAAAAAACATTCAGCCTATGCGTGGCCCTTCTACAAGCCTGTAGACGCCGAAGCTCTGGGTTTACACGATTACCACGACATCATCAAACACCCAATGGATCTCGGCACTGTCAAAGTAGATCTGCTTATTCGCTGTTTGTACTTGGTGGTTTTTGGTTTGTTTGTTTGTTTTATGGCTTAAAACGAAGTCTTGGCCGCACCTTAAAGATCTGTGCTGTTAATCTGCAGAAAAAGATGGATGGAGGAGAGTACCAGGATGTGCAACAGTTTGCTGCAGATGTCCGCTTAATTTTTTCAAACTGCTACAAGTACAACCCGAGTCACCACGCGGTTGTCGGCATGGCCAGGAAGCTTCAGGTGTGTTGGCAATTTTTCTTCTTGTGAAAATGTTTTTTTGTTTTTTTAGCAATTCTCTTCATTTCATGCTCATTTCCCTCTACTATGTTTGGTTGCTGCAGGGAGTGTTCGAGCAGAGGTTCGCAAAGATGCCAGACGAGCACGTAGAGGTGATGGCTCCAGGTGGTGCCATCACCAGCTTGTCTAGTTCGGACAGATCGGAGTCCACAGACGAACCGACGGCCTGCTGTGCTGAGGCGACAAAACGGGTGGGTTACATCACACTTCATTGGAGAGAAAAAAAATTTAATTATTTGTTTTTCATAAAATTAAAGATGTCAGATTTATTTTACCCTTACTTAAGCTCTCTTCAGGACACCCAACACATCTTTGGGATTTACAGTAGATCTGAGAGACTTTGACAGACTTTCCCATCATCTGATTCATGTGATCTGTGTCGTCTTAATTTAGAACGAGATGATATTTCAAAGTTCAGGATCCCATGAATTCCAACAAAGTTTCCAGCCTGTTAAAAGCAGAGACTTTCCCACAGTGTCCTCCACCATAGATATTCAGCCTTTATGTTACACCAGCCCCAACTGGAGGTGAAGCTGCCAATATTCTGTAACCTCATCCTAAAGCCCCAGTAAAGGACAAGTAAGGCTTTTTAATGGCATTCCTCCAAATGACCAATGGTTGCTATAGAGACCTGATGATCCATATATACTATTTTTCTCTTTAAGCAACTTATCAAAGTAAGCTTCAAAGAGTCTTCTTTTTTTTCCTCTAATTATTCGCTGGGTGGGAAGTAGTGATGGGTAGATGAGGCCTCATGTACCGTTTCAACACATTGCCCTAACTGTATTGACGAGTTGCTACTGTGTTGGTCTACTGACACCTGCTGGATCTTAATATTATTGCAGGTAACCTATTTGGAAAAATTAAGTAATTCATGGATTTAATGGCCATATGATAAAATTATTTATGTAATCATATTCCATACTGTACGCTACATAATTTAATATGTTACTCGAAATCGAAACATGTTATATTGAAAATATATCATTACACATTATGTGAATGTCTGTCACATCAGGTAATAAAAAAAGTGAAACTGAAGGTGATGTTGATTATAGTTTGTATTTGAGGCAGACTTTTTAAAACATATATTTTATTTTAAAAATTAGTTACTCCGAGCTCGTTGCAATGATTTTTTTTAAAACAATTTCTACAGATTTAGAAAACAAATACTTGAGAGGGACAGCTGGACAATAACCTTCTGGTCGGCAAAATATATGATGGTTCAAGAATCTGAAACATTTCCCTGGATCCCTCACTTTCAACAATGCTGAGAGGTGGGAATTCTTGAAAATTAGATGCCTGGTCCAACTCAGGCTTCCTGATATTCAACAAAGAAATAATAAAATAACATTTATTAACTGTGAATACAGTGACCACAAAGAAGTTTTATAATGTCAGTATATCTGCATTTATCCGAGTTGCATTTTTGATCTCCTGATGGTCCTGTTTGGCTCTGTGATGTCTCAGCACATAACGTGCTTTTATTAATATATGCCGATTCAGTAGAAAAAATTTGGCATTTAAACAGCAGAAAATTATAGGAATAATTTTAACTAAGTTATTTTGAAACGGACTGAAATTTGGATAGATTAAACAGAAACTGAGGGGGAAAGAATGAATAACAGAAACAAAAGCAAATACTTAATTTGCTGATATAAGATCAAAATGATCCCACACTTCAGAGATCTTGCTTTGTCTTTCTGGCTAAATGATGGAGGCTTTCTGGGAATTAGTCTGGTTCATAAAAATAACGTTTTGGCAGAGAAGCATCCCGTTGAAAGCTGGAGACACTCCTGCTTTTAAAACAGTTCAGCGCTTCAGTGACAGATGACACAGCAGCTGTATCAGTCACGTGACTATTTCTTAAAGCGATACACGCACCGATATGGTGTTTCACTCTTATGAGCTTGATACATGTACCGACGCATCGGTGCCGCTCTACCCATCACTAGTGGGAAGTTATACCACTGCGACATACGACACATTTTTAAAGCTTTTAGTACACCTTTACCAGGGTGGCCAATGAACATGCTTTTTGTAGCATAAATACCGACTTTTTACATTTCTTGCCTTCCTTTGCAGATGCGCCCCTAAGCCGTTTTCACACGTGCACTTAAATGTTTTAGAGATGCTCCTTATTGGCAAAATGTGTGACAACAAATTTCCACAACTGTCCACTTAGGATGCCTTGAAGACATTTTCCACTTGGGTTAAATGTCTACAGTATCAGCGGGTGAGACGATGCAAATGTTGCTTGCTTTTTTTGTGTTTTTTGGCCAGGATGAATATAGTAAGAAACATCTAGCATGTAGACTAACAAAACTGGAATCCTAATATGCTTGCTGGGGAGCTGTTGCAAAGAAATAATACATGTCTTTTCTGAATGTATTTTTGCATCATTCTCTGCCATTCCACCACATTTCTAGAGTGTGTTTCTAACAGAAAACGTTCATATAACCAGCCAGGACATTCTCTAGAACTCTGGTGTTCATGTGTGAAAACGTCTGTGTTTCTTTTTGGCTTCCCTGTTTTCAACATTTTTAGCTCCTTAATTCATTTCATCAAATTAACAACCCCTTTCTGATCTGTTTCTGTCCAGTCAAAGACTGTTGAGAACCAGCTTGCAGCCTTTTCTCAAGCCCCAAACCTGAGGAAGGAGAATGACCAGAAAGAGCGTGGCATGGACGTACCTAAATGTGCTTCAAACCCCACCATGAGGTATGACTGTTGGCATCTTGTTATTTTTAGACTTTGCATACAAGCTTCCACTTATTTTGCAAATATCAGGAATCCATCAACAGGGAACAAAGATTGGGATTCTGGTCAAAAAGCCTTGCCGATGACTTATGAGGAAAAACATCAGCTGAGCCTCGACATTAACCGCCTTTCTGGTGTGAAGCTGGCCCGCTTGGTGAAAATCCTTCAAACACGGGAGCCCACCATGTGCGACGCTGACTTGGATGAGATCGAGATCAACTTTGAGGTGCTGAAGCCGTCCACTCTGAGGGAACTCGAGCGATATGTCAGATCCTGCCTGTTCAAGAAATTCAAAAGATATCAAAGTATGTAAAAATTCAAAATAATACCAGGACAAACTTTTCTTGAATAATTTGAAATCAAGTTTTTTTTTTTATTTTAAGAGTTTTATATATATATATATATATAATTACCTGACAATGATGCTTTTTTACTTTCTCCAGAGAAGACGAACAAAAGTGCCTCTCAGTACACGAGCACAAGCAGCAGTCTGTCAGATTCTGCCTCCAGCATGTCCACTGACTCCAGCTCTGAAGACTCTGACTCATAAACTTTATTGTTCTATATTTATTTCTTACTCTGACAAAAAGTGGCTACATTTTAATGTACATTTTTATCTGTTTCTATATATAATTGATATTTTGAAATAAACCTTTATAGTTTTTTTATTCAGGGTTTTGTCTACTTCTTTCATCATAGCATTCCATTCTTTGACTCTAAAAAATGATTTATGGTAAACTTTGAAACGTTAACTCGAAAAACTCTGCTTTTCAGCTTTTTGGTGCCTCTAAATTTTTTTGTGTGTGTGTGTGGAAAATTTACATTCATTATGCCTTTAAACAACTTTTAAAAGCTTAAGTGCCGAACTGGCAATATAATGTTGGTTAGCCCACAACTTTTGAGTTAAATAGAGCTATACGTGGATGTTTTTTAAAGAAACACCTCAAACGTATGGTTTCCTTGTGTAAAATCACAGAAAAATCACCATTGAGTAGGAAGAGAATTGTCTAGTTCGTCTTTTTGTTCGATTAGTCTGAACGTGCAGCGGTCATGTGTTTAAACAGTACTGTGCGAGATGTTAATGACGAGCCATCACTGCAGAAGTGATTAACTTATTGTGTAGAAGTGAATATTAACCTCGAATAAAAGAGAAAGAGCTTGTTAAAATCAACCACCCACATGGGCTGAAAGGCAATTCAGTGCATAAGAAGCAATTACTCTAAAAGGCAGATAAAAGTCCCGATTAAGCTGGGGAAGCTGGTAAGCCTTGGAACATCCTAACCAAAGTACAGAGATTCTAGTATCATGTTCTAAAGTTGATGATTACAGATGAATAAAAACGTCTAAAGAGCCAGTGACAACACCTTAGGTAAGACCAACATTTGTGTGGCAGAGAGGGACATCTGTTGGACAAGAGGAGAACTTCAGAGAGGTAAGACTGGTTACATGAGTTGTTTGAAAAAAAGTAATTTAGGTTGGTTAAGAATAGTGAATTTTACATCGGAGTAATGTTAGGTGCTTTTTTCAGTGGTCGATAAGTCTCCAAGTTATTTTAATCAGTTGAAAAAAAGCATAGGAGACATATTATACAGTACATTAGGTTATTTAAGCTACTTTGATTTGAGATGTAAATTTACGATGGTCATATTAAGGTGAAGCAGGAGACCCTTTACCAGTCTGTGGAAATAAACGACACATTTACAACCTTAAAATTGTTCAAAACACATATGCTAGAGCAGTTAAATGGATGAATAAAGGCCACGACGAGGTTTGTCTGATAAAACAATAACTTCTGGAACACAACAGGCATTCTTTGGACAGATTCAACTAAAACAGAATTATTTGGGCCGCAGAAAATAATGTCTGCCAAAAAACCTAGCAACAGCATCCCAAAAAAAGAACCTTAAAACCAAGAATGAAACATGGAGCTTGAGGCTTCATGGTCTGGGGATGCTTTGCTTGCAGCAGGATCTGCCCAGCTCACCAAAAATCCTACTAAAGTGAAAGCAGAACTGTGTGCTGCACCATGACAATGACCCACAACATAACAGTAAATCCACCGAGGACTGGCTTAGACTAAAAAAAAAAAGTCCTGGGCTGAGTCCAAGCCTAGACAATGATCTAATTGACTAAATGCAATGCAATAAGTTATTTCCCAGAGTTTGAAAATAATGTTAGACTACAAAATGTGTTTCACGTTTTAAATTGAAATATTGAAATAAATGACATTTTCATTGATTTAATTTCAAATCTGTTCAACATGAACAGTACAACAGGCAGCTGATGCCTGGATAATCTAATAACCTATTTTTCCCCACCCTCTGTGAATGGTTAGACTGACAAAAAGCTGCACTAAATTACACATTAGCTCTGCTTCCAACACGCCTGCCAACTGCTCTGCTCCACTGGATCTCAGCATGTGCGTACTTAGAAGTACTCCTATGTTTGCAGCTTAGGAGGTTTACTCTAGAAATGTGGTAGAGAGGTGCTGGGAGAAAAAGAAGATTGAGCAGTTCTGGGATCCGCCAGAAGGTGGCTATCATGGATCAGTTTAGCGTTAGCTTTAGTTTATGGCATTTGAAATAAGCAGCAGTTTGATTGTGATGACTTTCATAACCTACGTAAAATATTAAATCCAGTTTTAAATAGGGGAAGCAATTGTAAAAAAAAACAACATTTGTTATACAGAAAAGGATTAGTTCCTGCTGTAGGGTGAGTCAGTCTTTTTAACCGATTATGCCACATGGAAAATGCCATCCGGAAGCGAACACCAGCCTCAGAAAATGATCGATCACTTCCACACCTCTAATGACAACAAGTCATTTCTCCTATTGCTGCCCTCAGTGATGCAACTCTGCACAAGATTGACTGCTTTGATTAAATGGTGTCTGCGTTTGCAAAACCAATAGGAAGCAAATGAAAATACAGTTCATGGTTGGCTTTATGTCAGTGTTGCTGGTCTCAGAATGAAGATCAGATGAACAAATCCACATCGACACACTTCTGTTTGCTGCTCTGTTCATACTAACGTGGCATACAGCACGCATGTTAATTGAAAATTAGCTGATACTGTTCTGTAGCAAGTAAGAGCCTCTTCTGCCTAATATCCTCAATTTGTATGAGACTTTATGGTGCTTATTAATCTGTTCCAAAGCCATTACTTATGGTTGGAGAGGTTTTGCTGAACTGGATCTTTTTGCAGACTTGTGTCACATTCACAGAGCATACTTCTAAAATGTCGTTAAAGACAGGTAACATAGAAACACTATTCACTGCACCAGCAAACCTACAGCTTTGGTGTGAATCTGCAGATGGTTTTATTATGCTAATAAGTTTAAAATACAGTTTTTTCATGCCCTATCTGTTCGTTGTAATTTAATTTAATCTACATTTTTTATTAGTAAATAATAGGCGATAAGTGCGATTTTTTTTGTCAATGTATTTCTTTAAAGTCATTTATATGTTTATGTACTAATTTGTGTATTATAGATTAGTCCGTCTTCATTCCTTTTTGTTTTTTAATTAATAAACTGAGATTTAATTATTCATGAGTCAATGTGTTTGATTCATTGTTAAATTTGTGATTAATAAGCTGATTTATATGTTTATGTACTTATTAGAAGTACTTTTTTCTGTTATTTATTTTTCATGTATTTAGTATAGTTTATTCCATCTTTGATTCCTGTTTTTACTTTGTAATGAATACACTGGGATTTATTTCTTTGTCAGAATTTATATATATTATTTTTTTTTAATTATGCATAACTTCTGTTCATTTGTTTATGTTTTATTTATATTAATCAATTGATTTATTTGTTGTGTAGACTAATATTGGTATGTTTGTTTATGTCTTCATTAATTTAACTTTCTATTTATTTATATGTTTTTTATTTATTACTTCATTGATTAACTTTCTTTCTTTCTTTTCACCATGCATTCAGCATAAAGGTCCACCAGTTACTCCTGACCACTTCCGGTTTATTACACTGTAATAAAACTCCTAATCACCCACCTCTGGAGCACGGATGAAACCAAGAGCCCTCAATGGATACCCTGCATGTATTTTGCTGAATTATTTTGGCCTTGGTGCGTCTGTCTTGAAAAGATTGAGATTGTTTACTTTTAATAGAAACTGTTGAGAGCCAAATACTGCCATAATTACTTTAAAACCACAGTCTAGTGGTGCTTGAAACCACAGAATTCCTTGGAAATCGCTGCAAGTTGAATTTCTGTCTCTTCCACAGCCACCGATTCCGTCTGTATATCAACACAGTTCCATCTGAACAAATCGCTTGCATGGAGACTACATATGCCATCTTTTAGGCTCACAGGAGGACTGTGGAAAAAGTCCTTAAAGGTTAAGTGATCTCATGGCTCTGTGGCCACACTCAAAGAGAATTTGTACATCACAGATTTCACTGTGCAAAGGCCACCCTTTAATGCAACTCCCTTGTCTTCTTGAGAATAGTACTGCATATTGAAGCTCACTGAGCTAAATGTCTTGCTGGTATATAATGAGGTGCATTAAAACACAGCCTCAGCTCTCATTAACAGTCATTTTATGTGCTCATATCAGGGCCTCTTAAATGTCAGGGCTGTTGGAAGTTCAGGAAAGCATTCGCAAAAAGGTTGCAACATCAGGGAAACCACAAAGAAGGAAATTCTCAAACGCTTTCATCCCACATCTAGTACCAAGCAGGTTTTCCTGTCTCCTGAACTTTTTCAAATATTTTTCAAGTTACAACCACAAACTTCAGTGTATTTTAGTGGGATTTTATCCATTAGACCATCACAAAGAGGAGTGTGATTGGGAAGTGTAGGGGGAAAAAAAACATATATCATTTTTCGAAATGTTTTGCAAATCAAGTATTCAAGGTGTGTTTGTATTCACCTCCCTATACACTGATACTACTGAGAATATTCCTGTGGAGATTTTTAAACTACGCTAATTTATAAACCATTAAAAGCCCAACTGCAAACCAATAAACCATGGCTGTCGAGCTCAGCTGACAGTCCAGTTGGCAAGACCATTAACCAGAGAATGATCATGATTATCATTGGATTTGATAGATGTTTTTCGTAAAGTGTCTTGAGATGGACTGTCTTGTTAGTTGGAGCTACACTGAACAGAAATGAATTGAATTCCCACAGCAGCAACATGCTTTGGAGATGCTTTTCTTTAGCAGAGACCAGGAAAGCTGGTCAGATTTGATTAGCAATATGGTAGGAGCTAATTAGAGGGCAATCCTACATAAGACTTCCCACAAGGACAAATGACTTAAACATACAGCTATAATTTAACCTCTTAAGCCCACTAGCCCCCATTTTTGGGGGCACGCCTGCTAGAGAAACATTTAACATTCAATTATTTGCTATTGCAGACAGCAACAGTTGGTCTAAATTCAATAGGAGCGAGTAGTTACTATTTATGATGCTTATTTGCTTCATTACAATAAAAAAGCTTCTGATGATGCATTGATGTTTTGGGACTGTCGCTGAGAAACACAGTTTTTCAACTCCCTTCAAAGATTCTCTATTGGCTTGAAGTCTGGAGACTGGCAAAGCCACTCCAGAATCTTGAAATGCTTTTTAGGTAGCCACTCCCTCGTTACTCTATGTGTTTGGGATCATTGTAATCCTTGAAGATCTAAACATGTCTTATGTTCAATACTTTCACTGTAGGAAGGAGATTTTTTGCCCAGAATGTCCCAATACATGGCTCCATTCACCATTTCCATTGTACGGATCAGTCGTCCTATCCCCCCAGAAAAGAAGTTCTGAAGGATAATGTTTCCACCCTTATGCTTCAGTAGGTATGGTTTTCTTGGGATGCTATTCTTCTCTAAACATGGCAAGTGGTGTCTATACAATAGAGTTCTGTACTGATCTCATTTGATTATATGACATTCTCCCATTCCTCCTCTGGATCATCAAGATGCTCTTTGGAAAACTTGAAATGGTCCTGGACATGTGCTAGCTTAAACAGGGGGACTTTTCAAGCGATTTTAATTCATGACGATGTGTGTTATTAATAGTTACCTTTGTTACATTGATCCCAGGTCTCTGCAGCTCACTGACGCTGCAGAGACAGCGTCAGTGACTAAATCAGCCACTTTAGTCTAGGCTGTTGGAGGACATTATCAGAGTCAGTTCCTACTTTCTCTCCTACTTCTCCCCAGCTGCATGATGAGCTGTCAATTCAAGCGCTAACCTGTTTTCTCTTAGTCTCTTCCTACAGTAGGTGCTCCTGACCCGCCCTGCTTGATGACCCTGACTAAGATGGCGTTCCAGTGGAGGAACATTCTCCACATCCTGCTACCAACTTCTGCATCCGTTCTGTTTCTCTTTCTGTGTCTCTGCTGCCTTCTCCAAACCCCACACGGTCTCGGCAGATGTCCGCTTATGCTGAGCCTGGTTCTGCTGGAGGTTTCTTCCTGTTAAAAGGGAGTTTTTCCTCTCCACTGTCGCTTCATGCTTGCTCAGTGTGAGGGATTGCTGAGAAGTCCCGACGCAATTTTCTGTGGTTCTCTAATTCCTAGATTAAACATTGTATTGTAATAAGTTTTCTTGTAAAGTGCCTTGAGATGACAGCTGTTGTTAAATGGCGCGATAGTATAAATAAACTGAATTGAATTATAACCGAACGTGAAAAAAGTTAAGGGACATGAATCACCTAAAACAGATCTGCTTGGTGATAAGAGCATAGAAAAAAACAGCGTTGTTTTCTGCTGGAAAATAAATTGGCTGAGAATGTTCCATCCCAGTGGGAATCTGGGAGCTGGGGAGGCGCAGTGATGAGTGAGCAGGGAGAGTAATGAGACATGACAAAGATCGTTTAACCATGAACAGGTGGCATACTGATGTTAGTGGCAATTAAGTGTTTAATTGACCAGTTGTGATTGTTTGATTTACAAAAATGACATTTCGGCAGAAATGGAAGAGCTGAAAATCTGACCTGATCGAGCCAAGAGAGGGAGATATTTGGAAAGAAAAACTGTGATAAAAAGCTGTCGACTGTGCTGAATCACAGCAGGGATTGGCTATGTTGGAAATAGATTTTGGAGTGAATTAAGGAGAGGGCATAGATTTTTCTTTTTTTAAACAATAAAGTATGGCAGACAAGAACAATTTATTGAATTGCAAACTGAAAGCCAAAGTGGGGAAACTCAAACTTACATGAGCTGATATTTGGAACACTTCAGAGGCAGCAGACACAAGTTTTAAATATCAGCAGTACCGGCATTCAATAGCCTCCTGAGCTAAAATCCAATAACACTGCAGGGGGAAAAAAAAGACTAGATCTTCAACATTTTACTCTGCAACCTGTAATATAATACTTGTCTACTCCCTGTGATCAGTTGCCTGGTATTTCATAGAATAACTAATACTTTTTAAATAACTATACATTTTAGATATATAGATATAGGCATAGATATAATATATATACTTAGTTATTTAATTGTTCAAATTTTCTTTCTTTTTAAAATAATTGAATAGATTTTAAATAACAGCATGCATTGTCTATCAGTATTAAGAAAGAGAGAATTAGAATTCAAACAAAAATATTTTTAAACCTAATAGTGTTAGGTTTCTGTGGCTGTTGGTTTTCTGTGTTTGTTTCTCACCTTCTTCACAGGGGCGTGGCAGGCAGCTCTGACCAAGTGCAGCTCATTGGAGCTCATCAGCCACAAGCTTCAAAATGGGAGCAGATGCTCCAAGCTGACGCCAGATGGTTCTTGTTGTCAGCGTGGTACTAGGCCAACACTCTAATGAAAACCAAGTAAGAGTACTCCCTTTGTGCCACTCGGATCCTCACATAAGTTATCTCCTCGCAGGCTCAATTACCTTCATTCGAAGACTCCTGGATTCTTCGGTTCTGGATCTTCTCACCTCTTCAGCATTCTCCGCAGTCAGCCTCTGCAACACCTCCCCTCTGGTAATCACTCCATCCTTCCTGGGCTGTCTGCGGCGCGCCTGCCTGTCCTTCTGCCAAACTGTCATCTGCTCCAGGTAAGACATTATCTCTAAAAATAATATTCTGGTTGTTCTACTCACCATCCTCACCTTCCCCGGATTACTACTCCAGTCCTCCACCAGCTCCAGCACCTGCAACAACGGTCAGTATTCATCCACAGAGACCGACAGTCATCAGATTCCTACTTGCCTCTCCTCCAAGCTCCGTGACCCAACCACCATCTGTAAGCTCAATAATATTATCATGTCATCCACTTCAAAACAAAATTCTAACTGTCCACTTGCCTCTCCTCAGTTCTGAGTCCCCGGTTCCTGTTGCTCCCTTCTTGGGTCTCCCAAGACAACATTTAAACCAGCTTCAAAATCTTTTACTAAACTTTTTAACTCTGTCTGTTGCTGTTATTGAATCGATTAAACAAACACTTCAAATAGAATTAAAATACAATATCATGCTTTTTTTCATAAAACTGTAATCCTTTTTTTTTTTTATTGGAATTTTACTCAAAGTTTACATTTGGTTTTTGTCATGTCAAAGCATAAGACCCTATCAATTTAAAGCTTCGTCCACATATAATAGGACACATCCTGTACAATTTAGCTGAAAACCAAACAAATCTCTTAGAGGGAATAAAAACAAAAGAAAGCAGCAATGAGTGTCTACATTGTTAAATTAATAATTTTCTGATTAATCTTTTGAGTCAGTTCTAGTTTTCACCCTTGAGTTCACATCAGTAATTACTTATAATAAACCTGATTCACTTCAAGTGAAGTTCATATGTGCTGCTTGGATGTCTCTGACATGTCCACATACTATATGCATCGTTTATCTAAAGTCACATTTTGTATCTCACTGAACAAAGGTATCAATCAGAAATGTACAAAAAGTGTACTGCATTAGTTCTAACGCACAGTGAAGGTAGCCTTCAAGAACTGGAAAAAGGAGATGAAATTGTGGGCCAAAATCTTAATGGTGCATTCAGACCAACCCCATGCGTCAGTTGCGGCAGGGTATATTTTTTGCTAAAATGAATTAAAAGATGCCCAGTTGAAAATGAATAATTAAATTAAGAAGGCTCTTAACATGAAATTACCTTTATATCTGATAGGATTGGAGAAAGTTTGAAAGGCAGTGGGGGGAAATCTATCCAAGATTAAATGAAGCGCTGATGGACTCCTGCCAGAGAAGACTGAATGCTAAAATTGAATCAAGAATTCTTTAAAAAGTATTGCTTGCAAAGGGGTGCACAATTATGTAAGATTAACGCTTTTTTTATTCATTTTTTCCTTCAAACAGATTTTTTGTCATACTGGAGACTGACCCCATGATGTCACTTTTTACTGGAAGTCACTGAACAGAGATCTTCAACCTTCCGGCCTGCTTTTTTACTTATGAATTCTTCGTCTAAAAGTCACTGATCATATTTAAACTCCAGGGAAACAGAAAGTGACACTTAATAATAAATAAATGTAAGTTCCCAAAAAGTATGTTTAACTTAAAATATCAATTCCAGTGAAGCTTGGCTAGTGGGTATTCTGAAAATAGAAATCACTTGACATGCATGTAAAACTTAAACAATAGTTTGATCTCCTGTATTTACTACCTGTCTGGAATAATTGATAGTGCTTAAATACATCAGCCTTTCATAAAAACGAAAAAAATAATCATGCTTGGCTAAAATCTCCCAGAACCTGTGGGAGGAACTGTTATGCCACCCTTGAAGTTTGAACCAGTAAGTCTGACATAAAAATGGGCTAATAGACGAATGCTGTTCAGGGGAACATATGGATGGCAGTACAATGCTCTGGGGCTACTTTTCTTTAGATGTAACAGAGGTTTCTGTCACCATGGATGAAAATATAAAACCTTCCAAATGTTATCCAGTTTTGACCCAATTATGGAATAGTGTCCAGAACTAATGATGAAGATGAACTGTGTAAGAGATGGCTCTGATTCAAATAGATTAGAACTTTTTTTAAGACGAGATGTCCATGCTGATAGACTCCAAGTAAGAAATGTTGAAATTATAAATATATGGTGGGCTAAGTAGGCCTACAGGGTACAGAAATAAAAAAAACAACCTAAACACTTAATTGAACTCATGCAGCATGCTCGATTTCCATCAGGGGGCGATAGACAACTCTCGCCAGTTCTAAAATACTGAAACTCCCATGTCTTGTTGTTTTTTTGTATGGAGTATGGAGCCACTTCGGGAAAGTCGGGAGGCGATGTCCGAGCTCTAAGTTTGCAGGAGATACCATCGGGAAGCTGGTGGGGCTCATTATATCTCCCGGGTCTGGAACGAACCTGAAACGGGGGAACCACGGGGTCAAATGTGAGCAGTGCTTTTTGGAGTTGGGACGGCAGAAACATCTCCGTGCCAGAGCGCGTGAGGAAAGGGGAGCGGAAGAGAAGGAGAGGCTGTGTGTGGACCTCTACCGCGCGGTGTTTGGGCGCGTGCGCTCGGATTCGGTACAAAGTAACAGAAACGTGACACTCAACGGTGGTAAACGCAAACACGAGCTCCTCTGTTTTTTTATTGTTCCCGTTGGACATGTTTCCGCAGCTTGAGAGCGACGTGTGAGCAGTGGACTGAGCTGTTGTTCTCAGCCTGCTCTCTTGTGTCCTCACTTCTCTCTCTCCATATATTTTTCATTTTAATGCTCAAAAATACTTAGTTTTTTCTTCCCCCCCCCCCTGCCCACTTAGTTGTGACGGAACGTAAAATGCAAATCCGGTAAGTGACACCGGCGGGCTTTGTTCAGTACCTATTAAACGAGACTCTACACTGCACAGATTCTCTGCTGTTTGGATTATCTGACACCGTGTGTGACAAACCGCTGCATCCAGCTGCTCGCTGTTTGTTTGGGAACTGGATTTGCTAAAACGAACTTTTCTTTTTCCTTTAATTTTGAGAATGAAGAGAAGAAAATTATCTTGAATCGTTTCTCTGAAGCCTTGATATTTGGACCACGGGAGAGCTGACATGCAGTGATTCAGCCCTGCGTCCTACTGCTGTTAACCTAAAGTTGTGACATCACATCATTACAGAAGTAACAGTGGATCATCGAGACACCCGGAGCCCAAAGGAAGCCGACACACAGTGCCTGCTCGTGCCCCGAGAATCGCAGCTCTCCGCCGGCTGTAAAGCAGTTCCAGGGCTCGGTCAGTTTGCGAGGAGAGTCTCCCGGAGCAGGGATGGAGGAGTGGAGGCAATGCGGGCGGTGGTTGATAGACTGCAAGGTCCTGCCCCCGAACCACCGGGTCGTGTGGCCCTCGGCGGTCGTGTTCGACTTGGCCCAGGCGCTGCGGGACGGGGTGCTCCTGTGCCAGATGTTGCATAACCTCTCCCCCGGATCGGTGGATCTGAAGGAGATCAATTTCAGGCCCCAGATGTCACAGGTACGTCTCTCCAAAAACAAACTTCAAAACCAAGAGGGTGTTGAAGGGGTTCGGGTTCCCACCCCCAACAGGCTCTTGTCTTGATTGTACACACTCTGATATTGCAATGCTCTACATACTGGTGCATCATGGTACATTAGAACGCCAAAAAGTTACATTTATATTGACTGCAGATATAGTATCATATTTCAATCCTTGAGTTCTGTTCATTTAACTGATTGCAGATTGCATCTAATCTGCTGTTATGGTTTTAACAATCATGGAAATGACTGCTGAGTGGACAGTGACCCACACCATCCATGAAAGGCAGATTAATAACGAAGCTGGCTGCTGAGAGTGCAGTATCAAGCATGATGTTGGAAAGTTTAGTGGAAGGAAAAAAGTGTGGTGCAAAAAGGTGCAAAGGTAATGGGAGCATTCATCCCCACCTTTTTCATCCACACGTTTTCCTTCCAGTAAACTGTCCATCTGTATCTATACGCACAGCACTGTGCAGACAGTCGTTGTCTTTTGCAATAGTCTTTTAATGGTTTGTGTGTGTGAACCACTTGGGCCTTGTGAACAAGGATGACTTGTCCATAAAATCTCCGAATGAAAGATTTTTTTTATTAGTTCTTATGTAATATTAAAAGTTTTCTTACGATCTGCATTTTGGGTTTTCATTAGTTTTGAACAAAAACAATCAAAATTGGCTGATATCCTATTTTGAGTTCCGCATGGCCAGCTTTCTGCTGAGGTGGCCTTTCATTTTTGAATATCTTCATCGTGATTCTTCCTTTCAAGGCAAACCCACAACTTGGCTTTTGCAGAACTCTGGTCTTTTATAACACAATCCGCATGCACTAAATATACACAATATGCAAGATTGCTTCAGTTTTGTTCCGGGCCAAAGAAAAAATTGATCACCCCTTTAGGTGTTGGCCATGCTTTGTGTTTGCAGCAGCAGTTTTGATCACAAACGCAGTCATGTACATGGAAACCTCCTGCCCAGGTCTGAATGTTTCATTGCTGGTTCCATCTGCTGGAAATTTCAGCCCGTCAGCAAAATGATCAGCAGCAGCTTCAGCATCTTGACATCTGCTTTGAAGGGTGGTAACTGAACCTTATCAAGCCAGTTGTGAAAGTGAGCAAAGATATAATGCTTAAAAAGAGTATGTTACAGATTTAGTTGTTATCCTCACTCATATATTATTATACCAGCACCAAGGTTTTTAGTATTATAATTATTTTTTGCCAATAAATTAAATATATCTAGGCTGAGGAATTGTAGCATAGTCTTACTGAAAAAAGAAAAGCTTTCCCTAAGCAAGATATCAGACTGTTGCTTGATAATTGGCCAAATTAAGCACGGATACTGATATTTGGAGCTGAGTACTTGCCAATTCTTCTACCACGCTAAAAAATGCAATCGATTGGAAGACAGGATTTATTTTCTTCTCTGCTTTTTACAACAAATGATGGTGAATAAGATCAAAATAAAAATATTAATAAAAATGACCACAAAACCAAAATTTGAAGTGAAAAATAAACATTTTCTGTAAAATGATTGCACAACTTCCACATTTTAAGTGTTGGTCCATGTTATCGGTTAACCGACACTGATACAAGTACATTAGAATATTGGCCACAATATCGGTAACGATACATCCCTGGAAATATCCCTTTTTATGTCTCACTGTGGGAAAATTCAGGGGTACTGGCAGAAATGTACAGGCAAACAGAAAAAATAAGGGAAAGAAATGGCAAATTTACACCACAGGAGAAATATTCCTGCACAGTTATTAAAAATGGTATGTTCAGATCCAAAGAAAAGGAGAACTGAGTAAGGCTATTTAAAAAAACAAACAGTATCTGAATATTTTTACAGCAGGAATGTTATTTGAAATGAGAAAAGTTGTGCAAGTAATAGAGATGGGAGCATGTATCGAGTCCTCCACGCCTACGGCTCCGCCCACAACACAGAGGTGAATTGCTAATGAGCTACATTGGCTCGCAGAAGCTACATCCTAGAAAACAACATGGGTTTTGTGACTTTGGCTTAAAACAGCATAATAATAACTTGGAAGACCACTGAGAACATTATAAAAATAGTTCAAAAGATGATCGGAGTGGGTCTTTAAGACCATACCACAGTAGGGAAAGAAATCCCTGCAGAGGAGAATCTTTAGAGGAGCAACAATCCTGATATATGATTAGACTAAGATGACAACTGAGTTGACTAGTTTTTTTCATGATTACATTGACGTGCCTCTGCCCGTCTAGAGTTTCCCATTCACTTCGTAATGTTTAGGCTTCCAATATCAATGAGGAAGTGAACACGGCAGAGCAAAAAGCGCACTGGGGCAAAAGGTTTCGTCCTGCGTTCATTTGCTCCTAAAATCCCTCCCTAGATCTCCATCACTGAATGTTGAGTCATCTGAATGGAGGCTTGACAGGAATCCTGAATAGAAAAATTCCCACCTTGGAGAAAGGAGTTTTGGTTATTTTCCATTCTTATGCTACAGAGGCGAGCAGAAAGACTATCGCTCTAGAATGATCGGTATCTGACAGCGTGTTTGACAAATATTCTCTGCACACCTTTGCTGACCTGCTTCTGTCACATTAACGTGTCAACATGTGTTACATTTGTCTGTCTGCTTTGCACCTGGATACACCTCTCTTTTCTTTGTAAAAAGTTAAACAAAATTTGTAGTTCATGGGTAATTAGTTGAGTAGAATTTGCTTTCAGTGGATGTGCTACGAGGTAACACTTCAATTTATGAGAATTTCATTCAGTTTTTGAGAAATTTCAACCAGCAACCCACCGGATGCCGTTTTTCTGGTACCCTTTGTAATATACACTAAATCTATGGCCTTAGGTTGGGAAAACGTCATGAATACATTTTCATGTCATTTCCTCCCTGTGCTCTCTGACCAACAGTAGCTATCACTTATCAGCTCCAGAAGCTACGGACCTCCATGATTACAAGGCAAAGAAGAGGTCTGGATGGCATCCTTTGATCCACCCACTAATTGCCCTCCCGGTCCTTCTGAGAAAATCTGCAGCAAGGGTGGAAGAGGTGTCCCTAGTGACAAATTGGGTTAAACAAAACCCTGGCAGGAGTACGGTAGTTTGTGATTTATGATGAGGAAAAGGTCAGAGAGTGTGTGTGTGTGTTCTGATACACACAACCTGATGGTTTAACTAAATTACAAGGATGTAATTCAGAGCAATCAAACGCTTGGGGACATGTCTTTTTTTCCATAACTTTTTCTTTTCAACTTTCCTCAGGCTTCTAGCTTTCTATAGTTATGTGTTTGAGACAGGAAAAAAGGCTTCAATTCATAACATACAATAATGTCCATCTGAGACAAAATTAGTGATCAGCAAAGCCTCAACTCAAATTTGTTAAGTACAAAAATATGATGAAATTCTAATATGAAGAGAAGGAAGATGCTGTGTTTCATTGACACTTATCAAAACGGCACCCTGTAGAGGGATTTTAAAAGCACGGTTTAGCTGTAATTCATCACAGAGGTGAATGACCGCTTGTGATGGAAAATACTCAACTTCTTGCAGCATAAAGACACCCATTAAAATTTCTGCTATGGTCCAACACTGTTTAACTGTGCTGCACATTTCTTCCAACAACTTTGTTACAAGAGTATTTTTTTAGTCCCTTTTTACATCTTACTATTATTGTCCTACCACACCCATCACAGGAACAGATGGCATATTGATTTAACGTAATCCACTGTTTTGTACTAACATTAAAAGCAAAAATGGCTATTTAATGAATTTTCTTATTTATTAAACCCTCATACCATATTTCATTGGCGTAGCCACGGGTGTGCCAAGGTGTGCCAGTACCACCCACAGAGCCAGCTGGCACACCCAAAAAAAAAACAGAATGCATTTATATATGGAGAGAGAGAGAAGTGACAAAAAATCTGAAGTCTGTAATGCATTTTTACAGATTAGTTTACACACCTCCCTCTCGCTTTATGTGATGCCCAGATGTTTTTTTTGATTGTTTTTTTTTACTCTATGCACTGAGTCCAGGTAAATGAATTAAATTTATTATTTATCCCGCGTCTCATTGAAGAGTTGCGGGGGGTTTGGGGCATTTTTCCAGCGGTTATCGGGTAAGAGTAAGAGGTGCCATTCAACCTGGACAGGTCCCCAGTCCATCGACCCCAGTGCGCCAGTTAGAAGCGCTCCAGCCCGATATGTGCCACAGATGTGCGGCGCCTGCATGCAGCTTAACAGCAGGTGCTCCTCCGATAGTTTACAGGTCACTAAACGGCTCATTCTGAGAGTCTTCCTCTTATGGTCGCTACAATGGGAGAAGTATTTCCTGATGTTACACTTTTTGTCTAAAGTGAATCACGTTGCAGTCTTCAGGCTCCAGTAAAGTGAAGTGCGGATTCTGCCTCTAGAGCAACAGCTATGATTACCCATGGGGTAATCTATTCTGTCAGCGGAAAAAAAATAATAAAAAAACTTAAGGCCAATAACTTCTGCAACAATCCGACTATAAGATTACAAAAAAAAAGTGATATTCTAATAAAAGCGCAAACGTTAAATTTCACTTTTATGTGTAGTTCTCTGGTCAGCTCGTTTTGATTAAATACTACTTAACAGATAATATTTAATATGCATTAATTCAGCAAACGAATTGCTGGAGATATTCCCCATTTTTTCCCCAAGACGAACAGTTTGCTTTGCATTCTCATTTCACTGCCTGTTACAAGTTGCTCTGTAGAGCGCCTTTTTTTCAGTGGTGAACAGGATTAAAACGAGCAGCAGAGCTACAATGCTCACTGAGAGACTTAACAGCATCTAATGGCTCATGTTCGAAAAAGAGCTTCCAGGCAAACTGGACTCTGACAAAATAATAAACCTGTTTAAGGCCAAGCCGCATGCCACACACAAGTTGGGAAGTTCAGGTGCTTAAATAATATGTAGCCCTACATGTGATAGAGTAAGAAATCAATAGGATTTAAAAACAAGAGTAATGTTCATCCTCTCCATTACAGGAAATGCATTTAAAAATTGTTAACAACTAATTTAAATTGCGTTAAAAACTTGTGTTTAAAGGTTGAAAGGTTATGATGTATTTCAAAAGTTGAGAAGGTTGTTTATTTACACAAGCTAATACCAGGCAGTGATTTTGAATATTTTGTTTTGAAATTTTTAGTGCCTGGAGGCCTGTAGGTAGGGGGAGCGCTTGCCTCTCCGCTTAAGGCAAATTATGAAACTGGCAACATATTTCCCCTTCAGAGGGGCATTACATGCACACAGTAAAAAAAAAAAATAAAAAAAATCTTTTTGTTCAGAATACATTTGGCACACCCGTTGTATGCTGGTGCAAACCCAGTGTCATTTTTCTGGCTATGCTACTGGCATATTTGGTTAAAAGTTAACATGTTCGGTGAACAACAATGCTACATCAAACCCTGCAATCTGGTTGCCCTGTCGCCATCCATATATCGCACTCAGTTCCTGATTTTTTTTTATTCCTTTTTAAAAGAGGTGTGGCTACAAAAGCTTTGTTTGTAAAACCGCTTTAAATATCTGCTGTGAAAATATAGGTAAAGACACAGTAGCTAAAATTTGTCGAGTTTCCCGAGCAGGTTAACAAGGAAAGCCTTTAAGGCTGTGATAAATTAGAGTGGTTGACCAGTTACATTTGCACTTTGTAATAGTACCTGTATGTCTTATTGATCAAATTGATGGAAATCAGTCACTCTAATGTTAAATGAGACATTAAGATTAGGGAATGTGGTAGGGCAGGGTAAAAATATCGATTCATCAGTGCATTGCAATTATTTGTTTCTCAATTCAATATCGATTCATCAAATCCTATGAATCAATTCAGGCCAGTGGGGGCGCTGTGGGCCACACTTTCGTGAGAGCGTTCCACGTTGTACAACACATGTAGAATATTTTACAGATTGTTCTGCTAAATAAACCATGACAGGAAACATGACAAGGAACATGCTGGGGTCAATTTGTTCTTAATCACTGGTACTGCTGCACACAATATTTAAAAATATACTCACGTACTAAATTATTTGTGTATTTATTAATTACTGAATTGATATCAAAGCTAATGAATCCATATTGAATCAAAATCCAATTGAATTGTGAAATTCCTAACAATAACCACTAGTTCAACAGTGAGAACAGCATTTAAACATCCGAGCCAAATTGAACCAACTTCCTTAACGTCACTTATTTATGTATAAGTGTTATCATCTTTTAATTATGTTTGGTACCATTAAAAGCACACCCCTTGATCAAGAAACTGCAATTAACATCTACTTTAATATTGGTGAAAGGTGGCCGTAGTTGGCTGGGTTCTACCCTTAATGTTGTTTATAAATTTTAACACATTTTTTAATGATCCAGTTTCTACTTGTGATTGGTTAAAAAGCAAAATCGAAGAGCTGGTGTGAAAGCAGGATTTGCAGATGGAAACGCAACACACGTTGCCTATAACTAGGGATGTACTGATACTGGTATTGGGTATCGGCCCCGATACTGCCTAATGTATCGGTATCGGTTAACATTAACCGATACCATGAACCGATACTTAAGATGTGGAAATCCCGCAATAATTTCACAGAGAATATTAGTTTTATTTCTTTAGTTCTATGGTCATTTTTAGTAATATTTTATTTTTTAACTAATTCACCATCATTTCTTGTAACAAGCAGAAAAGAAAATGAAACCTGACTCCCAATTGATTGCACTTTTTTGTGTGATAGAAGTATCGGCATTGGTACTCTGTATCTTTAAATACTCTGATCCAAGAATCGGTATGGTATCGGTTTTGAAAAAAGTGGTATCGTTGCATCCCTACCTATAACCTAATTAATACTGTTAAATGATATGTTCTGAAGGGCTGTAGAGTGACTTGTTAACTGTGTTGAAGGAGTAGGTGGAGATTTAGATATTTTTATGTTTTTATTTGTGAAGACAGGAGTTCAGCTGACCCTCATTAATATAGTCCAATAAATCCTTCGTTGTGTTCTCATCGTTTATTCATCCTCACCTCAAGGTTGTAAACACAAACCTAATGAGCAGTGGTGTTTGCAGAGTGTCAGCAGCTCAAATTGTGTGAGCTATGCAATGCCTCAGGCTGTGTCTGTGAGACGAGAGAAATCCTTGCTCTCTGTAGGGTTTTTTGGTTTTGTTTTTTTGCTGTACTGGTTTTTCACATCTCATTCTACTCTTTGATATATATTTTTTTCTTCCCCGACCCTGTCGGTGAGGTTATTGTGAGTGCCTTTGGGATGACTTGAGCAGATATGCAAGTACCACCATGCGTTTGTTTTCTGTGTGCTTTGTTATGTGTGGATTGTATGCACGAGTGAGAAATGTTACAGTACCTGTGTTGTGGCTGCATGCCAAACCTTTAGAGCTCTCCTGTTGTTTCCCACTGCTCTGCAGGGCTCCCGATCCCACACAGAGCCTGCTGCTTCCAATCACTGCAATTGAGGTTCTTATTTATTTATTTATTTTTTTTGTCCAGCTCCCACCAGACACATTAGCTGATGACAGCAAGTAGCAAGAACTGATTTGAAATCGACCATTCCTCACTCGCCTAACAAGCTAGGATCTTCTTTAAAATAATTGTTATTATTGGAGCAACTATAATTTTCAGCTCTTTAGGTAATCACTTAAAATTTATGACTTTAAATTACCCAGACCCAATTTTAAAAAAATGTTTTCTTTAAAAACCACTAGCTCTGCCTTCCAGCTTGTTCCTGTGAGCTGTCAGTCAGCCATATATGACTGAAGAAAGTAAATGACTCCAGTTATTCAAAGTCTTTTTTTTTTGTGCTGCTGAAAAGATCCAGAACCAGCTCTGCAAATAGAAGAGTAAAATCCATAGGTTTTGATTCAATTCTGAAACACAAGTTGGCACCAAGATAGATATAATAATTGCATTGTGCATCTGTAAAATAAACAACCTCCTGCAGGCTAGCGGCTGAGGGTTGCAGGGAAGATGGGCAAAGCTAACAATAGTTCAATATGGGTGTGGATTTATTTCCAGTTGCAAATAAACAGTCTGGGTCTGAAATCTAAAGATCCAACAACCATCAAGGTACAGTAGACCCCCAGCTATTCACATTTCAGTATTCATGGATTTTTCAGTGGAACTCTAAATTATTCCCTATTTACAGATATTTTTTAATGGACAGTATTTAAAAAATGTTTATAAGAAAATACAACTTGGAAAGCTGATATACCTTGGCAGAATGATTCTTTACTTACTATTGGCGGGCGTTCTCAAACTAACCAATGCAGCCATTTACTTTCCTTGGTGCTGACTGGCTGTGCCCCCAAGAGCTAAAATAAAGCAGACTGTTGATCAGCTTCTGTGGTAGTGCTGAGATGACGTATTAATCCATATTAAGCCTTATTTGGTGTTTGAAATATTACAACAGGCAGTTCCTTGTACATTCCGAGAGCCTCTCAAGTATTAACGAATTTTCGCTTTGTGGGTAGCTTTGGTCCATAACCACTGTTAGACTTTTTTTTTTTAAACTAAAGCTGGCAAGCTATGAGCAGATAGCCTAACTAGACAATACCTGCTTGTTGACATGTTAGAAGTTGCCAAGAGATGCAGCTAGAAATACGTAGGCATGGCATAGATCACAGCATAGTCATCTGTTAGAATTGTCCCATTAATATCTTGACCTAAATCAAATGAAGCACCTGCGGCAAGATTTGAGAAGTGATGTCCGGAGATCATCACTAGTCTGATTTAAGTTGGAGAATTTGCAAAGATTTCCGATATAAAGACATGTAGAGCTAGTAGAGAGCCACCCCAAAATGCTTTTAGCCATGATGCTCTGAAGGGGTGGTTCAATTCAAGGGTGCTAAACAGAAAAACACCTTAATTGCGGGGGTAAAAAATCCAGATAATCCGCTAAAGAAACTACAGTTTTAACTAATAATGTGAAGTACAGTTGTATATTGATTGGTCTCAACATGTCACATGGATTTTCAGCTGTATTTTGGGGGGAAAGTAAGTCCATGTAGCTTTTTAGCTTGCTAGGTCCCTAATGATACATAAGTAAATTACAAGAGCCTTGATGGCAGCTAGAAATAATGGGTGCCTTCCTTTGCTTTATAAAGCAAGCAAAGAAGTGAAACCATACCATTGTTTGACCCTCACAATGTTCTAAATATAGCTACTGTTGCTTTTTGTGCCCCCCGCCCATTATTTTGGACTGTTCCGTGTAGATATTATGAGTAGTGATTATTGAAACTCATCCTGATAAACTCAACATTTATCGCCTTGTACAGATTCCATTCTGCGGGTGGATGTATAATACACTGTGGCTTTTAATGGCCATCATTCAGTGAGATGTACTGGAAATCCCAGAGAGCGGCACTGAAACCTCAGACTAAATCCGTTTCATCCTCTCTTAATCAGTCCTTTGATCACAGTATACTCTCTAGGTTAAATTTATAACCCTGAAAACCCCATTTGATCTCATATGGGTTAGAAATGAGCTTGAAAAGAAGTGTATCAGAGGAATAAATCCACCTTGTTCCCCAAATTTCTGTTTGCAACTCGAGCAAGGAAGAGGAGGGTTTCTTGCTAAATTGCAGACAGCCAGCCCCCAGCTTCCCCTCGGTGTAATTTAATCTCAGTGTTATGTCTACTGTTGACCTGTGACCCCAGAATTCACCGGAAGCAGGTAATGCTGTTAATGGAGCTCATTAGAGATACGTACTGGTTTGAACAGCTGGGATAGTGCAGCTGAAAGCTAATGGGATTGACAACAGGGGAATGGGTCTTGGTGAAAATGGTTGTCTAACCTTTTTATGCAGTGATCCTCCTCCCAAGGTCATAAGAATATTTTAAAGATAGTTTCGATTTATCTTTAGGGACACTTTTAGAACTAAAAATGGAAATTAGCCAATTGGCTGTCCTATTTTGAAAAACAAGCTTAAACTAAAGTTAGTCTATTAAGTCCGAATGCAACATTCAGCTGTTACAAGTTGCAAGCTTAGAGTTTAACACAGACATTAATGGACAAAGAAAATAAGACACCCTCAGTTAACTGATGTTTTCTGAGATAAGGTAATCATTACTGGATAACAAGCCATACAATGACGCCTGCAGCACCTGAAAGGCATTTTGAGGCTTGTCAACGACCTGCCTTAGGAGGGCAAACTGAGTGAAGTATGAGGTCATTTCCATAAAAATGCACTTTAGCTGTTGTCATTTTACTGTCGTTATTAAAAATGGAAAATAGAACAGGGCTTAAGAGTAAGCTCTGAAGGACTCCTTTTTTTTAATTAATTGACTTCATAGGATATAACATAGGGCTAGATGATAATTCGATAGCAGTATATATTGATTGATAGACGTGTCGTGCGATAAAATAAAAAGGGGTTGATAAAAAAGTTCGAAAGAGGAAAAAAAAGTTTCCCCGCATTTTTCCAGTATAGCCTATCAGTTTGCTTAATGCAGCAACACTACTTACTCCAAACGAATCATCAATGCTGGCCCAAGCAGCCCTGTCAGCCACCCCTCCTTCCTTTCAAACCACAAAAATTATTAAATTATTTGAGCTGAAACAGAATTTTTGATAGTGCCTAAGCAAACCGTCGCCATAACTTCGCCGCGGTCGGATGTCTCAGTAGAGAGACAGGACATTTACCCAGGTCACGCTGCTAACAATATCTATGGCTTTTAAAATGTCCCTTCGGTTCTTCGCCTGGTCCTCGAAAAATACTTTAAAAAACAGTGCTGAAGAGCTGAACTGAATTAGAATAAGCTTTATTGACAAACTAAACCATAGGTTTCAGCCATTAACATTATAGTGTCATAAAATGTTTAAAAGATTAAAAAGCATCAAGATAAGCCTTTAATTTAAATTACTAACATAGTATATGTATAATATAATGGTTAATATTACTTTTCTCTGTATTTACTGATGTTACTCAAGTCTCTTGATTTGTTTCTGTCTTACAAATTTAGTTATGATAAAAAGAAGTGTTTGAAAAATTTATTAATTAAATTCCTAATTATAATTAGTTCATTGAAGAATAACAAAATGACCGGGGAGGCACTTAAAATATGTATTTTACATTTTGTGATATTTATCGATAATTCTCGACATCGATCAATATGACTATTCCTTTATCGATATGCTCTTTTTCTATATTGTCCAGCACTAATATAACACTAGGAGCATAAATGAGTGTAAGGATTGTGTAGAAAACTAACAGCATATAAACGGTACAACAGTTGCAATATATGCAAATTATTTCTACAAATATTAAATGCATGAAAATTGAATCTTAGAAGCACCATATCATCAAGCACTGACATGTTGTAGAAGTTCATGTTCAAAGTCACCTTTTGAAAGATCATCGGGGTGCAGCTTTGATTTTATTGAGCTTCTGCGTCCTAATGACCTAAAAACATACATTTCAACGTCTCAAAAAACGGGAAAATACTAAACAATGTAGGGTTTACATGCCTGGGTCCAGCTGCTTCTTTTAAATTAGTGCAGTTTAATTTAAGCCAGATGAGACTTATCCTCTTGAAGTTAATCCGTGTGTCAGCTGTACAAATCGGACATTGGAATAGCGTAAATTTATCAAAAGGAATGCCTTGAAGGATGTCTTGGACAGTGTGTGTCTGTGTGTGTGTGTAATGCTAAGCTGCGACTAATATTTGAACTGTAAACCGCTGGTAATATTGTGTAGTAGACCCCTCTTTTGTTGCAACCTTTACTACAAATTTGATACAGCATAGGGTTTAGGCCTAGGTGCTGAGATTAACATGTGTCACAAGTTATTAAAAATATCCTGGTACTTTAAAGATTTCATGATGTCATGCAGTCAGTCATTTGAAGTGCAGGAAAATTTAAGAGAAACTCTGCCAAAGCATCTTACATCCTTCACCGTGCTTAATAATGAGCATGAGGTGCTAATCAACATATCAGTTTTTGAACCCCAGACCCACCTGAAGGGTTTACTCTCATCCGACCACACAGTTAAAGTTAAATATAATGTGTTTACAGTTATGCCGATAGGACATAAGATCAGGGGTCGCGTTAGCCGAATATTTGCTGTATTTGACTATTTTTTTGTTTTTTTTTGTTTGTTTTTTAGAATGTTGATGCAAAAAATCTGACTGCTGCATGCCGTAGGATTTCTTCCTGCTGAAGTAATAGCTTGCAGCTCACGAAACAGCTGGTGCAGAGACTCTGTCAGACTTCTGATCCCTTCAACTGAAAAAAATGTCCCCCTTACTTTAAGGCTTTGGCTGAAGGGGCGCTTGTAATTCCAGTCTCCAGTGTGGCTGCAGAGCACAGATTTAGCCTCTAGAACTATATCTAAACCCCTACGAGAAGTCATCAGTTAGAAGTTAATTCTAAAACCTCATGACGATAACCTCTGCAGCCGTTCCACTTCAGACTTCAAAAATAAATACAGTACTATTGAAAAGTATTTTAAAAACGTATTTTTTAAAATTGATGGGTAAAGATAGATTATGTATTACAGGTTTTTGAAAATGACAGGGGAAAAGAATAGTGTGACCTCTGCTTAAGATTGATTTTCCAGGGTAGGCCTCCAGTGCAATTAGTTGGCAAGATGGTGTTGTGCCATAGTTGTTATGGAGTCTGAAAAATGTACACAAATTAAGGTTGGAGTCCTCCAAACATTTTTTGTGAGAAATTATACTACTACAATGAAAGATGAATCTGTTTACTAATATTAAAACAGCTCAACCATGATAATAATATTTTATTAGGTGCACAAATAAGCTTGTTTGAAATTATCCCCTAATTATCTTTATCTGTTTATGTAATATTGTTTATGTGCCACGTGATGCATTCCTTGTTCGAACTGAGCTGTAAAAGAGAAATATTCCTTTTTAGATTAACTTGGTTGTGTAGCTGGGAGCGTTAGGCCTCTTTTCTTTATCACATTCATTATTAGGATAACATCTCACAGTATACCACAGGCTCTGATAAAAATAAATCAATGCGAGGCCATAAAAGTTCCCATTTTGCAGAAAGACTGCAGAGCAGGATTAGTGTGGCGTCAAAAGGCGAAAATGGTTTAATAGTAGTTGTTGTGGTCAGTATTCATGAAGTGCAAATGGATTCTCACACCCACAGCACTGCAGCTCTGTGAAAGTTGCTACAGGAAGTATATTTGGAATTCAAACAAGCAGATTTTTCTGCGTGGATAACCGAATGACACATCTGCTACTATTGTGGGTCACCACAGATACCAATGAGTTAAGTAACATGTTATATAGGAACAATGCCACTATCTCAAAGGGTAAGAGTCTAAACGCACAGCTTTAATGTTTGATTTTAGGTTTAAGCATTAAGTAATCACTTACAAATTAATACAAAAAAACAAGGAAGTATTTATTTTAATACAGTAACTGGTTACATATAAATTTTTGACTTTTTCCCCCTTTTTATTAAGTTGTGCTAACTGGAAAGTTTTGAGCGGTCTGCGTCGGCAAACTGTGACATCTTTTATTTTTCCAATTTTTGAGGGCCTGCAATCCTCCCTTTCCATCAGCTGCCAAAATTGGACTATACTTTAATTATGAAACTCAATTTAATTCAGATGATAACTAATATACCAGAAAATGAAACCATTGCTGTAGGAGGGAATCTGGGATAGCTGCTAAATAAGTTCCGTGTTATTGCTAATAATTTGCCTTTGCAGGGGATTCCAAACTTTATAAATCTGTGGTTTAACCCTGAACATTTGGTGCTTAGTAAAAAAAAAGATAATTGGGTCTAATGCATTAACCTTCAGTTTAGTCAAACTCGAAACCTCAATCTGTTCAACCTGTAATTTCTCGGGATAGACTAATTTAGAGTAGTGATCTGGAAGTAAAGAGACATAGGGGAGTTTGCCTTTTTATTTAGCCTCTTCATTAATATACCGGTAAATAAAATCTATAAAATGGGTCTCGAAGTCCATGTGTTTTTTTTTCTCAGTAAGACAATGTCTATATTACACAATTTAATCATCAATCTTTATAAATAAAAATTACTGCTCTAAATACAATGAATGTCTCTTGTGTGCATATAACCTAAGAAAAGTTGGAACAAAACTAAGCAGGTTATTATTGACTTGAATTCTCTGTGTCGGAGCAATCCACCTCTCCACATTCCTTTCTAATAACTATTTGAGGTTGTTTTATGAAGTCAGAAGGATTTAACAGTGGATTGTACATGTATATTTTTTCTAGCTCTAATCACACATAAGAACATCTTTATCACCCCAGCAACCAAAAATAATCCCGTCAGACTTTGAGAATAAACTCAGGTCCCGACACACCAATGAAATAATGGCTAAAAGTCCACTGAGACACAAAGTCTCTGATTTTAATCTTGAGAGTTGTACTTTATCGAATAGAATAGATAGACCAAGATTGCTAGTAATAATATAAGCTTGTTGTTGTAAGACCGAGACAGGTCAGTATTCCACATTTGCTGTGATGTGTTGCTGTCCTCCTGTACGATCAATTCAAATCATATTAAAACCTCCAAACGCTTAAAGGAATCTCTCTCATTTATTAAGAGTCTCAAAAATCCGACTACAGCTGCTAATTCTGTTCCTATGCATATTGAAGTAATAGCTGGACCATATAGAAAAAGACCATATCGATAAAGGAGTAGTCATATTGATCGATATCGATACATATCACAAAATGTAAAATATATTTTTTCAGTGCCTCCCTGGTCATTTTTTTATTCTTCAATGAACTAATTTTAACTTAGAAATAAATAAATAAATTTTTCAAACACTTCTTTTTATCATAACTAAATTTGTAAGACACAAACAAATCAAGAGACTTGAGTAACATCAGTAAATATGAAGAAAGCTAATATTATTAACCATTATATTACACATATTTTTTAATTATGCTAGTAATTTCAATTAAAGGCTTATCTTGATGGTTTTTAATCTTTTAAATATTTTATGACACATTATAATGTTAATGGGTGAAACATATGGTTTAGTTTGTCAGTAAAGCTTATTCAGATTCACTTCAGCTTTTCAGCTCTGGTTCAGATGTTGGCTAAAGCTAACCAGCTAGTCAGCGGAGTGTAGACAGAGCCCAGTCACTGATGGCTGAAGACGGCTGGTCTATCCAATCCTGTTGCCTCTGAGGACCGGGAGCAGAACCGAGGGGACGCTTTAAGCCACAGGTGTTGTTAGCAGCGCAACCTGGGTAAATGTCCTGTCTCTCTCTGTAACAGATTTGCAGTGCAGCGAACCGGAGGAGGGGAGTCCTGCTTAAGACAGCTGATCGTAGCATTATATTTCGTTTATTATTGCTACGTTTAGTGTTTTAGTGCGTGGATGATTGGTTCGAAACGGTACACAACCTTTACCTGAGCCACTAACATTTATCCGGAACAACTTCCTCCGATGCTCCCTTGCACCCTTTCTGACCACGGCAATGTCACGGCCATGGTTCGCTTAGGGTCTATCAAAAATTCTGTTTCAGCTCAAATAATTTCATCCTTTTGGTGGTTTGAACGGAGAGCTGACAGGGCTGCTTGGGTCAGCGTTGATGATTCGTTTGGAGTAAGTAGCCTAATGGTTGATGTATTAAGCTACCTGATGGGCTATAAGGACAAAAAAAGAGGGGAAGCTTTTTTTTCTATCGAACTTTTTTATCAACCCCTTTTTTTATGGCACTACACATCTTTCGAATTAGATTAAGCCTAATTGATTTTCATATTTATAAAGAAAAATTGTTTAATATTATTGCCAGTGATTCGTACTTTAGTGGGGTTTTTTCCTTCATAATTTGAACCTATTTCTATCTGTTCACCATTTTTTATTCTCTTTCTCATTTGATTTCTATAACACTGGAGATGGTGTTACTGCATCATGATGCACATTGTAAAAATGTTATCTGCTGCTTTTTTCCCCCCAATACCAGACAGACTGTGCATGAGTAAGCCAGTCTGTTCTGAAAAGTCACAGTCACATTTGAAAACTCTGCTCCACCTAAAGCTGGTGGTACATTAATGCACGTCTTTCTTTTTTTTTTTTTTTTTTTTTTGCATTCCTCAGGGATTGCCTCTTGTCTGAGACATGAGTGCTCATTTGTTGTATATGGGGAACTCCAAGTTGACTTAATCCTTTGATGGAGAGGGATAATTCAAGTTATGTCATGTTGAGTCAGATTAAAGCTAAAGCTTAAACCTCTGTGTATTATATTGGAATAACAGTGAAGTCCTGGTATTAGCAGCGCATAGGGACCACAATCACATGAGAATTGCTGAAATCTGGAAGCACTTCACACCTCCACACAAAAAGCGGATAAATTACTACTTTAATAACGTTCAAATATACATCTACAGTCTTCTTTATCTCTGCTAGGGCTGCAGCTGTTAATTAATTCAGTAATCTAGCAAATATTCTGACGATTAATCGCATAAAGAAAGTGAAGACATTTAAGTTTTTTTTAAATGTTAGGACTCAGTCCTATTTTAGGTGATGCATAAAAATAAAAAAATAGTAATTTACTTCCTGTATGGTATTTACAAACATTTACACACTTACACGTTAACACACTGGTTGCTATTTTAATCTTTAAACATGCCTTTGAAAATCAGATTAACCACAAGAACAAATAAATTGGTGTAGAGGTGACAGCAAGTGACCCATGCAAGCATTTTGACATGCGCCGAGTGAGTTACAGCTACGGTTGTCAGGAAACCTCACAGTTATTGTGACCAAAATATTCATGGTTTTCAGTATTATTGCAGTAGAATAAACTAAAATAGTTTTGAAACAGTGGAACAGCGTTTATTTATTTAAAATAATACAGTCAAAGCCTTATCAAAAGTACAACTTTTCACACCATAGTAAAGGAACAAGGGTTGAGCATGCAAATGGCTTATTTGTTAGGAACATTTTACAGTACTGGAGGTTTGAATTAGGGCAAACTATAAGAAGTTCAAAATATATTTCCTAATGTTTCGAATATTTCATGACAACTATGTGTTATTGATCAATTCGAGGGTATTACATGTACTAATTATAGCGCCAGAAACGTGTTATAATATTTTCGGACAACTAAATAAACCCTCTATATCAGGAAAATATTGTTGTCAGCTTGTGTCCTTTGTGTCCTTCCAGTGAGCTTTGCAAAATGATCTTTGGGAAAATGTCATCAGGCAGTAATCATTGTTAAATTCATAATAATGCGGTGAGAGTCAACCTTTTGCATTGGCGACCAAATAGACTAAACAAAACAAAAACTTTTATCTGCCCTCTGTGAGCCCCATAATCTATAGCGTCATTTCAATATGGAAGTATCCGCTACACGGCGTACATTAGGGATGGGAATCTTACAACATCTCACGATTCAATTCGATTCCGATTCTTGGGGTGACGATTCGATTCAGAAACGATTCTCGATTCAGAAGCGATTCTCGATTCAACTCAATTTTTTTTTCTTAATCAATACTCTCTCAATCATCATTTGTGTTTGTAATACACACAACTTGATCTGCCAAGTGATGAAGTGAGCCATGAATGTAATAGGGCATCAACACAAAATGGATTTTACAATCTATGTTGAGAGAAGAGAACTGGTTCAAAAGTAACAAGACATGAAATTGCAACTGGACATCCAAGACCTTTTAAACAAAATTTATAGTCTTGAAAAAAAATGCTGATATATTTTAATAAGAAAAAATAAATAAATATGTATTTTGTTTGTTCTTTGGTACGTAGTAGAAAATACATTGAAAATATTTAGTACGCAACAAATGTTGCTTATCAACCATCATTAAACAGGAATTTATGGCTTATGTTATTGTTTTCATTGTTTTTGTTAGAAATTTTAAAAGTCCTAACGTTATTGAACTGAATATACATTTCGGACTTCCTTGAAAGCGCCACAGGTGTGCAGCGCTGCTGGATGTTTATGTGTAGCTTATAAAGAAAGATCGCTCTTATATACTTGCAGATTTATATATATAAAAAAAAAAACTTTAGCCAATGGTGTCATTAGCATGGAGAAGACCTTTTAGGCGGCCCAAACATTTACCTTCAGCAAATACTGGGCGGGTCGGATTTCTCTTTCGTCTTTCATGCTGAAGCTTTAGCCTAGGGGCTACAGCTAGTGCTAGCAGCTAGCGCTAGCTAGCCAACGGCACATCAGACCTGTCAATGCGACGGTGGCAGTTGCATGACAAACACTACGCAAAGCGAAAATGTAAAAAGGTTCAGAAAACATATTTTTTTAGAATCGATTCTCAAACATTTCGGATCGATTCTGAATCTTGTTAAATAGGAATCGAGATTCAGACGTGAATCGATTTTTTTTTTTTTTTTTTTTTTTCTCACACCCCTAGCGTATATGCTGGGAGTGGGCACTGTAGCTTCACTATAAGTCGACTCGTTGCATTCTCCCTCAACCCAAAGTTCTCACATTATGCATTTCAGCTAAAACGTTAACGTACTTCGCATTGACTGTAGAGTTGTGGCTGATATCCACGCAGAAATGTGATGAGGCTAGAAGTGTTGCTGCCCTTCGCAGAAACGTTTTTCCTTCACGTTCTGCAAACAGGATAGCTGTCTTCTATCAACTGTCCCTTGGTATTCTTCGAATACCCAAAATATGCCCATGCTTCCGACTTTGTCTTCTTTGAGGCCTGATAAATGTCATGAGCGCTGCCGTTCTTCGGCCGTCATTTCAACTAAAGCTGCATTCAGACCGCATCCGTTGGATACATCGAGCAACGCATCCAACGGATTAAGTTTGACGTATGTACTTTTTGGCTTCCATAGCCTGCTTCTGAGGAAAAAACAACGCATGGGCGGGGGTTCCTCTGTTGCCGTACGTTCTGCACTATTGTGGATTGTAACAAGAGAGTGGCTTGGCTTTATTTGCTACATAAAGCTAGACAACGTTGACATCGGGTGCATCAGCGCCCATTATTCAGATGTGTTCTGAGTTTGGGGAGTTTAACCATTTGCTGCAGGAGCTGCGTATGGATGAGGTTCGCTTTCAGTGCTACTTCCGTCTGTCCCGCACCTAATTTTACGACCTCCTCGGCCGTATTTGAGCTTAAATCTCCTAACAGGACACCAAATACAGGTTTTCTGTTCCTCTTTAGGAGCGCCTGTCCATCTGTCTTCGGTAAGTGTTATTTCTGATTTTTTAAATCTGCGTTTGTTGAAAATGTTTTCACTGGGCCTGCGCCCATGCTGACGCATGGGGCGGTGTGAATGCAGCATTAGAGAAAGTTTTGGTTGTAAACTACAAAGTGCGCTTGTGCTGCAACCTTAGGAGATAATGTGTCTGCACCGCGGACGTGGTAATCCATCAAGAAGTGTTTTTTTTAAAAACAAGACTCTAATTATTATTGTCAACATTTTTACCGGGGTCTAGCGGTACACCAGTAACCATGACAACCCTAGTTACAGTCGGTCATTTTTCAAAATAAAACATTGCTCAGACCATAGACATAATAAAGTATTTTTTTATCATGTTTATGGTTCACACTTGGATAATAAATAAAACTATATTAGATGTATTCATATAGAGAATAAATTACACACAGGTGGACTCTGCATACTGATTAAATGACTCTGATCCCATATTATTGTATATAGGGGTGTCATAGTAAAGTGGGTGAATGCATACTTATGCCAAACCTTTTTAGATTTGAAACATTTTAAGAGCCACCTGTTGTTTTCCAAACGTCTTTAGTTATTTAGTACTTCATGTTTTAGCACATACAATCAGAATTATTTCCATTAAGGTTTACAGGTTTTCTTACCTCACTAACTACTGGGGAACATGAAAGATAAAGAGGAAACTGACCTTCCACGGCAACATGCAGCCAGCTTTGAGGATCACTGAACCTTATGGACACTGTCTGATTTCTAAAGTGGCTCCATCTGCATAGTGGTTGTCGAGGGGGCTGATTAGCATGGGCATGCAGCGGAATGGCGCCTGAATGTTTCCGGTGCCAGCCACGCTTCGCTGGGCACCATCATTCCACAGAGAAACGGGAGAGAGGAGGCCACAGTGCTTCCCCCTGTCAGAGCGAGACAGATGGCTGAATCTTCCTCCCGCACTTCTTCTCAGTTATAAGAAATCAAAACAGTTTGAAGTAGGTTGTGTTTTCATTTTTTTTTTAAATGTATTTCTTTTTTTTAAACAGCAGTCCATTTCTGCCTGGCCTTGGCTGCTCTTCTGCCTTTATTGACAGCCATCATGAACACCGTTTACCCTGTTATATTGGGGGACTTGTGGTGGTGGTGTTGTTGTTGAGGCAGACTGCTTGTGGCTGTTTCCTGCTGACCGAGAGCAGATAACGATCTGGGCTGGGGGAGAGCCATAGCATCCAAATCATAACCCCCCCCCCCCCCCCCCTTCCTTCTCCTCCATACTCACAAACGGGGGGGGGGAAGATAAACAGTTTCATTTTTTTTCTATCTCTTCTCCGAAAGGAAGTAGATAACATGCTTGACATTGCTCGGTGCTTCCTAAGAATAGCTGTGTTTATTAGTGGCTGTAGCCCTAGAGTTTCTCTCCACGGCTCTTGCCACCGAACTGCCACAAGAAACACCAATATCCCATTACTGACATGTATTGATCATATCACATAATTAGCTCTGGGATTGGAAGGGCACAAAGGTAGGGTTGCAATGTTACACTCAGTCCCATAAAGGGCCGATGCTTATTGATCTCCCTTGTTAATCATGCAAACAAAGTGGAACAGTGTTGCGGGTTAGAGAGAGTGGAAGAGCTTATTTCCTCATGCTCCATCTGTGGCTTGCTGCTTTGTGACTTTTAATTTGAACTTCTCCCAGTTGTAGTCTTGATGGTTTCCATTTGATCCCTCGAGCTACATGGTCTGTCCTTTTTCTTTGCTAAAAAATGATTCAGCATTTGCGTCTAAGTCTTAAGACGACTTCAGACTCTGGTATGTAGTGGAATGTCAGGCTAAATCCAAATTATTTGTCTAATCGTGTTTTGTTTTTGAAAAACATACTTAAAATATCTGAAAGAAAACAGCTTGAAAGCTGAGATACCTACACACAATGTGCATGTAACTCAACAGTCAATTGGCTGGCTTTTACTAAGCAGCAAATTTAAAAGTGCCATTCATTTTTTTTCATTGCTTGTCTGTACCTCCGAGACAAGAAAGAAGGAAAACTGCAGATGTTAGTTTCTACGGCAGTGCTAAGATGGTTTCCACTGTGTATAATGAAGCATATCAAGGTATGTGTGGTGTTGGAATATTAGTATATATATTAGTAGTATAAATTATTAGTAAAAATAATTCCATCTTTTGAAATAGAAAAGCAACATTTATTCCCACAGCCAACAGCATATTTTATTGTAATTATATTGTTAACTATAGCATTTATCAACTATCATTAGTTTTGCTACTTTGAGGCGACACCAAGAATATAAGAAGCTAACTTTAGCTGGTTAATTAGTTGGGCTATCTGCTCAGGTAGGCAGTGTATAATCAATGTTCTATATACATCTGGTCGCTGTAACAAATTTATCATATTATTGGGATGAATGATAATGTTGTTTTGACATAATTTCCAACTAATGTAGAAGTAATGCATGTACACCAAACGATAAACTTTAATTTTTAAAGCGCGTTTACCAGAGCAACTTGAAGACTTAATATTCAATATAGATTAGCAAAATAACTGAAATAAAAAACAAAATAAGTTAACTGCGTCAACAAAATTGTACTTCAAAAAAATATGAATGACTTGGCTCAGAAAAGAAAAACAGACAGAACTACCAGTTAGGAGTTTTGTAAACATAAAGTGCAAACTAAGCAGAAACACTCACTTAAATAAAACCGACCTCCCACTGTAATCTGTCATTTGAATCACAATTCTGTCATAAGGATCGTAAGCTTTTTTGGATCTATTCTTTTTGGGGAAAAAGAGGGATACACAATGGGAAAACAAGAAGTACTGCAAATGGAAATTGAAAAGTTATAAATGATTGACCATTTGAAGTTATCATTCCATTAACTGATTTATTACATACAGACATGGCACACTTAGCTTGCCTATGGTAGTCAGACTAGTAGCGTGCAGCAGCAGTAGTATCATTAACTTTTTTTTAAAGCTATTAACCAGATAATGACATTTAGAGTTTTTTTAACCTTTCTGTTTTTCTTCTGAACTGAACTAAAAGTTGTCTCACCATCTGAATTCCACACTGCACAAGTGTTAGCATATGTTACCTATTCTAATATAATGCTATGATAACAGCCCCCCCCCCCCCGCATCACTTTATTGTTGATTTAGGAGAGTACATAATAGTAGCTTTTTTTTTCTTGGACTAATCAGACTCTTTCAGCACTAACAAACTGCTCAGTGTGGGTTTCTGTCTAGGTATTTTTGTTAGATTTAATCAAATTTCGCACGAAGGAAATTAGCTCAATGAATGATTATATGCTTAACGAAGCAAACTCCATAATGCAGTACAGGGAGAAAAAAAATACCTCTCTACCACCAATAACTTCTGAATCATGCTCAAGGACACAGTAAATTGAGTATTGGTTTTAGAAAAACAAGGAACAAATATCGTGATGAACAGCTAACGCAACCAGTGGAGAATAATATATTCAATATACATTTTTTGAAGATGTATGTATCATTATTTTTTTTATTTATCTTGTCTGTTTTTTTTATGTCCTCTCTGGTAATGTGGCACTCAGAGACACTGTCAGAGTGCCAAATAGAAGCCCAACAGCATACTTTCACGAGTGGAGCATCACCGCCTTTTCTTTAATGCTCTACTTGAGGTATAGCAGAGTGCGAGAGGGGCGGAGCCTGTATGTGTCATTTTTTATACTAATAAACTGATTGTCACTTCAAGGAAGTACAGGGAAAATTTTAATAAAGTGCTCAAATCTGATTCTGATGACCCTAAAACACCCCTCACACTGACACCGTCTGCTTCTCTCTACATCATATATTCAATTGAATTAATATCTACAGTAATAAGCCTCAGAGTAATCCCATCACGCCTACAATAACTATGCCACAGAGCCTCTAAGTCTGTATCCATGCTGCTGGGATTAAGAGGACAGCCAATAACAGACTTCAGAATATAACGCTCGTTTAAGAAAGATATGGTTAGTGTGTGTTATGGTGTAAATTATTGGTAAAATGGTCTGTAAAGCAGCTAAAAAGTGACTAAATCTGCCCACAACAAGCTTTACTGCTCTGAAAAGTCATTCATAATTCATGGACAGAACCATAACCATCTGTGTGTGGAGAGATTGAGAGAAGTTTCCTCAAACAGCTCAGTAAACGAATATGTTGGTGGCATTTTTAAGCCGTTTTTAAATTACTTTTATTAGCGATTGGCTTTGTAAACTGCCACAGCTGCTATCTGAATATTTAGTTTGTAAATATTTGAAAAGTCTTTCAACAAAATGTGATTTTAGCATTATTTCTGTTCGATGGCAAATGGATGGTAAAACTGTGTGACAAGTTCCTTCCCTATAAATGTTTGCAACTCTTCCTTGTATTTTCTCATTTTTAAATATTTTTGAAGGTGATGTAGCCTCGCTGTGCAGCAGCAAAGCAGCTTCCAGCAGGTTTCTCCTGTGTTTGAACTTGAAGCTATCTGTTCTTTCTAAAACACATATTTTTGCCATATAATTTGGTTAAAAAATATATTTTTCCTCAGACTGATATTTTCTGTTTATGTTACGATAGCCAGACAAATACAAAATGATTATTTAATTTCTTAACAGATTCCAATGTTTTCAAGGCAAGTCAAATTTTATTACCAAAACCTAGCCATGATAGATAGTACAATAGAACAAAGCATTGTTTAAGAACCTTCCTGACCGTGGGACATGGACCCCAATCTAAAGAAATTCAAAAAGATGAATGCAATGAGTCGCAGCTACCAAATATCATTTCTGAAGTTTTGAGACTCTAGCATATTACAGTGAGAGTCATAGTTCACAAAAGTGATGGCCTAGTCAAACCCTAGACATTAAAATATGACTTATTGCCAGTTATCCCAGGGAGAAGATAGCGGTTAGTTGCTGCCAGGGATGGATTAACTAGTTTTTAGGTTTTCACGTTGAGACATTTTTACTAAATAGTCCTTTTTTCCTCCTTTATAAATGGTGAACAAAATAATAATAAATAATAATGCAGTGATGAAACTAAAAGAGCTAGTAAAAAAGATAAACTGAAGCTGAAGTTAGAATTGATTTAAAGTGATAGTCTGGAGCTCTAAATTAATTACAAGTTTTAAGAATTGTATTAAATTGACCTCCTGGCCTTAAATGTTGATATAAAATAGGTCATTTTATGATCTATAACATTATGGGCAAGTCCAGCCTTCCCATATCTCAGCTATGGCTCAAATGCCACGGTGCCGTCCACCTGAACCAATCAAGTGATGCCAAGGGCTGTCAATCATCATGAACGCTGTGTGCTCTTAACTGCGCGCATGCTTAGTTTTCTGTTTACACGGAGCCTCCGAATCAAGCCTCCGCCATTAGTCCCGAACGCAGCCATGGATCAACACTCAGCTCAAGGGCAGAAGATACCGATGTCTAACCAAAAAAGGATCCTCACCTCCGATAACTCCATTGTTGACACTCTGGTTGTTTTCTCTCTCTCCTCCGCACGCCTTGGCCCATTGACCTGGCGCGTGCACGGAAAAGTAGGCGCAGCTTCAACACCAATGAGAAAGGGAGGGGGAGGGAGCTTGAGTCGTTTTTTTTCAAATCATGTCCCTCTTTTTCTTTTTTCTTTTATATGACTTCAATAGAACATCTGCAAAAATTTGTGAAATATAATTATTTTTAATGAAAATTAACACAGTTTTTGATTGGACAGAAAGTTTACAAATCTGTTTTACTGCAGACACAATACCATCAAGGATTAAAGGGATGAAGATGTGAACTCCACATCTTAAACATATATTTGTTATTATATATCTAAATATAAGTGTCTTATAAGAGTTATAAGGTGCTGTAAATGTAAAGATTCTGACTGAAAATGGGTAAAATCGCTCAAACCATGTAGAAACCCTGTAAGTTTGGATATTTTCTTTGGACAAGAAGATCCACAAACCTTAATAAGCACTGAAAGCTGTGCTTCTTTAACCACTTATCACCACATTCCTCTGTTTAGTCATTTGATTTAGTGCATGAGGAAGAAAAAAGAAAGCTTTTTTTCTCCCTCCCGAGATGATATTGACAATCTGTTCAGCTTTCTTTAACATTGGCACGCTGTCCAGTCCTCCTTTGATTGATGACATTTCTAAAAACCAATCTCTCATGAGTGCCGGCTGAAAGAAAGGCAGGTGAGCATCTTCAATCCCATCTGAAAAAGTGTGTGTGGGGGGGGACACCAGCTTGGTGTTAGCATAATGAAAGCAACAGAGTGTGAAGACAGGAAAGCTAAACAATTTAGAATTAATAGTGGAGGCTCTGGGTTGGGGGTAACAAACCGAAAGAGAAAACAGAAAGAGAATTTGATTGAGGAGACGCTTTTAGTGGTGTTCTCTTGTGAAATTGAGCATGTCCTTCGAAGTGATGCACACAGCTCATCTGGTTCCCAACAACTTATCTTACTACAGCAGACAAAGATGTGCTCTAGCTGTATAAGACGGGGACAACGGGCTGCATTTACAGCCACCATGTCGGTCCCAGGATCTACTTACCCCCCCGGCTTAATGTTTATTTGTTTCAGTTTTGGACCCATTAGCTAACAAAATCTTCATGTTAGGAATTTTAAGAAGGCACGGTCAGTATAGTACAGTTGTACAGTTAATGTGTGATAAAGCTGTTCAGGAGTTTGCCACCCCCTTTGCCCAGTGAAAAGAACAGATATTCAATGAGTTTCCTTTCCTTTCATGACTATTGACATTGTAGATTCACACTGAAGGCATCAAAACTATGAATTAACACATAGAATTATGTAGTACTTTTACAAAAAAATTGTGAAATAACCTGGCCTCCAAAGTCACCGGACCTGAACCCAATCGAGATGATTTGGGGTGAGCTGAACCGCAGAGTGAAGGCAAAAGGGACAACAAGTACTAAGCATCTCTGGGAACTCCTTCAAGATTGTTGGAAAACCTACTTTGAGGAATCTAAAATATAACACATGTATTCAGTTATTTCACTCTTTTTGTTTAAGTACATACAGTAATTCCAAACATCATGTGCTTATTCATAGTTTTGATACCTTTAATTGAGAATCTATAATGTAGTCATGAAAGTAAAGAAAACTTTTTGTTCTGTACAAAAAAAAAACCAAATTATATATATATATAATATAAAAATGTCCTATTTTTTTTGTTGTGAAGTGGAAGTAGGTTTAGTGGATGGCCATGTCTTGGAAGGTTCTGAGTGGCTGGGCAAGGAGTTCATTTATTATAAAAGCAACCAAGAGGCTCATAGTAATGGTGCGTTCCATTTAATGTCAGGAAATTCCAACTTCAGTGTTTGAAAAATTTATGGGAATGTCTCTGCACCCGATGTCGGACTTCCGACTATGAAAGTCTGAGACTTTTTTTCTTGCTCCGACTTTGACATTCAGTTTAGCTGCTCATTGCGTCAACAACGGTAAATTGTATATATATTTATACATTTATACATTTATATATATATATATATATATATATATATATATATATATATAATACATTTTTTTTGGTGATTGAGCAACAGTAAAGAAGGGTTCTTGCAGGTCTCGTCTAAAATTTATAACTTTAAATTTAAGGCCTGAAAAAGTCTTAAAAACCCCAAGAATTTCATACAATGTCTTAAATTTACTTAGGTCAAGTCTTAATTTTTAATTAGTTTATTCCCGAGAAGCGTTGGCCGTATTAAATAGGCTGAAACTCTGAAATCAGATGTCTGCCTTTCTAAAGCTTGGTTTCTGCTTAAGGCATCGGCAAGCCCTGCACGGCTCCACGCGGAGACTCAAATTTCTGCACCGTGGCGTGCACATAGGAAATTTTCTTACTGTGTGGATGGTCCCGTGTGGAAAAACATGGCGGACTGGCAAGAGCTCCTATTGGCGGAGGTTCGTAAATACAGAAATCTTTATGATTCGGCCCATAGAGATTACTGAGATCAACTGTGTTTTAATGGACGAGTGGACCATCTCCTTTTTCGTCTTTTTTCCTAGCTGTAGTAAACAGCATAAAAGTTCTGCTGCTTTGTTTAAGCTCATTGGTGTTGCCATCTTGTAAACAACAGTGATTTCTACTTCTACTATGGTGTAGTGTGGTATGCATGCCGTAGAGCCCTATGCCGCCCCCTACAGTCTTCAAGAATATTGTCTCTCAGCAGGGACAAGCCGCAAAAAGTATAAACGCTGCTAGAAGGCGTCTCATTCGGTTCTGCCAGTCTTATTTCCGCGTGGAATGTAAATGCGTCAAGCATAAACCAAGCTTTAGGGGCTGTGATAGCTACCTTTGTGACCTACGGGCTACATTTGGATCCAGTGGCACATCAAAATCAGAGGTGCTTTGGATCCTCCACTCAATTACTACACGTCTGTCATAAAACAGTAGTAGTGACATCAGTAGCATTTTCCAGGCAATGTTCCCTGACTCGAACATCACAAAAACATTTACCTGTAGACTGAACAAGATTGCTTATATAGCGAGATTTGGCTTGGGAGGCTTCATCAAGAGAGAGCTAACGCACACAATGACCGTATATTGTAATTTTTGAGTTGAGCCTCTCTTCAACCAAAAGATCCACACAGCTTGATCTTCTGCCCCTTTTCCAGTAGGGTTACTTTAGACCTGAACGGTACGGTGTAAAGTGTAAAATTTTTATTGTGAGTTAATTGTTTTAATGTATATATTTTGAGCTTCGTTTATATTTTTTTCACTTTCAATACATACATTTTCACTACATTTATTTCAGATTCAAAATCAAGATTTTCAGTTACAATTAATTTTTTCAATGCCAAATTTTATTTTCAGCGCCAATATTTCTTTTATGTTTCATCTTAAGCTGGTATCGTTATAAGCCCATAAGGGCAAGGCTTGGTCCAAGATGGCTGATCTCCTCTCCAAGGCTAATGCCATGAGAAAAGAAAAAACATGCCCAACTCAAAACCCTTGAAACTGAGATTGTTGCTTAAGGGGATGAGCTTTCAATGTTGTGTTGAGAGGGTTATTTGATTTAGGAAGGTAACTGTTCTGGTTATCTCTTTTGATACAGAATGAATATAAATGTGATCTTTGATAACAAAGTTAATGACAATATAAGGTTTTGTAATTTTGGGATGAGGTAACTTTCTATTAATGCATCATGTTGGTCTTAAATTTTGTTGATAATGGTCTAAAAAGGTATTTTAAAGGTCTTAAATTTAACTTAACTTAAACCTGCAAGAACCCTGTAAAAGCAAATGGGCAAAAATGTCTCTTGATGTGAAAAAGCTGATCTAGACGTAGCCTAGAGTTTTGCAACTAATTGCAGTCAAAGGTGGTTCTTGCACAGAAGCTTAATGCAAATACATGCCATACCTTTCCAATTACTATTTGTAAAACTTAAAAAAAAAAACATGACTTATTTTCCCTCCACTTGACAATTTTGCTCTACTTTTGATCTATTCCATAAAATCCCAACAAAGCACTGGGAAAAGTGAATAAAAACTTCTCTACAACAAGCTGAAGCTCAGAAAGTGTGTTCATTTCTTCCAGGGACTGCTCTGATTGTTTGTCTCTTTAAGTCTTGTTAACCTTTATCATAACGCTGGACTGAGATTTGATTAAAAAAACACAACCAGTACTTTCCTCTAAACTGAAACCAGTTTAGAGGAATGCAGTCATTGACTAAAGTCCACACAGGATTTAGGTGCTTACAGAGAGAAAGTGTTAACAAGTAACTGTCCCTTACAGACTTTCCTAATTTTTGCTTTATGGCAAACTTAATTGTTTCAGATCTTCGAATAAATTAAATATCGGAGGAAAAAAATCACATGTTGATTTCATTTATTAAAGAACAAATCTACCCAAACCTACTCGGCCAAATCGGAAACAGTAGGCTAATTGCCACCTGAACCTAAAAACTGGCAACAACTAGCATGGTGTACTTGCAGTAACCGTTGATGGTTCTTTTACAATTGCTGTGGTGGAATTTGACCAACTTTTCTTTATAGAAGTGCTTTATCCGATTATTTGTATAGAAATGGACTTGCTGGTACACTTTGGATCTGCATAATCAAAGTGTGCATGACCTTGAGGTCTTAAATGGTTCCATCCTTTACTATAGCTACTGAAGCAGCAAAGAAGCATAACCACAACCACTTTTGACTTAGAGAGTATTGTCATTTTTTCTCAAAAGCTGTGTTTTATACCAGATGTAATTGGATAAGCACCTTCTAAAAAGTTCAGTCCAGGGAATATTTTCCAACGAGACTTGCGTTTTATTAAGATGATTTGTGGCAAATATGAGATGACACAAACATTTTTACATTCTTCCCATGAGAACAAAAATAACATAAGCACTAAGATTCCTTTTTTTTTTCTTCCTCTAGAGAACAATAGTGATCCTACTTGTGAAATGCATTTGGCTTTGACTCTGTTTGACTGTTTATCCAAGTTTTCCCTCACGGTTTCTGAGAACATGCACCGGTTCCCACTTCCTGCTCGGCTTAAAGCCCTCCGTGGATTAAACAGATGGAGAGAGGGAGGTAGAATAAGTGAAGAAGTTGTGTAATTCCCTCCCTCCCTTTCTCTCCCCCCACTTAGCCAGACAACAAGAAACATCTGGCCAGAGAACAGAAGGCGCAGAGCTCACCCCTCCCCTCCTTGCATGAGTCCAACAATGCTTGGCTCTGGACTGTGCACTTGAAGTCAGGACGCCCCACTGCTCCCCTACCAAACCCTCTCCAAGCGCCACATTCTTATCGTTACTCTGCTGATTTCAGAGAAGAATGCCGAGGGGCGTGTTCCTATCTTCAAGTGCTCGCTGTGATGTTCAAAGTGTGTAATTTTCTTGTTCTGAGTAGAGTAAAGAGGTGTTATTTTCCTTTCCAAATGTTCGTTATGAAACCCTGTTACTTCCTATCCATAGGGTTAAACTTTGTGTATCTGCAGGCTTTCGCTCCGCAAAGGTGTGTTTTCTCACCAATTTTCACTTCATAAGTGTTCTTTCACATCTATTTTTTTTGAAGATGGATCATATTTTCTTTCTATGTTTGGCAAATTATGCTTCTGATAAGTTGAGCTCCTCAATAAACGTTATTTTCTCGCATCCTCCTGCTTTTGGAAAGAGACTAATGTCACACAGGTGTTTTTCTACATCAGCGATCCCACGTGAGTGTGCGGCACCAGGTGCTGCAGCCAAAATTAGAGCTGTAGGATAAACCGGGCTGACTTCTGCTTTTACACAACTTTTGGATTTGCCTTTTCATTCAACTGTGTCTGTTTCGGTTTTCTCTCTCTCTTTTGGTCCCGTTGGCTTGGCTGAGGCCGGCCCATCTGTCACGTAAAGAAGGTGAGGTTGGACGCACAGGATGCATTTCCCCAAACTCTTGCAAATTACTCGTCAAAGCTGCAGTGTCAGGGGAGGTGTGGTAAATTGATGCTTATTGTTGTATAGGTAAAGACTATGTAGAAAAACAAAATTTGTCAGTTAGATTAACTGTTTAAATTGAGCTACAATTTAATGATTGATTAAAAAAAAAAAGAATGATTCTTGATAATTGCATCATTTGGAAATAAATTATACATTAGTTAAAAGTAAATTTATTTCAGTAATTCCAACTGAAAAAATAAATAAAATCATGGCTATAGATCCATTATCATGCATAACATTTATATTCTGTTAACAATTATGGTTTACAGCTAATGAAATCGCTAAATTATGATTCTTATAAAATTCGAATATTTCATAAGACTAGTTCAAAATGCTAGATTACTAGTTGTGGTTCAAATCCCTTAAATGCATATGATTGGTCAGCGTGAATATAATAGAACACTCTAGGTATAGGCATGTAGAAATTCTTAGAATAAATTCACTTTTTATAACAGCATACTGAAAACTTTATTCATTTTTAAATAATTTATTTTAGCATCTTTATTCAGTGGAAGAAAAATCCCATGCTTGTTTTTGTTTTTTTATGAATCACCTGTAGTGCTCAGACTATTCCTTTAAAAGACTTAAAACTTTAGTATTATTTGAGTTTATACATTATTTTGTTGATTATAGTTTCTAGGAACTTGTGAGTAGTAATTTCTTATTTTCTGTTTCCCTGTGGTGTAAATGAACTGGACATGGTAGCCCATTTCTCTTAGCCACTGGCCTCAAGGGTCAATGAGAACCCAAGTTTGTCTTGACAGTAAGCAGGATCTAAAGGGAGTAAAAAACATATATAAAGCTCAAAGTTGGAGAACTGCAGCAAAGAGTGAATGTTAGTGTTGCCAAACCTCTATACCTTTAGATGCTATCTACATGTCATGTTTGAGTGATGCTATGAAAAAAACTTTATCCGTCCGGCTTTCACAAATGTAAACAGTGCTGTCTTGAAAATAAAAATCAAAAATTGATTGCAAGTTAAAAAAATCAGTTTTATTTTTTAGAACAGTTTGCCCTTTTAATTGCTAAAAAGGAATGACAAGTCCAGACAGTGATTTTAAGTCTTGTATCTCACAGGGTAAATACAGTTTCCCCTGGTGAACTGCTACTCACCCAGTGTTAAGATGTTGGATTACAGGCGAATGATTAAGGTAATAGTAAAAAAACAAAAAGTTTTTAATACCACTGACCCATATCAATATCGAACTGGGTCCGATAGGATCGGATTGTTATAATTCATTCTAACTCTTGAGAATCGGAATGTGATTCTTGAAATTTTAATCGATACCCAGCCTCAGTAAACAAATAGATTTTGCTGCAGTCTGCTGGGACTCCATGTAGAGCTTTGTGCTTTGGTCAAATGAAATGAAAATATATATTTTTTAAAAACACTCAAGGTGTTCTGGCGTCAAATATTGCATGGACCTCATTTCCACTGCTGAGCACTTTCAAAACAGCTGTGAACTTCGTTAAAGTCCGCCTGATTCTTTTCTTTATGATAAGCCTTAGATTGTATTTCTTAATTGGTAACTGCTCTGGGGCCGTGGGGCTGACAGTCAAACACATGACCTCTGGCTATGGGGCCACACTTGCAAATTATCCTTGATAACCACCCTGTTCTTAGGAAACAGAATTGGCTAAATATTACATATATTGGTCCAAGATTCCTAGTTAATTTTTTTTCATCCCACAAACAAGTGGCCGTTGCTTGGCTTTTCCTCAGTCACCTTCAAGTCACCTTCTCTGACAATAGAACATGTTTGTTGTTCTTCTCTCCAGATGAAAACATACTGTCAAAACTAGTATATAGATGGTTTCGCTCTGTCTTAACAAAAGGCCATATTTTAGGTATGAGTGAGGATCTGTGGTGGTGTGGGCCTGCTTTTCTTCTGTTTCTGGCAACCTTGATGAAATACCAGGATGTTTTAAAGGTAAAGGTGCCAAAAAAACCCTCAAATTAAAGTTAAGCTGTATCCAAAAAAGAAGAGCTACTTTCCAGAGCCTTTTGAGAACTCTTTACCAGGGGTGCCAATAAACACACATATACATGGGACGCGTTCTTGGTTCATGAGTACGCAATAACCTTTTGTATTAGTTTATGATTAGCAGTCTGGTACATTTTACAGTTACAGACAGTCCTAACATATACTTTACAATGCAATAAAGTAGTTCAGAAAACTTAAAGTACTTCCTTCTAAATAAGGAAGTGAGATACGAGAAGAGTTAGTCGACCTTACAGTAAAGTCCATCTTGTAATACTGTTACTTCCTGATTAGTTACTCATTAACTTCTTCTCTCCCACAGGGCAATAAGACAAGAGGGCAAATCAAAATTAGGTTGTTAAAAAAATTAACCTATAAGTCACTTTGCCACTGTAATCAGTCCCCTTTTTTCCCATTACAATACTCTAAATAAATCCAGGCACCACACACACAAAAAGGCACCATTTTTTTTACAACAATTTCCAGCTGGGTTCCAGTCGTTTTGAGGTTTGTCCCCCATTAAAACCAGGTCACTCATGTGCTTCAATATATGTTCAATATCTTAGTGAGAGGGCTTGTGTCTCTTTTGACGTCCTCTGGTAGCGAGCACAACCTGGTATGTGGCTTTTTTTACCCCCACTCTCCTGGCGAACCGTTAGCTGAGGGCTAAGCACAGGTTGAGTTTGTCCTGCTGCTTCTTTGCTCACGGCTGTGCTCTTTCATGCCCCTGCGTCCCTCTTTTCTCCAATGTGTTCTGACCTTGACAGTTGAATATAGGAGGGGAGGTGGGGATGACATTTTGCCTGACCGCAGCCCTCAGATGGGTTTCTGAGATGATGAACTGCTCTGCTTGGTGACATTCATCTTTCCCATGTGTGCACCTCCTCTCCTTCATTCACCTCCACCCACACCTCCTTTTTCTGAGTTGCCTTTGTTCCAATCTGGTGAAGGAAAAAAGAAAATATTGGCAAAATTCTTTTTTTACCTAGATTTTGGAAGTTTGTACAAAATCAAAACTAGTTTAATAGACATGCATTAAATTATCTGAAAGTATGTAACCCCTTGCTGCTTCTATAGAATAAAAAATGGAAAATAAAGTGGACGCCCTCCTAGTATTCTTAAATTTATCAGTGAAACTTAACCAAAAACTATTGAAAGAAAATTTGCCTATTCGCAAATTTTTTCTTCGGTCGCATCTAAAATATTCAAAATAAATTGCAGCTTGGCACCCTAAAATACCTAGACACGATGCTACCTGACATACGTATGGTTGGCATTTGCAAAACACCGATGGCTGCCATAGTACTAAGAGAATTTTAACGCATATTAAAGTACATTTGGTGTTTGGACAATTGAAGTAGGCGAGTAGCCTTTGTTTTAGATGGGGTTTCAGGAATTTGTGGATTTCAGCTATTCGGGGCTGCTGTGGACCTGGATACCAGGCATATGTCTGTGTGTGTATATATATATGTATGTATGGAAGGATGTGTGTATATATATATATATATATATATATATATATATATATATATATATATACGTGTGTGTGTGTGTATGTTTTTTTTTCTTTTAATATGCAAATATGTTTTTATTCGAGTTGTTCACTGTGTAATAGGGTCGCAACAATACCACTTTTTTCAAACCGATACGAAACAGATCTTAGTACTTGCAGATAGCAAGTACCAATGCCGAAACTTCTACCACACAAAAAAATGCTATAAATTGGAAGAATAATATTCTCTGCTTGTTACAACAAATTATGGTGAATAAGATAAAAAAAATTCACCACCAATTTTAAGTGAAAAATAAGCATTTTCTTGGAAATTGTTGCAGTTTGCACATTCTAAGTATCGGTTTCCACATTTTAAAAATCATTATCTTTAACTGTTACAGATACGATAATAGTATGATGATATATTGGCCCCTTTCCCCGATACCAGTATCAGTATAACTGCATCGCTACTGTGTAACGTGAATCAAAATTGCCTTATTCAGTTATATATTCTCACGAAAGACTGTATTTTTACGTTATACTTTTAGCTTCCACGTTAAATCTAAAACGTTAACAGAATATCAGATCAAGAATATCAGAAATTACTAAAGAAATATAACAGTCCATGCATGTACATGTTATAAATTATGTTGGTTTTTTGTAATGTGATAATTGTAATTTGGTTTGCAATTTTTTAGCAAATTGTCTGTAAACAAAATAAATAATTAAATAAATGGCCATAACAATTGGGCTGAATAAATAGCAGTGCATATTAGACATCGGCTGACGATGAAATCATTTTGAAAAAAAGTCATATCGGTCAATCACTACTTAGAATCATGGACTATACTTTATTCTTCCCATATCTTTATATTTTCCAAGCTTTAAAGTTAATTTAGAGAGCTGTGGTGTAGTCAGTCCAGATTGATGCGACCTGTTAGAAAGATCCAGATTGTCTGAGCACTCAGAGTTTAGAGCCAGTAAACAGACATATTGCTCATCTTGGGTTTTTAATTGTGTTTAAATGCCAGGACGAGTGATTATACTATTGGGATACCATCATAGGAGTCGCTGGCTTAAATAAGTTTACCTCTAACTAGGCAGCTGAAACAAAACGGTGACTGTAAGAACTGATGGGAATACACTTTTTGTCATCATCAAACAAGCCTCTCAATACATCCTCTCAATACAGCACAGGTTTGATTGATACCTACATATCTGCTGAGGGTTTTGATCCGTCGACCACAGACTTGCTGGGTTGACGTTGCGGAAAATGGTTAACTGCTGTCCTGAGATGTGTCGTTTTCTGCGGCTGTTGTCGGTGAAGCTCAACGTGCGTGTAACTCTTAATAATAATAAGGCTCATTAGATGATTGTCATTTAATTATAGCACTTAGTACATCAGAGCATATAAGTGCTCTGGAGCGTGCAAAGCTAATTTACACAAGGGTCTGTTAGTTTACATGTCGGAACCATTTCAGCCATGTAAATCATGATATGATCATCTGGAAATCCTGTTCTCAATGCATGTGTGTCTTATGGTTTATACAGTCTTGCTTTGTTACCTTTTGCAGCCTTAATATCACCAAAGGTGGCAAAATATTTGGTTTGTAAAGAACCTTTGTTCCTTGACGTTAGCCATGCCTGTGGCTTTCTTGATGAATCCTCCTGTTGTGTTGTATATCCATCAGCCTAACTGTTTAGTCTGAATTTGAATGTGTCAAAAAAACAAACAAATTGAATACCATGACAACATTAATCCTTTTTCCTTTTTTTTTTGGTGCATTTCAAAGAGTTGAGAATATGGAGGTTTTGGTAAAAAAAAAAAAAAAAAAAAAATCTATAAAATAAATCCAATCTATTTCTCAAATATTTTATGATTCATTGATCAAATTACTGTAAATTTAATATTACATAATAATACTAATATAAGTAATGTGATATTTCGATAAGCTTGTCTCCCGTCTGTACTTGAATGCAGCATGAGCAGCTGTTTGTAAACCCTGTTCTCATCAATGGGGATTGTGCCCACTTGCTTTTTAGACAAAATGAAGAGTTTACGCTGATTGGATGCAATGGGTAGGCCTTTGGAAACCAACTGTTTTTTCTCCAGTATCTGTTTCCATTCAGCTTGAAATTTTTCATGGGAGTCATTCAGTTCAGCGCACATCGTGTTTTGTACCATACTGCTGTTGAAAGATTCGTTTGCTGACACAGTTCTGGTTCGGTCCATCTTTCTTTTTCTACTCTGGCTGCATGTGAAACTAATGATGTTCCTAAACAGTAGAGTTTAGTGATAGCTGGGAGTCTTTTCTGTTTTGTTTTGTGTCACTTTCCAAGGGACAACTATATTAAAGAGCTCCATAAAACTAGACAGCAGTGGTTGAGTCCTCCTTCCTCTTCCATTAATTAGAGTATGGCCTGCCTTCCATCACCAGGCAGCAAAAAACTGGGAGGATGCTGAAATATTTAGCTTGAGTACTTGTACATTAGCCTTAGTTAAGGACATCTGAGAGAATATTCTAACTTTACAATAGGGCTGAACGATTTTGGAAAATAATCTAATTGCGATTTTCTTTTCTTCAATGTTGCGATTTAATTTGCAATTATTTTAATGGGGCTTTTCTCATGCATTTTTTAATTAATGCAAGCAAAAATATTGTGTATTATAAACAGATTTCTTTATAGATAATTTATTATATTCCATAAGATGGACTTATTTTAAGACAACGGCAAATATAAACAACTTTATCTACTTTTAATCATCACACTTGATGGTCATCGGCGTCGTTCTGCAATCAAGGTTTTCTTCCTTTTGATCCCAGCTGGCAGGTCCCCCGGTGGGGTTATCCGGGAAGAAGGATGCTTGAAGAAACAAGCTCTGATTTTTAATTCTCCATCGATCTAATGTATTTTCAGACTCTGGTATGGCTCTGTAGTGCGATTTGATCACAGGTCAGTTGTTTAAAAACACTCCACTGTTTTTGGTGCGGCTTTAACTTTCTGTCGACATTTCTTATACAGCACAGGTAAAATGTGGCTAAAATGTGTTTGTGAGATTGAATCCTAGCTTATTCATCATGCCTATCAAAGCAAACCCTTGGCTATAAAACCCGTTATAGCACGAGTTATTTCCATGTGCGGTTTTTTTATTTTCGTAAGGAGCGATTCTTTCAAACAGCTCGGTCAGCGATCCCCGTCGTCCGGAAGTTTGTTTACTGGAAATTGAAACACTGGTGGCTGTCAGTTTAGCCGTGCAACTCTCATATATGGTTGTGTGATGTTCTTAGTTGTTGATAAAGTTTCGTAGTGTATCTCGTGAGGCAGCAAGGCGGGTTCTGCATAATACCTGGCGTTGCGCAGCATCAACGTTTTCATAGCCGATATAATTTCTCCCAACTGATGTACTGTTCCTCTTTGGTACCAACTATTGTGCAGCGTTGGATTCTGTTAAGCTTTAAAACATTTTATAACAGGTTAAAGTGCAACGTTTCCTTCTCTCTCTGCATTTTTTGAGCTGTTTGCAAGTCATGTGACTCTACCAGATATGTTTACGTCATGTCAAATCGCAGCCTTTACGATCAGGAAATCGCATTTTATCAAATTGCGATTTAATTGAAAATGCAGATAATCGTTCAGCCCTACTTTACAAGTCTCCACAGTTTTTAAATCAGGACATATAACGTACCAAATGGGTGGAAAGGAAAAAAGATTAAGCCTTGAACAGAACCATAACAGGACTAATGTAGTTAGTCACCTTTTAACTTTGAATATTGCTTGCTTTCAAACCTTTAAAAGGTGTTTTTCTTTAATGGCAGAAGGAAGGTTTTGTTCGGTGCTGAACATATCACTTTAGCACAAATCGTTATTTGTTGTTACTTCTGTACTTGAATGAAATAACTAAAACAGGATTTATTCTTTTCTCCACCTTGAGCAGAAACAGGGAAAACATGCAACCTTAAGGCACTTACATCTAATTAAAATCCTACATTGAGGCTCCGTTACCAAACAAGGTGCTGCTCAGAAGTTTGTCCTCAGAAGCTCCATCAAACCAGAATAAAGGGAGAGATTTCCATTTTCTGTTTTAATGATGAGTTGTTAGCGCCTCAGGACAAACAGGGGCATGTTAATGAGAAAAGAACAATGGGATGTCTTTGTAAACTACATAATGTGATGGGAAAACAGGATTCCCCACCATTTGTTTTACTTTTAACGATGCACTTGATTAATTGGCTATTTAGCTGCAATCCAGTTGTAGGAGCACATTTTATTGCAGAGCTCCAGGGCAAATGAGCTTAAAAGTTTTAACAACTAGCTAAATCATCATACCACTGTGATTCAAATAAGGTGATTTTTAAAATGATAAAATACCAACAAAATTGCATTTATTTCAGTAATCCATTATAGAAAGTAAACCCTGTACTATATACCCTAACCATACATAAACAGGTCTATTTAAAGTATGTGTTTGGGTGATTTTTTTAAATTTTTTTTTTGGATTATGGCTTAAAAGAATTTAAATTCTTAAAATGTGTTTCTCACAAAACCATCACATGGTGTAAGACAACAGAAAAATAGAATCTACAATGCAGAATTGATATGTTATGGCTCTATTTTTGTATAAAAAAACTGCTCACACCCTCCATGACGAGGGTAAACTTTGGGACCTTTACTGTTCTTGTTTTAAAATATACTAATGTAAAGTTATTAAGTGTATACATTTTATGGTCTATGGACACACTTTTTAGTGGTCCATTATTATATATCAAAATTTCATTTTTAAGTTGATCTAGTCTACAGTAATCTTAGTACATGAATTGTTTTATTTTAATTGGCATTAAGCCATAATCATAATTTAAGCAAAAATAAAAGCTTGAAATATATCACACTGTGTATAATTCATTTATATAAGCAATGGTTTTACGCTTATGGTTTCAAAGAACATTAAAGGAAAAGTTGAGTGGAATGATAAAGTGCAGAGGTGACAGGGATAACTGTGATTGAGAGAAGATTATAAAACACCTGATTTCCTTTCCCAGCAACATTTGCTCCTGCCTACATTGGTACACTGTACCAATTTTGGGTTTATTAAGCATGATATTACTGTTTTATTGGCCAGGAAACTTGCCTGACCTAAACCCCATAGAGATTATCTTAGGTGTCACCAGCTAAAAGCTGTCACCAGCTGTCTTGACCCCTCAACAGTGAGCTGGCTGACTGCCTTCATGCAACCCAACCCTACACTAATACAGTAATTTAAACAAACAAGGTCATATACTGACTATCAAGATTATATGCCTTAAATTACATCAACCTACTTTTCAGCACGATCAGCACTTTTATGCTTCAGTATTTTCGCTACTTTGGTCATCCCTGTTGCTTTTTAATTTTTTTCTACTACACTATTTTCTTTCTCTCAAAACTCGATTCATGTGCTTTGACACAGCATTACGCGCAAAACTAGCTTTTAAACAACCCCCATTTCTGGTTAAAGGTTTTTGCTTTGATCACCAGTTTTTCCCATGATTGTGTAGGCCATACATTGCCATAACAATACACTTTGATGTCAAAAATGACTCTTTAAATTGGCTTTTAATAATATTATTATAGCAAACTGAACTATCATCACATCTGCCTGAGACGTGTTATTCAGTATTAAAAACTTGCAATAAATAGGAGGCACAATGTTTCTTGCTAATGTGTGATAGACGATGAGTTCTTAGTGAGTTCTTATAACACATTGTACACCCCTGATTTATGATTATGCTGTGAATAGCTTTCTATGGGCAAATAAAGTATTCAGAGGAAAAAAGTGATGTATGATTTTATTGTAAGTAAAGGATAAAGAAGCATGGCTCCAAGCATGGCATGTGAAGTACTTATAACTAGAAGTGGGTCAGTAGTGTTTCCTGTCACATATCTTCTGCTGTTTAGCATCAGAGGGCAAAATTCAACATAGAACCCAACCAATCACTGCTTACTAGAATTTACTGCTAACCAATGGGGTGCAGAGACAGATGGCTCTTTGCCTTCTTAGAGGGAAAATGGGTTTGGTTCTCAAACTGGGGGATTTGGATGTGGGGGTAGTCTATAGTAACAGGAAAGTGAGTGAGTGAAATCATGGGAAAAGGAAAGGAAACTCTGTTTCAAATCAGTTTTTCATGTTTTGATTAAAAAATAAGCTAATTCTCATGATTTTCTAAAATAATTTCGATCCAGCCTAGAGTTAACACGAACACTTCTTTATTCATTAAGCAAAACAAGTCTTAAATGGAACAGCTGTGTGTGAAAAACTAAGTACACTCCTGCTGCTTTCATTTCACTTAAGTGGGAAGTAGCAACCTGGTAGAGCTAATCAAATGATTAGCAGTAAGTGTGAAGCCCTTTATCAAATATTGATGTTTTCTGGTCTGGACAATAAGCATGCGTGTGAACACAATTCTCTGTCACTTTTATCACAAGTTGAATTAAATTCACAATGTTCCCTGTATTGGACATTCCACATAATTCATCTGAAAGTCAGAAAACAAAAAAAACTGTAAAAAAATATAAAAAATCCCCCAAAATATAGATCTCCAATGGCATCAGTTAGCATGTCAGATACCGAACTGAAATAGCAAAATAGAGATGCCGGTGCAAAGTTACAAAGCAGCTACAGCCATGTCAGAAGAAAAAGATTATATCAGCTGCCAAGCTCAGCGGTGGAATCATGATGTGTGGCTTGTTTTACATCCACAGGTTTTGGACATCTATGAATGGACAGCTTCTCTTTATACCAAAACCATCTTAGAGTCTTAATATGAGGCCATCTATCCCCCAAACATCAACAGTATGGTTCCAAACTCAGAAGCAAATAAACAGCAGATTGTGTGAAGAGGAAAGAAATATCAAGGTCTTGCAATTGACTACTTAAAGTCCAGACTTGAAATGGCTGTGGTGGAACTTTAAGAGAGCAATCCAAATAAATAGCCATCTACTTTTTTTCTTTTGCCGCCTGAATCTGTGTTGAACTTAGAATCTGTCTGCTGTACAAAACAAAAAAAGAAAGTGATAGTGGAACTGTGAACAGAAGGTTTGAGGAGGAGGGGGAATTTTCTTCCAAGCTGAACAGAAGAATATCCTCCACGTTACACACGCTCAGTGGAGAAGTGAAAATTGGACAGAGGGCACCTATTACGTCCTTGTTATCCTTGTCTGCACTCTGTTGAAAGCAAACTATAGTATTTGACACATCGACTGTCAGTTGTCTCGTTTTGCGTTTCTGTATGATTTCCTTCCTGGGTGGTTGTGTAAAAGATCCGACCGTTAATTTGCTCCAGATTAAAGCCATCTGTTGGCGTGGGCGTCCTCCTCGGGACATCCCTCTAATCTGTCTGTTGCTTGCCGTGCATTGTAGCTACAGTTACATTAGGCTGACACGAGAGGAGGCGTGCGGCAGGTTTAACAGATCAGAAAGTTGGGAGAGGGGGGTGCTTGTGTCTGCTCAGCCATGCATGTGGACATCTCCGTGCATATGCAAATTCCATTTTATGCGTGCCATCTGGAAAACTTGACCCAAGTTAACCAGTTCAGTCAGTCTCACTTATCCCTCTCTAACATGTATTTGGCTTTCAAACCCGCACACCAAACATTCTTTAATATAGATGTATTAAGAGTATGCTGACTCATTTTTCTGGGGCACCCTTTGGGTGTGTTACCAGACGTTGATGGATAGTTACCAGGCTCAAGTCAGTAATGGTGATTGGTTGTTTTTGGTGTGAAGCTGATCATGTTGCTGTTGAACAAGAGATTGATCAGGAGGCCCGTGCAGGCGGATCCGGCTTCAGGTTTAATGAATAATTTACATTCGGATGATGAGTCAGCACTTGCCGGCGAGCTCGGCCTCTTTGGAAATAACAGCGCTGTGACATCTAGCACGGTGAGGGTGCTTTCGTTGGACGGATGAAGCGTGTGAATGGAGCGGGGGGAGGGGGTGCTGCTGATTTTCATACTCCGTGTCAGAATTTAGCGGCAGGTGTGTTTTCCTGCTTCTCTCAGATACTCCTGTGTTATTTATTTTCCAAATGTCGAAAGGTGACGTTAAAATGTTTCCATGCAAAGCAGCTTTATGTCCTGAAAATAAATCCCCGGGTTGTTGTACGTGGGTGCGCTTGAGCAGCCAGAGCAGCGGGGGCTAGTCCGGTTTGAAATGCTCACAGCAGAAAATTAACAGTCTCAACAAAGGTCATTTCAGCTATTGCATCTCACTAGAGAAGTGAACATCCTTCATTGTGACTTATTCTGATTGGAAATAGATATTTTTTTCTCATAGATCCAAAAATGCTTGTATGCTTTTCTGTTACAGATAGGGTCTATTCCAAAAGTATTAATAGCTCCTGAACTTTTTCATATGACAACTCAAGGCAAAGTAGTTCATATGAATTTATTTTTATTTCATTTACTTTTTTTGCAACTGTAAACTGAAGTGTGTGGCACACCTTTTTATACAATCCTGTAAGGTTTGACAGAAAACTCAAAAGTTTTTTGGCTATAGACTGGGTAGGGCAGCAACATATACACAGACAAAGAAAGAAAAAAATCACACATGATCCAAAGTTGAAGAACTCTAATTTTTATTTTTATGCAAAAAAAACCTTACATATTTAACAGGCAAAAGACATGGATTTCCTTTTCTTTAACCACCAACAAGAGAAAGAGAGAAACATCCTGTTTCAGACCACCCAGCTTTTCAAGCTTACATCACTAATTAAAAGGGGCGGAGACCAAATTCACGCTTTTATACACATGCTGTTTTGACTAAATTAAATCTTTTGAAAACATAAATATTTGCATATTTACGTTTGACTTTAACGACTTCAGTTCAAAAGCCGAATTAACTAAACCCAGAGACAATCCAAGGCGTCTCGCCTCCTTCCAGTGAGTCTGGGTTTTCTCTGTGAGGCTGATGCTCATGTGTGCACTTCTATAGCATACGAGATCAAAAAGTAATCCATTTATGAATTAAATAAATTTTTGCTTTGAAAGTTCAGAAGTAGAGCATCTGTTGGTGAGGGGATGAATCCCACCAACTTTTACAAACCTAAATAAATTAGGAGTACAGGGTTTTCAACATTTTTGTGTGACTTTATTTTGATAGGATTATGAAATTTTTTGTTCATTTATATTTACCCATCCTAAGTCAGCTGTTTGGGGGTTGACTCTTCAAGCTTTGTAGATCCAGAGATCTACTTTTGGCTATAATTTTCTTTTGCGCTAATCTGTTATTTTTGTTGGTCTGCCACAAAAAATTTCAATGAAGTAAAATATAGTCTGGGATTGCTTTTCCAAAGGCACTTTAATGAAAAGAAAGGAGCCTGACAGGAACTGGCTCCTCTTTTGTATGAAGAAGCTCTGTGAATAATGTAGCTTTGCACAGTATGTTCCTGTCCCTCAGCAGAGGGATCTGATTTAATACTGAAGGGGGCTGTTAGTCCCTCCTTGCCAGCGCTAGGCTCCACGCTACAAGCTTGAACCTCTAATGGATACGAAGAGAAAATCAAGATAATGTGATGCTTAGATGAACAGCGGTGGGGAGGGGCGTGCTGGGGATGCAAAGGGGCCATTTCCCGTTTTTGTGAGAGTGCACAGGTTGACGTGCCGGACTGCAGGCCTTGGAATCTGGTAGAAAACTTTTGACCCCACAGAGAATGGAATCAGTGATGTAATTGTTACTCTGGGATTAGATTAAAGACCATGAACTTGATGTTTCGTTTGGTTAATAAAAGATTAAAGAAAAATAATAATACAGTTGAGGAGAAGTTGACCTTTCAAGCTTGGATAAGTAGATTTTAGGAGACAAAACATGACTCAGAATAGTTACAGTGCTCATTTTTAAAGCAATTTATGTCATGAAAAGGTACCGGTTATGTAAAATAAAGTAAATTTGGCCCGAGCCATGTGGTGTAGCTTTAGAGTGGATTTGAAATCAAGGTGGATAAAGGATTTTTCATAGTTTGCAATAAGATTCCCCAAATAAATAACAAATCTCCCCGTACTTTATACCATTGTACGCCATCTGCTATACAGAAGCAAACAGATGTGTTACAGTTTTTGGGTCCTTTTCCTGGTTTCTTACTGTGTTTTGTTCTCACCATGTGTACTATAATTTGAAGCTACTCAATAAATTACAAACAATCAAATGAAATATATTTTGGAATAAAAAAAATATTGCCTCTGCTGGAAGTCTTGCTCTCTTTCACTCTCCTTGCTTCTGCTTACCTCCTTTTAACCATCATACTAATAGTGAAAATGACTCCATTGGTTCTATCTTTACCTAGTGACAGCTTCTACTTAGACAAGGGGTGTCCAAAGTACGGCCAGGCTCCATTTGATCAGTGTTTACCCCAATTTATTTTGTTTTTTTTGAATTTTCGAAGTTGATTTTTTTGTGTGTGTGTGTATTCTTTTGTTTAATCTCTTGTCACACAAAGCCGTAGTTTGTTAAAATCACACCTTCCTGGTATTACTATTTAACTTTCTCTTTTATCTTATTTGTCAAATTCTTTTTGTTGTTTTTCTTTTACCTCAGTGTTCTCAAATCCTGCTTGGATATTTGTTTATAACACTAAATCTACAGTGGGGCAGAAAAGTTTAGTCAGCCACCAATTAAGCAAGTTCTCGCTCTAAAAAAATGAGACATGCCTGTAATTTCATCATAGGTACACCTCTACTATGAGAGACAAAATGAGGATGGAAAAAAAATCACATGGTCCGATTTTTAATTAATTAGTTTACTAATTATGATGGAAAATAAATATTTGGTCAATAACAACAGTTCATCTCAATTCCTTTGGATCATTATCATGCCGAAAAACCCAACCACGTTTCATTTTCATTGCCCTTGCTGAAGGAAGAAGGTTTTCACTCAAAACCTCATGTTGCATGGCCCCATTCATTCTTTCCTTTACACAGATCAGTCATCCTGGTCTCATGATATTTGTACCCCCATGCTTCACAGTAGGTATGGTTTTCTTTAGATCCATGATTCTCAAACTGCGGTACGTGTACCACCAGTGGTACTCAAGCTCTCCCTAGTGGTACTCAGAGGAAAGTTCTAAATATTTTTTGAAAATAAAATTAATTAAAACATGTATAATTTACACACAGTGTGGCAGTGGATTTCAACTCTTACCAATAAATAATGCTTATTAAGAGTAAATAAGCCTCCTTTGTTGTCTATAGTTAAAAGGGTAAGCCTTCTCTAGTGCATGTTTAGGTTGGTCATGATCGTAGTACTTGGAGAGCCCGGCATTTTCTCAAGTGGTACCCACTGTAAAAAGTTTGAGGAATACTGTTTTAGATGAAACTGAGCATTCTTAATCCTCCAAACACGACAAGTAGAGTTTTTACCAAAAAGTTATATTTTGGTTTTATCTGACAGGACATTTGACCCAGAGCGATGAGTTATTGCATAGAGTTAAAGTGGAGTTTGGAGTCTGACTGTTTAAGGTTGTAGAGAGGTGTTTTTTTTTTATACTGATGATTTCAAACAGCTGCCATTAACATAGGTTAAGAGTGGATGACAGAGAAGCATCTTATAGAAGAGGTTAAAGGTCTGTAAGAGCCAGAAATCTGGCTTGTTTGTAGGTTATAAAAAACGTATTTTCCTCCATAATTTGAAAATAAATTATTCAAAAATAGGACGGTGTGATTTTTGTGGATTTTCTTTCTTCTCAAATTGTGCATCATAGTTGAGCTATACCTGAGATAAAAAAATACAGGCATGTCACATCTTAAGTGGGACAACTTGTATAATTGGTGACTGACCAAATAAATTTTTGCCCCAATGTATATCTCAAGCTACTTAATTTTTGTCATGCTTGAACGAATGGACTTTGACTTTAGGAACAAAGAAGTAAAAAAAATCATTAATAATTAGCTGCAGTGATCATTATCTTGTGGTTGAATATTTATCCTCATCTTCTTAGATACTGTTTAAGGAAGAATATTCTCTTATGGCATATTTGTTCTTTGATATCACATTTCAGAGGTTTATAGTACTTGTTTGTTACAGCAGTAGTGCTTATGTTGTCTCGCCCCCTTTTCCTTTTCCAGAGTGTTGCGTAAGATTATTGGTCTGCTGCTGCATGTTTTAACGCTTCAGGCGGACCTTCCTCATGCTCCCGCTGCATGGGCGCAGAGGAAGTCGGGACGGAGCGCCGTTTATTTATAGGACAGGGAGGTCTTTCCCTTCTCTTTGCAACTCTGTCGACCACAAAGCCAGAAGAAGCGTCCAGAATGATTTCATGTCTGTGCCTGTGACTCATTTTTGCAGATTTTTGTAGCAGCGTTTTTCCCTTTAGAAAAAGCTTGCATGGCTTTCCTGCTCTGGGAATCCCTGACACTGTTAGCGCTACAAGGAATGCTACTCCTGTTTTTTAATGCTACTACTAGCTCCATGTAGCTATTCTGTCTATAATAATAAAATTTTCTATAATTTTCTGTCTTCATGTAATTTTTTACTTTATTATTGGGATTGGTTATTGCTTTTTTTTTGTTATTGAGATTGGTCATTGCTTATTTTTAGGTTTTATGTGCTTTTATTGTCCTTAACCATTATTGCAGGTCTTTATCAGCTTGTCTTCTAAACTGAATCAGGTGGAAACCGTTTGACCCACATTGCCCTATGTAACAATTTGTTTTACCCTAGTGCTTTGCTTTACTGCCCTTCTTAATTGCATTACACACACACATAAACCCTATAATGCATATGCACAAGCACAAACGCGCTGGTCCAGACTCCCTGTTTGCTCTGTTGCCAGAGGCTGTAACTGATGTTATTTACGTTGCAGTTAGCATAAGAAAATTGCACCAATAGAAAGATGGATTACTGCATATTTTATGGTGAATAATCAAGATGCCAGAGTTGGTTGAAAGCTAAGGAACATCTCTCTTTTTTCCTCAATCCTTCCTCTGCTTTGCTTTTTCACATTCTTCCTGGGCGTGGGCTTTGCATCCGATTCACGCCTTGGCTCTCTGGCCCTTCTCCAGCAGATTGAGGAGCTCTTTTTACCGCAAATTTCCACTGCACCTCTGAGACTCCATCATCATATGTACAGCCTTGTATGGCCTCTTGTGGCGAACATGTATTAAAGCTCCAAAGAGCCCAGCAGCTGTAAATGCGTGCGTGTGATGTTATCACTCTAAGTCTTATCTGGTCATTTGCATTGTGTGTGTAGAAGGGACGCTGCTTTGGATGTAGTGATTGCTGGTAATGGGATGTTAGTTTTGTTGTTCCGCATGGATGGGTACATGGTGGAAGGATGGAGAAGAAGAGAAGAGCGGTATGGAAAGGCCAAGCCATTGTCATGGATCAAAGATTGTCAGTGGGGAAGCAGTTAAAGGAAACGGGCGCATGAAAATTCTCCGAGCAGCCTTTACCTTGACTGAGGCTGAAAGCAATTTGTTTAACTTTGTCTAGGTGTGTGAACAGTAGTTCCTTAAAACTATTATTCTATTTTTTGCGCTAGTCATATTTGCCAGGGATAAATGGCTTATTTTAAAAGCACTGGTTTACAAAGCTACTCTTCATCCTAATTACAACAGCCTCAATGAGCTCTTTCTGTTTTGCTATTTTAAACACCCTCCTGTTTTTCTCTCAAACACTTAGTTTTTTGTTGAATGTGGTGTGAAAATTGACATGTGGTCCAGTCACTTACACCAGTGAAAGCCCCCCTTAGACTTGCAAGGATGAGCTGAAGATGAACTGAGACATGAGTTAGCCACGCCTTAAAGTTCTTTGCAATGGCGAGCCTAAGTCTCCTCCCCTTCCTATCGTCCCATGGGTCCCCTGGCAGAAAAAAAAAATGTATGGAAGCTAATGGAGCAAAGTTATTTTCTGGTCCGCTTTGGCTTATGTTCTGAATCACACATATTATTTACCTCAATTTAAATGATAAATAATGGTGTGCATTTGGACAGTGTCAAGTGATATGGGATTTATTTGATTTAAAAAATTTGCAATTAAAATGTCTACAAATCAGAAGTCGCATATATGACGTCCGGGGCTAACGCTAGCTAGCACTTGAAATACTCACTGAGACCTGGTAGAGCTTCTCCCGCATGATGGCTCTCATTTAACAGACTGTTTCTCCCCCAGCATAGCTGCCACTTTCTAAATGGCCAGATTTATAGATGTTTTCTCTATATTTATTGCTCATTCCTTTGCCCTGTAGGAAGGAGGTGAATCACTGCCATTTTTCCCCACTTCTTCTTCAGTTGAAGTCCGATTTTTTTACACAAATCCCACAGTAACTTTTGCTGCTGGTTGAAAATTAGCATTTTATTTGAATAAAAATGTTTCTTTAAAATTCACAGACATCATATCTTCGATCCAAGGTGCATTTCAAACGGCATCACAAAATAACTTTTATTGCTCTTTTGTTTTTTTGACAGTACAAGACCCATAAACTGGAAGGAGAAGGACTTAGGCTGCGCATTACCTATTGGATTATTATGTTTAAAGTGGCTTATTGTAGAATAGTCTGGAAATGATCACGCTGACCATTGCAAGCATTATCCGGTTCCTTTTAGGGTCGATGCCTGGTATTCTAAAATCACTTACCTGCCTTTATTAATAGTTTGAAATAAGGATACAGATACCAATATTGGTAGGCATATAGGGTATCAGGGCCGATACCGTTCTACGAATCGATACTAAAAATGGGGAAACTGCAATAATTTTACAGAAAATGTTTATTTTTCACCAAAAATTTTGTTTTTCTGGTATTTTTGCATCTCTAGTTCAACCATCAAATATAGCATAATCTGGATTATTGTGCTCACCTACTGCAGAGACCAATAGCTACAATTTTCCTTTTCTCTACTTTTTGCAGTATAGCCAGTCAGTGGCCAGGATATGAATGCCACTCTTGGCTTGGCTGCTATGCGATAGCTAGCCAGTAGCATGTCAAGTAGCATTGTGTCCCGGTATTTCAGCTTGCTAAAATGCCTTTTCTTGGAAATATTTGAGAGGGGCAGTGTGTGGCATAGGTGCAGAGCTGACGCTACATGTGCGGAAGCTGTTCTGTTTGTCCTTGAAGCAGCCGTACAGGGTTTGATTCCCGACTCTGGGACGCTTGCTGCTTTCTTGCTCCCCTTCTGTTTCCCTATTTCATTTTTTCCCTGAAATATTTTTACATTTTCTGGTTTTCTGCAAATTATTTGGAGTCACCTTCAACAGAAGATGGGTGAATCCGCAGATACTCACCGATTAGCAAAACGTATCAAGTTTAAAAGAAAAATTGCATTAAAGGTCTAGAAGTGACTGACCAACAGGGATATTTAGCAGGACAGCCCCGAACCTTTAAGGGCTGACATTTATGTGTAGCCATTTTATTATGGTGTAATTGTTGTATGCATATTCATCCATCATTATTCTGACATATTGAACTAAAAACTAGTTTACAAACAACCATGTAGCTTTTTCTTTTTTGGCAAAGGACTTAAAGCTGATATGACTGATTAACTGAAGAGAGTGAAGGGATTAGCAACATGAACTTTGTACAAGAGAACACCCCAGAAAGCAGCAGCTTAAAATGGTATTCAAACACAATTACTCGAATAAAATCTTCGGCAGGTAGATTTTATTCATAATCCTCCAGAAAACACTAGCCGGTCCCTTAACAACCTGTTTTACCCTTAGCTGTCATCTGTTTGCACGTTCCCCTTTCAAGGACACTGTTGGGACTTGCTGTCATTTTCACAAGAAATTCTAAGAAGCACTTGTTACATGAGTTTGTGTTCCTTGTCAAAGCCTTTTTGCCTACATCACTCTCATCCTTCCTTCCTGCTTCCTTGACATGATGCATGCAGAGGGCAAGGTATTCCACTGATCTTGCCTTCGGTGCCAAATTAAATTATATGGGATTGCTATCCTCATCGCCCTGTCTCTCAGTTCTCTTTTGCCAAAGGAGAAGTAGCTTTTGTGTTTCACCATAAGGCTCCGTAACAATTCCTGAAAGTCAGAGTAGAATTCTGCGTAAAAGTTGGGTTGGATCAACACTTCGGAACACTATTCACTTTGTGTAAAACCAGGGCATTTCCATGGTTGAATTTTCTTTAAAGCTTATGCAAGAATATAACCCTTTACATGTAGGGCTGCTTTGTATTTTGTAAACCACATGTGAAGATCTTCTTTCACAGTACCTACCGCAGCTTTAGTATGCTCCAACTAAATAAAGGCAAGAGATTGATTGCTCTCTAAGTCCCATATCTCTAGATCTGTTCTTGTATTTCAACTGCTAGTAACTTCACACCCTAAATGTAGTTTTCATCTGCCACAGTCACCTTTTGAATATGGTAACCTGCTTCCTGGAAGGGAGATTTTACAACAACAAAAAAAGTTCTTTGGATGTGCAAGGAGAACTGATCGTAATACATCTTTGGGAATGAATGGGGTCTAAGTAGAACTAGAGGTTTTCTGTAATTTGCTTTTTTAAAATATGTATCTAATGTAAAGATATGCAGGATTTAAAAGAAACAAAAATGTATTGACATTTTTAATCATTAATCCCCATTGCTTAGCCAATTCCTATTAATGGTTCTTTAAAGAACTCTGTAACTTTTACACCTTATAAATGTGTTTTCAAAAGTTTTTGGAGGAATACCGGCATTTATTATGTTCATTTTCCGAGCTGTCACAGCCTTGGAGCCTCTTGCTGCTGAAAACCATACTGTGCAATACGTTTTTTCTCCCGGGACTATCCCCGAAGCGCTGACTGAGTTTCGCTTTATGGCAGTATGTAAGTAAGTAAGCATGCCACCAAATGATATAAACAAATCCACAGTTTTTAGACTTGAGCCATGGCAGATCCAACAAAGAAACCAAAGAAAACATTATCAGAAAAAGTGAGGAAAAGACAAAGTGATAGAGCAACAGACGAGACAAGAGTCAACATTGTCTCGGGTCTTCCCCGTTGGGATGTAATACGCCTGCTAAACTAGCCGTGTTGCTACTTGATTAATCAGTAATAAATTGTGGTTACGGGGTTATTGTATTTGGTTGGGCATGGTGATGCCCGGAAAACAGTTTGACAGTTTACCAACTGATACAATGGTAGTTTCATGTGTTTCGTTGTTTTGGCAAGAGAGCTTGTAAAGCCATCAGTACGCTGGCTTCGTCGGATGTGCTCTATAGAGATTTGGTCTTACGACAGTGATATTACGTTGCAATCCTTGACAGAAAACGAATATCTACAAAGTTCTGGAGTGTTTCTTTAATAAATCAAAATATGTCTCTCTGAATGAGCATGAAGAAAGAAAATAGATTATATATCATCTATATTTGTTATACTCTGTTTAGAAATTATGATCGTCCATCCATCCATCATTGTTGTAAGTCACCAAAAATAATGAATCAAGAATCAGCTGCAACTTATAATGGGATGTACAGTGTTATTGCATGTTTCTATTTTTTTTTACTCCAAACATGGGACTGAAGGAGTCCAACCTGGTGCCAGAGGGATGCAGAGACACACAGAAAGAAGGAAGTCACGGCAGTGCACACAGCAATTTAAATTTTAATTGCCTAGATTTATCTTCCCCATACAGTGTGACGGGGTGATAACTAAGGCTGATAGCACAGAGAGCCTGTTTGTTAAAGCTTGGCAACACATCCAGATATCTGGGCAGGAGTCACAAGAGAAGAGCCGAATGGATTTACTGCAGCATTTCTTTGGCCTTCGACAAACACTCATATACACTGTACAATGCACACGGCTCAGCTGAGGCTTAAGTGCTGGTTCACTCCCAAAGTCGAGCAAATTGCTCGATCTCAGCCTGTCTGTGGCACCTCATCACCTGCACTCAGGAACACACTAGATTGCTTTAGCAGTCAGGAGAGTGCCAAGCTAAGCTTTTCCTTAGGTTGCTCAGTCAGAAGTTAAACAAACTTTTAGTGATTGACAGCAAATAAAGCCGCTCACAGTAAACCAGGTTAAAAGTGTTTAAAATCTTTCTCTTATCAAAATCCCATATTATGCCTATAGTAAAACAATCTCTGCCATCACTATACCTGACAGATGGCATGAAGGGCCTGTCTTGACTGGTTGCAGGTTGTTTGTTTTTTTTCCAAACATGCTGATCTGCATTATGGTCATAAACCTCTGTCTTGGTCTCATGTGACCAAAAGATGTTGTTCCAGAAGTCTTGGGGCTAATTGACATACAACTTTGCCAAAGGTTGTGATTCCCTGTCATTTTTATGTCAAAAAGCCTTTCTCACCTGAACTCTTTCTCTAAACAAACCATCCTTCTGTTTTTTTATATAATCATACTTTGCACCTTTTTGTCAAGTCTTGGGTCTTCATGCAGATACAACTTGAAAAACGTTGCAATCCGTTCCCCAGTAGCCCTTCCAAAGAAGCCAAAGCTCTTCAGTTTTTTCAAAAGATCCTGCTGGGAAGTTGAACTTTTAACATGCCAACTTAGGACTTTAGAGTCTTAGATGGAGGTTTGGGGTTTTAGGTGTTTGTTTGTTTTCTCAAGTATTGCACAGTCTGGTCTCGTGAATGGGGAGGACAGTCTGCTCATAATAAATTTGTTGGTCTTCCATTTTAGCTCTGATTTAAAAGCCATGCTTTTCAAATAGACAGGATATGGCCTCATAATTTCTGTCAGACTGATGGGCAGCAACATTTTCTCTGAAGTCATTGCTAATTGTTTGGTACTCAATACCCTCATTGTCTTTATTGTAGAGGTATTCAAAGCTGATGATAGTTACTCAAGTGCCTTTGATTTGCAACACTATGGACACAGATTTGTCTGAAAGAGCACTAACTTGTATTTTGCCCTTAATATTCTTCAGACTGGAACTGATTTATTATTTATATTTAAATTGTTTTTGGAAGTTTTGCAAGTGCATATTAACTCAGCTGCCTTACTTAGCTACAGCTAATAATTCTGTGATTCTTTCCCAAATCTCTAAAAGATTGTTAATATCCCCATGCTAAATCAAGTAAAGAGCATTTTTACTTGGAGTACTGAGAATAAGAGGTTCCTGGCTTGTCGCACAGTGCAAATATGATGGGTTAGATTCTGTTTTCTCTCCTGCCTCTTTCAATCTGCTCATCTTCCCTTGCACCCATCCTACATGCATCACCTAATTTTCCATGCCTTTCAGTGAGCTTTGGAATAAAAACGCTCTACCTCCATCTGTAGATCCCCCCCCCCCAAACGCCCTCTTCTTTCCCCCCTTCTGTTAGTGTGCTATTTCCAGCTGCCTCTGAGACTTATTTTTCAGGCACACTTGCATCAACAAATGCAATCAAAGCGTAATTGAATAATTTTCTTATGGGATACAGGGGCATAATGTGTAATTTCGCTGTGCCACCATGCTGTTTTATAATATGCTCTCGCTCGGTCACCCCGGAGTTTCATCTCCAGCTTCTCTCTATGCGACAACCCAAGTGGGCGATGGTGAGGGATGCGAACGATTGCATATTCTATTTTTCTTCATATTGCTACACTAATTTCACCCCCTTCCGTCTAAAATCCAACAATTAAAACCTTACTGAAGTACTTAATTTACTGCAAAAATGCTCACTTAAGATCTGTTACTGGAATTGTAATGAACCCAGTCGTTGCTCCAAAAAAACTGAACAAAATTGAGTTTAAGGATTAAGCTTTACTCCTCCATTTGCCCCAGGGAATCTGCAAAAAAAGGTAGACCTGAGGTGGAAACAGGCAACATGAGAATGATTAAGATTTATTTAGATGACAGCAGCATGAGCTTGTCTTTTGATTGAGGGTTCATCAAGTAGTTCATGTTGTGACTCCTGGAGACTGATGGCCTTCAGAAGATAGCGCAAAGCTGAATGGAATAATGACTCTCTGCTGCTGCAGAGAAACCCTATTATCTGACTGCCACCAGACGTTTAGAGCTCATTTATAATTAGCATCATGATAAGAATTTAAAGAATTTACTTGAAGCGCTGGTTTATGGATGCTTGTTGGCTGTTTGAGTTTTTTTTAAATCATGATTTGGAATGAATAAGAGACTAGCAGGAAGGAAATTATAGACTTACTTTAAATAATAAAAAAAAAACAGATGATTCTTTATGGACCTCAAAAAAGGTAATCAGAAAGTTATAACCATAAAACAACAATAAAACCAGCAACAATTGTTCAGATAGAAATTTTATCCTATGGCTTAACCGTTCATGTAGAATACCGCTAATTTGACAGTTGTCAAGCACAATCATTGATGTCCTCTAATGGGAATATAAAGTCACATTGCTAAATAAGCTGGAACAGTACTGTATCAAACATATTGTTGGAAAGGTGACTGGAAGGAAAAAAAAATGTAGTTAAAAAGGGTTACTGATTCCTTCACTAAACATTTTTTCTTTGATTTTGTTTGCGTTTAACACAATTCAGTGTGTAAACAATCATTGTACCATGAATGTGAACAAAACGAAGGAGATTATTGTAGATTTCAGAACAAACAGGAATAAGTCAAACTCTTTTCCCATCATGGGAAGAGAATTTGAGGTGGTTGAGGAATATAAATGTTCACCTGGACAATAGTCTGGAGTGGGGAATCAACTGTGAAGGGACAGAGCAGACTGTACTTTTTAAGAAAGCTTAGGTCCTTCAAGATTTTAGGGACTTCACGATTTCAAGATGCTACAAATCTGTTGTGGAGAGTATCATCTCTTCGTCCATCATCTGTTGGTGTGGCATCATCTAAGCAAGGGAATTAAAATGGCTCAACAACCTGATGAAGAAGGATGGTTCTGTTCTGGGGAAAACTGTGGAACAACTGGAGATAATGATGATGCAAAGAAGGATTCTTCATAAATGAGACTATCCTATAGCCACAGAGTATCTTCAATCGGAGGCTTCTTCAGTTTCACTGCAACACAAACTGCTACACTAAATCCTTTCTCCCCACAGCCATAATCTTCAACAAGTCTTTGAAGAATAAATTAGTGAGCTACAACAACACTTAATTTCCCTCTGGGATCAATCAAGTATTTTTGAATTGAATTAAATTTAGTGTTTTTTTTTTGTTTTTTATATTGGTATATTTTATTTAAGGATCAATGAAGATAGAGGTCAGCCTGCCTCTGTAACACATTTGAGTTGTAAAGTAAGGTATTCACAGTATTCATCAAATACAAGGTAAGATACACTCACTGGACACTTTATTAGGTACACCTTGCTAGTACCGGGTTGGACCCCCTTTTGCCTTCAGAACTGCCTTAATCCTTGGTCGCATAGATTCAACAAGGTTCTGGAAACATTCTTTAGAGATTTTGGTCCATATTAACATGATAACATCACGCAGTTGCTGCAGATTTGTTGGCTGCACATCCATGATGTGAATCGCCCTATCCACAACATCCCAAAGGTGCTCTATTGGATTGAGATCTAGTGACTGTAGAGGCCATTTGAGTACAGTGAACTCATTGTTTAATGTTCAAGAAAACCAGTCTGAGATGATTCCAGCTTTATGACCTGGCGCATTATCCTACTGGAAGTAGCCATCAGAAGATGGATACACTGTGGTCATTAAGGGATGGACATGGCCAACAACAATACTCAATATTGGTACTTAGGGGCCCAAAGTGTGCCAAGAAAATGTCCCCCACAACATTACACCACCAGTGCAGCCTAAACCGTTGATACAAAGCAGGATGGATCTATGCTTTCATGTTGCTGATGCCAAATTCTGACCCTGCCATCCAAATGTCGCTGTAGAAATCTAGACTCATTAGATGAGGCAACATTTTTCTAATTTTCTGTTTTCCAATTTAGTGAGCCTGTGCAAATTGTAGCCTCGTTGTCGTGTTCTTAGCTTACAAGAGTGGCACCTGGTGTGGTCTTCTACTGCTGTAGCCCATCTGCCTCAAGGTTTGACATGTGTGTTCAGAGATGCTCCTCTGTATACCTTGATTGTAACAAGTGGTTATTTATTAAATTTTTTAAAGATTTTTGTGGCTCTAGTGGCCTTTATTAAACAGCGGACAGCGTGCGGAAAGGGAGAGAGATGGGGGGAAGACCTGCGGCAAATGTTTAGGGAATGGCATTTGAACTTGGGACAGCCGTGTCGAGAACTAAGGCCTCCGTTCATGGGGCACCTGCGCTAACTACTATGCCATGCGACGCCCCATAACGAGTGGTTGTTTGAGTTACTGATGCCTTTCTATCAGCTTAAACCAGCCATTCTCCTCTGACCTCTGGCATCAACAAGGCATTTCTGCCCACAGAACTGCTGGATATAGTCCCTCTTTTGGACCATTCTCTGTAATCCCTACAGATGGTAATCCGTGAAAATCCCAGTAGATAAGCAGTTTCTGAAATACTCAGACCAGCCCGTCTGGCTCCAACAAACATTCAACTTTCAAAGTTACTTAAATCACCTTTTTTCCCCATTCTGATGGTCATTTTGAACTGCAGCAGATCGTCTTGACCATGTCTACAGGCCTAAATGTATTGAGTTGCCACCATGTGATTGCCTTATTAGAAATTTGCTTTGAGCAATTGGACAGGTTTGCCTATTAAAGTGGCCAGCGAGTGAATATCACTTAAATTTGAAGAATTTGCTCGCTCAAAAATAGGATAGCTACGGTAACTTTGTCCGCCTTAGTTTTTACAAATATTATGCGGAAACTCGCAATGTAGATTTATAGTGCTGACGTCGATGCGGCCGGAAAAAAAATCACCTCGTACTGCCATCTTTAAGAAATTCCCAGCTGGGCTCCTCTAACCAGGTTTATCCAAAATAACAACAATTACAGACATAACTACAGTTATTTTTTTGTTATTGTAAGAACAGATTAGCAAGGGAAAGATTAATTAATAGATCAAATATGCTAAATGGACTCTTTGTTTATTTCTTGGTTTAGCAGCATCAGATTTCCAGGAAGCCTGTTTGTTTCTAATCACCAGATCTGTTACCATGACTCAAGCATAATCTTACTACTTTTGTTCCCAAACAACACATTATAACAGCTTAAATCACTACAAGTGTTGGCACTCATGTGTGTCTTAAGACAATGATGCTCTCGTACAGTAGTTTATTATTTGACTCCCTGCAGTGTGATGGATGCACGGACAGTAGTTTGTCTCCAATTATCATTAGCCTCCTGGAGAGGAAAAACCTGTTGTAATTGCAACTCTTATTTCTGCAGTGCCTTGATCAGCAGATGATTCTCCTCCTGCTGTTATACGACATGGAGATGGTTGTCTCTCATAGAAGTCCAAAAAAGATTCTGGCAATGTTGGTGTGAAATTCTTTTTGGTTTTTTTCTGTCATTTGAATAATTTTGAAGCTGTAAATCTACTATTTAGTCATGTTCTAACATCGTTGCATCGGTAAATAAAGAGTTTAGGTAAAAAGTGCATGAAAACAATGCTAAAATGTAACTGAATTATTATTGATCCAGAAAATCATAAAACAATAACTGTTTAAATTATAAGATCATGGTTTCCTATTGGGTTCAGTTTGACTTCAGTAGCTATGAGATTGACTGAACTCCACATTTACTCAGACCATCTGTTGAAAGAGGACTGACTGCCTACTGTGATTAACCTTTGCATCTTTGGTTTAACTGTCTCTGTAAATGTGGGTTACCACACTCTGCTGCTGCTCCTGCTGCATATTAGTACCCATGTTTGTTGATGGTCTCTAGATAGGAAACTAAAACGGAGAGATTCACACCTAAAGACACTCGCACTTAAATAATTTAGAGAGACCAATTAACCTTACAATCATGATTTTGGATTCACCTGCTGCTCTTTTGGGCTCTGTTTTGAAATCTGCCATTGCAGGAATTCCTGGTAGTTGTGTTTTGTATTACATAGTAAATCTTATGACCTGTCATCTTTGTTTGCTACTCAATGTGTGCACAAACCTCGCCTCTGAACACAGCGATGTTTATGTCCCGGCTCTTCATGTCTGAATTGAAGCAAAGGGTCTTTTTGCAATATTCTACCTCAGGTTTTGCTCCATTTACCTTAACTGTGAGAGCTATAAACCCAAGCTGTGTATTCACCACAGCAGCCAAGTTCACCTGAGTATACAAGTGGCTGTTATATCGACCAATCTATTGAGTCATTAAATAGTGAAACTGGCTTCAGGGCTTTGTCTGAGCTGCGTGTGTTTTGGGAGGGAATAAAAAGTTGGTAAGTGTAGCGTTTAGATTCAGATATTATCTCAGGTTTATTTGACTGTATTTCATTCCTCTTAGTCAGCGTGATAATTTCTCTGATAAGACCCAGAGGATCATTTGTCCTCTCCGTTATCGCCGAAACATCAAGCCGGGTGGACACGCTAAACTAACATGCACGGCTGTGTAAGTGCGTACACACACGGCAGCACAACAGAGAGCAAAATAAAACATCCATGAACACTTGCCCGCACACAAAGCAGAGGTTGAGATGCACAGTAATGAATCAGCTGGATGGATGACGCCAACACATTAGATCAGAAAATTGACTTAATAGAGGCATTAATGTACAATTTACTTAGTAGGACAACATGTGTTTAACATTACTTACTAGCTCCAAATAGATCCGTGGCCTTGCTGTAACTTTCCTAAAGAAAATTAACTCTGTTGTTTGCTACTGAATGTTCAGGAAAGTGTTCTGCTGCAACAAAGAGAGTATTTTTCTGGTACACTTAAAAATACTCCTTTTTTACAAATATAATGAAGATTTTGATTACATTTCAAACAGTTTAAAGAAATCTGTATTTCATGTAGAATGATACAGATGGTGTGAGCAGTCCAGATTTTGTACCACAGATGGTTAAATGTGTTCCATTAATTTGATATGCCAGTAAGCCATGGGAAATTAGAAATAGATACAGCTGATATACAGTAGAGGTCTAATGTTCGTGTGGGTAAGGGACCACAATTGCCCGCATATTGCTAAAATCTGCAAATATTTGAGGTCTCCTCTAAAAACGCTTGTAACTGCCTAGTTTAATTGTTCAAATACCAAATATATCTTAATATTCATTATTGTGATTAGTGAAAACAGTTTGGCCGTACTCCAGAAGCTAAAATACTCATTCTTCCATATCTCTGCTCTTGGGGGTAAATGCAATAAGTGACAAGGGAAATAAATGCTGCACCTGGATTGGCTGCTTTGCAAATGAGAGCCAATAGTGTGCCAAGGTATTTCAAGATACCAAGCTGAAATTACTTTCGAACATCATAGTTATGCTCTGTGAAAACAAAATTTGACAGATTTTTTTGCGAAGAATTTGAAATCGTTTTAGGTCACTGAATCATTTATAGGGACTGTATCTCAAAAACCAACACTAGGACCAGTCAAACTGCTTTGATGGATGAACATCGGGATCTACGTAGTAGCGGGCGATATAAAAGGTCGAAATTATAAAAATTTAGCCAAAGGTAGAGGTTTTGACTATACTGCCATACCAGAGAAAAAAGTTTCAATTACGTCAGCAAGCTGTGCCTACATAATTTGTACCAGGTAAGCAACAATACTGATGTTAAAGGTTCGTCTTGACACTCGCTATTGAAAGTTTGTTGTTCTTCGTTTAATGGAAAAGAAACCTGTTAAACTTGAAGCATTTCAATTCGAGTATGTGCAGCTTAATTTTTTGCAAATGTACGAATAAGTAACTAGGAAAGCAAAGACCTTAAACTAGAACAACAGAAAAACTAGAAATTTTTTAACTTTAGTATATTTGAAATATCTTCATTTTTACTTATGTTGAGAGATTTTTTTTGGGAAAAATAAATTTTTTTAATGCATCTTGCACAAAAAAAGTTATATAGCATTTTAAACTTTTTTGAAGCTGTTCTGCTGCAATGTGTCTGGATAATGAGAATATTTATAAGCAGTCATTTTAACATATATAAAGAAAAAAATAATATACCGCAATACATATCGTTACCGAACACACTTTAGATTATATTGCAATATAGATTTGAGGCCATATCGCCCAGCCCAAGATCTACCAAAGCTTTTATTTCTCAAAAGGAAACAAACTGATGAAATCCCATTTCATGAATGTGAACCCAGTCTCGTTAAGTCTCGTGAACCGGATATATCCTTACTCACTCACCTTCGAGGCCCGCACATATTCGGTTTCTTAACCTGCTCCAACAAAACAAACTGACCCGAATTGTGAACCTGTCTTGGTGGAAGAAAATGCAATCACTCATTTAATCATGCTGGTTGTTCATTTTCTCAAATGATTTTTCACACAAGGTTGGCACCAAATATCAGTTGACATCTCTAGCATCAGGATATTAGCCACACAGCATTGGTGATGTGTCGTATGCATTCTGATCAAATTTTCCATTACTCTGTCAGCTCTGCAGTATGTAATTGAGTCGACCAGATCCATGCTCAAATAGCATTAAGCTTTCGACTCTCCCACTTCAGCTGCGCTATCCAAATAATGACCAGGCTCTTCGTCTACTCACCACAGCTCTGAGGTTTGGCTGACAGTGTGACACCTTGTGTGTACTCTGGGCTGATGGGAATTATGTTTTTTTTAAATGTATTTATTTTGTGTTTTTCTTTTTTTATTTGTTGCCGAACTGGTCAGGACATTTTGGGGGATTTGGAGGTAGGAGTCTGATTCCTGCTGCGATTTCACTGCAGACCTTCTGAATGAGGAGGGTGATGTTTATAGTGATGATTTATTGATTTCTGAGAATTCCGCAGGCAGTCGGTACTAGAGGGGTGAGAGGTGAAAGTCGTTTCTGTCTGTGTATGTTTCTGTCTGCCTTTTGTTTGTTTAAAGCAGAGCTCAGGAATATGTTCAGTTTTTTGTCTTTAAGTCAGGCCTGTGCACAGATTCATGGTTACAGTCATTCTAAATGTATCTTTCTTCAGATTTCACCTGTTCCAGGAAATGTTAGACCTTAATTCTCTCCTGCTTATCACAGTTTAAATTTGGTAAAAGTATTAGAAAAAATCTCAATGTTTAAAAAGATATGCTAGATGAATTTAGTAACAGAGCTGTATAAAATGAAAAGCCAAAACTGTGTCTCCCAGAAAACTCTATTATATATTTCTTGTAATATGGAAATGCCACTGAAAATGTGTATATATCAGACATTAAACTAAAAATCGTTCTTGTTGGTCGTTTTGACCGACAAGTTCTTTTAAAAAAAAGCTCATCTGTTCTTGCTAGGGGTGTCAAATTATGGCGTTAATTGTGATTAATTAATTACAACCATTCACAATCGCGTTAATCTACTTTATAATCTTTAATTGTATTGTTTCTGTATCCTTGTTGCCTTTAAATGAGTTCCGGTTTTATGCTTTGGGCTTCTTGTGCTTAGAGCTGAACGATTAATTGCATATGCAATTAAATCGCGACTTGGTAAAATGCGATTTCCTAATCACAAAGGCTGCAATTTGACTTGATGTAAACATATCTGCTAAGGTCACGTGACTTGCAAACAACGCAGGGAGAGAAGGAAACGCTGCACTTTAACCAGTTATAAAATGACCAAAAGCTTAACATAATCCAACAAAGATGAACAGTACATCAGTTGTGAGAAATTATATCTGCTATGAAAACATTGATGCTGCGCAACGCCAGGTATTATGCAGAACCCGTCTTGGTATTGTTGCTGCCTCACGAGGTAGGCTACAGTACAAACCTTTATCAACAACTAAGAACATCACACAACCATATATGAGAGTTGCACGGCTAAACTGACTGCCACCAGTGTTTAAATTTCCAGTAAACAAACTTCGAGGCGACAGGGATCGCTGACCGAGCTGTTTGAAAGAATCGCTCCTTACGAAACTAAAAAAACGGCACACGGAAATAATTCGTGCTATAACGGGTTTTATAGCCAAAAGTATGCTTTGTTAACCATGATGAATAAGCTAGGATTCAATCTCACACACACATTTTAGCCACATTTGACCTGCGCTGTATAAAAAATGCCGACAGAAAGGTAAAGCCGCACCGAAAACAGCGGAGTATTTTGCAACAACTGACCTGAGATCAAACCGCTCTACTGAGTCATACAAGAGTCTGAAAGTGCATTAGCTCGATGGATTATAAAAAATCAGAGCTTGTTCCTTCAAGCATCCTACTTCCTGGATAACCCCATTGAGGAAAACATTGCAGCCGGAGGGAATTATTAGCTCGCATCAAAAGGAAGAAAACCTTGATTGCAGAACGACACCGATGACCATCGACTGTGATGATTAAAAGTAGATAAAGTATTTAATATTTGCCTTTGTCTTAAAATAAGTAAATAATCTTATGGAATAGAATAAATTATGTATAATAATCTGTTAATAATATTTTTGATTGCATTAATTAAAAAACGCATGACAAAAGCCCCACAAAAATAATTGCACATTATATCGCAATCGCAATATTGAAGAAAAGTCAGGTCCAGCTTTATGGCAAGCCATTGTTATAAAAAATAAGGCGTATAGTATATGCGATTTAAACGTGTAATACAGCTGGACTCAGAGCAGATATTTACCACACTGAGTCCAGTACGCTAATGACCTGGGCATGCTAGAAGCAGAAGGTTGCATCCCCCACTTGGGACAAGTCACTAAAGAGAATGCTAATGGTTGGAATGCATCTCTTCAAGTCTGTAAAATACAATAAATTACTCCTTTAAACCACTTGTTTATTATATATATCATACCTTTGTTTGACCGTAATAGTATAATATATTTAAATGGAAACACCTCAAGATAAAGTTTTTCCTCAGCAATTATTAGGTGAGATTAAAAATTAGATAGGATTAATTAATTACAGATTATAATCAATTAATCTAAGAAAAAAATTAATTTCGTGACACCACTAGTTCTTACTCCTCAATTTTTAAAATGAGTAAGTTTAGTAGTGTTTTTATTTTCATTAATGTTAAGTATGAACAAGCTAAACAGTGAACTACTTAAAAAAAATAAAAATTCAGCAATTGCACTTAAAATATGAACACTACACCTGCTGCGGCCTGAATGCACAGTCTCACAATTTACTCCTGCTAAATCTGGACCTGAAATGTGCACTCAATTGTGTTATCAAATAGTTGGATTGCTGCAGTGGTCGTTGTCATGAGCTTTGGAGTTTTGCCCAAGACAGGTGTCTTCTCATTGGGGTTTAGACATTGTTTGGCAGGGTGTATCCGTGCTCTGCTGCCACACTGGAGCCTGGAATTAAGCTGCACTTCAGACAAGGTTTTGAAATCAGGGAACATTTTATTAGAAAGTGATCGGAAGTCAAAAGAGTCTTTGAATGAGCCATTTCCTGACTGGCAAGCTATTGCTTCAGCAGGAGGAAATCCTGCAGCGTGCACCAGTGCTTGGCACGACACTGTGCTTCAGAGAGTGACCCACTCCAAAGCCTCTGTAACTCTTCGAAACGCTCTCAGCTCTGGGTTAATTAGATGCATTTAGTACGGTGTCCAGCTCTGAGATGATGCTCATAAGTTGTGAATATTTTTTATCATTGATTTAGTTACCTGTACTCTGTGCTTAAAGTTGAAAATGTCTACACATTTGCACCTAGTGGTCAGATGTGTGAATACGAATCTCTCATAATAAGTAAAAACCTTCAGATTGTTCAGCCACAGTTTAAACAAAACAATCAAATATCTAAAATATTAGGTTAACATGACCCCTAATATGTACTCAGTATTTGGTTGGGGTTCACATCTAAGGTAAAAGGAATTGCTGGTACAGTCCTTTCATATTTTTCATGATTTCGTGAATGCAGAGCAGTACAGAGAATAGAAGGGAAGGAGGAAGTTCAAACCATTTCTTCATTAGCTTCACCCGACTCCAACGTCTCTCTGCCCGGCTTTCTAACCATACGGCCAGACCGATATAACAAGGGATGGCAAAAGCATAATAAATGTCCTTGCAAGACATGTTTCTGTGAAATGTCATCTCTGCTGCACAGATATTAAACTGTTAGCATGACATGACATGTAGGGTATACCAGTCATGAGGCTGTCATAGGGCAAGCTTGGTGAACAATTGATGACTAGCAGAGATCTCTCCTGGCCACATCATGTCCATCCACAATGACTCTTTAGATATACTTGAAAGATATGAATTAAGACATTTGATTACCCTTTGGGATATGTAAAATATTTTTGGATTGAATTATATAGGCCTTAACAAGGTTATAAGATAACGTTTCTGTATTAGACAATATGTATGAGTTTTGTGTTGTATCATAATATTCTCAGAAGCTAAATTGTGTTATCTGTAAAAATAATTTTACAAATAAAACCCCTTGCTGTATATTTGGAGGTTAGAGGTAACATTGTAGTCTCGTTTACTCTCTCTTAGCGCCCTGCTTCTTTCAGCCAGTTTTATTCTCTCTAATGATGATAGCTGATGTACTGGCATGAAACATGTGGTGAAATCATCATGTTGAAAGTTTGATCGCTTGTTTTATGAGGGGAGTCGACTCGTCTTGGTCTTTTCAAGGGACAGAATCGCCTCCAGCCTCCACCTCTGCCCTTGGGTCCACTTGCATGCATTTGTGTCAAATCCAAATGTTTAAAAAACTGACAGCCTAAAGTAGTTTCCCGAAAGGAATACGTGACGAAATTCCCAGTAATGTTGCAGTTAGGAAGACTGTGTGGCTGTGAGTGAGACCAGCAAAGATGTGTCAGATAAAACACACCTCAAGGACTCATGTCATGATGGCTCATCGCATGATTAATGATTGTCCTTGAAGAACGCATGTTTGTGCTATGATTTGCCAAACTCGCTGTGCAGCTGCCTAACCCACCATGGGCATGCATGTTAATTATTTACGGGTAGCTTTGATTGCAATTGAGATGATTGCTTCACCTTGCTCCCCCTTGCAGGAACAGCTTCATCAACAAGGTGTGGAACTGTTCATTGCTGGGAAAATAGAGTGTTTGAATCAGATGTACTCATTCTTGGGTTCATTTCTTCATCTGTGATAAATTATTTTCGAACGATTCAACCACCTCTCACCCCTTAAATCTCTTGGCATATTGAATGTCACTTGGAGATTTTTTAGCTGGACGAATCAATAAGTTTACAATGCAAACTTGTCCAGTATCGCAAACATGAGAAAAAAAAAAGTAATTCTAATATCTGAAATCTGAAAAATAATGTAAAAAAAGCTAATACTGTAATCCACTTAAAAATAACTCTATCAAGTCACTGTATGCTCGTCTTCCTCTTTCATGAAAAGCTCTCTACTCTGTATCTTAGCAGCTTAGGAAATGCCCCTCCCCTCACCCAACTCTTCCCTTTTTTTGCCATCTGCTTTGAAATGAAGGCACATGTTGGAAAGTAGGCTAAATCCAGAGTGACAGGTTTTTCTCCCTCCTATGTTAGAGCAGTTGCTGCAGACAGTGTCCAACAGCTTGGGCAATGATTGAAAGTAACGTGCCAGTTTATCAAGACACTTCTGCCTCTCGGTTTCTTGGACCTGTACCTTTTTGGTGTGCTCCTGAAAGGACCACTCATAGCAAATGATGCTTGTTTCTTATGAGCCGTGCTTTTTGTTCAGATTGGCCTGGTTGGCCTGACACTCATTGGCCACTTTATTAGAGACTACTACCTTGTGCCAGGATGACCGCCTTAGTCCTGGTTGGCAAATATTTGCTCCATATAACAGAGAGGCATTACACAGTCACTGCCGATTTATTCATTATCCTGTTGTAAGTTCTCATCAGAAAAAACCCCAGAAAAACTTTGTAGTGATTTAGACATGGTATGCAAGATTACAGAGGTAGGCTATATAATTTAAAAGATTCTCAGTCAGTGCCAAGATGCCCAGAGTTACTAAGAAAACAGCCCCTACAGCATTGCGAGGCAGAATGGATCAATTATTCCATGTTACTTATGCCAAATTTGAATTTGACCATCTGAATGCCTGACCAGAAATAAAGTCATCAACATCAGTGTGTGTTTTACCGGTTTGTTACCGTCCAATTTTCTATAAACCTGTATGGATTGCAGCCTAATGGTGCATTCAGACTGCAGGCTTTATCAGCGTCAGCAACGTCAAGATTACATATTAAGTCTATGGCTAAGGCAGTTGGAAGAGCGTTGCAGTCTCTGCAGCGCTTTGTGAGCGTTGGCTCTGTCAACTTTTCAAGCTTTTCCTGCGCTTCAAGCTTCAAAGCGCATAACGCTAGCAACGCAGAAGTTCAGCTAGTTGAACTTTTGACGGTCTTAACTGTCTTGACGAGCACGGAAACCAATCCTAGGCCTAGCCAACCACCATCCGTGAGCGTTTAAAATGTATCTTCTGTGTATATACATCGAACTAGTCGCTTTATTAGCGTTGCTTGGCACTGACAAAGTTTCAGTCTGAACATACCATAATTTTCCCGTTTTCAGCTGATTGCCCCTCTGTTCTAGTCACTTTACTTCAAGCCTGTGGGCCTTTCTAGCACCTAAAAAGGAGTTTGCTTATTCTCTTTTTACCTCTGACATCAGCAAAGCATTTTGATCCACAGAACTGTTGCCTGCGGGATAGTTTTTTTTCTTTCTGATCCTTTCACATTTGAGAGACGGCTGTGAAGGAAATTCCCTGTAGTTCATCAACTTCTGCAGACCGACCCAGCTGACAACATAAACCATGTCACAATTGTCACTTAAAGTCTCCTTTGTATCCCATATTGATGTTCTTCTACTCGTGCTTTTATTTTTGTGTTAACTCAAACATGCTATTAAACTTAGTTAACATACTTCAAAAGCTCTTCCTGTTGCAGATATGGTAGTTCAAACATGCTAATGCTCTTCTTTGCTATTACTAACCAGTCAGTTGTTGATGTTTTTTTTGTTAGCAAGCATGCTAATTCTAACATGCTACTGGCCCCTTTAACTTTGGAAATCTTCTAAGTGGTAACATTGATGTTAGCAAGAATGCTAACTCAAGCATGCTGTTAATCTTAGATTTTGGTAACATGTTCACATGTTCTTGGTGTAGCAGATATGGTAGTTCAAACATGCTAATGCTCTTCTTTGCTATTACTAACATGTTGTTGATGCTCTTGCTGTTAGCAAACCCACTAATTCTAAAATGCTACCAGTCCCCTTAGCATTTGAAAACATGTAAGTGGTAATGTAATTGTTAGCGAGAAACTCAAGCATGCTATTGTTTTTTTATTTTGGTAACTTGCTCTCAGTGCCGTTGATGCTAGCAAGAGTTATAACACAGACAATATATATAAAAACTGATATGCAAATTAACAAAGCATTCTGTCTTGTTTGATCACATGTTGAGATAATCTTTAATCAAGCGCTGTGCTTAGGAAAATCTACATGTAATAAACAATTCAATGATAAGCTACAGTGGGGCAAAAAAGTATTTAGGCAGCCACCAATTCTGCAAGTTCTCCCACTTAAAATGATGACAGAGGTCAGTAATTTTCATCAGCGGCAGCGTGAGTGAACTAACAACAGAACCAGATAATGCTTCATTGTTATGCCAAGGAGATCAGTCTAAGAACAGTCTTATTCCATTTAGATATTTAGCCAAAACATAAAGCTCTGTATCAAGAGAAGCAATTTCATATAATATGCAATGAAATATTAATAAGACACTAAAAATAAGCATTTCAGGCTCAAATCGACGCATTCAATGCAGCATTTAGAGAAATGTGCATTAGCTTCAGTGGCATAAGTGAAGTTAGGTCACAATTTGGCATAGGAAAGTCTTGAAAACAATAATATTCATTATGAATTATGTGGAATATCATGGATTGCTTCAAGACAAGTAGTTAGTTACTTATATGCTGCATAAAACCCTTTTCTATAATATTTCCCTTGTAAAAATAAATGTTAGCGTGATGCAATCCATGGAAATATTTACAGTGGGGCAAAAAAGTATTTAGTCAGCCACCGATTGTGCAAGTTCTCCCACTTAAACAATGATAGAGGTCAGTAATTTTCATCATAGGTACACTTCAACTGTGAGAGACAGAATTTGAAAAAAAATCCAGGAATTCACATTGTAGGATTTTTTAAGAATTTATTTGTAAATTATGGTGGAAAATAAGTATTTGGTCAATTACAAAAATTCAACTCAATACTTTGTAATATTACCTTTGTTGGCAATAACAGAGGTCAAACGATTACTATAGGTCTTTACCAGGTTTGCACACACAGTAGCTGGTATTTTGGCCCATTCCTCCATTCAGATCTTCTTGAGAGCAGTGATGTTTTGGGGCTGTCGCCGAGCAACACGGACTTTCAACTCCCTCCACAGATTTTCTATGGGGTTGAGGTCTGGAGACTGGCTAGCCCACTCCAGGACTTTCAAATGCTTCTTACGGAGCCAGTCCTTCGTTGCCCGGGCGGTGTGTTTGGGATCATTGTCATGTTGGAAGACCCAGCCACGTTTCATCTTTAAAGCTCTCACTAATGGAAGGAGGTTTTGGCTCAAAATCTCAAGATACATGGCCCCATTCATTCTTTCCTCAACACGGATCAGTCGTCCATTCCCCTTAGCAGAAAAACAGCCCCAAAGCATGATGTTTCCACCCCCATGCTTCACAGTAGGTATGGTGTTCTTGGGATGCAACTTAGTATTCTTCTTCCTCCAAACACGACGAGTTGAGTTTATACCAAAAAGTTCTACTTTGGTTTCATCTGACCACATGCCATTCTCCCAATCCTCTGCTGTATCATCCATGTGCTCTCTGGCAAACTTCAGACGGGCCTGGACATGCACTGGCTTAAGCAGGGGGACAAGTCTGGCACTGCAGGATTTGATTCCCTGTCGTTGTAGTGTGTTACTGATGGGAACCTTTGTTACTTTGGTCCCAGCTCTCTGCAGGTCATTCACCAGGTCCCCCTGTGTGGTTCTGGGATTTTTGCTCACCATTCTCATGATCTTTTGACCCCACGGGATGAGATCTTGCGTATAGCCCCAGATCAAGGGAGATTGTCAGTGGTCTTGTAGGTCTTCCATTTTCTGATAATTGCTCCCACAGTTGATTTTTTCACACCAAGCTGCTTGCCTATTGTAGAATCACTCTTCCCAGTCAGGTGCAGGTCTACAATTCTTTTCCTGGTGTCCTTCGAAAGCTCTTTGGTCTTGGCCATAGTGGAGTTTGGAGTCTGACTGTTTGAGGCTGTGGACAGGTGTCTTTTATACAGATAACGAGTTCATACAGGTGCCATTAATACAGGTAACGAGTGGAGGACAGAAGAGGAAGAAGAAGAAGTTACAGGTCTGTGAGAGCCAGAGATCTTCCTTGTTGAAGTGACCAAATACTTATTTTCCACCATAATTTACAAATAAATTCTTTAAAAATCCTATAATGTGAATTCCTGGATTTTTTTTCAAATTCTGTCTCTCAAAGTTGAAGTGTACCTATGATGAAAATTACTGACCTCTATCATTGTTTAAGTGGGAGAACTTGCACAATCGGTGGCTGACTAAATACTTTTTTGCCCCACTGTAAATATTTCCATGGATTGCATCACGCTAACATTTATTTTTACAAGGGAAATATTATAGAAAAGGGTTTTATGCAGCATATAAGTAACTAACTACTTGTCTTGAAGCAATCCATGATATTCCACATAATTCATAATGAATATTATTGTTTTCAAGACTTTCCTATGCCAAATTGTGACCTAACTTCACTTATGCCACTGAAGCTAATGCACATTTCTCTAAATGCTGCATTGAATGCGTCGATTTGAGCCTGAAATGCTTATTTTTAGTGTCTTATTAATATTTCATTGCATATTATATGAAATTGCTTCTCTTGATACAGAGCTTTATGTTTTGGCTAAATATCTAAATGGAATAAGACTGTTCTTAGACTGATCTCCTTGGCATAACAATGAAGCATTATCTGGTTCTGTTGTTAGTTCACTCACGCTGCTGCCATTTTGTGGCTTTTAGGCATCGAAGCTTGTCGTAAACATTCAAATACGGACCAGTCACAGTGTAAATCTGAGGGCCGTAAGCAGTTACATATGGGCATTCTCTCTACCTCTCTCTCTCTTTCAGACAAACCCACACACAGAATACACACTTTGTGTTTCCAAGCTCGAGGCTCAGGGCTGTGATCTTTCCAAAGGTTTTCCTCCCGTGGTCCGTGTGCCAGACTGTCTGGAGAGCCACGGAGGGGTTGGCGTCTCCTTGCTTGCCGAATAAAAAAGCCAGCAACATTTGCTTTCCCTGGCACAGCAGACAGCTTTCCCTCATCCCCCACTGCACCACCCCACTCCTCTTGAGGAGGATTATCAGCAGAAACTGGACGTTTGATCCCGACTTGCTCTCCACTGCAGCTATATCCTCCTTACAAGGCTCTTTGAATCTCTTTCTTTCCCAAACTTCTTTTTGGTTTCTTGCTCGCAGCTTCTTTTAAAAAGATAACAGCTAAGCCTTTAAAAAATATATATATATTTGTTTTGATGTGTACGATTTAGATCTTGTCTACCTGGAAGCAGGCAGTACAGCTGGGTCACTGATATGCTTTGAATTAATTGAATTTCAACCAAGATGGTGCCGAGAGGATTACAGAGACAGGTGTGGGTAATTCATGGCTGTTTTCTCTGATAATGTAGGAGGAGTAGATAATTAGCTGTCTTGAAGATGAGAGGGGCTCTTCCATAAAAACATCCCGATTGCATGCCTGCCCAGAAGTTTTTTATTTTTTTTTATTATGTTCACTGTCTGTCTGACGTGTTTTTGTTTTAACTGTGATTAATTGTGAAGGACAATGCCAAAGAGCTTTCTAAAATAATTTGTACTGCAAGTACAAACAGGAAGTGTGCTTCCCGATGCAAAATGCTGTTGACTGCTTTGGCGCTGTGTAAGGGTAGCCAAAATAAAACTGTGCTTTGGTGATGCAATGTGACAGAGGACAGCCCTGAATGACCTTAAGATGTCTGAACTCAAGTGGAAACAAAGGCGCTTCGTTTTACCCAAAACTCACATGTGCTTATGGAAATAAGCTAAAAAAAAAAAAAATATTCCAGTTCCTTTTAGTTAAATCGGTAATTATCGACCTAGATAGAGGCATGAAGGAGCTTTCTGAAACTTTTAATCCTCTTTGAATTTTTTTTACATTTTGTAAAATTATAACAAACTTTAATTCATTCTGTTGGGTGTACAAATTATAGGCTGACATATAGCGAGACACTTTTGAGGTAAAAAGGAAAAAAATACTTGGTGTTCTACTTTTTTTGGCATATCAAATTTTAAATCTATGCAGTCTTTACAGTATTCAGCCCTCATTTTAAGTCTTTGAGTAGTCACTTTATAAGCAAATATATGAATTCAACTGTTGTTAGAAGGCTTTGGTTGGTTGGTGTGACAAACAACATGATGAAGACCAGCCAAAGCAGACCGGGCTGGGATAAAGTTTTGGAAAGGCTTAAAGCAGAGTTAGTTTTTCAGATGGTATGGAGACCGATGATTCCCTGTGGTGACCCCTGAAGGGATGAGCTGGAAGAGAAAAAAGAAGTTTGTAAGATATAATTGAAAATATGGATATGCTTAATCCATCTGCTGAAATTAGAGAGAGTATGGCACGAATGTAAACCTACAAAGACACCTCCCTAAACTGACAGGCCTGACAAGGAGACCATTCCTCATAGGACCAACCAAGAGGTCTACGGTAACTCTGGAGGAGCTGCAGAAATTCAAGAGATTTTTTGGGGAAATTAGTTGATGACATTTACAACACTGAACATCACAGTCCACATGCAGCTTGGTTCCATTTCCTAAGCAGGACAAGGAAGGTAGTTGGAGCTACACTTCTATTTCTCTCCCTTTCACATAGAAACACTGCTTTGTGTTGGTCTATCACATATGGTTCTGGAGTTGACTGTATAGTTTATTTTAAAAAAGTGCCTTTAGTCAAGCCACTTTTTCTGTTTTTGCTTCTCACACCTGGAATTCAATACCAAACACAATACGTGAACTTCGGACAAGCTCTTGAAGCTTGGCAATTGAAAGAACACTGTTGCCACAACCATGACTTGTATAAGGCAAACTGTTGTACTTGTCTCTGTTGTTTTAGTGATTTTATTTTTTAATGTTGACATCAACCTGCAGAAGAGACTAAAGAAGTAAAATAGCCATTGGCTATGATCTTGTATATTTACATGTGTTCATTAATATAAATTGTCCCTGTTTTAAATAAACTCAAACCCAAACACAAAGTAAAATATGTTAAGATTTGTGGTTGTAATGTGAAATGATGTAAAGAAGGTTGGAGGGGTAGGAATAATTTAGCGAGGAATTAAATATGCACTGCGAAAGCTGGATGACTGAAGATTGAAGTGTTACTTTCTCTTTCCAGTACTGAACTGCTTCACAGCTTGTTTCCATGCATACATCCTAACCCACACCAACCCCACCGCACCCCCAGAGCGGAACATTGTCTGAGGGCATTGGTTAGAGACTAAGGCCCTGTCCACACGTAGCCGGGTATCTCCCAAAACGGAGATATTTTTCTACGGTTTGGCCTGTTATCCACACGTAGCCGGAGGTTTTCGGCACCAAAAACGAAGCTTTTTAAAAACTCCGGCCAAAGTGGAGATTTGCGTTTTCTCCGTTTTCAGTATCTACGTGTGGACGGTTGAAAACGGAGTTTTAAGAGCCGTAACGGCACTTTCCGCGACAAAAAATGCTCCAACACCACATGTGCGACCTGTGTTTACTCTCGAAAACAGCATTTATGTCCTCAGCGCTGTGTTGGTATCATCCATTGTTAAAGCGCGTCTTGTTTGTTTGCAACTGCTGCGTGCTGAAGAGAGGATATAAAGCTTCTCTTGACGGATAGGACTAGGGAGAACTACTGCCCCCTACAGGTTTGCCACGTCTATAAATGTGCTGAAAAACGCATTTATCCGGTTAGGGGGGATGGAGATTTTTTTTTCAAGGAGCGGAGGAAAATCTTCGTTTTAAAAAAAAACCCGGCTACGTGTGGACATGGCCTAAGATGTCATCCACCCTTTAGATGTGCAGCATGCAGCCCTCGAGTGTGGGCATGATGCCTTCAAACTGACCCCCAGCTGTGAGATAATCAGTCAACCTATCTAAGAAAAGGCTTCCCATTATTGTGGTCTGCATGAGCTGATCTGTATTTAAAGCCCTTCAGCATCAAGATGATGTATTCAAACAACGAGGTGTGTTTAATAGCCCACTAACAGATTCCTTTGCCAAAATAAATGTTTAACTATTTAATAAAGTGAGATTATAGTACTTTTCAAATCACTAACAGCATCCCCCATAATTCTTGGTACTCCAGATAAATGAGTGCGACAGTCTCTAAGACAAACTTGTTTGCAGACTTTCCTGCGTAATGTAACCCCAAACTATTGATAGTTTTTTAATTATTATTAGTTTATTTTATACCACTAGTGGCTTTTGTTGACGGGACCAAACTAGAAATGGGCAAAAGGACTCATAGCAGGGGTATTTGGGTCAGCAATCAAACCACAGATAAATGCAGTGAGGACCAACTGCTTCCTTAAAGTAGCTCCCCACAACACCCCAGTTGGGATGTTTTAATGTGCGATTTTCTGTCCCACTGAATAAAAGTACTCAAAGGTTTAAAACATTTTTCAGCTTGTCTTTGTGTATTTCAGTAAAAAAAACATATTTTATTGCTTTTCTTTTACAACTCGTGTTTATAAACTATAGAGGGTGCTGTCATAGTTTGTAAATATGAAAGCGAATGAATGTTTTCCTGTTGTCTTTCATATAGGATCTGTTAAATACCCTGAATGGTTGAAGTCTGATTGGAATCATAACCTCATAAGAGATCACATATTCGTTTATCTTGAACAGGCAATGCAATGGAAAATAAAATACTATTTTTGTCCCTTTATAGCTTCTACAAATGGACCTTTGAATGCCACAAGAGATAATCAACAAATAATATATTCAGCTTAACAGAAGCAATAAACTGAAACATACCTCCACCACCACCCCTCAGTATTTAATGAAGCTTCCGTATGGTTTCATTATAGCCATATTGACTACTAAGGCTATAGGGTGGGAAAAGGATGAAAAAATAAGGGTTAGCACTTAAATGCAACTTTGTGCTCGAGCATTTGACAGAAAAAAAATATAGTAAAAGCTAGTCGTGTAATGGTACATGTATTCATTTTTGCATTTTTTGGTACGGCCCTGTCGATTAGGTATGCCCGTGTACCGAACAAATCCAGCTGTTTTTTACCTGATCACATACCGAATGTTTGTGGGCAGAACTCGGAGCATAGTGCAACGTTCCGCAACGCAACTTTAATGATATCAAACGATTCCAAAACCGGAAGGACTCTGAGCTATCACTGCATTTTGGCATTTGGGAAGACTCATTGTTTTTCAGTAGAGAAAGATGGACCGGACACAACCTTCTCAGCAAGAATGATTTCGACAGCCATTAGTTACATACTACGTTCTGCACTTAACAGACTGAATCACCAGAAAGAAAATCAAGCTGAATGTAAACATCACTGATAGAAAAAACAGCTGACCTCCTAATGGTTACCATTAGCATCCAATCAGCCCAAACTCCTGATTATATATAAAATGGTGGTTGGAGGAAGCCTCGTTGATGAGAAGGGATTTTACCCATGCTGCAATCAAGTAGAGCTGGGAAACTAGGTTGACAAAATATATAAAAAAGTGTGTTTTAAACAAATGTTTTAAACATGTTTCAATCTCAAATATTTGGAAAACTATTATATTAAACAGTTCTAAACCTTAACACTGATTGATTTTTTTCTGCTCTGGCTATGTCTGCTTGTTCTATTTATTTAAAAAAATAAAATCACCAGTCAGTTGTATATTTTTCAGCTTTTTTAAGTTATAGAACATGGTAAAATTAAATTAATTTCAAGAATTTTAAAAGTAAAGAATTCAGGAAAAAGAGTTCTGTGTTTTATGCTGAATAAAGGAGAGAAAAGTTATATTTGCATTTGTATTTATTTTTCTGCAAAAAAGTATAGCAAAAAAGGTATCAAACCATAATTTTAAAACCCTACACACGTCTTGGATTTTTCGATTTTTGTATATGGCCACAGCCCTAGTTAAAACAAATATACCTTTTTTTTTGACTGTATGACTGATTAATTGCTTAAAAAGATGCATTCAAATGAGGGTTTCTCAGACCAGACAAAAGCTGATTGAGCAGATTTTTCACTATTTAAAAATGTCCAATGTCCATCCTAACATTTGTTTCAATTTAATCTTTTGTAAAAAACATTTTTTTTAATTCTTTACATGTCTGTATATCTTACAATATAAAAGTGTAATATCAAACACATTACCTTGCAAAACCATTCATATCCAGTTTTCCACTCATTCCTCTAAATTCATTTGGTGTTATATGTCTGAAACTGCAACATGCAGCCAAGTGTTGTTGGTTATCCTCAGTGTCTCAGGCAGGAATCAATCCGTCCACTCCATCTACAAGTCAATTGCCTCAGTTTCACATCGGATTTACTCTGGTCGGGTGGGAAGCTCATCGTTCAGTGAATGGAAAGCTGATCACACCTGAATCTGTAAACTGATTGGTGGACTGTGTTCTGCCACAGAGCAACGAGTGGATTGAACCCTTGTTTATCCGAGGCGTGTGATGATTAAAGCAGGCCGAGCTCAGCCCCGGAGTCAGATGGGTAATTAAGAGGCTGGTCTCCTGAGTTAACAGCATTAGTCACCTTGGAGATAATCGACTGCAACAGAGCTGCATCCCTCCGTCTAGCTGATAGGCTCCTCAAATAATCCAGATCCAACAGGCTGTTGGCCATCATATATTCTCTAAATTAACCCTTTAGGATTGTATATTCCGGTGTTTCATTTAGTTATACAGAAAAAACCCCAACATTACATTTCTTAAATTAATCAAAACAATGGCAAGAATAACATTTCTTTTAATAATTCAATTCAAAAAAGGATATTTAGTCATCACACATAGCCTTAAAGGATTTATTTCTCCAAGCTTTCATACATATGGCTTAGAGCTAATGTAAAAACACAATTTAGTTTTGCAAAAACATATTTCTATTAAGAAATCACTTGAAATTCCAGAAATCGAATTATTCAAGGATTTATTTATTGACATTCAACACGTCAGACATGAGATGGACCAAAATCTGTCTCCCTGGTCCTGGTTCAGCCCCTTCTAAAGTCCACAATCATCTCCTTGCTCTTTTCCACGTTGATGCAGTGGTCGTTTTCTCTGCGCCAATCCTCCAGGTGTTCAAGACACAGATGGGGGAAGGTCAGTCCAAGTGTGGTGAGTTTGGGTATCAGGGTGTGTTGTATGGTTGTATTGAAAGCTGATATGAAGTCCACAAAGAGCAGGCAAGACTTTGTTCTCTTCACTCTCTGAGTGGGTGAGGGATGTGTGGACTACAGAAGATAGGGCATCTTATGGAATAGGCTTTGCTTCACAATCCTGCTTTTACACCTTTTCCTAATACATTGTTTCCTTCCACTAAACAACATCTTTATGTACAGTGCTTTTTTAGCAATGACTGTACCCTCCTTATTATGGCTATTAGTGACTGTGTGCTGAGCAATTGTTGATTTAGCAGTCTTTCCCAAGAGTATAGGCCATTCTATCATATCTTTGATAATCTTTTATCAGTCCTAAGTAATATTCTAATTTATTGAAACTTAATTACAAGATTTATTTAGCTGTAAGCCCTAATCCTCAAAAATAACAAAATGAAGGGCTTGAAATGTATCCCTCTGTGGAAAATAAATCTATAAATTTTACTCTTCAAGCCAAATTCCTCAAATAAATCAACTTTAAGCGATGTTTTTCTGATTTAATGAAATGCAGCTGCCTAATACGATGACGAAACAGCCTCTGCTCTGTGTAGATAAATTTAGCTGAATATTAATGCTCCCATTAATTTGCGCCCGTTGACGGAAATTCATAACCAGCATTACAATAAAAACTATGGTTTTGATCTCATCTCTTAGCATCAGTGTAATCTTTTTAGTAGCTTTGCAGAAATCAGGACCCTTTTTTTCCAACAGCGTGGCCAATTGAAACATTATTTAAAGCTGTTGAGTTATAGTGGTAATCTGTACAGTTGGGGATCTCTTTATTGAAATAAAACTCATAACCCATAGCTGTGAGCATGCTTTTGGTGAGGTAAATGTGACTGCTTATGCATCCTCTGGGGGTCTAAATCACCACCATGAGTCTTTAAGTTGTGAGGGAAACTCACCGGAGAAAAAGATGGATACAGACTTTCTTCTTGCCCATCCCGTTCATAAATTACCAGATCATTGATCCATGGTTGTCTGGGATTCTCGGCGGACCTCCTCCTCACATTTATCACACCCCACGTCTGTAGCTCAGCCTGAGTGGAAATGTCTTAAACACATCCTCCCCTTCCTGAGAAAGCAGCAGCATGGCCTGTTGCTTGGATACAGCATTATTTTACTTTTATTTTTCTGAAGAGTGAATAAAACCTGAAGGACTGCATTATGCGGCAAGATGTTTGAGCATCTTGGTCTGTTTTGGATGTGTGGTTTTATATTGAGTGAGTGCTGTTTGTCTAACAGCAGCTTTGCAGAGCATCCCCCCCCCCCCCCCCCCGTTTGAAGGCTGCTTTTGAGACAATGAAGGGAAATAAATCAGTGTAAGGTTAGCAGGATATCCAGGCTGCTGATAATATTTGCTGTCAACTACTGTGAAATCCAGCTGCAGTCGGAAATTAAGCTGGTCATGCAGAGGTGAATCCTCTCATGCAGCAAAAAACGAATGTCTTGCATGCATTTTTAAGCACTCCTGTAAACATACTGAAATTTGTACAATCAGTCATTTGTTTGCATTTTGAAAATAGTATGAAAATATTCATTATACGTCTGCAGAAATGAGAAATTTGAATTTAAATGATAGTCTGTATTTTCTTCTGCTGTCTGTAACTTATGGATGAATGAAATAGAACCCGTCTGAAAACAACAAGACATAGCTCAAAAATAGCTCAAAAACCCCAAAATTTAAAATAATTTTTTTTCCATTAGGTTAAAATCCTAGCATGTGATGATGGTTAACTCCGTTTCTTATAAGCAACATTTGGTTGCCAATAGGGCTGAACGATTAATTGCATATGCAATTAAATCGCGATTTGCTAAAATGCGATTTCCTAATGGCAAAGGCTGCGATTTGACTTCATGTAAACATATCTGCTAAAGTCACGTGACTTGCAAACAATGCAGGGAGAGAAGGAAACGCTGCACTTTAACCAGTTATAAAATGACCAAAAACTTAACAGAATCCAACACTACACAATATTTGGTACCAAAGAGGAACAGTACATCAGTTGTGAGAAATTATATCTGCTATGAAAACGTTGATGCTGCGCAACGCCAGGTATTATGCAGAACCCGTCTTGGTATTGTTGCTTCCTCACGAGGTAGGCTACAGTACGAACCTTTGTCAAGACCTAAAAACATCACACCACCAATAGTGGCATCTAGACCCCATCTGCATTCAGTGATTAGCAATGGAGCTATAACGGCGGCAATAAGTTGTTGGAGAGACACGAGGACAGAAGGGGAGGGGGGTGCCAAAAAAGCAGACAATCAGCTGAGGAACAAACAGGAACATGAACAGGTCTGCTGATGTTTCTGTAACATAACAATTATATACAACCATCTTATCATATGGTTAAAAAAAATCCCTCTTTATGCCAATTCTGATTTATCATTGCAACTACAAGCTAATGTAACAACTTGCAGTATGCTTAGGTTTGGTACTTTTTGCTGGGGTTTTTTTCACTTTAATTTCGTTTCCACAACAGCATCAATTTAATGCAGTCACTTTGTACCTTTAGCTCTGCAACTGAACTGCTTTAATATAAGTAGTTCCTAAATTAGACTATTTGATATTGGTTAAGTTTTACCCATGGAGATATTTTTATACTTTGTTGGGCTCTTGACTGTAGGCAGTAACAGTTGCCCTGCCAAAAATACGATGATGGTAGGTGATTTTTAAATACATTTTTGATATATTTAGGGTTCTCACATATTCTATTTCACCCATTCCTACTGAAGCTATGTTATTCCCTTCACTACCTTTTTATATTCACTCGCATTACATTTAAGTACATTTATTTAGGCAACAAAACTCCTTGGGTTTAACTATGCAGTGAAGTAAAGGAAAATACTGTTGTGAAATTGTAAAGACTCTAAAGATACGCATCTTTAGTTTAAAAGAAATTGAACAAACCGCTGAAAGCAGAAAATAATCACTTTCATGTAATCCTTTAATTAATGAAAGTCTGTTTCCCAATAATGAGAATTACAACGTTGTAACCGCCACCCCCCTTAAAATAAGGAAATCTATTACATAGTCTATAAAGCAGTCTATCCCATGTATTCTCAGGTAGCGGTGTATTCCCAAATAATTTTGCTGACAGCAGTGTTTCATGTTAATATTAATCATTTTATTCCTACTTTTAGATTTTTTTGTCTATTGTAAAAAATTTTTTTTCTTATAGCTGATTTATCATGTTTTTTAAACCTTTATTAGTAAATATCAGTGGGAATAAAACTCCTTTTCAGACCTGCTGTGTGGGTCCACTGGTACTTATCTGCTATTGATAGGATGAGCTGGTAATTTTTTGTGACATATGTTTGGCAATCTTCATTGTCAGACAATACCAGCGCACTAAGAATTATATTTATGCAAAAAAATTCCCAGTACATTATCAAGTGGTGCCTATGTTTTATTGTACAAAAGCTCTCTGTTGAGCAGCTAAAAATGACCTTTAGTTACCTTTAAGTTCACTCCTTCCCTTTTCTCACCATGTGTCGAGCCTGCTACTGATTGCATGTTACTCCGGTGCAACAAATGCGCGCCTGCTCCTGCTGTGTTCCTCTGATCTCCACATCAGCGCTCCTGTTTTTTCATGACTAGCCACTGTATAAAAGGTAAAGGTGGCCTGGGTTTAATTACACAGCTGTTCTCTACAGTCACGGTGGCTTTCTCCTAACAAAGTCGGAATTATCCTCTTTTGTAATGGAGATTAACCCCACTGACCACCTCACTTAGCCTATTTAACTTCCATATTTTAACACGAAGCCCTCACTAACGATGCAGCTCTGCCTCGACTGCTGGTGGTTTCCCCCAGCTACATAGCCGTCGTCAATCCTTGCCTACTTACAGGCTTTCAGGGGTAATAAAATGAGATTAACATATTTAAATACAAGTGTGATTCATAATTCATGCAGCGTCCTCTTCTCTAATTTGAAAGAGTAAGCCCTTTTTTCCCCCCTCAGCATTCCAAGTATCTGACTGACCCAGGTGGGAGGGGGCTTAGGAGCCTCTGTGCTCATCAGGGTCCTCCGGGCGTCCCCCTAGCAGATCCTATCCAAACATTTGCAGAAGCTGCCTCCGCCTTCATTCCTAAAGTGTCATTGTTTTAGTCAATACGTAATAAAATGTTCTGCTTGTTGGTTATGAAATCTTTATTTTTAGTGACACAGTGACCGTCAGTTGAACTGCAGTCAACGTCGGGTTGCAGATACTCATGCATAAATTTGCTCTTCAGCCAAAAACAACGATCGGCCCACGCAGTGCCTGGCAACAGCATCCGTCTCTTTAAAAACTTAGTCGCATTTTTCTGTCATTGTTCACGACAGCCAGGCGTTGTATGAAGCAAAACACTTGCTGACTGTCGCACAGCAATCAGGTGTTTTTTTCCTACAAAGTTATTTGTCAGTCCCTTTATAAAGATATTACACCAACCCTCCTCCTCCAAGCCTCACATTCTGCAGCAGTACAAACCCAGAGGAACCATTTGCTGGTTTAAAATATTTATCAAGGCTCATATTGATTTCAAATAAGTGGAATTTAGAGTTCACAGTTGAGGAAGTGGACTCTTGTTAAGATTATCCCCTTCGATTTATTTAACATATTTTAAACAGAAGCAGTGTAGCAAATGATGATCAGAGCTTGCTTCACTGAACGTTACTGGCTGACTTTGCTTGTTAATTGGAAAATAAAAACGTGCTAATACTTGACATCTCTTGTTTGCCCCTTAATCATGATAAGTAAAACTTTAATTATATAGCACTTTTCTAAAAATAATCCAAAGTGCTTTACGGTGAAAACATTACAACAAACACAGAATATATATAAAAAATTCTAAAGTAAGAAAACCAAGGCAAAAACAGTATTAAGATGGGTTTTAAGATGCTTTTTACAGGAAAACTCTGAATCTCAGCCTGAGAGGAAGGGAGTTCCAGAGAGACGGAGCCACTACTACAAAAGCCCTGTTACCTTTAGTTTTTAAATTGGTCATCATGCTGATCACTGGCTCTTAAGGACCTGCTCGGTATGCCAGGCTGCAAAATCTTGCAAATGTAGACAGGTGAAAGATCATTTAAAGCTTTGTTTGTTAAAACCAAGATTTGTTGGATGTGTTTGATGGAAAGCCAGTGCGGCTGAAACAGTAAAACGGTGACATGCGAATACTTGGAAGATGTTGTTAAAAGCTTTGCTGCATCATTCTGGAAAGTCTGACGGTGGCCAATACTTTTTATTAAATCTTAAAAATAGAAAAAGAGGGTTGTAATAATCAAGACGTGATGAAATAAAAGCATGAATTATCGTTCCTAACTCAGATCATGACACTATGTGGCTCAGCTTGGTAATATTCTTCAAATGATAAAACAGGAATGGACCAGCAAAGTAAAACATCCATCCAAACTGAAGCCAGGATCAACAGTTATCCTCAGATTCCACTCTAATACCTTCACATATAGAGCTATTGGGCTGAGGCTCTCCATTATTTTTGGGAGGAATTTGTCATGGACTAAAAGACTCAAGTTTTTGAATCATTGGAGTTGAAGAACATTTTTATTCATCCAACATTAAACCGTCTCCAACCACCTAAGTAAAATCTGAACCTTAGATAGATCCTGATTTAAAAAGAAAAAAGATGGATATCCTCAGCATAACAGAAAGAAATGTCTTTAAAAGAACCTGCAATATAATGGAGTGAAAGGAGATTCAAAATAAGCAACAACATTCCCAGAATGGAACCTTGAGGCACACCGTCAACAAGTGGAGAAGAGGAAGACTGAAATTTAGTGGCAGACCTACAAAAAAATATCGCTACTGATATTGGGGGGCCATTCTAATATACTTGTATCGATTAAATCAACCATTACCATGAACCGATATTTAAAATGTGGGAACTCTGCAATAATTTCACAGAAAATGTTTATTTTTCCCTTGAAAGTTTTGTTTAGTGGTCTTTTTTTAATTTATTTTTTTTAATTCAAATTCCCCGTCATTTCTTTTAACAAGCAGAGAACAAAATAAAACCTGCCTTCCAGTTCATTCCAGTTTTTTGTGTGGTAGAAGTATCGGCATTGGTACTTGGTATCAGCAAGTACTCAGATCCAAGGATAATGTTATTTCCCTGTATCGGTTTGAAAAACTGGTATTGTTGCATCCCAAGTTTCTCTTGGTAGTAGCTTGATTAAATGGTATTCAGCAAATTATTCTACCAAGTTATTTATTCATGGAATACATAAATAACTGTTTATGTAATGATCAGATAACGTGGTGTTCTTTCAAGAGGGTTTCAATTGTTTTAGGTATCAAAATGCTCTCTTTATATATCTTTTGAATTTATTCGAATTCAACTTAAAAATAAAAATTGTTCACAACTTTTCTTTCAGTTTGGACGACATGGGGCTTTAAAGGTCATATGTCAAACAAAACGTTTCATTAAGTCCAAAACTGACTGTTACCTTTCTTATTGCTCTTGTTTTGAGGCGGCTCTAAATAGATTGTTTTTTTATCTTTGATTTAAAGGGATATTTCAAACATAACTAAAAATTTGTCTGTTGCCATATTGGATAGTGAAAGAAAGCATTTTGTAACCAGTCCAGTAATTCCCCTGATCTGGCAGCACTCCATTTGCTTTAGCTTAGCATAAACCAATTAAGTGAATAGGAACTACTAGCATGCTAGTCGGTAGCTGCCTTGGTTTTATCAGTTAATAATAGCTGTAATGTTAACTGTAGTAGTATGTTTTAATGTTCTTTGTTTGTGATGTCGTGTTTTCACGTTTTATTGTCGTTTTTTGTGTGTGTTTTTTTTCGTTCACCCAAAGCACTTTGATTTGCCTTGTTGCTGAAGGTGTGCTATACAAATAAAATTGCCTTGTCTAGACATTTGACTTGAGAATTGGTGCAAATCGCGCCATTCCTTCAGCTCTTGCTTTAGTTTTCTGCGATGACGAAGAGGCTGATGTCTATAGAATCCATCGTCACCTCCAACTGGCACTAGGTTTTATTTTTTTTTCTGGGTTGTTTATCCTCTTTAGCTTTTAAAGTGAGTGTGTGCACTTACAGTCATAAAACACTTTGCCAAGCTTCTCCTGTGGTCATCTGTGCGCATTTTTTGACCGCTCCATCACCTGCTTGGAGCTTTGTTGCTGACATCTGGGGTATATGATGATTCACTGCCCCTATTACTTTGTCTGCTGAGGGGATTTTGTGCGAATGAAATTTAGTCTCCCTCACACTTCTCAGACAAACATCAGTCTCTTTCATTGACTTTAATTCTATGACAGGCTGTCTAGGTATCTGATCTTCTCTCTGACTCACCTCAGTCTAACCTGAGTTTTGTTTTTGTGTTTTTTTGTTCTGGCCCCGTTATGTGTCTGCCAGAGGAACGAGTCAGATATGGGCAACAGCACTGTTCTTTTCCTGTAGCGACGAGATAAAACATGGTATTAGATTACTGCTAATTGCTTGTTTCCCAAAGGTGATGGAAGTAAGGAAATGAGAGAGAGGGGGGGCTGAGCAGATTGCATGATTCTGTTTCTGCAGCCTTGTCAGTTGTTCAGCACTTGTAAGGTTCAGCTTATTTTCTTTATTCTAGTACTTTCATCCTTTCATCTACTCACAAGATCACATCTATCAACCGATTCGTAAAATTTGCATAAAGGTCTTCCCTATTTCTTTGGCTTTCACCCCCTGATTCTCCCCTGACAGAGAAGATCTACAGCTTTTGGCAGAGACAGCCTCGTTCCCTTGTACTCCTCACACATTCTGCTTCTGTAATTTGCTGTTGTTCAACTTTTAGGTGCAAGTTCTAATTTGTACTCCTCGGAAATTTGCATGTAGGAGTGCTTGCAGATAAGGACCACCCCCTCAGAGGATTAATGCATTGTTCTGTGTGCGATGTAGCGTGGTGATACGGTAGAAGGGCTTGTCAGGGTATTTTTTTATGGGTCTTTGTTGCCTGACTCTTTGCTCTTTGCTGCCTTCTCTCCCACCTGCTCTCCTACTCCTGTATGTCTCTGCCAGGGCTGCCTTTTTGAGGAGCTGTTTGCTCTTCAGGGAGAAGTCAAACTGTTTCTCCAATGTCGCACACAAACCAACGTTTTAAAAGCCTGCTGACAAGCCAGACTGGGGATCTTGTCTCTCTTTTTAGGTCCAGTTTCTTTTCGCAATTCTTTCTGTTTCTTCCAAGCATCCACATTTTCTTCTAACCGTTTCTGTTTCAATTCTTTTCACATTGCTGACCCAATTTGGCCTAACTTAATGTGTCAGGCAGGTGAACACAGTTTGCCTCAAGAATAGTTGGTATACATTAGGGATGCATATTGGCAAGAATCTTGTGATATATGTATCAAAATACAGGGGTGATACGATATATTGCTATAGTGTGAATAAGTATTTATTATAGATTTGATTTTTTTTATTTAACTGTAGAAAATTGTCACAGCATTCTAAACAACCCAACAGGTTTCATACATAAAACATCCTGTTTTATTACAAGATCTAGTTGATCCACTGGAATAAAGAAGGTGAAAAAAAAGCCACCAGCTACCAATCATACATTTAATTTTACTACAAAAATGACTGATTGAATGTCTATTAATGGCTCATAAAAAAAATAATCGATAAATTACTTTTGAATATCTATAAATATTATGAAATTAAATATTGCAATATATCACCCTATCGATATTTCATACATCCCTTATATACAGAAGAATTCATACATGAATCGATGACTGCAGAATGCTCTCGCCATGTGGTTGCAGTGCAAGCTGAAATTACTACCCCTCTAACACTATGCTTTAAATTCCATTCTATTCAAAAATGCTTCCAGAATGAAATTCAGTTTTTATAAAGCAATTATGCTTGACAGTTGGTATGTGTTTGTGCTGATTTGTTGCAGATAGTTTTCTTCAGTACATTCTGGCAGTGTTGTTGTCAAAACCGCGCAGAGACAAGGCCAAAACATTAAGAGGTTGAGACCAAGACCGTATTTTTTAAAGGAAGATCAAAACAAAATAAAGAGTTTTTTTTAGATTTAAGTTTACTTTTAAATAAATGAAAATTAAAATCTTGTTTTCTGTGTTGCATTCAAAGCATTACAATTAATTAAACAACTACCCAGTCACATAAAACTGGTGTTTTACTTCTTGAAAAAGTAGATAAAAGTTAATTTTATAGACTGAATTCACTTAAGTCACAGTGAGACTTTCATTTCAGAGAGAGAGACAGGATGAAAAAATAAACGGCCAGTACCAGCTGTGAGAAAAAGCTGGCATGTCAGTCAAAGTATTCTTTAATATTCTAAGTAAAGTAAAGTATTCTTGAACATTGGTATTTCCTTCATGACATTGCAACATCAAATAATAAGGAACAGTTGAACTAAAAATGACATCATGCCAAGCTTATACATCATGTGGTAACAAATCACCAATAAAACGTTTGAGCTAAATAATTACTATAAACTAATAAAGGACTTGTTACTGAACATCTCAAAAGCTCACCTTATCAGTGCAAAATAATAACCACCTCCACTGTACATTACTGTTAGGTTTCGGTGTTTGTGTGCTATGTGGTAGATACTTTGCAAAGGACACTGTTCCGGAAGTCTTGAGCAACTTTATAAATTCTATTGGTTCTTTTTAGAACGAAGAGGTTTTCACATCAACCCTTCTGAACAAACCAAGCTTGCTCACCTAACCTAACCCTTGCCCTTAAGAACTTTATATTGGACATACTAACTGAGACATGCAGATTCCTAGATGGAGCTACTGCATTTTTGACAGTTTTTCCTCAACCTGGTATAGTTTTACCTTAGAAGGAAATTGCAGGTAGGTAGGTAGGTCTATTCCTGGAACGGTTGCAAACGCACTTAAGTGCGATTAACAAGGATTTTTATTTTATGTTATCACTGTTGTCTCTCCATTTTGGCATTGTGTTAATTAAGAACGGCATACTGAAGGACAGCAAACAGTTTATTTATTTTATTTTTAATTGACCCCACCAGATGTTATCAATTAATTAAGTGCTCTTCAGTAATTTGCATTCAGTAGCCGAGGTGAACTTAGCTTTAAGTTTTTTGATATTTATCTTTATGGTTATGTGGTGAATGAGAAATATTCAGAAGATTTTGAATGAGACTGGTGGTAAAAAATAAACACAGTGTCTAATGTTGCAGGATAAATCAACAAGTTTAAATTTAGATCCTATATCCATTGGGTCAGGAAGGAAAATCCCTTCTGAAGATACATTGATCCAGAGTGAGTAAATCTAAATGTGAAGTAATCTTTAAGGTCGAGTCTGATTTGTTTGTTCTTAGGTAGTAAAATGTGTTTTATTTTATATCCTAGATGAACCATGACGCTGCAGTAAAAATAATTTTGTTTTTAATTTTCTCAAACAAGTAAGGATGGTGGAGTTATAGTTTTCATTTCATACATCTGACAGGTATAAAAATAAACTTACTTAGAGATCTGATTTTTTTTTTTAATTAGCTTCCAAGAAAATAAAGCAACAAAATTCCAGATTTATAAACTCAAATCGGCCACTAAACGCCCTGAACTAAAACCTTTCTTCTGTAAGAGATTCTTTGGTGTTTACTTATCGTTACATAAGTATGCTATTTATTTACAACTGGTAAAAGTGTTAATTTTAGCCTCTATTGCTTTGAATGTGAGGTTATTCCAGATTGAGCTTGCTGAAAGCAGCCTCAGGCTGTGGAGATGATCATAGACACTTCATTCACAGGTGCACTCACCCTTAGCACACTACATGAAAATGTCTCTCTTTTTTGAATATTATTCATTTACTTGTATCATAGCATTTTCGTTCTAACCCTACTCGTGCTTTCGAATTGCCAAACATACATTTGAATGTCAGACACATCCTTCCTCCCCTGATCCGTATCTACACAGAAACATTCTCTCTCTTCTGCAGACCACTCTACCAAATGTTACCTTTTCAGATCAGGGCTGGGAAAATGAGCTTTTTTTCCTCTTTTTTTTTCCTCCCCCTGCAGCACAAGTGGATCTGCAGGCATGATAACCTCCACTGCTGAACTGCAAATGTCAGTTTGTCGAGCCGACCAATCGCACTTCTTTTTCCTAGTCTGTGTGGCTCTCTTATGGGGTTCGCACCCGTGACTCTGAGACTGAGGCGGCGTGCTCATATGAATGAGAATGAATCGGCGAGCCTCTCAGGTGTGGCCCTTAGAACTAACGGAAATATCAGAAAATACCAGGCAAAGCAAGAATAACTGTGGCAGCACTGAGTCTTTCGAAAGCTAATTAGAACATCAGTGTGAGGCAGATATCAGCTCCCAAAGTCAGCTGTAGGAAAAGAAACACTTTGTCTCATAAGGCATCTGGAAAGTTTAATGTTTTAAAAAAGTAAAAAAAAACTCATATTGGACGTTGTCCACAGTGGGAGTGGTTGCATGTGATATTTTTTAACAGCTCTTCTGATTTTGATACAGTGCATGTATACGGAATGACCTGACACAAATGAGTATTAATAGTTAATAGCTTGGTAGGTGGGATGCAGTTTGGGCTCCAGCATCTTTAGTAACCATGTAGCTGCCTAAATCAACAGGAACTTTACACTTAAAGTAGGAAAGCACAAGTTAAAAACATAAATTTTTCATGACTTAGAAATATTCAGATACGCTAAAATATTACATTTAAAAAATAGTTAATTCCAAACAAGAGAATAAAGGTTGCCAAATCATATACGGTTTTCTTAAAAGTTTTCTCGATTCTGATGGCTGTTGGCATACAGGATCTCCTGTGGAGGTCTGTATTGCACCGTTTTCAAGGAAACCTCTGTCTGAAGAAACTCTTGTTTTATAGCAGTACCATGAAGTCAGTGCTTAGGGTTGTGACAAATTTCCAGTTTTTTAAAGGGAATACTTGCTTCTAGTAATATTGGATTGGCTACACAACGTCAACGTCGGGCGACATCACTACACTGATTTTGTTGGCGCACTGCGTCAAGTCCATTAATACCGTCAAAAGTTCGGCCAGCATAACTTTTGCATTGCTCGCGTTTGCTAAGTTGCCCCTTAAAATGCTAAAACAATTGACTTAGCCAACGCACACAAAGCCCTGCAGAGACTGTGACGGATTCAACCATAGACTTTACATGTAATATTTCTGCAGCTGACGCCATGGGGCCATGTTAAGGCACCATAAGATGAGTGCCTTTAGCACTATTGTTGAAAGGACCAGATGATAAAATACAACAGCTAAAAATGAATTCCTTTTTGTTGTTTGTTTTATGTACATGTTAGCTTAGCACTGCAGCAAAACTAGCTGCTACATTTAGAAAAGGAGTAGTTAAAACTCAAACAAAGGCAAATATTCCATCTTTTCCTATGATTACTGTTTCTTAGTTTTTGTGCCTCTGTCGTTTTTGAGGATGTTACATCAATATCAACTATGCTCACGATAAAAAAAACCGTTTTGGTAAATTACAAATGTTAACACACCTTCCAATTTTATTAAACATGTCTTATATGACTTGCGATCAGTTGCTTATGTTCACAATTAATGGCAAATAATATTTCAAAAGCATTGCTTTGGTCAACACGCATGAGTTTGTACGTACAACCTTTTGGTGCCATTGTTGCCTCGATTGCTTAAAGCCTGCTGAGCTTATGCAACAGGCCATTACAAAGAAGTATATGTTCAAGGCCTTCAGCAGGTACGCGGCAATCAAGCATTTCATTCCATATAGACTTCTTGCTTCAAATCATGTGTGAGGGCTTTTTGCTCCATGCTCTTCAGCTCATATCTTACACCACACATAGAACTGAGAGAGCAAATCAGGGCAGGGTTTGAATATGCATGTTAGGTATAACATATTCTCCACATACAGGAGGATCAGAGAGTAGGTTTGATTATAAATTGTACTACAACACAGCTGTAATCAGTCTGTGCTCCTGCCTTCGAGGTTTGGCTGTGTGATTGAATATTTGAAGCACTCAGAGCATCGATATTTGGCTGTAAACCTTATAAAGATTGTCTGCCTCGACACATGCTTCACACATGCTTTATTTTTGTTCAGGGTGGTGAAAAGGCATATTTTGTGCTAGACTGAATTCATTCTGTGTGCTAAATTGACCGGGGCAGCTCATCAGTTTGTCTCTGCTCTATACATTGTCTTTTTCACCTTTTGTCGGTGTGATTTCAGGTATTTGGGTTTCCTCAGCAAATTGTAGAAGAGAGAATTAGTTGTAAATACCTTAAAGCTGTGCAGGGATGGGTAGAACCATTGGCAGTTTATTTGCATCCCTGGTAAAAAATATCTTAAAACACCTTTGAATAAAGTATTGTATTGCAGTGTCATAGTCATTCCTTGCAAAATGTACAAACATTTTGTTTTGCCATACAGAAAATCAAGCTTTTTTCATGGCCATATTCGTCTACAAACCAGAATAAGACGTAAATGCCGAGACATTCAAGTAAATGGTATAGTTAACGGCTAATCTTAGCAGCTGCATGCTTCTGCATGGATTTACACAGATCCGTACAGATTTTAAGTCCTGTCCTTTTTTTCCTTTCTGATATCCTACTATATCCTACTGATATCCTACTATGAAGACTCCCCTTCACTGTAGAAGTTAGTTTTTGTGGTTGTTGTTTAATGGATTGTGTCCTGAGCTTTTTAGTTAAGAGGTCTCATCTCACCTAGAGGGCAAATCTCAGGATGCGTTGTGTTTTGAGATGTTGGAGGACATGGTTCCCTGTGGCTATGTGGATTAGATAGGCAGTCTTTTGACTTCCCAAACACCTGTCTGTGCTGAGTTTTTACTCATGCACAAGGAGCAAATCAGACTACAAATCAAAAGCTAAATATACACGGGAATGCTGCAGTATCGTAGTAAATTGTAGCCCGACTGGTGGAACACGTTGCGAAATACTGCAAGAGATTATTTATGCTGGTACAACACGGGCATGGAAACATTTAATCTTTTCACGTTGCTCATAATTATCAAATGATGTTATTACGCACATACTTATGCAATTTGGTCTTTTTTTTGCTTTCTCTCTTTGTAGTTCCTGTGTCTGAAGAACATCCGGACATTCCTAAAAGTGTGCCACGACAAGTTTGGCTTGAGGAACAGTGAACTTTTTGACCCGTTTGACCTTTTTGACGTCAGAGACTTCGGCAAGGTGAGTAAAAGAAACTCTTTGTGCTTGACATTTGTCATGATTTCTAAGTCACCCATCGTACTGTGATCGAAACAACCATGTTACAATTTAAAAATCAGATCTTGTTGGACTGAACAGATTGGATGCTTGTAGCTTTCTGAGCATTTTAGGATACTTAAATATCCAGTTCCTCAATTGATTTGTATCTGGTATGAAGGCTTTTGAGATTTTTTTTAATGTTTTGTTTCATGTTTTTTTTTTTTTTTTGCTGTTGGGACTTTGCTTAAGTGTTGTATATGTGAGCTCAGAAAAATACAGGCACATGTGAGTTCATCTAAAGTGCAACTAAGCGTCCCTTTGTGCTTCGCATGAGTTTAAAGGCTGTTCAGTGCCAAATCCGTCTGTTACATTAACCCCCGGTGTGGCGCTGAGAGGTTGGATGAGCATTTAACTTAACACCTAAAGGTCAGCAAACTCATCTCATGTCACTGAATAACTGGAGCTAAGACTTATACCAATGAAGAGCAGATAAACAAATATGAAACAGAAAAATGAGACTATGTAAACTCATTTCAAACCTTTCTCCACGTTGATGTGTTATAATCCTATAAATTTCAACTAAAGAAAACACAAATTTAAGCATCTGTAAAGTAATATTTTGTTGAAGCATACTTTTTGAAAAAAAACAAAAAACGACTTTATTTCTCACCTCCACATTTTTTCATTTGAGTCCTTTACCATAAACCATATATTGAGGAAACATCATAAATGATCTACAATTGAGTTTGTCTACAGTGCGATTACAGTTGATCTTAAAATTGTTAAGACTTGGATGGAACATTATTTCAGCCAAGAATTTGGTTTGTGATAGAAAATGAGGCAGGGATCTTGAAAGAAGAAGCAAACAATGTAAGAGGTTTATTAAATAAAGGAAATACTGTTTATTAACAGTGGCATGTTAGAAAGCTTTATAATCGCCCCAATAATCAGTTGAAAATCAGGAATCAAACCCTTTTAAGGCAAGGTCAGGATGTTTTATTTTTGTTTATTTGCAATATTGTTTAAGTGGAATTGTACAAAATATATGTCACCTTAAAGAAGGAACAGTTTTTGTTTTCTCCTGGTTTTTCTGTTTTGTTCCCAGCTATTTTAATGTAAACACATTGCAGATTCTCATTGACCTGCATGCTGCTTGGAAAATATTCATATTTACCTATCTGAGTGTCAAAACTAAGGTTCAGTCTTTAACTGTTTGTAATAAATGTGTTTTTGTTTTCAAACATCATGTGTTGACTACTGCTTATATTATTCCATTACCTTTGAGGGAAAGTGAGACAAACACTGTAATCTGTGGAAGTTTCTACAGAGATATTCCAGAGACAGGTTCAAACGTGGATCATGGGGGTTGTTTAAAACAAAATAAATGAAGTGTGATTACACATCTCTGAAGACTCTCTGGCTTTGGTAAAACACACCAAACAATCCTGATGTGGCTTTGGCAGAGATTGCTTTTTCGTGCGGCAGAACTCTGGCCCTGCAATTCCTAAGCATGTGACAACTGCCCACAACGGTATGTCTTTAACATATCTAATTAATGTTGATGTAGGCATTTTTGCATGGTAAAGTAGCAAATAAATTAATTAATCCATTAGAATTTTAACATTTGATGTCATAAAATGGGGCCAGGTAAGGTCTCAGGATAAATCCAGCCGCTTGCCGTTCCTTATATGTTGGGATGGATGGAGGGATGGATGGATGGATGGATGGATGAAATATGGATGGATTGCATGTAGATTGATCGATGGATGGTTGGTATATTGGTAGTTGGATATATGGCATGTTGGTAGTTGAAAAGATGGCATATTGATGAATGGATGGATTTATGGATTGTCAACATTGGTGATTCACTGCACAGATTAATGTACAGATTAATCATATTGTTTGAAGTATACATATGCCATGGAATGATGGATGCATGGATGTCATGTTTACTAATAGTTGAAATGATGGGTGACACATGGAAGTTGTAACAGAAAATCGTTTTAGGCAGCGGTTTTCCATTGTTCTTGCTGGACATGTTACATGTTTCAGTAAGGCTTTTTCTACACTTTGGCATTATTATGTTCAAGTGGCCTCAGGTCTGAAAAGGTTAAGAGAGCTTAATAAATACCAAGTAGGGTCAAACACCTGAATGAGTTGGTGATCTCATTTCTGTTACACATTGACAAAAATTGGCAAATAAAGAAAGAGATTGGCCTGTAATCCAGGATAAGCATTTCCTCTTGGTTTTGGCTAAAGCCAGAGTGTTTCACTCCTTTTTCTAATCCTTTTGTCCAAATTATGTGTAGCGCCACACAGAAAGCTGGGTTACAAGGAGAGAACCTCTCCCTGAGCTTGTACGCTGTTAGTAATGGCATGATGTCATTAAATTCATGATGACAGCTGATGCAGCTGGGAACGTTAATAATGTGCCGTTTCATCTGAACGATTGTGTGTTTCTATCAAAACTAGGGGGCTGAAGTATGAATAAACTGTTAGCTTCTGTTATTTGTGCGAACTCTTCTGTTCATTTATCAAACATATCTGTTGTAATCCAAATTTATCAACTCTCTGGAGCATGCACTGAGACGAATAAGGAGCAGAAAAACGACAAGAGAGAAGAAGGAGGAGACGAGGACTCACTTGACAGTTTGTAGATAAACCACAAGACGACGTCTGACAGTCAATGAGCTCCCAGTGAATGGTATTAAAATCCAACAGCAGTCAGAATCAATCACACAGGCCCTCCATATGTCAATTTAGAAATTGCTTTAGTATGGTCTCAGCAGTGGCGGGCTTGTCTTTCCATTGATTTTCCATTAAGGCCAAACATCACATTATAATATATTGAACAGAGTAGATCCCTGTGATGTAGCATACATTTAAATGGTATGAATTCCTCAGAAACCGAGAGTGAAGGTAGGTCTTTTTTTCTTGCATACTCTCAGGTCTCATTGTAGTGTAACGTCCGCCTATTTTTCTCTGGATGCAAACTTCAACAAGAAAGAATAAAACAAGTCAGAAAACCTGAAGAACAATTTTAGTCTGTCAGTTTAAATTTAATCAGAACATGCCCGTTGAGATTCTTGACTTTTTTTTTTTAGCTTCGCGATTGATTAAGCTTTTATCAGATTGTCATTGATGACAGTAAGTTAATGGAATTCATAGATTCCTCCCTCCAAAGAGAACAGCTGAGCGCTTTTGCTTGTGTGTTTCTTTAAGTCTTCCTTTGTTGTTGTAAATGGAGCAGATATGAGATTACAACATTATGATAGCCTTGTGTAACTAAACAAAGTTTCACTTTATAAACTCTGTAAAACAAACTAAAGAGTTCTAGTCAGTCTTCTGGTTTAAATAGATAATTAAGCACTTTCACAGTGTTAGTGGTCATCATTTTACTAACTAATCGGTGTTATGGCATGGGCTTTCATAGACTACCTTCTTTGGTATTCAATGGGTTGACTCTACATGCACTCTAAACCTCCAACGCTCCTCTCCATAGTGATTGTACCTCAATATTCAAATGGTCTTAGTTTCTATAATCACGATGTGTGTAGACCCAAAACTCTGGGATACCCTTATAAGTTCTTTGTCAATGTTCTAACTGGTCATAACTCTTTGGAATACCCAAATAGATATCTGCTTAACATGAGGTTGTGGTATAGAGTTTTGCAAAGTGATTCACATTTTGACATGACTCTACATGAGATTCTTGTATGATAGCCTAGAGTAACCTTCCAATTCACACAAAACTTGCTATATTTTTCTGACCTATGTTTTATAGTCTTTTAAATGAAAAAGGCATCTGACCACAAACCATTAACCAAAAGTTAGTGTAGCCAGCAAACATAGGAATGGCAGAAAGGGACATTCAGAAAGGGACATTTTAACTGCTTTAAAAACCATAACTTTTGGGTATATACTCCCTAATCCCTGACCCTGATACCGTCTAATGTACATGTATTGGTATTGGTTAAACTTAATTGATACCATGAACAGATACTCAAAATGTGGAAAATCTGCAATAAATTCACAAAAAAAAAAATTGTGGTAATTTATATTTTACATCAGTTATTTTGTCTTAGTTATGTTTAGGTAGTAAAGTTTGGTGCCTTTAGTCTATTCAGTAAAGCTATAAGGTGGAAGTTGTACAGTTTATTAATTCAACAATAGTATCTGATTGGTATTGGGTATTGGCAGATACACAAAATCCAGGCATCGGTTTTGTTTTAGGGACTGAAAAAGTTGGATCGCTGCACCCCTCATAATGGTACACAAAAATCGCGGTTCTTTGTTTTTTGTTCTATACTTTAATCAAGTAAAATGAATGTTAATGTGCATATGCCCTTTTTTGTTTTGCCTTGATCAGCCTCACACAAAAAACATTTCTTCCCCCCCCCCCTGAATTCCGTCTTTAAACACCTGAAATAAACTTGATTTTATAATGTTCTATAACCTGAAGTTTCAGGTATGGAACTGATGGGAAATTCAACGGGATTTTTTTTTATAGAAATAATAAAAATAGTGACAGACAGAAAGTAGAAAACTATACTACCTCCTGAAAAGTCGGTGTTAATGTCTATAAATGTTTCATGAATATTTTGCCCATATTTAAGAATAAAACATGCTTAAATTACTTAGTCGTTATTTTTAATATTTTGACAACCTAGTCTCCCAGCTGTATTGGAACACAGCATTGGAAGCTACTGGGAAAAACCCTACTGGTTGCCATTTTGATGTCAGCTGGTTTATCTGTAATGTCAGTGATGTTTACATTGAGCTTGGAATTGTTTCAGGTGAGTAATTTAGTTAAATGAAGAATGTGTTATGTTTTATTAATCGCTGGGAGTTCTTTTCGTTCTGTTTTGGTGTCATCTTTGAAAAGTTGAACTCCGAGTTTGGCACTCAAACATTCTCCAGGTGTTGAGAAAACAGCTTTTCGATACATGTGCATAGCGATCTGATAGGACCATACTAATTATATCAATACATGCATCATTACACCCCTAGTTTTAACCCCAATACTGATAACTGTGCCTTGGTCAAAATGCATTTTTGAGGTTAAAATCTGAAGAAATTGCTTGTAATTTGCTTTAGACATGAGGAGAGGAGGTGGATTTGGTTTCAACAGTTCTCTGTTTTGGTTTTTATGCCAGATTTTCTACTTCTGCTCTATTCATGCTGGTGCATTTCAGGAACAAATTCAATTTTTGTAACGATTTAACTTTATACATTGTGAGAATTAAAAAAAAAAGTGCTTGAAAAGCAGCAATAGAGAGCAGCTCTGAGTGTTAAAACAACTGGCTGATAAGATGACTTTTTTTACTACTTCTATAAACATTAATCAATCCTCTATTCACCGCTCACTTCTCCACACCGGCTGCCTGGGGACTCAGAAGTCAACCCTCCTGGCCCCCAGTTCCTCTAATGATTCCTTTCCTCAGGTCAATGGGAAAGGGAGAGCCAGCCTGTCAAGACACGTTGCTGATAAAAAGTAATTGCGCCTTCAAACCCTCCCTTTTGCCTTCCCATTGGGCCAGTACTAAACCAGATGGAGCACGTAACCTGCTCGATGTCCTCTACTAATTTTTATTGTGTGAATGCTGTAGGCATTCACACTATTGTGATCCTGTTTCTCTTTATTCTTTATTATTATTATTCTCCTCGTTTCCGTACGTTTTTTGAAATTCAACTACTTCTGCAATTTTCATGCGATTTCAGCAATTCAAATATTCACGCGTTCAGCTTTTTCGGGTCTTTCCGGCTATGACTTTTGGTATTTCTGCTTTTCATACTTTTTAAAATATTCAGCTTTTTATGCGATTTTCGCTTACATTGAAATGAATGGAAATTCATGAAAATTCCGGAAACATTTTGCGCTTTTCCACAGCTAACTACTTCCACAAAATTTAAGCTAGAATCGCCATTCAAACTTTAAACGGGTCACAAGGCTTTAAACTATCTTCGTATGATTCAGCTTTTTGCTATCTCTTACGGTTTTCATAAAATCGCGATTTAAAAATCATTTAAAAATTTTCAGGTTTTCAAATTTATAATGTATTTCAATGACGGAATTCTTCAACTGGCAGAGTGTCCACTCTAGCAACTGCCGTTTTTGGCCCTTTTCTGAACTTTCACAAACAAATTACTCCTGTTCATACAAATTTCACACAATCTACACATATTATATATTAAAACGCAGGAAATATTGTTGGGATTCAGGAAATGTAACCCTCATTGAAGTGACATTTACACATTTACCACAAATGGCCCCAAAGCGATGAAAAACCACCCCTGAGTGGATCCTGCTCGAATTTCAGCATCTCAAAATTATGCCCATTTTTACAAAATCGCTGTGCGGACACAGATTAAGGTACACACATGACACAAAGAAGTATTAATCACCAAAGCCTCCTGATACTCAAAGTGAAATCCTTATTTCGATAGCCCTTATACTTCCCGAATAACATAACATCGTTCGGAACCAAGTCAAGTCAGATTTCTGGTTTTACCAAAATATACTCATGTTTGACATCAATTTATAGCTTTTATATTATATTTTCAAAAAATTGAGTGGTTTAAGACTGTTCCCGTATCCGTTCCAATAAAAACGATACATGGATCACGTCGATACGCCTTACGGTTCCCGAGTTATTAAGAGTAGTTTGGAAGAAGGATTCCCTGTTTAAACGGCTGAGGAATTGAGACACAAAAGTGAGGTGCTGCAGCTGGCCTCCTGTCAGCTTCTCTCCTGCAGGGCCAGCCTGTCTCTGATTGGCTGAGTAAGGGAAGGCCATTCTATTGCTACAGTTGGAGTCACCTCTTGTGGTGGACAATATAATTACAATGCGCTATGGACACTACATAGTGTGGCTGTGACCTAGGTAGTAGGAATCCACGAATCAATGGGTTGCTGGTTCAAATCCCAGATTCTTCCATCTCATTCATTGTCTTTGGGCTGTAAACTTCACCCACATTACTTGCTGGTATTAAGAGGGCCCAGTGTTGCTGTGTCCTTTAGCCTCACTCCTGTCACAGTGACCTAGGGAAGCAGTGTCTACAATTAAGTAGCCTGCTACCATGAATGGGAAACAGTGATTACTTTTAAAGGGTAGTTATGCAGACTTTTATGTTTAGGCTATTGTGGGCATTGTACATGGAGTATGATATTATTATACAACTTTATATTGACATCCATTATATTCAAACTAGTATTTAAGCTAAGAGTTTTTTTTAGCTAATTTTAGCAAGAATTGGCTTTGTAGCCATTTTTATTATACTGAATTGATCAAGTCATTAATATCCAATATATTAGTATTTCCCAAAATTCTACTGTTAGCATTTTAGCTAACATCATCAGTTTCAAACGGGTTACAACTTGCATTTCAGCTAATACCACAATCTTTCCTAATTCTAGCTGTAGTACAATTTACCAACTTTTCTCTGAATAAGCATTTGCAGAGATTTTCTCTTTCAGCAAACTTTGCTTACTACATTTCAGCAACATGTTAAAGGTTGCATTTTAGCTAACATTGGTAGTTTAGCTTAATTTAGCTAACATTGGTATTTTAGCTTAATTTAGCTAAAGCTGGTCTTTTAGCTTTTCAATAGTTTTGCAGTTAAGTATAACTGCATGGCTCTCACCTTTTTATGCTGATTTTTACTTTTTAAAGTTACACAACATACTATTTTGAGCTTGTTATAAAAATTTGTCAACTTTTAGATTTTAGCTAATAGTTTTTCTACGTAGGACAATTTTGAAACATTTTTCAGTTATTCAGCTTTTTACAATTCAGCAAATATTCTGCAGTTTTCTTCAAATTCTTCAGCAATTTTCAGCAAAAAAAATCAGCTTACAGCATTCACACTGCATTTTCGCAGGAAATGCAATTTTTTCTAGTTTTCATTGCTTTGCATTAGCATGAACTCAAGCTCCCTTGTTAGCACTCTTTTTGCAGCTGTAAAATCTACGGTGTCGTGCCTGCCACTCGTCTCTTCGTTCACCTTAACCCATCCCCCATCATTAGAAATTCATTATGACATCATTAAACCAATGAAATACAGCTTATTACAGGAGACCCTAGAGAAGACTTTTATTTAAACACCTCCTCTCTCTCTCTTTTCCAAACCCAGCCGCCTCGTTTCCTGTCTTCCAACCTATTTTAATTAGGCACCAAAAAGGAACATTGCTGTCATTTAAATGAACATGGCAATCAGTTTATTTGGCTGTTGCCATGATTAGCATAATTAGTCTGCACCTGTTAACCATCTATCAACAGTTTGGTAATTTTCCGTCTGTGAGCCAGAGGAGGAAGGAAGCTCTCTGACAGATTTGCATTCTTCATTAAAGGAAGTTGCAACATTTGTTTGAGACGCGTATCTCCCAAGAACACCTTCAGAGACCTGACTGGCTCGTAAAGTGTCCGAGCAAACAAGGTGATGCTCACTGACTCGATGATGCAGTGTCCAGGTGAATTGATTTCATTTATGCGCTATGTTGGACAGGAAATCGGTTCTTTGACATAAAAAAACGACACAGTTCGGCAAAGATTATTTAGCTGATGGACAGCAAATTTTTTGAAGCAGACAAAAACACTACCTTTTGTCCCTCAGTGTGCAAATTCGGGTGTACCTGCAAGGTGACAAGGAAGCCGAATCATGCAAAACCACATCAAGGTAAAAATATATATATAAAAAAAACCCCGAAAATGAGAGACTGTACTTCAAAGAATCTTGAGAGTTGGAAAATAAAGGCAACTGGACTTCTCTTTGCCATACCATTTGCTAGTTGCCTTTATTTTTTAACCCAAGACAACTTTGTCCTGGTGGAAAGATGATTTTTTCTTTTTTCTAATTTTAATTAAGGTTTAATATAAACAGACTAAACTACAAATAAACAATTTAAAGAAATGATGGAACTTCAAAAATGAATAGTTTACCTGTTGTGGCCTGAACACACAACTTAACGACTGTTCTTCCTCCTGTTCTCCATGGCACTGAAACGCACAACGAATTTTTTGCACAAATTTTTTTAATGACAGATAAGTTCTCATCGGGGTGTAGATGTTCTGGAAGCTGAATCCATGCTCCGCTGCCACACTGGACACTTGAATTGAGCACAATTTCAGGCAAAGGTTTGAAATCAGTGAGCATTTCTCCAATTGAAGTGATTGGAAGTGAGAAATACGCTCCAGTGGGAGGAAATCCTGTGGCATGTTCTGAGGTTAGAACTCAACGTACTGTCATTCCCTTGTCTGCTAGATTGAGTACGGTGTCCTATATGGAGAAGATGCTCTGATGTTCTCATGGAAAAAAAATTCTGATTGATTTACTTACCTGTACTCTGTGTGTATAATTGAAAATATCTACGCATTTTGCATCAAGTAGTAAGGGGTGTGAATATCAATATCTGTTAAAATGATAGACAGCCGTCAGATGTTTCCATCGCCGTTTAAAGAAAGAAAGATGAGACCAAACTCTCTGGGGACAAAAACAAATAATGCACATTTACAGTAAAACATGGTGGTGGTGGCATCATGCTGTGGGGATTCTTTCCTTCAACAGGGATGGATCGATGGAAAGATAGCTGTCTGTGGTTGTTGGGTTAGGAAAATTAATAGTACGAAATTTTTTTCAGGGTACTGTAGTTTCAGTTAAAAACTTGCATCTTTAATGTTTTATTTTCTACAAAACGTTTGCTAAATTGTATCCATAAAGATGTAAATGTAATTTTTTTTGAATAACATTCCCAGAGAGTAACTTTTTACATCGTACTATTGTCAAATACTCTAAAGGCAGTGCTAAACAGTGTGTTGTAACATAAAGGAAACTGAGTTGAAACAACAACGCCACCCCCCAGATTTAATTTGTACCAACCGCTCCTATTTCAGCTGCTTTTCTCTGCCTCTCTATTTACCCATCCATCTCCTCCCGTTCCTCACTGTCCTCCACTTCCCACTCATTCATCTCACACCTCTCTCGCCACGAGAGAGTGTTGTGATAAGACCAAGCCAGCGGGCAGGCGAGCCACTATTGTGTCGAGGCGACGTGATTGCCATCGGACACCAGTGTTTGATTACCCTCTTTGGCTGCCCCAAAATCCGTGCACACTGAACTCTGCTTCTTTTCATTTCCTTTTTCTGCGCTCTGTGGCTGAAAATAGCTGCCTCTTTTAGAATCCACACCCAGTGCTCCTAACATCTGGAACGTGCCTGCATGTTTTTGCCTCCTCTACACCATCAGCATGGCCTTGTGGTCCTTTTTTTATTGATGGTGAAGAGCTTCAATTTACACAGCATTGAACTTTGTGCCCTTTCATCCTACCTCATAACAGAAAGGTCAAAAAGGATAAGTTCTTAGAACAAGATTGTTCATTTATGAACTATATAAGTATTACTTTTTCATTTAAACCACAAGACAGATTAATAAAAATTTGGTACCTAGTCTTAGCCTAAAATCCAACGCCAATAGATGGAAGTATACTTTTGTTTTGCGTATGTGTGTGCATGCTTTATTTTGTTAGACCAAGAGACTCATTTTTGGTCCATTAGCAATATGGAACCTACATTTTTGATAATGTAATAACAATTCAGGCTTTTATTTTGAAATGCATCTTTAAATTTAGTTTGAGAATGCCAACAATATCTTTCTGTTTCAAAATGATTCAAAATCCATGTTTGCTATACTCTCTCTGCTGTATTTTTAAAATCCAAATACATTTCTCTTTCATTGTTGGTTTAAATTTTAAGGATTTTCTTTGAACGATTATTTGTACATTAACATAATTTTTAAAAGCTAACATAATCCATTTTTTTCATGCCTGGTTTTGGACCATTACCAATGTGAAACCTAAATTTTCAATATTCTTTCCTATGTAACTTAAAGGCTTTTATTTTAAACAGTATCTTTTCTTTTCTTTTTTTTAAAACAAAAAATTGTCGTTTAATGTGCTGATTATTTGAATTATACATGCTAAAACACCATCTATAATATTAAATATGAAATATTAAGGGTGTTTTAGAACAAGATTTATTTTGAAAGGTCAACTTAATTATTTTTCCTCAATGGTTTTGTTTCATTAGTAATGTGGAACCTAGTTTTACAAGAATGTATTCAATGAAATAATGACACTTTTACATTGAAGGGTGTTTAGAAGGTTTAGTTTGAAAAGCTAAATATATTGCTTTTTAAACCTAGATTAAAATCACTAGAAAATTGCTTTTGCAGTCTGCTACTTCATGAAATATTGAGGCTTTTATTTAAATCTGTAATCTATGGTAACCTCTTTTAAAGCGCTGACATTTTATGTAGAGCTGAGGTGTTCGGTTCACAAAGGTGTTGCCATGGATCCTTATAGTGAAGGTAGCAATCGGCGCCCGTCGTCCGACTCGAGCCGTAGAAATAGAGTTTGCTGCAGGTGATGGAGGGAGAAGGTTCAGGGGTCAATCAGCCGGGGTCATCATTTCAGATGAATCCGTCCTCTTCCATTAGCGACCACGTCCTCAGGAGCGCTCCTTTGCTTTCTCTACCTGTGTGGGTTTTTAAGTGGATGGTTATCTGGCCCTGTGTGTGTGTGTGTGTGCGTGTGTGTGTGTGTGTGTGGGGGGGGGTTAAGTGTTCTGAGAAATATGTTTACATTCATCTGAAGCAGCTAGGTGTGTTTACATATATATCTCAGTATATCCTGTGTTAATCTATTATTATTGTGCATTTGTACATTTATACGGTCCTCTGCCTAAAGTGCATTCTCATTTTACCATTTGTCCTAACACTAGAAGGAATTATTGCTGTGAAATATCCTTAAAGCATTCCTGCGTCATACCAGTATGGCTCTACTGCCCCACAGTCACTTTCTTCCCAAAGGGGAGAATATATTTCCTTCACTCAGGACACTCACTCCTTGCCTCTCAAGTAGTTATATGGTTGTCATTTCCATCTCCTTGCCCCCCTGCTTTACTTAACCGTCCATCAGGAACTCCCCCATCTGCAAGTTTTTACATAAAGCTTCTAAGACACAATCAATAATTCAATCCAAAACGGCACAGTGCTGATGATATTTCTCCTGTCATGAATTATAAATGGGAGCAGCCCCCCTCCTCACACATTCTTTCCTGTCTTTTTAGACCCCCGTCAATCCCCCCCGCAATGCTTCAAGTTCAGGAGCTCGTTACCGTGAGAGCCATGGAAACAGGTGGCTGCAGGGCAGGGATAGGGTGCTGTCTGGGGAAAGGGTTCATGGCGCTCTTCAAACTTGAGTTTGCCATTATGGTAACCTTAACAAAAAATTCTTGGTGACGTCTAGGCTAGTCAACCAACCCTGTGTATTACTAAAATATACCCTCGCCTCAGGGAAACATGGTTGTGGCAGTATTGGGCTAAGGGGATGCTTTTTTAAATGGGAAGATGGATGCCGTTGAGTTAAAGAAGAACTAAATTCTTCTAAAAAAAATAAATGTCTTTTGCAACACAGACTTTCTTTTATTTTATTTACCATACTTGTCTTTTATTTAGTTTCTCGGCAAATAGGACCCAAAACATCTAGCAACTTTCACTCAGAAGCTTTTTTAAAGGAACAATAAACATATCCTGTTATTGTGGTTGAAAGTACATTTTTATTAATTATTTTGGACCAAAATATTTAAGAGCTCTTGACCTGATAAAATGTTTTGTGTGTTCTTTTTCTCGTTTTTCTGTAACAGTAGCAGTATTCGTATGTTTAATCAAAAATATTGCATGTTTAGCTTAATGTTCCGCAAGTATAAATATAAAAGTTAATCTCTGCATTTTCATCAAATTAAAACACATCAAATTTATGTTTTGGAAAAGCCTTAATAAACTTTAGACCAAAATGCAATTGAGATTCAATGGCAAAACATGAAAGGTGATGTCCAGAGGTGCTCTGAATTTGAAAACGTTTAATTTGTTGTTGTTTTTTAATGTCTAAGGCGGGTAGAAACATCCCTCAATAGTTCTTCGGCTGTATTTCAAGCAAAGATTTTAAATACTGATTTTTATTTTCTTTATCTAACACAATTATGTACTACTTTTTGCGGGTCTTTTACATAAAATCGGAATAAGATATAAAGTTTGTCTGTAGCCTGACACAATGTCTTTAACAACATACTTTTGCAATGCACCGTAGATGAAAGCTCATCCCAGCAATTTTTATAGATGTTCTCTGTATAAATTTTGATATTTTCTTGCAAGCAGGGCCAGCTTATGATGGCTTAGGCCCCTGGGCACAAAGTGTTTAAAAGGCCGCAATGCTGCCAAAAAAGTTATATAATCTAAACCAGATTCTACAAGCATTCTTGTTAAAGCACAGTTCTTATCTGAGGGTAACATTATCAGATACAAGACAGTTGTGTAACTTGTTTGGCTATGCAAAAATGTCCTGCTTGATCTCACCTCCACCAGGGCCGGATTACAATTCAGCTAGTTCCCTAACTTAATCAGACAAACTGACTTGTGCTCATTATTTTTTTCCTGTATCTCCTTTTCTGTCTCTCTCCTCCTCATTGTCTCCCACAGTGCTGTTTCTGTTCTTTTGCTTCTCATCTCTCCATTGTTGCTTTTCTTTTTCTTTGCTGGTCTGCCCCATATTTTCTTCTCCTCTGCTGTTAAAAAATGTGCTATGAGTCTAACTAAACTTTACTTTACTAATACTTGAAAACATTTTATAATAAATAGAAAATAAATGTAAAGAAAAAAAGAAACGATTTTGAAAAGCAGCAGCTCCACCATCAATAAAAACAGCACACATATTTCCACTAACTGTCCTCCATAGTTTATCATCACCCATTTTCAATTCTCTTAGGACTACTGTCCTACAGTTCAGTGACAGTCTGTGGAGAGCTACTCACTGGGGTACAGGAGGGCATATTACCATGGTTTCCACAATTGCACTATATACGTACTACGTAAGTCTGTTAAGGTAAAAGAAAATAGTGCAGATTTTATTGGATATCTATGCCAGTGCGGATATCTGCCTTATTTGAAACTTGAGGAATTTCTTTTTTTCTTAAACTGCACATGAAAAGGATTTGGAATTTTCTTTATAAATCTCTTTATTGAAATGATTATACTGGTTTTATCTCAGAATAATGGCTTATCTTCTGTTAAATATTGAAATGTGATGGTATCAGGATAATGATATTTATTTTATTTTTTTTACTTGGTCCTAGGTCACTGTTACTTGATTACTCTACTGTACCTTTTTAGTAGCAGCAGGTGTTTCTTTTATTGTTCTTTAATTTGTTACAGCCGTCTTTGGGGAATAAAAGGAAAAAAATGATAAAATGCATAGAACGCTGTTTACTGGCCTTTTATTTCTGATCCTTTTGTGTAAAAATATTTCCACTTTTGTTTGTGGTTGAATCCTGCTGCTTAACAATCTGAAAGACCGAGACAAAGTTATTTGGTGTAAATTCATGGCTCAGTTTTGCTCTTTGAAGAGTCTGGCCTGCTGTGTGGTTCTGATCGCCCAAAAAGGCTGCCAAGGTGCGATCCTGAGCCTCTCTCACCTTTGGATTGGGAGGCGTTGGTCACAGGAGGGAGTTCCCATGTCATCAGGGTGGCATATTCGCAACGTAGTGCGACTAATGTCGGAGGATAAATGGGAAGAGCCCCCGCTGAGCCAAGAGTCAGTGAATTCCTAGGAACCAGCTCATTATTTCCCCTCCCCCAGTTTCTGATCCTGACGTCCTACCAGCGTTGCAGCAGTGATAGGCAGGTACAGTCTCCCAGGAATCGTTGGAGTGTGAAAAGAATAAAAGAAAGAAAAAAAAATCTATTCTCATTTCTTTCACTGTTCACTGAATAAGCATTACTCACATGGAAAGCTGAAATGCAAGAACACTCAAATCTTAAATTGTGCTAAAATGAGTTAAACATTTTCTTTTATGTAATTCAAATCTATCTGTACTCAAATGTGTGTTCTTTTCACAAGTAATCTGGTAAATAATGGCTAAGAATATTACAATAACTTGTACATGACAACGAATATGATTTACTCACCAACAAGATGCAGGACTATACAAGCAAAATAAGAAAAAATAAGGGACTTTCTACCATATATTTTAAACTGAAAATAAAAATAGGACTGCTTAAAATTATATAATAATAAAAATTACAATTACTATGGCTTTTTTTATTTTTTATTTATTTTTTTATCCCATGGTTTTTTCCCCATTATCACCTAGTGTCCGTCTCTAAGTCTAGTCCTGGGCATTGCTCTCCATTTGCCACCCCCAGGAGGGCCCTACACTGGGCTCAAGCCTCCTTCATGCTTTGAGGAGTGATGAACCCTTCTTTTCACCTGAGGGGGTGGGGATTCCCCAGCTGGACATAGCGCGTGGAAGGATCACGTTATTCCAGCCACATCCTCCCCAATCCCTCAGGCAACCCGGTCAGCCAGGAGGGGGCAGTGTACAGCTCAGAACTAGTGCATGTTTTTGTCGGAGTAGCTCACATTAGCTACTCAAGGGAACACGGGGAGAACATGTAAACTCCATACAGAAAGGCCCTTTCGCCAACTCCACCCAGGGTGTGGGTGCTGATGATATGGAGGAACAGACATACCCACAGCGTCCCCGGCGGGAATCGAACCTGCGCTACCAGCTGCACCACCGTGCTCCCTATTACTATGGCTTTTTTAGGCCACAATTGGAAAATAGCTCTTACTAAAAAAAAATTATTTGCATTGTAAAATTAGCTTAATAACGGTTTTCTGACAAAAATGGATCAGATTAGTTTCTGAAATAAACTAGAAATATCTGTTGTAATTCAGAAGGTACATTTTAACATTTGTACTGAGGAATACAGTGAGGGGAACTTGTAGAATGAGCAGGTGCAGCCAAGGAGAGGAGCACTGCCAGCCAGTCACTCCCTGCTGTGTAAATGGAGAGTGTGTTCACTGTCAGAACAGTATCCAGTCATTAAGGATTGGCTGGAAACCTGAGGAGCAAGCTACAGACCTCTGGTTTACTCCCAACAAATCCTACCCAGCATAGTTGCGGTGTATGACACTAGAATTACAGAAATCATACTTTCTGTAGTGATAACATCCAAAAAATTATGACACTAACTATTCCTGGTTCCTGGTCAGAAAAGCTTTTCACATGACATTTCTTACTTCCATTCCAACATGGTAGCAGTGAACATAAGTAATTTTTCTTTTTGGAAATACAAAAAGAAGACATGGTATGGAAAATAAGCAGCGGGTCGTAGTAGTTTAGTGGGGAAAGGGCAGAATCCTTTAGTATTATGGACTCTGTACAACAAGGGATAATACTACCGTGCGTTCCAGCATCTCAGCCAATAAAAATCCAGATCTTGTCAGAAGTGTGCTTACTCTCATACACATTGATGGTATATTAATGTTTTTATATTTATTACACACATATATATATATATATATATATATATATATATATATATATATATATATATTATATAACCCATTCTTTCTGGGTGGAACATAAAACATTTTTCTGAAAGGCATTTGTGTTGTCCACATCTTGGCAGCTGCAGAATTCTGCTCATATTTATCAAAACCTTCGAGGAACTTGATGGTGTTAACTGGGACAATTAGAAAAGTGAATAAATGATACCCATGCCTACTTCATCTGAGACGTTAGATGCCAACTTTGCATAAGTTTTGACAGACTCACTTGCCAAACTCTGTTCACATGTAATCATAATGAATATTGCAACGCTGGAAACAAAATAATCCCCACAAGAGGTTTTGAATTGTTTATCAGTGAGATAAAAGCACAAAATCATCCACTTGTCGATTGCATTATTGGAGTCATTCAAGAGCATCTTTCCATATCTGTGCAAAAGGTTCAGTCAAGCACATAAATGCTGTATTATCACTTGCTCTGACTAGAAAATTACTGTGTCAGATATGCATATGCGTGGAAGGGGAAATAACCACTTCACTCAATCGGAACATTGACAGCACTGTCTGTGCGAGCCATTAAATTTGTCTTCGCTTTTTATATGGTTCACTTCATCAATGGGAGGGCATCACTGTGACACAGACACACATTGAAGCCATAAAGTCTCGGCTGGAGCCCATGCTCTCCAGTTCCTCTTATCAAAGGGCTGTAAAATGGAAATTAGTCTGAATGGATGGCAAGGTCCCTCATTACTCGCTGCATGTGTTAAGGAAAGTTGTACGGACTAATGTTGAATGTGATGGCAATGGACTGATGATGATAGGATGCTTTAGTTTACTTATTTTTTATGGCCTCTATTAATCTACCTCCTCCCTTCTGTTTGCCTTCCCTGCTGAACTTCATCACATGGTCGAGATGTTCTCCACCCCTCAGCTCATTTTCTCCTCACCAGGTTCAGATTGATTCTCACACTTTTCTTTTAGCCCCATCTCTCATTTCTAGACTTTGTAAGAATGTTATTTTTTTTTATTTTTTACTTTTTTTTTCTTACAATTCTGGCGGTGTAGCACACTGTAATTTGATATGGGTAATAAAAAAAAAAAAACTGCCACACGGGGTTCTTATTGTGTGGGATTGGGCAGCTTGCCGGGTATTATGAGCGTCCCCTGCAGTGACCACTAAACTGAATACCTCCTCTGTGCTTTCGTTCATTTATTTCACGGCAGGTGCACTGGAACAGGTAGGAAGGATGCAAAGCTCTTCACGTTGTAAATCTTGTATGTAGGCCAAGAAAAAAATAAGTTTCCTCCTCTTTTCGTAATACCAACAATATTTTGGCCGTTTACTAAAAGGAGAATATGCTAAATATACTAAAGTGTATTTATTGTGTTCCTGCTTTCAGTTTTTATTTTAGATGTTCTATCTTTCTATATGAAGAGAATTTCTAAAATAATACTATGTAATCAATAAACTTAACAAAAATAATTATTTCTCCTGTTGCTAAAATAAAACAAGATATTTCATTGCAGCTATAATTATGTCATCTATAACATTTGTTGTTTGATCTCGATAGAAAGATTAACAAGGACAACGCTGGTCTTCACCATCTGTAGGCTCAGATACTTCCAAAATATTCCCAAACACCTCAGTTTGTCTTCTATGTGAAGAATCCCTAATTCAGCCAACTAACCAGCATTGTGCAGCAACTAGTGGTGGAGGGGGCACAGTGTAAGTCTGGGCTCCAAAAGTAAAATGCTGACAAAAGTGGCTGCTCCTCTACCACTCATAATTTACTCAACTGTATGCTCTGACCTTCAAACTACATGTTCAATATTGAATATTGCTCCTCCTGTTTCTGTCAACCAAGGAAGCACAAATGTTCACACATTTAATTCAACCTCCAACATAGTCACTTGTTGTGTATATGGGACTCTGCCTGCCTGTGCGTTGGAACCCCCACGCTGCGGTCCATCTGCCAAGGCTTCAATTACCAGTGGAGGTAGTGCCTGGACCTGCCCAATGTCCCAGAGCCAGGCAGGGCCCAACAGAGATTAGGGTTAAAAGGAGGCAGAGGGAAATTAGTTTGCAACTGGATGCTCTCTAAAGGCTCATTGAGAAGCATAGAAAAACACAGGGATTAAGAGAGGAAGGAAAAAGGAAAAAACAAATTAAAAATCTTAATTCTTTTTTGGCTTTCAACTCAAAAGTAATCTTTTTTTTTTAAAGCAAAATATTTCAAATATCCTTACCCTACAATTCTTGCTTCCACATTTGTGTAAAAAAAAATAGCAATAAAACAGTTTTTAAAAAAATTTGTTGAATAAAGAAACATTACGTTTTTGCACCTTTCTCAGACTCTGTTTAAGTCTCATAGCTCCTCTGAGATGCGACCAGAAATCAAAGAATGTAAGGTTAAACCGGACGGACAGCGTGATGAAGTGAGAGGACATGATGGGAACTGGGGCGCATGGATTTGGCAAAAGAAGACTCCGTCTAAAAGCATTGGCAGCAAAGGTCAGGTGGTTAGACAGGTGAGATAATGCTTTAAAAAATTTAGTTAGAATTCAAGAAGAATCTGACCTAAATTAGGAAGGCCTTTAAAAAAGTTTAATTAGAAAATATTCAGCGAAGAGTGGCATTGCTGTCATTTCCTTTGAGGGTGAAGTGTGTTCACTCTCATGAGCACTTTAGTGCCCTTTGTGATGGAGTGTGGTCTCAATGCCGTGGCTGGGAGGATACCAAGCTAATAGCTAGACTCAGCTTGTGTCAGCCCTGAATGGCAGAAATCAATAATCCTGTCAGTTACAACCTCAGAGGGTTCCAGACTCAGATGCAACCATCCAACTATTTTATTTGAATTTCCTTAGGGATGTTTCCTTTGTTTCTTTCAATTGATGTAAATCTAAACGTACTGTCCTCTTTATTAGGTACACCTGTTGAATTGCTTGTTCAACACAAAAGCCCTTTCAGTTGATCAAATGGCAGCAACTTGATGTATTTAGGCATCTGAGCCAAGGGGGATGTGTAAAAGTAAGTGAAATTTAGTGACTAATGCAAAACAGTATAGTCTGAGTAGTTCAGGAGATGCAACGTTAACCCCTCCTTTCCAACGGACGCGTCAGCAGCATGTTACAGAAGTAGCACGTCATACGTGGCTGTTAGCCACCGCTGTAATCAATGTAATCCTTTCCACCGGAGCCGAAAGCGGCACGAGTTTGCCCCGTCACGGGAGCGTCATGTCGCAGTACTTTTCTAAATATACGCGGCTGTCCTATTTTCTACGCGCTACGCCTGTGAAACGTTTATATTTAGACATTTTGGATAGGGGCAGACAGGAAGTCGGACGGCTCGGCATCCGGAAATGTGCAAAAACAAAACAAAGGTGCTTCTTTCTAGTAGCTTTACTTTACTACCTGTGCGGCCCTGTGAGAGGTCAGTAGGTCGCGGGAGGGTCTACACTACCTTGATCGCCACGAACATTATTCTTTTGCACTTCGAGGGATTTTGTATATTCCCTGACATATCATAAACTTATTGGCGAATGTAAAACGGACAGAACATAAAAAACAGACCTTTTGGAGCCATTTTGTAGTTTTTTTCCCTGCTTGTTGTTGCGTTTACTGACGAAACCACGCGAGATTTTGCTGATCTCGCATGATTTTGGGCTCTCTCGGTGACAGCTGCTTCCTTGCTGCTACTGGTTGATGACGCCCCCGTGGAAAGGACCAAGCAGCAGAATATGCGAGTAAAACGTGCTACTCCTGTAACATGCTGCGGACAGGTCCGGTGGAAAGCCCGGGTAAGTTTTAGGGTTGCAAAAGACAGAATATATCCATTAGACTCTTGGTTATATGGGCGTCTTGTTCATATCAGAGAACAGATGAGCACAGTAAGACTAATAGATCAAATAACCAATTATTTACCAAGTTCTATAACTTGATAGTTGTAAAACTATGCTGATCATGGTGACTGCATGTTGGAGTCAAAATATACAGACACAGAAGTTCTAATTTTCTCCTCGTTTACACCTTCACAAATGTAACTCTTGCCCTTTTTAATTTGTATACTCCCAACTTCTTGGAAAACACTGAACCATTTTGGGTTGAAGTTTACACACTCTGTGATTTGCTCTTTGCAGCAAAAGGTGCCAAGCTGTGCAAAACTTTAAAGGCCAACATACAGTACAATTACTTCCTGCCCACGCTGCTCTGGAGTTGTTGTAGAAGGCCAAATCTTTTAGACCCACACATTAACTTACACTGTGGACTTTGTTAGTTGGCTTGCACAATCACACTTCCCGCTACAGCAGTTTTCCATTCTGAGCCGAACAGTGTGACCGTTGTGTGTGTGCTTACAGTGTTGCATGCAGTTACTACACTGGACTGCATTCATTGGAGAATGTTGCAGATGATTGTTAACCGTACTAGTTTTGTTCTGGCTTCAAAAGTAATAAAACAGACACCCTCTGAAAGTAACTTTGAATATTGAATATGCTTTATTTGAATATTGAATGAAAACTATTTCATTTATGGGCCTGAGTGTTGTAAAATACCTTCTGGTCCATACTTTTATATTCAATTTATACTGAATTGGATGGCTTTAGACTCTAAAAACTTCAATCTTTTTGGGATGACAGAAGAAAAGGTTTTTCTATCCCTACAGCTAAGCCTCTGCTGCAGACGTTCTTTTAATATAATATGATTCACTTCTTGTCGCAAAGCATTTCAAGCTTGTTTTGTGTCTTACTGGGGGGACGTTTAACTGCGACTGAAACATTTCTTTCCCCCTTTTAGCTTGTCGCGCTCTGGGGCTCGCTCCCAGAAATGGAAAATTGCTGTCATGCAAGAAAGTCTTATGGACCATAAGCGCTTGTTTCCGTTTTCACTCACTTCGGAAGTCCTGGGATCTCACTCTCGCTCTCTCTGGGTGTTCACACTGCAAAGCAGGCAGCTCTATCTCTCCCTTATTTCAAACACAACCAAAACCTCACTCTCTCTCACACACACAGGCATGCTGAACACACATTTTGTTGCTTGATTTAACGCAGAAGCGTTCATACAGTATGTTGACTTACGCACACATTTACACTGTTGCAGGAATTCATCCATTCGCTCCATGACTTATCTTTCTTGACACGACTTCACTCAAGTGAGTCAGCTGGAGAAAACATTTTGACGTTAGCCCGGGGTGTGTATGTGTGCCAATGTGTGAATGACCTGGATAGAGCTTTTTATGCTGTGTAAGCCAGCCAGTGCTGCTGTATAGTGAGCTTATGGGCGCAGTAACTGAGCTTCATGCAATGTACAGTGTCCCATTGGACAAAATCTGGTGGTTTATGTAACAGCAACTTGGAACCAAAGAGACTCTTGAAATTGAGAAACATATGAACATGGGTTTTAATAGCATTTCAAATATTATCTTACATAAAGGATGTGAAACATATTTAAATATGAACAATGAGTTAATATTTGCATATTTCATTATCTGTATCACAACACTAAACATTAAAAAGGGGGGGGGGGGTAAATTGAACAAATGTGAACAAAATGTTACATTATTAAAACACTTGTTTCACATTTTGCTTGTGTTTCCTTGCCAACATGTTGGTCTCAATTGTGTCACTGTAGAAGATTAAGCCAACGAAATTTTCCGTGCAATACAGAAATTAATTTGGCTGGAAAAGCCTACAAATCAGCACTAAGGGTAGTTGACGGTCATGGGGATATCTCTATCTTTAAAAAACAAAATAATAAAAATTGCCTCATGAATTTGAGCTTGTTTCTCATCAGTTGCAAACTCGCTGCAGAGGTGTGGCCAAGACTGAAAGTCTATTTATACTCCACAGGGCAGGATGCTGTCGTCCGAAATCCAAGCCAATGTAAGAATCCCAGGCTGAACCGATAGCAAACCCTGCTTCAAATTCAAGTGCAGTGTAAAATACTAACCAGAAGATGACACTCCACTAACGTTATTAGGTACATAATGAATATTTTTACTTAAATGTGCTAAAATACCAAAAATAATGACCAGACATGTACAAAGCACTATTAGACACTCGTTTATAGAGTTGATCAGAAAAAACAAAATAGTTTTGGGGTGAGTTGCACTTAATTAGATTTAATATCCTTTTTCCGAAGAGCGTTCTAGAAAAAATGATGACCGTTCAAAACACAGCTTAATGTTTTCTAAAGTTCCACTTCAATCAAGATGTATGTTATAGATACAGTATATGTGTTTACATGTTTGGTTTAATTTTTGTTTAAAATTTTGAAACCCAGACCATGTTTCTGTTACCTAAGGGAAGGGGTACTGTATGTTGAGGGGTGGGGTTCTCTGACTGTGTATGACTGTGTGTTTTTCATTTATTAGGTTTTCATTTTATGTGATTTTTATTTGTTTTGATCCCGCACAGCCCTTTCTGCTGCCAATGGCATAAAAAAGTGTTTTATTAAATAAAGATTTTCATTGTTTCAATGTGATTTTTATTTTTAATGACGAGCAGAACGTTTCAATATTTTTCTCTCTAACTTTTTACTAGCCTTTGTCACAGATATGGTAACTTTATGTGCTTATACCTAAATAATGTAACATTAGGTATGAAGAGTGAAGGCCAAATTTAAGAAAAGTAAATTCGAGATATACCAACGGTGTGATCTTCACACAGACTTAGCTGAGCAACACGGCATGAAGTGATGGATCACGGTTTTAACGTTTGGTGTATTATCATCAACAATTATCTTGTGCTGGACTGCTTCGAGAGCATTTATATAAATTACATCTCTAAAATCCAGACGAGACATGGTTACCAGATACAAGTCTGTTCTTAGCCCAGAAGGAAAGGCAAGCCTTGTTTCTGAATAACAAACTGAGTGGCCTCCATTTTGTTTAACATATGTACGCGTGGTGGTAACTGCACTGAGTATGTAAGTAACAACGGGCACTACAATGGCTTTCACCTGCTAGGCTTTATCTAACTCTTCCCTGTGACCTTTGTATTTTTCTGCTTTCTCATGTTCCTTTTTACTGATTTTTCCATAATTTGGGATGGCCACATAAAAGCGGATGTCTTTTGCTTCTTATAATTTATCAGAATGCCCATTTGGTTCACCATTATAATTTTGTCTGCTTGTATCTAGAAGTCCCACAGGTTCTTAGTTTGGCTATTTTCCACCAACTTAGAAGGTGATTTTCACTCTAGTTTGTATTCTGTACAGATGTTGCTATAACGATAAAATTTTTATGCCGTTCCATTTATTCCTTTCCTCCCAGTATCTATCTTACTTTTCCTCTAGCCATTGGTAGGATTTTGTCCATATCAGCCATTCGAGTTATCGGTTAGTGGTTTAATCTCCAGCTCTTTCTCTTCCAGTTTCCATTGTCCTTTACTGAGCTCTTAACACCTGGGGGCCGATTTTCTGATGTATTCTTGGAGCTTGGATGTTTCATCTTGGGTAGTGCCTCTGATGCTCACTAGACAATTCCTTCTGTGAACTTGGTGAATAGCCTGTGGATACTGGATATGGGGTGAATTTTAGCCAACGTGGTTTGGTGCTCTAACATCTGTGGTTTGAACTTCCTCCTCTGGCCATACCACCAGGGTATCTGGTTACTGGCAAGGCTTAGCTGTTTATTGCCTGTACCTTGACTTCTCGGAAGCCTTCTTACTTTTTGCAGGTATTTGGAAAAATATAATTTGTTTTTTAAAGCTGTGAAGGACACACGCAGTCAAATTTTTTTTGCATTTTTCATGCTGGTCTGGATGGAGCCATAAAAACCCTAGTAATGTCAGCAGATTATTAACCACCATTTTTTTCTAGACCCCCTGGACTGCACAGATTATTGTTAAAGGTTTGCTTTTTTACATTTGCTGCTGTAAATGTATGAAATGTTGGATAAAAAGCTGAACTAACATCACCATAATTTTTTGTTTTTTTTACCACCATATTTACCTAAATGTACACCAACTGGACATTTCTAAGTTGCCTAGTTTTCTTTTTCCAAAGAGATTTGGCAAATATGCAAGGAAGTGTCTGTCTTCATACAAAGTGGTCAGAATTGGTATTTGAATTCTGTGCGCTGACTGTGGATTTAAAATAGGGAAAGGGTGTATAAGGTTTACTTGCAGTTTGCCTGCTTATAGCTTATTATTTCCTGACCTGGGAAATAGTGGAAACTTGACAGACTTAAACTTAATTTGACTGGAGGAGGGATAAAGCACAATTCATATGCAAGTATTGACATGCTAACATATTTAGCTTTGTAGGAAACGCGCGTCTATTTTCAACCATAAAGCAAGCAGTTTTTTCTACCTCCTTTGTCCAAACATTTAAAATTTAAACCCAACTTTCCCATTGGTTTAATATGCCAGTAGCTTAAAAATAGGTAGAACTTTTCATTAGATTTTCTTATTGGGTGGGCATACCCACATACACTTTAAAATCTCAGTAGCTTGTATCAAAGTGTTGCACTGCTCAGCTGAAAATTTTCATTTGTTTTGAGCAGCAACACATATACATTTTATTACAAGGGAAGGGACTTTTATTGGTATAGCACACTTTGAACAACAGGGTAATTCAAGGTGCATTATGTGATTAGGTGATAAAGTAAAAAAATATTAAAGACACGAGCAGCAGCATTCTAGATCATTTGAAGCTGTCTGACTATTTAGGCAGAACCTGTGCGGATGTTATCAATCTGACTAAAGATAAATGCATGGATGAGTTTTTCGAAGTCCTTCTTGCTGTACTAACTGAAGCTGTGTCTTGACTTTAGATTTATCTTCTTTAGGTCCAAAATAATTACTTCACTTTTGTTTCTGTTAGCTGGAGAAAGTTATGGCACATCTGTTCCACTGATTTGCGCGATGCATTTACTTAGTCACCTTGTGACAATGTAAAATGTGTAATGTAAAGGTGAGTATCATCTGCTTAGATATGGTGGCTAATCTTATTGGTTCTTATAATTTGGGCAAATTGGGAGCATATACTGTATATATTGAATAGGAGGTGATCTAGGATGGAGCCCTGGGGCACCCCACACGTGATTTCTGTGCATTCTGATGAAAAGTTTCCTATTAAAACAAACAAGTTCCTACTCTTTAAGCAAGATTCAGACCAGCCTAGTACTGTACCAGAGAGTTGGACAGAGCTCTGTAAGAAATTTTAATATCAAGATGCTGGAATATATATATATGTTTTTTATTGCAAACGCAATGCTAAGAACATCAGATTTTACCAAGGAAATAGGAGTTTTAAATTGTAGGTGGTTTTGTGAGGATTCATTTAAGATATGCATGTTGCAGGATGAGTTTTATATTTAATCTGAAGAGATGGCAAAGTCAGATCACTGTTGGCCAAAGGAGGCCAACTTTGGTGAGCTCTGTCGAGATAATCTTGCACGTTGAGAATGGAGACTGTTTCCAGAGGTTAGGACCCCTTAATGCTCCATGCATGAGGGGATCTGTGTATCAGACGGCTGGTGTATCTAAGCTCAAATGTGACATTGACACACTTTCTGACTTGCAAGCAGTTTGCACTGCTTTACTGAATTATTCTCAAGATGCTCTTGATTCTTATGCGGGTGGTAGATTGCAGATGTTTTCTTTTCATTGTTGAACTCTGTTCATTTCTTTGTTACTTTAAAATTTGTAATTATGGGTTGTAATTTTTGAAAGATAAGGAAATTATTTTTTTTTATATTTTTACTATTATTTGACAAATTAGGGTTTGCCATAGTTTCCAGTTCTCTCTTACAGAAAACCTGACCTCTAGTCATTGCTCATTGTAAAACAAGCTGTCGGGTGTTCAACATCCTGCCTGAATATTGGCCATTCTTGCATTGGTTTGGTGTGGGGTGCTTTAGAAAGTCCCTTCATTTACATTGTTCTGTTGTTGTTTGTCATGGTCCTAAAACGATTAAAACACATGTCTGTACCCTCTCCTGAGTGAGTGTGGTGTTTGTTATTGACTGAATATTCTTTCTTTGGATTCAGCTAAGGTTGACATTTTGGTATGAAGAAAAATTACCTCAACCCGGGATGGAACTGTAATGCATCCCAAGTCATTGAATGTCAGTGTTCCACAGAAGTATTTAAATAGTTTCCGTTTTTCACATTGATTTGTAAGATATTCAGTAGAATGTCAAGGAACTGAGGCCCCGTCCACACTACTGCGTTTTCGTTTAAAAACGGAGACCTTTTGCTATGTTTGCACCTCCCATCCACACTAAAACGGCAAAAACAGAGACCCAAAACGGAGAAGTTTAGAAACACTGCCGACCCCGTTTTTCGTTTTGAAACTCCGGAGGGCGTTTTGGTGTGGACGTCTCAAAACGGAGGACTTTAGAAACGATGACGCAGCAGATCACACTCGGCCCTATGATTGGGTGTCATCGGTCATGGCGTATCCTTCCCTGATTCGTCAGCCACCCATCACATGACCCGTCCCTGGAAGATAACATACAAAAACAGCCTGGAGTACATTAGGTTAGAAACTGCAACATGGATTATGTCTTTGTTAGCAGGTGAGGAATGGCCAATCTGTTTCCTGTTTATACCGGCGCTCGCATGCCCAGTGTTTGAGAATGGTCACGTGATCCACGTTTTCAGTCGTTTTAATGTGGATGGAGATAAATTCTAATATGCAGGGAAAACGCTAGTGTGGACGGAGATAGTTTTCGTTTTAACTCTCCGTTTCTAAACGAAAACGCAGTAGTATGGACGGGGCCTAAGAGGTAAAACTAAAGTTGAACTTAGTTGCCATTAAACGATATCATTAGATTTAGAAAACCCATCATTCACAGTCTTCTCTCATTATATCAGTGATTCAAGCTAAAGGAATGGCTGTAGTGTTGTTAGTGGCTATCAGCTGATGAAGAATGACTGCTGGGATTATTTCTGTCATGTTGTGTGTTGCTGAAGTCAGTGACACAGTCCTTGGTGAAAGTGATGAAAAGATGAAGAGACAGCTTGCATTCCAGCTTTCTGCAGATTTACTTTACAGTTTTCGTCCTCCTCCCTGCCTTTTCACCTTTTCATCTCTCCTCTTACCCTAGGCTCCTGACCTTAAATAGCAGCCTCTTTTATGTATGACTGGGAGAAATATTTTCCAATAACCAAAGCGTCCAGCCTCTGGGTAAGGCCATCTCGCTGAAACAAAAATGGTCCCGGAAACAAACATTGTGTGCGGTTTCTCAGCAAACAGACATCTGAATGGCTTTTTTTAGCGTCCAGCCATCTTATTTGAGAGTACTGTACATGAGGACGAGCTCTGCAGGGAGCGGGGCCATTTTGGAACAACTTATTTATAATTCTTTGGAGTTAAAGTCACGGAAGGAACTGAACAGGATGTTTATTTTTCCTTGTGTGCTCACACTTCCTGCACAAGAAGAAAACGGTTTCTATTTATATAACCTCTGGCTTCTAATGTGACTTTTGCCCTCTATTAGTCAAGAAAATTGTTAACCTTAAAGAGCCTTCCACCATTCCTCTTGTAAAAGGGCGACCATTTATCACAGCGTGTCAGATTCTATAAGATCATCTGGAGTTTGGTAATGCTCACCATCCCCCAGAACTGCAGTTGGATAATGAGTGTCCACTGCTTATTTTCCGCCCTCCAGGGGCTGGATGTTAATCCGGGAGCAAGATGTGGGTGAAACCAGGAGCACAAGTTTGAACACGCTGGTTAGTATAAACGGATGTATTTAGAGAAGAGTTGCATCTGTCGATCAGCTAGTGATGGGAACTGTGCTTTTCAGTTTTGCTGGTCAGTAATGCACCCTAGCTCAGTTACAAGTTACAGGGATGTTCCACCCCGAAGTGACATTTAATCTGTTGCCATCTTCTGAAGTGTTAGATGAGTGAGAAAAAGCCTTTTGTAACCAGCCCTGTCATTTTCCTATTGTGGCAGTGATCTGTTTGCTTAGCTGAAACATGTAAGTGAAGGCTTATAGCGAGCATTTTTTGTGCAAAGTCATAAATATTTCACCTAATTGATCTTATTACTGGTAAGCTCAATAATCATATCGCTTGCAAATGAAAAGAATGGGTAGCACAGAACAATTACAGGAGCCGATTTAGACTTCGGTCTACATTACGACCGAACGCCTCTGTAAGCCCCAGCTGCAAGGCGCAAGGACATGATGCTGTGCCCGAAAAAGCCATCTAAACGTAAACTCTGGTCTACTCATCATCCCAAGAATTAGAACCAAACACGGAAAAGCAGCTTTCAGTTTCTTTCCTTATCTGAAACAAACATCCAGATCACTGGAAAGCTGCTGAAACACTTGAGTTCCTCTAAATCAAAGCTTAAAAACTCATCTGTTCAGAGCTGCCTTTGAGTAAGGGATTAATGATAGCTGGAATGTCATATGTTTTAATGTTTCATATGTTTGTGTCTATAATATTGCATTTTATTGTTGTTCTTTCCTAAATCATGTAAATCACCTTGAGTTTGCATGTTGTTGTAATAGTGACATACGTCACTACTCAAGTAAAGGTTCCTTGTCTATTATTTACTTGCATTATTGTGCCTTTAAACTTACTCAGTGTGATGGCAGGAAACAGAAAGAGTAGTTAAGAAATAAGGGTTAATTGCAGTCATTATCACATTTGAAATTTTTATAATTAGAAGAATAACATACCAGTTTCCAATTAGCGAGCGCACACAGGCATGCTAACGATGTTCTTTGGGCTGAAAGTTGTTAACAAAGGAAGAAGAGTTACAGTTGCTTGTTTTTAAAAAGTTGCTCTGTTTTTGTTCTGTTGGAAAGTTTGAATTTCCTGTTTTGAAATCTCTGAATTATGGATCTAATTTCTCCTTGGAATATACTATGATTGTTATGTGTATACCTAATTTTAAAGTACCTTACTTATAGTCAAAACTTGAAGGTAAAGTACATTTGAAAAACGTTGGTTTCCGAATGTACAAACCTAATTTCGAAACAGACAGTATGAATTACATGTCAGTTTTGCAGTTGATTATGTGTTTAGTCTAATTACCACATTCATTCCCATTTTTTTTTTTTTACATTTTTTTGCTTCTTTTCACTGTTTCCCCGACTGATACAAGCACAGAATTTCCCCTCAAAAATTAGAAGAGTGCAGATATGAAAAAGGAGGAGAAGAAGCCAACATTGTCACATTCTCTCACACATCCCGGTTTCTCCGACGTTATACCAATGCCTCGCTCCTGCAGATAAGGCCTCTGGTGGGTTGTTCTTGAAACAAATGAATTCAAAATCAACAAAAGCTTCACGCTGTTTTGTGAGGTTTGCTCGTTGTGGAGGTGGCAGACCAACTTTTGTCTTCCGCTGCCTGACAACATCTTTACTTTTGGATGCGGGTGCTGGCAAAAACTAACAGATTGTCAAAGAAAACACCTCTGTCTGATATATGAAAAAAAACATGGAGGTGCATCTCAAGGAAAGGAAAAAAAAGATTTCTCGGCTCATTACAACAATATAAACCTTGGGTTCATATAAATAGGCTTTCTATAAGTGTGTAACGCTCTCTGCAATGCTGACAAGGCACCACTGGTGGGAGGAAATGGCTAAATCTATTGTACACTGCGACAGCAGAAACAATAAAGGAAATGCTACGGCGGGTGCACTGCTTTGTGAGCTGCGGAAGATCAGTAGGGTGTGAACTAAAGCGGAAACCAATCACCGGCAAAAAATAAAACCTGACCTGCTTAATTTTCAACTAATCTGGACTGAATTGGGCAGGTACACTGGGGAATTGCTGTGCTTAGCCTGCAAGCTGTTCCATAAATTGTTTGACTAATGGCTGGACTAAGCAGCCTTCAATCCCTGATAATGGCAGATTTGATGGAGATTTGCTTTATGGGAGCATTTATCAGTGGCTGACAGATAGGAACCCTCACTAAACAAACCATACTTACCTTGATTAGCTTGGGGCTAATCAAGAGGCTACCCCCCCCCCCCCCCCCCCCCCAAAAAAAAAAAAAAAAAAAAAAACATGCCTAATTTACATCAAAAGAGATGACTGGTAATTTTTGGCACCACTGAACGATTGTGATTATGGAAGAGAAATTACTCTGGGAATACAGTGTACACTCACTGGCCATTACATTTAGTAGAACCTGCTAATACTAGATTGGATTCCCGTTTGCTTTCACATCGGCCTTAATAAAAAAAAAAGTTTAGATTAATCAAGATGCTGGAAATATTCCTCTGAGAATTCTGGGCTTTATTGACATGATAGCGCCATGCAGATGCTGCAGACTTGTTGACTTTACATGCATGATGTGAATCTCCTGTTCCACCAGATCCCAAAGATGTTCAGTGAAGGTGACTCTGGGGGCCAGTTGAGTACACTGAACTCTGTAACATTCAAAAAATGTGACGGGAATTAATCTTTGTGACATGGCGGAAGTACCCATTAGATGATTGACACATAGTGGTCATAACAGTACAGACATGGTCATCAACTGTATCATGGAAGGTTGGATGTTTAAATGGTGTTCTGTTGGTACTAACGGACCCAAAGTGTGCAAAGAAAATATTTATTTTTTGTGCCAAATTTGACATTACAACCAGAATTTAGCAGCTGATACCAAGATAAATCAAGTTAGGTAATGTGTTTACTATGCGTTACTTTCCAGTTTTGCTGTGCCTGTAAAAGTTCTAGCCTCAGCTTCCCATCACCAGCTGAGGTGGCATGCAGTGTGATCTTGTGCTGCTGTAGCCCATCTGTTTAAAGGTTTTACCTCCTGTCAAAGATGATTTTCTGCATACCTTGGTTGCAGCATTGTGAAAACCATCAGCAAGGCGCTTCTGACCACACATTTAAATTATTATTTTTCCTTAACAAGGAATTAAACAGGTATATCTAATTATAGGGATGTGTATTGGCAAATATCTTGTGATATTGTATGTATCTTTATACAGGTAGAATGATACGATATATTGTGATACTATGAGAAAGACTTCAGTGTGAACAGAATTTATCTGTAGAAAAATTGTCACAGCATCTTAAAAACTCTGTTTCATATATAGCACATCCAATTTTATTACTATATCTATTGGATCCACTGGAACGAAGAAGGTGAAGACAGCCACCGACTACTAGTCATACTTTTATTTAATAGAAAAATTACTGTTACAATTGATGGTTCGATTAAAATTCTAAACATTTAAATAAGAATAAAAATTTATAAATTTCTTTGAGTATCTATACTGGCACACATATTTTGGCATAAAATGTCGCATCAATATTTTTATACATCTAATAAAATAGTGGGTGAATGTATGTCTCATAGCTGTTATCACTACCAACAAAATTACATTTTTTATTCTCTTTTTTTTTTGGTCCTTGAAGTTAATCTGTTGGGAAAATAAAGATGTTATACTGTATAAAAAATACAATTCAACAAAAAAAGATAAAACATGGAGACAAAGGGGCATAAGTGATTAAAGGAAGATAAAATAAACTGTATAATATAAATAGTATAAATGCTAAGATCCCTATAGGCAATGATTATGGGATAAAAATAAAATGAAACAAAAGAAAACAATTACATGAACAATCAAATACAAAAGATGAGGGGAACAAATCAAAAGCCTGAGGGTGGAAGTCACATCAAACAAAGTGACCCTTTAATACACAGGCTCTGCAGCTTTGGAATATAAAGGGTTAAAAATGTTAAATCACAGTCAGTTTTGAAACCAGATAAAAAAAAAAAACAGGCCACGCCTGAGGATGTCTTTGTTGTCCTCACTATGACCTCACCTGACCAGAGCTGCCACATCCCTCCTTTGTTGCTCCCTTGTCTGTTAACGGCGCTCCCAGGGGGATTGACTGCTCCGTGTCTCACTCTTCCTTTGTTCACTTTTTCCTCCTACCCCATCTATTTCTTGAACTGGCGATTTAATGAAGACCACACTGGCAATGAATGACTCCTCATCATCAGCATTCACTCATGTTTTGCTGTATGTGCTTTCATTTCTGATTCATGTTGTCATGCTCAGCTAAAGTTGGGTTTTGGGTTTTTTTGTGTGTTTTTTTTTTTTTTTTCACAATGATGAAGGTAAACAAATGACTTAAAAATAATGTTTTGAAGGGAAAAAAAACGTACTTCTTGTCGTCTCAGGCAAATCACAGCAACCCTCAGACTGGGTGACATGGTATCCGTGTTAAAGATTAGCATAAATAAATAAATTAATGATTTTTTTGCAGTATCAGAGACTTTCCTTCTCAACTTCTCAACCTCAAAGAAGACATTATCAAAAGAAGCGAGGAAAACAAAAACTGGGCTGCAAGAGCAACTGAAAGCTGCCAGAGCTTTACTAGTGGAGAAAGGCTTGTTAAACATCTCACAGGGGCATCGCGTGGTGTAGTGGTTGGAGTGGGGGCCCCATGTGCGAGGACTGAGGCCTCTCAGTCCTCGCGGGACTGTACTACATCCCCACTGCCATGTATAGTGGAGGTTCCAAGATCCTGTGGGTTGGTTCCCTTCCAAAGGCCCTAGGAACATTTTTCATCAAACACAAAATTGATCTTTTTTTCAACACCATATCAGTCCTCACACTTAAATCCTCTGACTTCGAAGAACTAATAATAAATAATTCAGAAATAATAATTGTAATTAACTAATAATCCATTGATAATTTTATGATTTACCCAACTTATTATTAGTCAAAATATTTAGCACAGTTCTCAAACACTCACCATATTAAACACCCAGATCCCTGGATCTGAGAGTTTACCAACACGGCTCTGCAGGATAACAAGGTGGTGGTTTTATGTTTGATTTTTTTTAACACTGGCTGGGATGTAGCTCTCCACATGTCAAGGTATGCTCTGCAACTGGCTTTGTAATTTTGTGAGATAATGAGTCACGGAGAGGATGGCAAAAGGCTGCAGCGCAGTATTTACCTACAATGGCAGACAATTAGTACATATAGTCTTAATCACAGGCTGGGAGGTGGACCTGCTAATGAGGCTGAAAAGGGATTTGTTCCCACTTTCCACTTAGCCGTTGTTAATAAGGTTGGAAAAATGGGTTAATTGGACATTTTATAAACTTATTTTTTTAATTTGCCAACCTCATTACATGTTTATTGCTACTAATCATTAATAATGTTAAAGATATTATGAGGCATTAATATTACAGACTGAAAGGCGTGTTTTACAAAATGCAATTAAACCAACCAAGCAGAAATAATTGCAGTTGTTAGGCACATTTTCAATTTAAGTGTTGATTAAGTTTCCAAGTCGTTGTTGTCATGGTGATTCTAAGTGCTTAAACGGAAGGCTGGTTGAATTTTGTCTGACTGGCAGAGAGATTTTGAAAGTTGAATGGGTCGGTTTAGGAATTTTTAACTCTTGTTCTAAGCAGTCCTGATAAGCAAAGAAACCCCAGAAAAATTGTAAACACAAAAAGTCTACATATCTGTCATTGGCTAATTGCGCACACTCTTAAACTGATATCATGCTTGGGGGAATTGTTTCCCAAAAGTTCCAGTTTTAGAACATATTTCCAGTTATAGTTGGAGACAATTAACAAAGCCTGCTGCCTCATATAACCCTACTGGAACCAGAGGAAAAAAGTCCTCAGGTCAACACTAGGGTGTACGTACCACCTCAAGGACATGGACCAATCTTTTGACTATTTTAGACATAGACCACAGATATTTTCAAAAGATTTACTACTGATCTCAATTTAAAAAGCCCAGTGAGGACAGATTAAAATAAATAAATAAATAAAATACAAATTAAGCCAGTTTCACTTTCATCTAGTCATATAAAGTGCCTTTGTAAACAGTAACCAACATGACAATAAAAAAAGTACATATTTACATTTCAGATTTGAGTCGGTGCTGCTTTTTGCCCTTGATCAGTCCGGTTTGTCTCCTTCTTCTTCAGAGATACTATAATTTACTTTTGATGTGTTGTTTCGCATTCTTGATCACTTTCCAAGGTATTTACTTGTCAAAAAATGTCTGGTCAAGTTTAATTAATAAGAAAATATATATATAAACATTTGGAAAAATATGAAGCAACTTGAAATTTAATTGTAGAAGTATTTTGCTATGTTTTATGTTAAAAAACATTTATTTTTAGCTATTAACTAATTGTGGAGGTTTACACTCTTATCGTCATGGCTAAACTTTAAGAAGCCAATGGAAATTAATTTGAATTCTATATTTGTTATCCTTAGGAGAATGTTATTTTGTTTATTTAATCCTAGATTTTCTTTCTGATTTGCTTCAGATGTCTCAGCATATTTCTGATTAGATTCCCTGTCTGTTGGAAGCTGACAAAAAACTAGCCTTCCTTCTATATGCATGCATGTAGAACAAAAAGAAAGCATATGATGAGCCTTAGATTTCTGTGTGTGTGTTTGTAGAAAAGGGGAAATGCAAGCATGTTGTAAAATGATTAAAGGAATGCACAAAGTTAAAAAAAATCCTCATTTACAACTTTGCGGCTGCCTTAAGCATGCTGGTTCATGTACACTGCAGAGCTACAACTCATGAAGCCACAACATTTGCATGCGACCACACTGACTGTGGGCCTGCTTCCAGTATTTTCATAAAGTATTTGAACAGCCTAGTCTCCCAGCTGTACTTGAATGCAGCATTGACAGCTGTTTGCAAAATCCCCTTCTCATAAACTGGGATTCCTTTTGACTTGTGATTTATCCAAAATAAGGAGTTTGGGCTTATTGGATGCTACTGGTAGCCATTTTGACATGAGCTAGTTTCTCCTTAGTATCCGTGATGTTTACATTCAGCCTGACATCGTTTCAGGTGAGTCATTTAGTTCATTACAGAGCGTGTTTTGGACCTTATTGCTGATGAAAGATGCATTTGCTGACAGTTTTGGTTCACTCCATCTTTGTTTTTTCTACTGTAGCTGCATGAGACACCTTTAATTTTCCCAAATAGCAAAGTGTAGTGGTATCCGGGAGTCCCTTCTGTTTTGTTTTAGTGTCATTTTTTAAAGTTGCGCGGCACAGTATTGCTGTGCGCGAGGAGTTCTGTACATGAACATTCTGCACATGTTCACGTAGAAAACAGCTGGATTTGTTCGGTACATGTGCGTACAAACCAACAGAGCATAACAAAAAACCAAAACAAATACATGTAATGTTACTCCACTAGTATTAATGTGTCCCTTTCATTCACAAAACGATGCATTTCTATCAACATTCATCAGTTCAAACATATTTTTTCCCTTGCCAGTTCAGCTCCTTTACACTAAATGTTGATGCAGAAAGGAGAGGATGAGAGACGATGTAGATTCACCATAATGCTGCTTTAACATTGAGTAGCTAAGCAGTCAAATGCCATTGATGATGATTTTTGTCTGTTGCTGCAAACTGACTTAATTCTCAGAGATGTAAAGATGTTTTTTGAGGTGTGTTTAAACCATGCTATTACGCTGCTCATTTTGTTACACTGGGTTTATTTCTATGTTGTTTTTTTTATTTTCAAGCCTTGAATTTCTGAAGATTCCCAAAATACATGGTCTTTAAAGGGCCTGTCAGAACTTTTGCAGCTTACCATAGAGGTTAAGCCTTTAGGGATCTTGAGAGCCATCCGCACTATGAGGGATGGGGGGGGGGGGGGGGTCCTGATTAAATGAGGGCCCCCTCGGTTTGACAGTGAACTGTCGGATATGTCAGCTAACACCAGCTCCTATAAATTGCTAGTTACAGATCCTAATTTAGCTGTCTTTAACATTCCCAGTAATTCATCAGCTGGGGTCCCTCTGGGCTTGCGGGCTCAGAGGAAGGTTAGAGCAGGGTGACGGGGTTTGGATGCGGTCTGATTGAATGAAGCCTGGAGCTGAGCGAAAAGAAGTCTTTCAGAGGCAGAAAAACAATAGTCGCAACTTCCGCGTCTGTCACGCTCATTCTCACCACCCAGACGGGAGGACACAATGGAGTGGCAGGCGTCTCGGTGGCTTTCTGCCCTCAGGACAACATATGCTCTGTCTAATGAGACTATGCAATATGTGTGTAGACATGCAACAATGAAGTACAGATGCGTAAAGAAGCATATCAGATAGAAGTACATGCCTGCATGCACATTTTCATTCCGGCGAAATCACACAGAAAATGCATTTAAACAGTCTTAAATACTGTTGGGCAAAAAAGTACTTGGCTTCTGATTGTGCAAGTTGTCCCACTTAAAGAGATGAGAGGGCTGTAATTTTTATCATAGCTACACTTCAGATGTGAGATATGGAATGTAAAAAAATCCTGGAAATCATATTGTGTGAGTTTTTTTTACCGACGTTATTTGCATAAGTGTAAAGAAAACAAGTACTTGTTCAATAAAAAAAAGTTAACTTTAATGCAACCTTGATTGAAAATGACAGAGGTAAAACATTTCCTGTAGGTCTTGATCAGGTTTACACACACTGTACCTGTTTTTTTGGCCCATTATTCCATGCAGCTTCTTTAGAGCTTGGATGTGTTAGGGCTGTCGCTGGGCAACACATACTTCTAACTCCCTCAACCTATTCTCTATTGGATTGAGCTCTAGTGACCAGCTAGACCACTATAGAACTTTGGAAAGCTTTTAAAGTAGCCACTTCTTTGTTGGCCCTTCGGTTTGTTTGGAATCATTGTCATGCTGGAACATCCAATCACGCGTCATCTTTAATCCTCTCTCCAATAAAACACGTGTTTTTCAAAATCTCCCGAAATTATCCCATTCATCTTTTCCTTAATACAGATAAATTGTCCGGTCAGAGAAGTAGCCCCAAAGCATAATGTTTCCACCCCCATGCTAAATAATAGGTGTGGTGTTCTTGGGATGCAATTTAGGATTCTTTCCTTTCTAAACACGGCGACTGATGTCTATACAAAGGAGTTCTATTTTAGTCTCATCTGACCACGAGACTTTCTCCCAACCCTCCTTTCTATCATAAAGATGAAATTTTTAGATGGGCCTGGAAATGTGCTGGCTTAAGCTTGGGGATATTTTAAGCGCTACGGTTTTATTCAAAATATTACACGTATACATAACTGTTTGGCTACCATTTATAATGTAAAACAACTAAAATATTTTTCCTTCGGCTACAAAAAAAACCTTTTTCCACACCTTTTTTTCCACTTGAAATACTTTAAATCTTGACTTCTTTGTTTTCCTTAGATCCACCAGCTCTGCATTTATCTGGGCCATGTTTATTAAGTTCACCCTGTACATATTGAGACAGCACAACCTGAGAAGGCCGATAGTATGAAAACGGAGACCTCGTCTTCTGCCTCTGTGCGTGCCGCAGAATGAATTTTTGCTAGCTCTTTATGAGTCTGCATGGGTGGGATTGTGATTTGTGAGACTCCTCCTGGGCTTGAATAAATAGAAACATCTCCCTGTGAAGTGATAACCTCCAGGCTTAAACACAAGACGGTGGCAGCAATTGTTGTGGTTTACTTTATTTAGATATATTTTACCCGTCCATGAGAAAGCAAGCCATTATCTCTCTGGGACCATAAAGTGGGGATCAATGACAGGCTGTAAGTCGCAGCCCCAAGAAAAAGCTCCTGAAAGATTAATCATCTTTGTTGCTGTCAAGACACTGTTGAAAGAATTGACGAACCGCCTAATATCTGTTGATTTTTATTTTATTTTGCCCAAGGGAATTGTAAAACAGACGTAATAAGATTTTTATTTTAAACCTTTTTAGAAGTTGTGTTTCTGTTTCCAAAAGCTACAGGTTTTTCTCAAGCCTAAATTATGTAACTCTTTATCTCCTCCAACTGTAACACAGTTGGCAGGGACCTGCTACCTCCAGTGTCGTTGTGAAGTCACCATCTCTTGTGTCCAAGTCACTTTTGAGTCCTTAGTATTCGAGTCCAAGTCATATGGGATTAGTCCAAATCGAGTCATTATCACAGAAGAACAAGACAGAAAATAAAAGAGCAGGATGTAGATTTTAATACTAGCATAGTGGCAGACTTGTTCATTAAAATAAAATTATAATTTGTATTCTCAACCCTTATGCTCTCACTAAGCTAACAGAGTAGCTTGTGCAAAAGAAATAAATTAACATGTCAATAGTACACTGACAAATGCTTGTTATTAAATTTTTCCAGTAATCTGGGCTAATATAAAAAGCTAATATTAGTATTGGCTACATGCTAATTCCAACAATAGTAATTTCACATATTGGAGCCTGGATCCACGTTTAAGTCCCGACGTTGTAAGTCCAAGTTATTTGAGTGCTGCCCGAGTCAAGTCACAACTCCCTCACAAGTTTTGACTTGAGTCACGACTTGGATCCGAGTCCATGACTCGAGTCCTCCATTTTTTGTTACCAGTGATGAGGTAAACCAGCATTTTAAGGAATTACAACCTTAAAACCATCATAATCCCTTTCAGATGAGTTAAAAATTATCTTACTGACAGCAGAGGTGTAGCAAGCTTTTCAAAAGTTCGGGGATGGATGTGGTTTCCTCACATAAACCCTTTTCAAACATTTTTTAAATGAAAGTGTGAATTTTATATTAAAACCTTAGACACACCTGGGATGGAAGTAAGCACCATCCATGATACAAACCTCTTCCTTCATAAATCTCTCAACTTCACTTGCAGAATTTCTCTTGAAAAAGGTGTCAAGCTTTTCCTGACCCTTTCTTTTCAGCATCTTAATGATACTGCGTGACAAAAAAGACAGAGGTACATTTGATGGTGACATGGGTCTGACAAGACTGTGACTGCTAAATTTGCTTACTTGCCTTGAAAAGGGGAGATATAAAAAAAATATATTAACTAGGGCTGCAACTATCGAATAATTTTGGAATTGAGTATTCTGTCGATTTTTCCATTGATTAATCGAGTAATCGGATAAATTACACTTTTGGGTTTTTAAATACCTATATTAATAGTGTGTAATGCAACAAAAGGCCTCTTAAAATGAGCACGCAATTGACTGTTATTCCTCCCAAAAAGCGTTTTTATTTAAACTCAACACTTCATGCTTAACTGTTGGCTCTAAAACTAAGCCTCTTTAACAACTCTTTCTGTGAAAGCCCATATGAGGACAAAAAAGAAATAAAAAATATACGGGCAGAGAAAAAAAGCATTTAAATGAGCAAATGGTTGTTACAATGCAAAAAGGTCAACATAATATGTTAAAAGTAAATGTATATGCTAATGAATGTAGATTTGTCAATCTTTTTTTATTAAATAAATAAATAAATAAAATAAGGTAGCATTCCAATAATAAATGCAACTGATGGTCAAAGGCGTGTTTTGAGATGTAACCTATCTGTGCGTGTGTGTGCGCGCGTGTGTGTGTGCGCGCGCAACGTGCATGTGCCCGCGAGCGGAGTTTGAGGTGAGGAGGGATAAATTATATAATGAGATGTGCATTTCTCTGTTACTTGTCATGCCTTGTTGACGCTGTCAGCTCATGACAGGCAATAAATAATTACAAACACTGCACTAATATTCTTATTCATTCAACAACTGCACCATTTTCCCTTACAAACGTGAAATGGTTCCATACGTTTGACATTTTCTGTCTTTTATTTGCACTTTTTTCATTTTCTGCCATTGTTTGTAAAGGTAATAGTGAGTGATAGAGAGAGAACAGTGCCGCTTGTGAAATGTGCGTCAGTGTTACACTCCGTGTGAAACACGGGGCAGCGCAGTGGTCTTCAAAGCGGGAGTGACGATGGTGACGTGAATTAAACGATTAATTCGAGTTACTCGAGGAATCGTTTCAGCCCTAATATTAACGAACAAAAGAAACCACAGAAAGCTTTATCTCTGATGGTATAAATGTAACAATGGTCTGTTTTAAAAAAAATTAACATAATATACACTTTTCATTGATATTTTGCATACCTGTAAAGAACTATGATATGATTTCTCACTTTTTTGTCAACTGGTATAGTCAAACAAAACAGGTACAATAAGTATCCACAAAAGTATTTAGCCTATCAACAAACAATGCTCAAAATGTCAAATAAACCCATAAGTACACTGCTTATTGATAACAATTTGTCCATCCTCCTTGTCAGTTCCTTCACTACTTAATCACTTATACACTGCATACAACTTACATAAACAAATTTGCTTTACAATATTCCAATTCACAATTAGTCTAAAAAACGAAATATAATACAGAAAACACTCGACATGTCACCAAAACATAAATGCAACATCTTCTCAAACACATTGGCTATCAAACTTATTTAAATCTTGAAACCTTCAAACCTTGAAACCTTCTAAGTACCTGGAAAAGGGAGGTGTAGGTTAATTAACTATACCGACCAATTCCCCTCCTCAAAGCAAACTGACTGATAAATCTGGCACACCAAGAGATGCGGGAGCCAATCATCGGGCCTAGAAATGGAGGAGTGACTCCCGTAAGGTGTTTGTGCAAGACTACATAAAAAGTTTGGGTTTTGAACCCTCTCACTTGGAAAAGTGTGGGTGTTAAAACACCCGTATCCCCCACGGGTGCAACGCCCCTGACTGACAGCCTTAGGAAAATGCTGGAGGGTTCTAAAAAGCCCAAAGTAATGCAGTGCTGTCTTCCTGTTCTGAAAATATGTCAAGCAGACAGTTGTGGATTTTAAATTACATAAATATCCCACAATAAAGATTATTAAGGTAAAGCAGTTGTAAGGTTCACTACCCAAGGAATTGGCATGACTTGTTAGCTTTATGAATCTGAAGTAAGGAAGATTACATGTGGGGTTTCTCAAGGCTACGTTCTCGGTCCATATTTATTCAATACTCACATATTATCAAACTATAGAGTATTACAAATTATCTTATGTTATATAAGTTGGTGTTGACACACAAATGTAATGTGTTACCATATTAAGACACTTCTAGTATACTCAAAAGGTTCGTGTGTATAATATTAGTATTTGGGTTTTCAGTGTTACTCTTTAAATGGTAGGTGTAAGAATAATGGTTTATTCTTAATGTTAAACAAAATCAGTTTGATTAAACTATACATTATTGATGTAAATTTCATGACAAAACCATCACGCCATATAAGAGTGGTGTTTCTAGGTTATTGTACTGTGAGAATCTCGTATCAGGGCGACCAAGATCTTATTCCCCTTGCCAGAAGGTCTGGACTCTCTCAGAATCTTTTTGTTTGGAGTCAGATTAAAAGTCTAGATATGGCAGATATTAATTTGATTCTATTTTCAAAGTGTGTTTTACTGTTGCTTTCCTGGACATGTAAGCAGATTGCAATATTGGCATTGTCTCTGGCTGTATGTGTTACAGTTAAAAAAAACTGGTTCCCCATCCTAGTTCTGTCTGGAAAGGTGGCCACAGCAGCACAGGTGCACACAGAATGCTATGACCCCATTTGGAGGTTGTCCTTGTCAGAAAGAGGTGCAGAGTTTAGCTGCTCTGTTTTCTCCAGGGAAACGGATTGGCATTCTCTGGGTATTAGGATCCATCATGCTTCTCATGACCGTTATTTTCCCTTCTCTTGTTTTCTTAGAGGTCCTTATGTCCTATCATTGTACTGCCAACAGAGGCAGCATTTTTCTTCCTTTCTTCCAATTTGGCCCTGGACTGGCGACCTGTCCAGGGTGTACCCCGCCTCTCACTCGTTGACAGCTGGAGATAGGCACCAGCCCCCCCGCGACCCATTATGCATTAAGCGGTTAAGAAAATGGATGGATGGGATGGATAGTTAGAACTGGACAACTGGTAAGTTTGGGGTTTCTACACTCAACAAAAATATAAACGCAACACCTTTGTTTCTGCTCCCATTTTTCATGAGATGGTCTTAAAGATCTAAAATTCATTCCGGATACACAATATTACCATTTCTCTCAAACATTGTTCACAAATCAGTCTAAATGTGTGATAGTGAGCACTTCTGCTTTGCTGAGATAATCCATCCCACCTCACAGGTGTGCCACATCAAGATGCTGATCTGACATCATGATTAGTGCACAGGTGTACTTTATACTGCCCACAATAAAAGGCCACCCTGGAATAGGCAATTTTGTCTCACAGCAAAATGCCACAGATGCCACAAGCATTGAGGGAGCGTGCAATTGGCATGCTGACAGCAGGAATGTCAACCAGATCTGTTGTTCGTGCATTGAATGTTCATTTCTCCACCATAAGCCGTCTCCAAAGGCGTTTCAGAGAATATGGCAGTACATCCAACCGGCCTCAAAACCGCAGACCACGTGTAACCGCACCAGCCCAGGACCTCCACATCCAGCAGGTTCACCTCCAAGATCGTCTGAGACCAGCCACTCAGACAGCTGCTGAAACCATTGGTTTGCGTAACCAAACAATTTGTGCACAAACTGTCAGAAACCGTCTCAGGGAATCTCAACTGCATGCTCGTCGTCTTCATTGGGTACTTGACCTGACTCCAGCTCGTCGTCGTAACAGACTTGTGTGCGCAAATGCTCACATTCGATGGCGTCTGGCACGTTGGAGAGGTGTTCTCTTCACAGATGAATCTCGGTTTACATTGTTCAGGGCAGATGGCAGACAGCGTGTGTGGCATCATGTGGGTGAGCGCTTTGCTGATGTCAACGTTGTGGATCGAGTGGCTCATGGTTGTGGTGGGGTTATGGTATGGGCAGGCATCTATTATAGACAAAGAACACAGGTGCATTTTATTGATGGCATTTTGAATTCACAGAGATACCGTGATGAGATCCTGAGGCCCATTATTGTGCCATACATCCATGAACATCACCTCATGCTTCAGCAAGATAATGCCCGGCCCCATGTTGCAAGGATCTGTACACAATTCTTGGAAGCTGAAAATGACCCATTGAGCATGTTTGGGATGTGCTTGACCGGCGTATACTGTACGACAGCATGTACAAGTTCCCACTAATATCCAACAACTTCGCACAGCCATTGAAGAGGAGTGGACCAACATTCCACAGGCCACAATTGACAATCTGATAAACTCAATGCGAAGAAGATGTGTTGCACTGCATGAGGCAAATGGTGGTCACACCAGAAACTGTCCCCAGACCCCCAACAAAGCAAAAAATTGCACATTCCAGGGTGGCCTTTTATTGTGGGCAGTATAAGGTACACCTGTGCACTAATCATGATGTCAGATCAGCATCTTGATGTGGCAAACCTGTGAGGTGGGATGGATTATCTCAGCAGAGCAGAAGTGCTCACTATCACACATTTAGACTGATTAGTGTACAATGTTTGAGTGAAATGGTAATATTGTGTATCTGGAATGAATTTTAGATCTTTAAGTCCATCTCATGAAAAATGGGAGCAGAAACAAAGGTTTTGCGTTTATATTTTTGTTGAGTGTAGGTCATAATGCCAATGTTGTTGTTGATGTTCTATTTCTAATCCAATATTAATAAAATGTTTTTGGTTTTCTATTTAATCTAATTTTCTTTAAAAATGTTAACTATTGTTATTATAGACATACAGATGGTTACTTTTACTTTTAATGTCAGACACTATTGATTTTTTTTTAAATATCTGTACTATCAGTAGCCTAGCATCATGAAAGTTTTCCCAACATCCCTCAATGTAATTCACCAGTCAGTCACCCATATATTGTAAACAACCAATATTCCCATGATTGGTGCTGATAGTTTATCAACAGGTAAAATACAGAAATATTGTTTTTTATTGGTCTTTCAACCAACCAGCAACTTGTACTTGAAAGCACTTCTCCGGATTAATAAAAAGGGTTTGAATACATAAAGATGAATAATCATGATTTTCATTCATATCTTGAGGATACTCTTCTAAGAAAGTAAACATTTGTTTTTACTTATTTTTGAATGTTAGACAAAAGCATCAGTATTGGCCAGAAAAGACCTAATGGGTACTTCTCTTGAACTGTAGAACATTTCTTATTTACCTTCATTGGAATTCTCAGGGATGAACAGATGAAGCGTGACCAAAACTTAGCAGCTTTAGGTTGTTAGTTTTCTTTGTCTTTTATTGATTGATGGTTTAGACCGTTTAAAAAAAAAGTATTAAAATCAAAGATCTTTTAATCAACAAATAAATTAATAACATATTTAAAAATACTAAACTGACAGTTTTTACCTTCAAAAAGTTTTCTTTAAGTATGTTTGAGAAGAAATACCTACATATAAACAGACTAACTTACAGACACATAAAGCACAACTTTATAGCACAATAGTTTTTTTTAAACTAATGATTGTCTATTTCTATCCCTGCTGTGTTAAAATCAGTTGGAAATCATATACAGATATGTTTCTCTTTTATGGCTAAAACCTGCGGCTCGTAACATTAATTCCTGCTGCTTCTGAAAAAGACTGAAATCGCCACGCGCTGCTTCCCGCCTGCAGACTGTTTGTTTGCTGTCACATTGATTTAAGATTAACACATAAATGACCGTCTAAATGAGCCGTAATAACACAATAATCTGTGTGACCTATTAAAGTAATGCAGCAATAAAACAAACAGGCACGCAGATTCACCCAGAGTTCTGCGCGGGGCACACTTTAATTGATTTGCCCGGGTTATTTGCTCCATTGCATGCTTATTTAGAAGTAGACAGTGTTTTAGGTATTTATGTGTTTGTGATCATGGACCACTGGCCTTGTGCTATTTAGGGCATTGCTCTGTTTAATAGCACTGAAAGTTTGGATGTCCCCCAGACGTCGGATAAGATTAAACTGTAAAATTTATAAGAACGCCAGGTTGAAACATTTTGGAAGAATATGCTAAGCACATTTGTTGTCTAAAATCGGCTTCAATTCTTAATACAACAAAATAAGACATGGTCAAAACAGTTAAGAATAAAAAGTGCCTTGCACGCAACTAAAAGCCTTGTTTAATGGAATTTATTGGGCTTTTATTTAATGAACCAACTCAAGTAATCGTATAATTGTAAAGCAGATGGAAAATGTGTCAGATACCCATTTATTTTTGTAACTAAAATCTAAAAAGAAAATCTAAAAAGGTTTGTTAGAGAACATCATCATCATGGAGACCAAGGAAAACAGCAGTCAAGTATTTTAAAATGTTCTGGAGAAATTTATACCTGTGTTACTGCCGGTTCACACTGTGCGTTTTTCGGCCATCTTAAAGGACTGCTTCATGACAAACTGAGTGAACTACACCGAGATTTTGTGTCACTGATTCCAAGATTTCAGTTGGTCATACTGCATGACGTCTCGCTGCCGGACGCACCAAAAGCCGACGTAATTTCTAGTCATTCATGGCAGTCAGTGGTCGTAGAATTTCAGGCATTGTCTGAAGATTTATGACGGCTGGTTTTGGTCAGACGACCACTAAATAAGCTGTCTGGGAGCCTGCCACACTGCATTGGAACTGGGCAACGGATCATATGCACACGGCCATTTTTTCATCAAGATTCTCCTCTCAAACTGAAAAAAAGCTCTAGGAAGGCCAAAAACAGTACACTGTGATCCTAACTTTAGAGTCCCCCAGTCAAAGTCTGATGTCAGATGTTCAAAACCGATTGAGAAAGACTCCAAAAGACTTGAAGGTGTAGTTGCAACAAAACATAGTGCTGAACACCTCATGCTTTACAGAATATTATTTTAGAAGCCATGTATCATTCTCATTCTACTTCACATTTATGTATCACTTTGTTGTTTTCTTACATAAAGTCCCAATAAATACATACTAATTTTGTAGTCGTAATGTAAAAAAAATGCGAAAAAGCTAAAAGGATGTGAATTTTTTTTGCAAATGTCGTGCAGAAAGAGAATAGACATAAAAACAACTGAAAGAATGAGTTTGTCAAGTAAACAAAACATTTGAAAAGATCAATAAAAATCTCCTGCTGTGAGCTACATACTGGGGAGCATCGAGTGTTTTGTAAAATTAGTTTGTATAATTACAGCATTTCATGGGGATAAAATATGTTTTTTTGTGGACAACAAGCTCATCTGTATTTGTTCAGAGCATCTTTTAATGGTTCTCTGATTATGGTTTCAGATCAAAATGGGATTTGGTATCATTATTTTTCTGCTTATTGATTGGGATAAATAAACAGAGTGTGAGGCTCTCTTTAGTTTACATTGTCAGGATTGTGAGAATTCATCAGACTTGTGAAGTATTTAGTTAATATTTTCTTCAAGTTTTGAAGATAGACTACTTCTGAGAAATTCTTTGGAGTTGCAGCTGGAAAAGTATTATTTTTTTCATATAAATTGCCTCACTGTCATTGGGTTGAATATGAACCTGATTCAGGAGTGAGTCTTCATTTATGCTCGTAACAAAAATCGATGCAGAGAGCTGGAAGTGTCAAGTGAGGGCCAATTTGTTTCTGGCTCAACATTATGATCTCTGGGACTCTCTGTTTTCTCTGTTTATTTTATGATACGCTGTCAAAAATGAATTTATCCATCCTTTGGCGGATGTTTGGTCCGGTCCACGGAATGGTCTTCTGTGCTTGAAGCCTCGGGCACACAAACACACATGCAAACAAATTATCTGCAGGCACTTTTTTTAGCTCTTCAGTTGATCCTCAAAGTGTACAGGCCATAAACTATGCCAAAGTTAATTTTTTTCTTCTTTTAACATGTTACGCATACATTTAATTTGAAATTTATGGTGTATAATTCAACTCAAAGAAAGGTTTTTGGGTATAACCTCACTGCATAAGTGTGAACACTCTTAAACTACAATTGGCAGCCTTCAGTCTTCTTTGGTAGGAGTCTTTTAGCATCATACAGCTTGAGTTGACGATTTTTCTCCTCTATCATTCAAAAACGTTACAAATCTCCCAGCTTCTCTCATTCAAACACCTCTTCAGGAAATTTGCTGTCAGATTAAATTTTGGAAATTTAATTTTCCTTTGGGGAAGCTATTCCTTTGTTCTTTTGGATGCATGCTCTGATGCTGAAAATTGAAACTGCTTATATTTCCCCCACAGCAGATGGCTAGAGCAAAATTTACATATTTTAAGAATTATTGATCAGTTAATCCACTTTGACCAATACTGCAGTCCATCCATCCATCCAATGCGGGGTTGTCAATCCTTTGCAGGTCTTAAAATCATTAAATGTATTCGTATTTATAATTTTTTTATTCTAAAAGTGAGGAAAAAAAATATTTTAAAAGTAATCTGCCGTTTGGCCAAACCAGTACATCCTCTACTGTAGAGAACCGCACAAGCAAAAATGTTGCCCTAAAGATTTCCAACCATATTATTTAATGGGCTACTTCAGTACACCAGCTGACTTGTAGTGACTACTTGTAGCTTGACTACTTGCAGGGCATGAAACCTAGTTTTCAAATATATTTATCTTTGTTCTCATTGAACCAGTGGCGGGAAGAAAGCGTTCAAACAGCAAAAGTAACCATGTTCCATCAAACAGTTTGCCAACAGGTGAATCTACAAATGCTGAACCTAAATGGGTGGGGGATTACTGTATGCTCGATGTCAAATGTGTTGCAGAGAGCACTGTTTCAACTGAAATAAAGGGTCTTTTAAATGTGGATTAGCTATTACTATAAACTATAATTTTTTTCCACAGATTAACCAGTTTATCAGTTATGTCAAAACACACATGGGAAATGTTTGTCATGGTCTAATGTTTTAAGCTCCAAAAACGTATATTTGAAAGAGGTGTGTATTCTTTTGAGATCAAATGTAAGTCTAAACGAAGCACTTAAAGTCAAAGACTCGATGGAAAAAACGACTCATGAATTACAACACTCGTCGAATACAAAGTCAGGATTATGTTCATCTGATGTTGATGGTCTCAGTGATTCACATGCCACAAATCCACAGCTGAAAGCACTATCTTCTGAAAATAATGGCTCCATTAATTACCAAGCGGCGTTACCGCACGACGGCTCCCGCTCTTCGGCGCGTTAATTGAATGAACCAGTAATGAATTCGCTGCTAATGTCCTCCGAGCTGTCTGCTTCTGGCCTGTCGCGTTCACGTAAATCTAGTCAAAGTGAGTGTCAGATGCTGGGGTTTCTTCATGGGTCTGTGCGAAAAGATAGATGGGAATGAAGTCAAACTCATAATGGAGCATAAAAACAGGCCATCAACTTTTGATAAATGTGAGGTGAGAGACTGGAAAAGGGAGATGATAATCAGGGAGTCTGAGGAGCGCTGCCACACAGAGAGAATGGGGTGATTAGGCAGATGAGAATACAGGCAAACATGGAAAAAGGTTTGATAAACAAAACATATTTAAACTGTTTGTCGTCATTTTTGGAGTACACGTAAACATTAATGTTGCTCTCAAACGGTGATTTCCACTAAAATTTGTCTTTGTTAATGAGTTAATGTTTTTATTATATTACAGACTGAGATTCAGACAGCGTGACAGTCTTAAACCATTTCATTGTGTGATTCAGTGTACCCCTTCATATTTGTACTTTTATATTTGACAATTCACCTGTTTACAGATTTTTCTGTGGAACTCAAAGGAGACATATTATGACTATTTTTCCACAATTTAAAATAGGTCTAAGAGTTCCAGAAAACATGTTTCTGAAATTGTTTCCTGGTAATAACTTGCATGAAACAATAGTTACCAACCTGTATTTCTCTCTGTTTCAGCCCCTTGCAGATTGTGCTGTTTTCTGCTGATCATTACATATATATGAGCTGCTGTTAACTTGGCCACGCCCAACGCTTCTACAATCTTTGCTCACGCCCACCACTCACATAATGACTGTTACCACTATGTGTGAAAGTTATGGCTGTTGCAGTAGTTCAACCATACACACAAAAAAGGGAATTAAACCATAAAGATCTCACGTCTTCTGACCGGTTCTCAGCAGCTCAGTTTGGCGGTGCGTTTCCCTTCTATTCCGCGGTTGCTTCTTCTCCCGACCTCCCCGCTCTTACCGCCAGCATCTTACCATATAAAAGAAAGTCAACCCATGCCGCTCTTCTGTCCTCTTCCACTGGGACCCGATAAAGTGTTTTGAGCTCTTTTGAGCAGCCAAAAACTGAGTATTTTGCATGGAGCTGCAACATGGTGTTTCCTAATCTGAACAAGTGCTTTCCAATCGGAAACTGTTGTTTACTGCTGTACCTGGTGGGTGGAGACAGCAATCATCTGGTGGGTGGAGGCAGCTCTGATGAGGTGTGGATATTCCAATATTCCAGCTTGTGACGTAGAAAGCCGGACAGATTTTGAACAGCTCAATCAGAGACTGAATGCAGGATCAATTAAAATAATCATATCTCACTCAAAACAGCATGGATGTTTTTTTCCCCCCAAATTTATATGCATGTATATGCACCAGAGACACACAATAACAACCCAAATCCCAGGAAAAGTGATTTTTTCACAATATGTCTCCTTTAACTCTCAGATGTTTTTCATTGATTATATATCGAAAGTATTCCAAAAAAATGCTACTAGACTTTGCCCCCGATTGCCTTTACCTCCATAAGTGGAGATACGGAAGTCTGTTCATTTAGGCCTCTGCTATAGTGCTAAGATGCTCTCCAGTGTGTGTATTAATGCATAATGAGGTATGTTTATTGTTATTAATAATAATAGTAGTACTTATTAAGCACTTTTCAAGACTTTTTGAGCTTTTCCAGAGTTGCTTTACAATGCCATTATTCACTCTCACATTCACACACTGTCGGAGGCAAGCTGCAGGTGCCCTGGGGCATGCTGACCAACACCACTAGACAAGGTAGGTGAGTGTCTTGCCCATGGGTCAGGGTCACAGGCCAACAACTCTACCACTGAGCTACAGCAGCCCTTTGGTGTTAGAACACCTAAAATAGGCGATGCTAAGAATTGTTGGAAGGGATTCCAAGTATTCAAGGACTTCAACTACTTGCAGACTTTTGTGATCCCTAACCCCAAAAACAAAGGGGGTACTGCACTTTTAAAATAAATAATTTAACCAAGAAAAAAAAAATCAAAATTCTTTTGTTCCTACAGTTTGTTTGTTTTTTGCTCTGTCGTTATCAATAGTGGCTTTAGATTTATTTTAAATTCCATCCACGGATAAACATCAGGACTTAAAGAGAGTCATAGTATCTCTTTGTGGGTGGGGATATATTTTTGTTGCACTTCACTTGTTGTTGCTTCATATAGTGCAATCCTTGCTGGGAAAAAGATGGAGGTTTTTGAGTGTTCAGCCGTCCGTTTACTGATCCAGCAGCAGAGACAACAGGTGTTATCTTACGGGTAAATGGACTGAATTTATTGAGCGCTTTCCTATTCATACCAACCACTCAAAGTGTTTTGCAGTAGAGCCACAGTCGCTCAGCCGCACTCTCAAACTTGCACACCTCCACAGACCAATAGGGAGATCAGCAGGCAACTTGTGGCTAAGTGCCTGGCCCAGGGGCACGTCGACATGTTAAAGGAGAGGGATGAAATTGGATTTGCATCTTTCGGCTTGAAAGATGACTACTCCTACCTCTGAGTAGCAGTCGGCCAATAGTGTGTGAGGCTGATGACTCCATAGTCATTCTAATGGAGGATATTGTCTATGCCTGTTATAGATATGGTGCAATAAATTGGAATGCTGTCTCTATTTTCCCACACGGCCAGTTTGCTTTAACAGGGTCATCCTGAGCAGTATGACGTCCCTGGTGGGATTATTTCACATCTTGCACATTTCGACTGGCGCGAAGGTGCTCTGGCTGTTATCTTCACAGTCATTAGTGCGCCAGTGCAGGTGTTAATAGAGCTGTTAGTTTGCTTCTTTTCTGCAGGTTAACATGTCTATATTTACTCCTTTTGTCTCACCTCTCTCTTCCGCCTCCTGTTGCGGACTTGTTGTCTTCTCCGTCACCCTCTCTGCCAATGAGCCCTACAGCCTCCGCCCTTCCTTCTCTTTCTCTCTCCAGCCAGGATTGATTGTGGAGTTCCATGTGAGATGCCGCGTGAGCTTTCCGCTATCTCCATTAACTTACGCGAGGATGAATGTTAATCGTTGAGATGTTGCTAGGAAATCTGTCAAAAGATGCTGTGTCATCCCTGTGTCAGCAGCGTGTTACATTTTACTCAACAACCAAGCACACAGACAGTTTAAACAATAGTGTGTTTTTGTGATTTTGGTGAGATGGTTTGGGTTTCAGTATTGGGACTGGTACTTTTGGGTGAGCAGAGCCTCTGACCGTTATAAAAAAAATACTAAAAATCATCACATTTATTACGTTTTAGACTACATCCTTCGGATATTTCACAGTTGTTTATTCGAAGGCCATCAGGATTTTTTTTTTTGTAATTTAATATTAATATAAGAGATAATTCCTCTTCACACATACACTTTCACTCTCAACCCAGATACAAACTCGTACAAGTTGTTTATATTATAGCTAATATTATCTGTTCTTCTTATTCATGTTGTAACTTCTTGTGACGGTGTTAAATATTGGCAGTATTTTACTGAAACGTCTTCATCCATGGATTAGTAGCTTTTATAGCTGACTTTCATATAATGTAAACACAGTTTGAATTAGAAATTAAATTTCCTTATGATTTTGGTCCCGCCATAACAAAATGTTTACTACCAGCCACAGACTCTGCAGTTTTTCAAGTTTTATGATTGTTTCTTTTTATAATGAGATATAAAACAGCAGCATGAACAACAGTAGCCGCCTTGGCTCCAGGTTAACAGTGTAGACTTTTATAGAATGTCTTGAAGCAAGAATTTGCAATTTGTACTTTATTGCCTGAAACATGCAAAACCGCTTTTATGGTCCTTTAAAAATCGGAGACACAGGCAGCTCCTTACTATGCAATATCTTCTTGTTCCTTTTATATTTTTGATGAATTCCTGCCCTCTCTGTCACTGTTTTTTAATGCCTCCTTTTGTCTTTCTCCTTTGTTGCTTCTTTTTAAATCCAAATTGTCTGTTTCCCACTTCTTCATCAGTTTGATCCTTTTTTAGATCAATGAAAGAGACATGATTCCTTGTTCCCAATACGGATCCATATCTCACCTGCTCTGCTTCACAGTGTGAAAAAGATCAATCTCCATAAGTCACTCAAAAAGCCCTTTAGGATACATTTCAACTGAACTCTTCCACCATACGCCATCAGACATTTCAGCCCATTGCTTCTGCTGAGTTTTGCACCTCTCATTTGTCTGAGTTCTTCTTCCAGGCTAAGATGAGATTTTGATTTCATCTTTAATCAAAGCAGAGGCGAAAATGGCATGAATGTCATGGCACAGACACCACTGAAACGAGAGGACAATTGCCGCGGTATGCCCTGGGTCATTAACGGATGCTAATATAATGTAAAAGCAGAAGACAGGAAGTGAAAATATGAAGAAATGAGTTGGTGCGTATTTTCTGCCAGAACCTTTCAGCGTCATTAACCGGGCGCTGTAACAACTCGTGGATCAGTGCTTGTGTCTGTAGACCATCCTTAATATCACACAGTAAATGTTTTACCAAGGTATTATCACACTTTACAAGGGCTCCTGAAATATGGATTTATCCTTCATGCTCCCTGTTGTCATTGAGTTTTACTGGATGATGAAAATCAACAAGGGTTTCAATGTGCTGTTTTCTTGACTCATTGGTTTCTGCTTACCGTATTATCCATTTCAACCTTTTCCCCTTTATTTGATTAAAATTCATCGTCAATCTACTCACCATTCAAAAACTTTGCAACATCTTAATGTCTTTGACTTTGGCTGTTTCTAAGGTTTCTGTCTGTAATAAGAATATACTGTTTCCAGGGAACGTTGCCATGTGAAGAGACTTTAATGAGGGTCGTGCATGCAATGCACTGATGTGTGCTGCTGAATTCACTCTAGGCCTACATGTAATATCAGAGACAATATGATTATGAGTTTTAATGGGCCACTGCAGAGTTAGACGTAATGCAGCGTAGAGGACAGTACCAGCGGGCAGGCTGTTGCATGATCAGATAAGAAACACAACAGTGAAATGAAATGGGACATGGCCTAGGCAGTGGGATAGTCATCATGGTGAAAGGGGAAACAACTAACAAAACAAAACAACAACTGGAAAATTGCTTAAATTTTGAGTATATAGTAGGGCTGGGTAATATGAGCTAAAATCAATATCACGGTATATTTAGTATTTGACCTCAATTACAGTAAGTGGCCGATAACAATGACCACATCAACCAACCATGATCAAACGAACCAGATGAGGTGAGAAAGTGCCGGGGACTGAGTGAACTCTGTGATTTTAGTGTGCAGTCGTTTATTTGAGACAAAAGGAGCACAGGTGGGAATAGGTGGCAGCTTCAAGCGCTGTATCAAAAACAACAGCGGTGACTTACCGGGGTTATTATCTGCTCCACCTGAACAGGACCTGGGCGAGCGAAGCTGTTGGGCTACAAACGCTCTGGTTCGGCAGGAGCTCTGTTGCTGTAGTAACAGATGTAAGTGCTTCACGTTAGAGTGTGAGTATCCAATAACACCATAAAAAGTAAGTTTATCAGTCGTTAGTCGCATTTTCCTGAAAAACGCTCGGTAGATGAGTCTAAACACTTGCTACATAGAGCTACATAGTTGCTGCGTTAGCAGAGCTTTCCCTCTGTCCCATGACTGTGCTTAGTCACGTGCCTCAAGGCAACACTAATTTCTTAAAGGGGCTGGAGCACCGCTAAATTAAAACACATCTTTTAATTTTTTTTACGTGCCGAAATTACCGGCATGGGCAAAATGACATCTTTAACAGTCATAAATTTCAGTTACTGCCCAGCCCTAATCCATCAAAGTCTCAAGAATCCAGGAATACTGACTTGTATCTCCAACATTCTATTGAAATGTCCTCCACATAAAAATATCCTAAGATTGTGTTTTTAAAATTGTTGACCTCTTTGAAGCTACAACCCTTGCTGCTCACACTAAATAATGTTCCTCTCGTAACGTACCATGAGGAACTGAAGGTTTTTTATTGCAATCAACATCTTATTCATCTTTTCTTGAACACTCTGATGTGTTATAGTCATTATGCAATTTAGGGATGTGTTGCTAGACTGTTTTTCTTATTGTTTACTCAGATTTGTTTTTAGATGTATAGAAAAATACAGGGATGATCGTAAAACATCAAAAATTTATCTGTTTTTGGCATAATTGCATAAAGACCAAAGAGTCATAAAATGTACTGAAAACCCAGACTTGGTCAGTGTCTATTTATGGTGACTTTCGAAACGCATTACATCAGTCGGACCGGACGGTTATGCATATAAACCCGTCAGCAAAAGTCTGAAACTGCTGACATTCCATGTCTGGAGCATGGTGTCTGTCAGCACTCTCTGTCCAATGCTGGCGGCTAAATGAAGATGGCCTAATTAATTAGAACTGCTGTGCTTAGTGTTATGTAAGTGTTCTTTATAAAAACTGAGTCCTGTTAACCGGACAATCATTTGCTTTCTTTGGAATCAGGATCATTTACGGATGCAAGAACTTTAAAAGGCAGCAAGAGAGGAAGGAAACAACATCAGATACCTGAACATTCCAGGGGCCCTTTTTATTTAGTCATGGTAAAAATAAAGTATACCATCTTTCAATTTGAGGTTGTATGCATCTAGACATAATAAAACATTTGACCAAACTTGTTACCAGGTTCAAAAACTATTAAAATCTCACCTCAGATACAAAAACATGCAAGTTACACAAACCTGTAGGCTATTGAACAAAGCTAAAGTATGAAAACAGTAAGTAAAAGCTATGTAGAACCACTTTTAGAAGCAATGACTGGAACTCATTTTCTGTATCAGAATCTTTAAGCCACTTTTATTAAAAAAAACTTTTTTCAATATCTTTTTGTTTGCAGACATTAGGTTCCGCCAACCTTTCCTAAGGGCCTACTACAGCATTAGTTAGGCCAAGGTCTAGACTTTAACAGAAAATCTGTTAACTTTCTAATTTGTTAGTCTTTTTGTTGTAAATGTGCAGCTGTGCTTCACTTATTGTCCATCTGATAACTAGGGTTGGGCACCGAGAACCGGTTCCAAATAGCAACCGGTTCCTAACCCGTTAAGAACATGTTTGAATTTTACTTCTTTTTTTTTCGGTTCCTAAATGCCTGCAGTGTGAGCAAACAAGTTTGTTTCTAGGTTTTGTATTAGGTATTAAAACGCCCAGCGAGCTCCGCGAAATGTGACTTGCCTGAAACATAGACTGTATAAAACTCTGAACAACATGGACCGTACACTCCTTTCAAAATTCTGGCTTCATTTTAACTTACAAAAGGATGGATTTGCACAGTGCAACACCTGTGATAAACATATTAGTGCCAAAGGAGGATGTACAACAAACACGACAAAACAACTTCTGCAGCTGCGTGGTATAGTGTGGTAACGAGTGTACCATGTTTGAGGTGTTGCGCGTCACTCAACTGCTCCCGTCGGTTTCTCCACTTCAGACAGTCAACCATCAGCCAGCAACTCATATTCTGAAAATGAATCAGGTACATGAAAATTATGATTACTTATTCTCCACAGACTAGCTTAAGTTTGAATATACTAGTGACGCTAGCATAAGTCAGGCTGCAGTTGCTGCTGCTATGCTAATGGGCCAGAGCCAGCAAGTAGAGAAACCCCGTCCACCAAGGCAGCGAGGGGAAAGCTGTCAGCGGCGCAAATTACTGAGTGCCACAGAAAAGTATTGACGTATGTGGTAAAAAGGCTCCTTAGCGATGTAGAGTCGCCCACATTTAGGTAACGTTGAGTAAATAAGATTAACTTTAAGCTAAATAACTTAGCTGGTAGCTACTTTATCTACCCCTGACTTATGTTACAATAACAGTTCAGGTTTAACTTTATTGACAGAGTGACAGAACAAATAAAAATTGCCTGTGTAAACGCTTTTTCAAAGAATTTTTTTTTCTTTCTCTCCTGCACCTCAAAGAATCGGAATTAAGAACCGTGAAGAACAGGAATCGCTATCTAAAATTGAAATCGTTAAAATGCAAACAATGCCCAACCCTACTGATAGCCTAGTTAGAGCCAAGCTTCAGCTGTGGGAAAGATTCTCTCACACATAACTGTAGAATGCTTTGGTCCAAAGAGGGGTTAAATGTTGAGTTCAAAGTCACTCCAAATCCAAAAGTCTGCAGTAGGTGTTTTTATGCATAAACTAAATAGTCCAAGAAGTCTTGTGGTTCAGTCAGATACGTGTGTCGTTTTCAGTCTGTCCATTTTTGACAAGAAACACTTTAATCTGGCATTGATTTTAAGGTGGTAATAGACTTTGTGTGAAAGGTATAAATTGAGGTCCACAACGACAGCTGGGGTTCATGCATGTTTTGAGTGCTGATCTATTATGTATTTGTGATCAAAAATAACATTTCCACATAATATTTTTAGGACATTGACACCCAGCCACTGAAGTTGTGTTGCTAATATGAGCTCGAAAGCGGATATAGATATTGAAAAAAGGTGACCCGGGAATGATGCCTTGAGGAACGTCATAAGTGATCTGTGTTCACTCAGATTTATAATTGCCTGAGACAAAGTAGTCTTGGTCTGCCAGATAAAATCTGAGGTTGTACACTACACTGCCAGAGTGCCTGACTTTATTAGTCAGTACGTTAGACGTAGGACACAGTTGCATGCAGGATGCCAAAACTCCTGCTTTTTTATTGGTTTTCTTACATTTTCTGATGATCAATTAATTGATTACATGTAAGTGCTGCCCTTTTGAGCTCCATTTTTGTTTAATGAAAAATGACAGTGTGGAATCTGTTGTGTGCTTTTCAACATTTGAGGTTAGATTTAAATAACTGTCCAGCCTGGTATAGAATAGAGCCCTTATATCAACCAATAAAGCATACTTTGCATACTTTTTACTGCTATAAAGAAAACTTTTAAAAAAAAGAACTTGTCCTATGTTCACCCACTCATGTGGAATAATCAGATATTTTACTTTATGTGACCCTGAAGGAAAGGCAATGTGTGAATCAGAAAGAGGACATTCCTAGAGAGCAGAGAACGATCACGCTGCTGGCAGGATGACTAATTTCCCTGATGAAACTCTTCCTGTTAAAACTCCTTGAATAGAATGTATTGCTTGGTGGATTGACATCATACACTCGCTATAGATAGCTCGCCAATCCCTTGTAGACCTCTGTGGCCCAGTTTGAGCTCATCAGAGGATGTCATACGAGAACACGCTGTCTTTCCTCCAGGGGTTCAACCCTTTAACCTGCTTGTTTTTATCTACTTAGTAGGCGTTCTCTTAGGTTTAAAGATAATGGGTTTGAATGTGACTCTCAATAATGAGATGACCCATCGGAATAAAAATAACATTATTTATTTGTGAAACTGAAAAAGAAATCCAGCATAGCGTCTGGATTTATCGGTGAGCCCACTGTACTTTAAATCCTGACCCCTCATAATCTGCCTGTTAATACCCATTGCCTACCCTTGAATGCAGAATGGCATTTGTGTGCTTAACAAGGCTTGTTTGTGCCAGATTACTGGATTCCAGCGGGACAACATTCCCAGCACTCCCTCCACCAGTGCCAGAGTGGTAGCCCCCCCTACCCTTTAGTAATCGATTCCTCCTGGTAAAAGGATGTGCCGCTTTTACTTTCAACCCCTGAATCCTCCCAAAAGACTGTCTGCCGGAGTAAAACGGAAAGAAGGGGAAAAACAAAGAATAGACGATGAAGCAAAGACAGATTCATGTAAAAAAAAGAGAAATGGAAGAAAATTGTAACAAGTAAAGTTGGTAAGTGATGGGTTTAAGTCACTGTGATTCTTTCTGATCACTTCCGAATCTAAAACTATGCCCATCATCCTCCACACATCCTCTGAGCCTGTTCTCCTCCACCCTAATGAGGAAGCTCATTACGAGCAAACAAGCCGTCGCTCCTCTGAATAAACAACTAGGACATGCCCTGCAGCTCAGCGAGGTGTGGAGCCGGTGGCTGAATATCTTATTGATTCTGGGAGTCCAGCTGTTGATCTGCCTCTTGTACTCGTGTCATTAATATAGTGTCTGCCAAACAAAGCCGTGCTTCCTCAGGGTTCATCAGGTTGCAGTAGTTGTTAAGTGGTCACCTTGTTGCGCTCTTGCAGCTGCTCCAAAGACACGTTCAATTAGGGATTCTGTTTTTGGAGGGAGTGGTGCTCTTTTCTCTTGTTTTAGTGTAACTTGAGGGTGAAGGTGATACAATATCAGACAACAGCATTCATATACTGGCAACTCTGGTAATTAGCTTTAAATAAGGTAACAGACGTGCTGTTAATAACGTGTCTGAAGACATGCATATGAACATAATTCCAAAATGCTACATATTTTTATTCAAATTCTCATCTTTATTCTCCGTTCCTATAGACGGGACAGGGGAGAAGTTTGTGTGTCATTTGTGTTCGTCTGTGTGTGCAATTCTCTACAAGTCTGAAAATGTGACTTAAATTAACAATTTTGGTATACGTCCAAATCCCAAGCTTTGCGTAAAAAGTTGCTTACGTAGTTTTCAGACCCCGTTTTGTGCGTAAGCAGGCTTTATAAATGAGACTCCTGGGGTCTTAAAGTCACTGTTCGGTACGTTTTCTGTAGACTTTAGTAGAAGCAGACGTTGCCATATGTTTGTAGAATACAAAATAACCACTTTAAAACAGTCAGTGTCAATGTTTTAAAAATTTTAAGCTTCCGCTAATAAAGATTCTGCATGTGATGAGGAAGAAAATCATGAGCGTACCAAACAGACATGGCCTTACCTAAAATTACGAATACATGTACCATTACACCTCTACTAAAGATGAATGTCGGTTCCTGCCTACAAAATCCTGCCTACAAAATCCAATATATACAACTTTGAAAGATATGGAGTTTGATTTGATGTAGAGATTATTCAAGTTCAGATCAGTATGATCATTTTTAAGGACTCTGAACTCTTTGTTTTACTGAATATTGACTGAAAAGTCTGAAAATGTATGTTTGGAAAAGACTGTAATTCGCAAATGTAAAACGTTTAAGGATCCCTTTCCTCTGCCAATTTTTCTGTCTTTAAATCTTTCACAAACGCAGTGCTGTTCAGCCCTCTGTTAGTGAACATGTTTCTACAACGTGTAAAATGTTGAGAAATACGTCAGATGGCTAGTACCACTAAAGGCCCCTTTCCACTGGATGCATACGCGGCGCACAATGTCTGAGAAGCGTAATAATAACCATTATAGTCAATGAGTTAGTTTTGGCCGGGCGGAAAGCGGCGCAAATCAGATGCGCCGTAGAAGCGCTGCAGCACAGCCCTCTCCTAAGTCTTCTAAATTTACATTAAAGTACATTGTTGATTGAGTTCCTAGCAAGAACATTTTTGAAAAGTACGCGAGTTATGAGTACTTTGGCAAGAAACTTCAAATTTTAGATTTTTATTCCAAATAGCTACCACCTAAATTGAGCCTAACATTTAATAAAATGTAAATCTTGGTGTTTCTTCTTTGTCCGGTGTTATAGGGAAAGTATTTCAAGATTAGTTCTTTTTAGTAAAGGCACCTGCGGAATGTAGCAAAATTCTTCGGGCTTTATGAAGAGACTTGAGTTGAAGAAGACATATGGATGTTTCACCTACACTGGTTTAACTGAAGGTCTCCTCTTATTATTGTTACGTCTGTAGAGTAGACCCAATATATCTGGGTGGAAGCTCGGCAGTCAGACAGAGACGCTATGTTAGATGGGAGAGCAGAGATGCCCAAAGAGGGGCTGTTGTACATCCATAATAAATATTTTTAAAAACCCAATGGAGAAACAGTCATCTTCATCCCTATGGAATTCTGCCATGTCACCAGTTATGGAGGGAAGCTCAGAAAAGCAGAATTATGTCTCTTCATTCCTTCACTGCTTATTTTTGGCTAGCACTTATATTTAAGAAACTCAGGCCACGTCCACACTAAGCCGGATAATGCCTTAAACGTATAAGTATTTAGTCTACACCCCCCTATCGTCCACACTAAGGCGGCTTTGTTTGTGGTCTGTTGCCGGATAAGTATTAGCCGGGTAAGAGAGCCGTCTAACTGTTATCTCAATGGCTAAATGAGCACGTCTGGACGCAACTTATCCGCTCCCCGGCTAAATCAGAGCAGCGACGTCAATCAAATGCTGCGTCCTAAATTGATGACAACAACGCGACAGCATATAATGACAACAGCAAAGATGGAGACGAGTCTCGCTATGCTACTTCTTCTTTTGCAAATTCAGACGTTTGCAAAGTTAACCCTAACCTACTTGCGGATGAGAAGGCGACACAGGAGGCGATCCAGGAGGCGCAGACAGCGACATAGATTATACGCCTCAATCTGTTCTTTTTTTTGTTCCCCGTGCATGCCAAGTATTTGCACAGGTCGGCATGGGACTGCGCAATCATGGGAACTTAAACGGACCTTAAACGGGGCATAAATGCTCGTGTTGAGTGTATAACATTAGGCGTTTAACTCCCCGTATAACCTTATCGGCTTAGTGTGGACGTAGCCTCAGAACGCAAATCTGTACAATATTTCCCCACAGTTGAAGATATATAACAACATTTCTGGAAGAAAATTTGGTTTTTGAGCTTTGCTACAAAATAGAGAAAAACCCCTACCTAAGCTGGTGTTGGTCAATGAGGCTAAGGTGCATTGAGAACAGGTTCAGCCATGTAATGAAGTTCTTCCCTCCAGTGTAATTAATTACTGCCTTCATCTGACTAGACAAAAACCCTGCTGCTGATGGATTATAAGAGGATGCAACATCTCTGCTCCAGTTGGCTGACTGGGAAATGGATCATGATTATCTCTGGGTTAGAACAACAGAGACATGCGCTGGCCCATCACTTCATATCAGATCAATGAGCAGAGAGGTTCTCTTTGCAGAGGCTCGTAAGCTCCTCTCTGTCCTCATGAAGGAACTTCTAAAAATAGTAATTTGGGTTGTTTAATAAAAGAGCTGAATATGAGTTTGGTAAATGTATCGAAACTAAATCCAGGATTAACGCAAACACTTCTTTCATTTGATGCAAAAAGGATTGACACAAAATGAAAAGCGTGTTTAAGAAAGGTTAGCACTTTTACCTGTTGAAACAAATAAGTAAAAATGTTCTTGTGTCATGGATTTCTCTTAGATATTTATGACGAGCAAAGAACATGAACTGAAAAAAACCCAAAAACGTATCTAGAGCTGGTCGTGTTTTATAGCATTTGACAAGGTTAGATGATCCAGAGTGGGGGTTCTTTGACTGTTAAAGCATCTTTTGAGATCATGCAAAGACTTTTGTTCTCTCCCAGACTTTCAGGTTTCTCAAGGGTTTTAGATCTGGCCAGTAGCTTACCTTTAACCAAAAGTTTTTTTTTGTTTTCGAACAAACCATCTCTGTGTTAACTTGACTCTTTGTTCTTGAGGCATTATCCTGCTTAAGCCAGTTTTTTAGTTTCTGGTGGAGATCAAATTGATTTCATGTTATTTTTTTGTAAAACATCCAGGTTCATGATGCTTTTCACTCTGTTTGGTTGTCAGAACAGAATCAGGCCCACAGCGTCACATTGCAGTATCGTAGCATTGTAGTATTTTCCTACCTTCTGAAAATTATCACACATCCAGCATGCTAAAATAATATGGTTTCTTGTCTTTCCAATTTTGAAGAGTTGCCAAGAGTAATGTATGTATTTTCTTCATTCCCATTTTTGTATTTTCAATACTTTTTCTATTTCTGTTATTTTTTCTCTTTCCTTTTTCTCTTTTCTATTTTATATAATGAATCAATTCTATTACTTGTATTTTTACATTTTAATTCATTTTTTTATAATTTTTATCATATCATTTTCATCATTGTGTTTCAATATTTTTTTAATTTTTTTTTAGGATTTCAAACCGACACTAAGATGAATCTGTATGAACGTCTATTTAAGTTTAGGTTAATTTAGTTTAAATAGTGTACATTAATCTATTCTATTTTTAATTGTATGAATTAAATTGCAATCATAATCCTTGGCGTTACATTTATTAATCATCATGCATATTGCAAGCTGCTGTTTTTGGTGTCAGTGCAGTAAATTGCCAGAAGTTGCAGAAGTGACCTCCTGTTGCTGACACATCCCACCACTGTCAGCAGATAGAACACTGCAGCATCTCTGTAGCAACCAGCTCAGCTTATGAAGTGAAATGTTTAGAAGTTTAATATTTCTAACTGCTTTTGGCTTTGCAAGCAACAGCAGCTTCTCAGAGAGCCCATCTGTGAAAATGCAATAACGTTCCCTTTTTTATTTTATTTTCCTACCTCCCCGGGGGTGGGGCTGGCGGGGGGGGGGAGAGGCACAGGCATCTTTATCTCTCACCGGCCGGCACTCTCCATATTCCGGCTCTAAATTACTTCCTCTGCCTCTGTGATGGAGAACTAAAAGAAAACGATAAGTCCAAAGGCGTGAATATGGAATTTATATGATGTATAAATGGCGGTTTCTTGTGGGAAACTATTCAAAGCGAGTCCTCTGACAGACTGGCAAAATGACTCTTCAGAGCTGCTGTGAGAGCTGATAGGGAGAGAAGGACCTGCATTGGAAAGGGGATGAAGGACTCTGGAGAACACATCAACAATTTCTTCCTCATCTATCATTGTGTCATACTGTACTCTACACTGTAACCTGTGTTTTGGTTCAGTAAATATATAAAGTGCTGCATGAAGGCTGGGGGTGTGAGCCTAAGGGAATGATAAACAAAATATTCTGTCGTAGCTTTTCCTCCAACCTCATTTGTAGGTCAGAGGCATAAAAGTTACCGAAGATGGATAAATGACAACCACATTTCTCAGCTTAACATGTTATGATTTCAATTTTTCATTCTACTACTTTACCTTTCAGTCGAAGAGGTTTATTTGACTTCAGGAATTTTGACTTGAATGCTAAGGTGTGATATTCAAAGTCTGCATGATGCTGTTCCATTTGAAAAGTATGAATGAAAGAGTAAATATTTTGGCGATTCATCTGAAAATTACGTTTATTTTCATTTCATTTATTTATTTGCTAAATTGTCTAAAATTCTCACAGTACTTGTAGATTAAATGTGTGAAAATGTTAACGATAAAAATGAATAACTAGGGATGCACCAATGCCAGTATCATCCAATGAATGTGGATATTGTACATGTTCTGGTATTTTTGAAAGATTGTTTCCCATAAACCTTTCTGTTGGTGCAAGGTAGCCCAGCTTGACCCTCAGAGGGGGTGGTGACGAGTAACAGCTGCCTCCTTGTGATCTGTCCATTCTGCCAGGCCTGGTTACAGCGGGTCTTCACTTTACGACACATTTTTACAGGGGGGGGGAGCGTTAGGTGTGACATGCTGTGGGTCCTTGCCCACATGCTCTCACTTAAATATCAGCCAATGCAGCCTGACAGTCCAGTGAATGCCTTAGGGGAGAGAGGGGTCATGAGGAAAAAAATCCTTAAACATCACTCAGGATTTGTTGTGTCAAGGCTATCTTCGGTGAACTCCGACCTGCCAATTTGAGCTGTGGAAATAACACTAAGCCATTTTGTCATCGCGGGGGGATGAAGACTGCTACTTGTGTTACTTTGTCATTTTATGTGTAATACCTGTTCTTGAAAAGAGCCAGTTCAGCTACAACAGAAGGGTAAATTATTAAAATTTTCTGTAAATGCGCTGTACTCTTTATCCCCGGGCTAATATCTTAAATCCACAAGAATCAATCAATCAATCAATCAAAATTTATTTATAAAGCCCTTTTCCAGCTACAAAGCTTCTCAAAGTGCTTTACAGGTTAAAATGACCCCACAAACACCACCCTTCCCGAACCCAACATAAAATCATTATCACATCTGTAGCCCCTGAAATTCCAGTCTAAAAAAAACATATATCAACCCAATTTAATAGTTCAAACACCAATATATATCTTAATATGCATTAACACAGAAATTTGAAACTGTCTTGGCACTACAGCTAAAACTAACATTCATGATCTTCCTTATCTCCACTCTTAGGGATACAACCAATCAGCACCAAGGAAAATTAATCCCGCTCTAAGACTGGTTGGTTTACCGATGTCAGCCATTAGAATGTCAAGTAGCCTTTAGTCTAGGTGTGTCAGCTTCCCAACTGCATTTTCTTTCAAATATTAAAAAAATCCACTAGAAGGTGGATTTTTATCATTTACAGTTATCTTACACAGAAAACTGCAAATTGGTGAATCCATTAGTATAGAACTGCAAAATTGGTGATGATTCACTGTAATATGTGTAAACAGAAGACCATTCTACACTTAATTCCAGTTAGTAGTTCTGCAACAAAAGGTCTCTCACTGCTGTGAAAAAAGTTAAAAGGAGAACCAACAAAAAGTTAACGCGAAAAGACCTCTGTCCAGGATTTTAACCTAGAACACTAGGCTTCTATGCTAGTCAACGTATGACATATATCAAATATAACCCTAAATGAACACCTAAGGATGATAAAGGGGAAAAAAAGACTAGATACTACAGAATGACGAGATATTGCTGATATGTTTTCTGTGTTATCCAGCACAATTCGAGGGAGAGTGGCAGAGGAGGTTAGTTACAAATGATCAATTAAAGGGGGGATTATTTAATGAAATGTGGTATGAGATCTTCCTTTGAGTCATGCTGTCAAAAATGTTTAGACCTTTGGAGGCAGGACTGTACAGATCACGGAAGCTTAGAGGCAGAGGTCGCTTTTTTAAAGTTTCGTAAAAAATTATGGAGGGGTTCTTGTTTTCCTTTGCATTAATAGTAATACGCTGTTCCGCTGTATTATTGCGGTATCTATGAGTAATTAGTGGCTAACGCTATGCTGCAATTGACTGGACTAGAACAGACACATACTATCACACCCAATCATCTGCAGGCTGTTTTATTTGCTCTTGACGGTCAATGCTTGGGGTTATAAGCTCTTTTTAATGCTCAGTGTGGCTTCTGTAAGCCAAGGTCTCGTCCTTCATTTATCCTCATCATTTGCTTAACCAGTGTCATCCTTCTATCGCTGCTGATGTGTGACTCACGAAAGATGGTTTTGTGCCTGCAGTTCTGCGGAGTCTTCTTCTCTTTTCCTCATTTGAGCATTTTAACTGAGCGAAGGCTTGGGTAACTTCCTTCTAATCTCGCAGATGGCTTTGTGTTTGCCTGTTTGTGGGCTACATGTTGACTCTTGAGCAGTTCAGGGAATACTTATGCCTCCTCCTTCCCTGACTGTGAATATATCAGCGAACACATTGTTAAAATACAAATCTCCCTTTATTTCCCTTCACTTAAACCCGATTACCTCTCACAGAAACCCACTTTAGGAAAAGTATGTACATTTCTATGCAGCTCCTCAGCTATGCAAGTGGATCTAGGAGGATGTTTGGTAATGCCCCAATTAATATTGCATGGTTCGTCTCACTTGGCTTTTAATGTATTCCTGCTCGCTTGTGTGTTACCTTCGCTGCATATCTCCCAGGTATCCTGTCTTGTTATGGTGCTCCCTTGTGGGTTTGTGTGCGTGCGTGCTGAGCCCACATGCACGCACCAGATAAGAGCTCATCCTCGGGCCCATTGTGAGTGGCAAAGACGAGACAGTCGAGGAATACAACATTACGATGGGACGTTACCTTTTTTCCCTATCAAACAGCAGAGAAGAAGCAGCAAGATAAAAAGGGACATTGTTGGCATCAGAAATTTTTGTTTAAAACAAAATCTAAAATACACAATAATATAATCCACAATAGTTGATAATTGTACATAGAGACAGGTATAGGGATATATTTATGTAAACTAAATAGGTAATTGGTGTGGAAGGCCTTAGTTTTAGTAGACATTAGGGGTGTTGAAAAATATTGATACAGCGATATATCGTGATATTACGTCGCACGATTCTCCTATCGATCCAAAATGCAAAATATCGATATTTATACACACATTATTGGCCGAAATTTTCAATGCAAAGGCGTACTTTTGCCATGTTGCACTGAAGTTGTTTAAAAAGCCACAGGCAGATTGTGTCATTTTATTTTGTTGTTGGCACATGGCATGTTAAAGCCATTGTTTGCAAGAGAAAGATATGCCAATAAAATATATTTTATACAAATTTACAGCTTCTTCTTTTAAGTCATAAATCGCAATAATCACCTTATACTGTATTTTCGGGATATATCGTATCGTATTGTGACCTATGTATCGGATACGTATTGTATCGCCAGATGCCAGGCAATGCACACCCCTAGTAGATAGGAATTGAGAATGTCAATTGAGATGAGATTGAGATTAGAGTAAATTTGTTGTCATTGTAACACAAAACAACAAAATAAAGTTTGGGGCAGAATCACTACATAGTTTCTGTAACTTAAGTACACATCCACATATGACACCAATGTATCAAAAAAAAATGCAATGCATTCTGGGGTTTTGGACCTCAAAGTGGTAGAAGCAAGTTTACATATAGATAGGGAAATCTGCTAAATTTATAATTTTGAACAGTGGAAACTCGATTAATTTAAAACATATATTCACCATAGAGGGCTGCCTGTGTCCGCGAAGCATAAGAAAGAACTATGTGCGCTAGCATATGCAGCTACAGTGCAGAAATTACTGCTTGTTTAAATGAAACAAAAGGAAACCAGAGGACACCAGCTTGTTGACATTTCATATAGTGACAATCCCAGACTCATAAACACTGGGTGGGAAGAAGAGAATGTTGGCATGCAGAAGTGGCCTCAGCTACTTTTCATCCCAGAGCCCATGGATTCAAGATGTGCTGTATCATCCTATCGCAGGTATTTTCTTGCTTGTGAAATATCTGCGCTATGGCTAGCAGTTAGCATGTAGCTTATTAGCTTCCATCGTGCTTTTAAACTCTTACAATTTGTAATTTGAATGGGGTTTTTACTTCTTAGAACCAGTAAGAGCCCAGATAAGGCTGTGATGCTCTTAACATTAATCCTTCACATCGTTTTCCAGCATGAAGTGACGAACAAAGCATACCATGCTATGCGAAGCCTTCATGAAAAGGACTATGCTACTAAAATTAAAACCGTTCAATCTAGCCGATCAACAGAAATATAAAACAATGTTAATGTTTAACATGTTAAATCACACATTTTTTTACCTTGTTTATCCACCTCCGACGTCCATTTGCATCCTTATTTTCTGTATGTAATGTATATGAATGGTGGTTCATTACAAGGGTCTGTATCATTTATACTCTGGTGTGTTTTGGATTCTCCACCGTTCACTGTAGTAACTGGCGTTTGCACAACCAACCACAACACAATGAGTACCGGGCCTATTTGAAAAGTCAGGCAAAAACAACTTTTAAGTTGCTTTAATAGGCTCCGTATTAACGAAAACATACGCATGCATACACTGTTTACAGTCGAGCCGGGGCTTTATTTTAGGTTCCTCAAGCCGTGACCGGGGGACCAAGCGGCACTCGCAATACCGTAAAGGCTTATTCCACGGTTTGATGTATTTTCAGTACAGTGGGTAATTTGTGTAATGGCATTTAAAATTCTAACTGTACTTGAAGTAAAATGTCCAACAAATTGTTCTCAGAAAAAAAATTATACAATAAATAAAATAACACACAACCTTTTAAATATTTTATTTTTAGGAAACTGCAACATAAGTACTTTGACTTTTTTATTTTATATTATATATACAAAATATATATTATATTAGTATTTATGTAGGATGCTGTGATGGGGGTTGTGCTCCTTGTGTTCAGCTTCCAGCCACCGCTGCTGTAAAACACCTTCTTAGTACATTGGATTTAAGGAAAATTCTCTCCTTCACTCAAATAATGCGGACAGCAGCTTTCAATAACATTTTAAAAAATAACTATTACAGCCAGATACAGTTCATTCCTCAATTATATTCTCTTTACTGGAAGTGATGAGAGCATCCTGCCCTCATCCTCAGTTAATGCAGATCCAGCAGTCTGCACGAAAGCACACATGTCCCCGGGGGAGATGTTCTGTCCCGACGCCACCTGTGAAGCAGACAGGGATGAGCCAAAGAGGAACAGAAATTCTCCCCCCAAAAAACAGAACAAGACAAAAACAGAGATAGACACAACCCAGACACCCCTTAAGGTAGCCTTTGCTTCCAGCCAATAACCCAGATAAATTTTCTCTTGCTTTGGAGAATATCGAAAAACTTTAAGATCCCTTCAACTTTGCTTTAAATGAAACCAAGGTTTCCACAATGAATTCAATATTTCCATCTCTTCTGTCTGAAATTGGCTTTCTTTTCCCCCCAAACAATAAATATTATATTCAGTTTGAATTCCAGCTGCCGCAAAGCCTCTAAAGTTAGATTATATTCTGTCCCACTGTGGAAGACACTCGAGTGAGTAATGATCCATCTGGCCTTGGATCTATGGTCTCTGGAATGACTTATTTTCCCCGCCGTATAAACTACAAAGCTAATCCTGTTAGAATGGGGGTCATCACACTGTGTCTGTCCTCTGCACTCACCATCATCTACTTTGGTAGTAGTAGACATCACTGTCATCTAGGAGTGTAACAGTACATGTATTTGTATTCAAAAAGGAAAGATGGACCGAACCAGAACTTTGCCAGCAAATGCTGATATCCACATGGCTACCAGTAGCATCTAGTCAGCCCAAACTCCTTTTTTTGGATAAAACACAGGTATTATTTAAACATTTCTAAACATTAACACTGACTGTTTTCAAATGATTATGTTGTTCTCTACTCTGGCTATGTGCTAATGTACTATTTTATTTTTTAAATCCAATTAAACCTCATATCTGTTCAATACTTTTAACGTTTTTAAGTTTTTGAACATGAAATCCAATTAATTTCAGGGATTGAATCGAAAGAATTTTGGAAAAAATTTTATTAAATTTTCTGTTTACCTCCCTATCTTGTATTGTAAAAAAAAACAACAAACATTTCATTTTTAAACTTGCTGATACTTAAACTTCATACATCTCACATTTATTCATCGCTGTATTGTAGAATTTAAACGAATTACACTACTCAAGGTAGCAGGATTGACTGGGATTTTTTTTTGCCGGTAGAATATGACATTTGATGTACATGCATAGAATATCAAATCTGTTTGATCAGAAGATTGTCTTTTCTGTAGAAAGCAGTGCAAACTTTTCAGAGATAAGGGTTTGTCGTCGAGGGAAGAAGAGTAAAGAGGAATTGTTTGCCTCCTGGAAGTGCAAAATGTCTTCAAATTAACAGCAAAGTCTTTATCCTTCTGCAGCAACACCAAGTTTTCTACTGAGAACGGATTCTTCTATCTCCCTCACTTTCTCCCTCTCGACTCAACAAACTGTTTGAGCAGTTTGATTTGTTGAAACAGAGTACGTCTGTGTTTTTTCATGCAGACTTTTCAGCCCACAGGTGGACTGTCTGAGTGTACTTTTCATTTATTTTTTAACTTCAGGGCACTTCAGGCATTGGATTCATGAGCCCGTTTCTTTATTCACACCCCAGTTTGTTGCTGACCTTCCCTGCCCACCTTCTCCGGGGGCTTCCTTAAGGGTAAATATCTGGAGGGTGAGGTCATCCCTCTGTTGAGCATGATTCTGTGGCAGCTCTCCACTTCCTTGCAGCCGGAAAGGAATCATTGAACCACTGACCAAAGGACAGGGGAGTTCCAAAGGGAACCTGGCTCTACCACTTAACAGTGTGACACAGTGTCGCAGATGTGTTGAAGCAAAAAAAAAAACATAAATCGAACTCTTTGTTCCCCACTGGAACAAAAAGTTGAATGGTTGCTCCATGTTGGGGGTCAGTCTCTGCCACAAGCAGAGTACTCTTCTCAATGTATGCTAGATTGCAGCAATAAATAAATAAAATTTGATCGGTGCGTCGTCTGCAGTAATGAGCAGTAGCAATTCTTGATATGGGTGACCTGGGCGCCCACATTTGTGACAATTCGACATGAGTGAATTTTCACGTTTCAATCTAAAAATGATAGTTTTGTTGGGTTTTTTGGTTGCAGAAATTAATTTTCTTTTTTAATCCACAATGGCCCTAATAGGTTGTATTACTTTACAATTCAGGGTATTTTGTAAAATGCTAATAATGCATCTTTATAGAGTTTTTTTTTTACAGTTAAGTAAATACAAATGCACAATTGTTGCTCATAATGAATGAACAACACCTACTGTAGTGATTAGCTCCGTTTGCACTTGGACACAGAGGTCTGTCTATCGCATCACAGTGAGGTCCCAGTTGTATCTGCTGACAGCAAGAATGGCTGCCTCCAGCACACTAACTGTACAAGTCAGAACTAGAGAAGCACACAAAGTTGCCTCTGTTGCTGCCTTCAATCTGCCTGGAATCCAATTGCAGACAGATTTGTTAGCCCCAGAAAACTGCCTCTCATCCGTAATGTCATGCTCATATAAGAGCTTTTAATCCAATCATTTCTAAAAATGCAGGTTGAGCGATTACCTAGCATGCATACCAAGCAGTGGACAACTTCTTTCTTCTATATACAAGTAAATGTATATTTGGCAAGCTTGCAGCAATCATGTTCTAAGATAAAGCTTTGTGCTTCTAAAACTGAAATAATTTTCCCAGTGGTGAATCTCTGCTCACATCATAGCATCCTTTTTGCTTTGAAAGCACCCTTTTCTCAAGAATAGGTCAATCTTTGTGAGAACAATGATTTCTCACACCTTCCAATTACTGCAGACCTTTACTAACCCCGAACTGTACTGTGGTGCAGCAACCAGCAGGTTCCTCATGTAATCCTAAACCAATCAGTCATGCGGTTCCCTCTGAAAGAGACCAACCTGCGAAGCCAGGTTTGTATTTATATTTGATATAAACTGAATGCAACATGACATCTGAAGACATCTAGAAAAATAATAATAAATAATTTTAATCTTAACAGTTTAGAACATTATCCGGAATGGAAAACATAAACAGCAAAAATTGTTAGAATAGACTGACTTTAAATCATAACTCTTGAAAAAAGACCAATAATTGTGTGACACATCACCAAAGTTTACAATTCCTTTTACTTTAAGTGCAAACAGAGAGAGAGTGTTACTATATTATTAATCATACTCCATAGAGTCTAAGGGTTTCAGGAAAATGACATGCAGCAGAGGGTGCTTGGTTTGGGAACTTCAGGTTTTCATTTTTGTCCAGAAGGTTCCTTCTGGGTTCCCTATAGTGTCTCTGTAAATGCTGATTCTTGGGAGGTAAAACTTTGTCGGTACTTATATAAAACATTCCACAAAAACCACCTGTCAGGCAGTTAGAGATTAAAAATAATCAATTTCACAAATAAAACATATTAATAAGATCTGTATGTAGATACAGGCATAGACAACCAGAGTACTATTTTCTTTTTTTCTTTTTTCAACTCATTCATTTTTGCTGGTCGATGCAGATGTTTTATTATACAACACAATAAAAGAACTGAGCTTTCTTTATTCGTTTTAATGCTCTTCTACATCCACATAGGGTCACGTCAGTTTATGTAAACATTTATATGGCTGCTATGGCAGATTAAAGGGTCAGACCTTTGGTTGAGGCTCAATAATTAGATTTGAATGATGCAGAGGCTCAGTCTGACTGAATAAAATCCTACATTATTACATATTCTGTTTTGGTCATGTAAAGCAGAGAGAATTAGAAAGATTCAGATTTTGACAACAAAATTGACCTTTAAGTTGTTGGGTGTGTCAAAGCCCTCACAAGCCGGTCTTTGGTATTTAAAATAGAAGTGTTTCTCACCTCTACTGATCATTTTTGTGCGTGAGGAAAAACACAAATGACAAATACTCTGTTTAAATGGTGAAAGATAAAGAGTCCCAACTACTCTAATGCAGCAATTAAATTCTAACAAAAGCTCTAATGGATTTATATGGATTAGAGTCAAGTTTTTATGTTCAGGATCACTTCCTTTTTAATAATTTAGAAATCACCAGAAGCTACAGTGTCGTCCACTTTTTATAGGCAGAGTCACATTTCAGAGCAGCCCTTAAACCTTTAATTGTCGCCTTTGTACTCAAAGTTATTCATATAAGCTTTTAATAGGAGCTCAGGGGTGCATTTGCTGAACAAAAACCCACTGCTTTACAGTCCCAACAAAGTGGCTTATTGCTTTGAGAAAATGAACAGTGAGGAGAACGGCCTCATGAATGAATTAGTCGTCTGCAACAGATTACTACTGCAGCAAAGTGGCGCATTTCTCACGCCGATTTTACGGACTGTGGAAAAGCCTGTTGTCACCTACTCTGTTGCATAAATTTTTATACCTGTTTTGAAGAGACCTATAAATATTTTTTACATTGCTTAAAAGAAAATTAGGCTCTGTTTTTTAGATGAAATTATTTAATTATTATTCACGTCATCTGATATGAAAAGAAGGGGTGCTGGTTGGTTTGTACCTTCACCAATTTGTTCCATTGTAGCTTTGTCATTTAATCTCCTTATAAAGTTCTTATTTAATCAGAATTGACTGGCCCAAACAGAAACTAGGACTATTTATCTCCGTAATCATGAAACTACTTAATACCAAAGCAAAAGGAAACTGATACTCATTGGTTTGATTACATCAGTATGAAGCAGAAGTAGGAAGTGAAGAAATGAGTGTAGAGACTCGAGACGACATAGTCCAGAGCTGACAAGAGAGAATCAGAGATTTTGAAAGATGAATGCTGTGAACTGAAAATGACCCCAAACGTGACCATAACAAATGCAGCTGTAACTTAAATCCACTAAAACAGTGGACAAGAAGCTGTGGAGTAAAGCTGCACATTAAGCTGAATTGCAATCGGTAAAATATCAGTATGTGAAATAACCAAAAAAGTGTGAGGCTGTGAGTTAAAGACCTGCATGGAAATAATTACATTCAAGTTAGATACCTCCTTAACTTTTCTACATTATGCAACAACAAACTACTCCGATGTATTTTATTTCATCCATAGATCGATCCATCGATTTGGATCCATCAGACCCAAACTGGATTCGTTGAATAATGTACAGTGAAACATGGTGGTGGCAGTATAATGCTATTGGCTTGCATTTGTTTAGCAGAAGCAGAGCGTTAGAATGTTCTAGTCCCATGATTATCAAAATGTGGTCCGTGTACCACCAGTGGTACTCAAGCTCTCCTAGTGGTACTTGGAGGAAAGTTCTAAATATTTTTTTGAAATAAAATAAATTCAAAATGTACCATTTACACACAGTGTGGTCGTGGCTGGCAACAATTACCAATAAAAAAATCATTTTTAGGAGTAAATAAGCCTTCTTGGTTAATTGGAGAGCTCGACATTTTATTAGCTGGTACCCACTGTGAAGAGTTTGAGAAAAACTGGTCTAGTCAAAGTCCAGGCCGTAAATGTATTGAGAATATGTGGCAAAACTTGAACATTGATGTTAACTAATGCTATAAACTTCCAGTTTAAATGAGCTTGAAGAACGGCCAAACATTTTCATGTCTATTTTTTTTCCACAAAGTATGTAATAATAGGGGCTGAATATCAGAGAATAATACAGGTTTATGGTGACAGTTACCTCTGAAAGCATGTTTGAAGATTCAAATCCTGTTTTATTTGGTCCTCTTATTGAATTGTGATGAAAATAATAAATTTCCTAATTATATGAATTGTTTTCAAGGGAGTGTTATGCCTTGTGTAGAAGCACTAAATTCTAAGCCATGTGTTGAGTCTGTTTGGATCTCTGGGTTCAGCACTGGATTTTTCTTGAGACAACATAAATGTCACCAAGCAAACAACAACAACAAAAAACAACCCCAGGCTATATTTCTACCTTTGCTCTTTCTCTCCATCTTTTCCTGCTATCATCAGTGGCCCAGGATGCAATGGATAAACAATTGAGGAAGTATTAGTTGCACAGCCCAGAGCCTTAAAGTGAAGGGTGGTCTGTTTCCACAAGCATATCTCATTCATGTTTGCTCAGGTTTGTTCCAATTTTTTTGATTTCCTTGAAACCTCCTGATCAAAAAGGAGTAAAACAAAGTCAAACAAATTCTTTATCGTTTTTGCTGATGGGAAGAGGTACAGCCTATATGTGACAGAGAAAGGAGAGAATATAATGGTGAAACGAAGATGGGGAGGAAAATGATTGCAGTACCTTGTAGCCCAGTGATCTGGAAACAGTTTTGCGTTGCCTTCGTATCTAACCTGCTGTTCTCATAAGCAGGCACACCTCCAACCTTCCCTCCACAATGCAAAGCCTACATCTGGGTAATGTACCAGCTGACGTAATGAAAGCTTATGGAAAACAAAATGCATCTTCCCTGTCTCCAGGATGAGCTCTCGCCTGGAAAAGCAACCACCTCACAGTTGTACAAACGCTCACATCTGACAAAAGGCGTGTAGATAATCTAATTAAATCATTTTTATGACAACCTTTTTTCTGTCCATGGGGGCTCCCTTGGGACAATAACAATAAGAAACACATTAACGTAATGGCTCCCTGCCTTACTGTTCTGTAAATGGCCTTACCATTAGGAAATTACCTCTGCAGTCACAAAGCTAAATGAAACAACTAGTGTTTAAAATGCCGAATCAGACTGCATGCAATTGGGATATATTATACTAGTTGGGAGCAAAGGATTGAGAAGTATTGTATCAATATTGATTTATAATAAAATATTTTAATTCCTCACCATTCTGGAGAACATTCAATATTTAAACCCTTTTCTTATCCTTTGTCAGGGTAAGATTTATCTGACGTCGGGTTAGGAAGTGTCTCAGCACGAGGGATGTAGTTGTAGCCCATGTTTTAGATGAGAGTGGTGACTCTTGAAGGACCATATCCACACCTTGTGAATCTCCTTTAAACTCGTTTAGGCTTTCCTTTCAAGACTTATTGCTTTCACATCTTTTTCTACAACGTTTTCCTTCTACTAAACATTTTCTCAACAGGAAAGGATACAGTTCTGCGATTGGTATTTTTTCTGTATTCTTTTATTATTTCTCTGTATATTTGACATATTGAACCGAATGGCTGAAAGAACTGAAATTCTAACTTACTGAATTTACTTATACTTGTACAATAAGGCAATTCCGGGCCAAACAGTCATGACTTCAACCTCAGTTTTAGATTACAACATTCCAAGTGCTTTTCAAGTTAGCACTTCTCTGTAGCTAAGGATCCACTTTAGATCAAGGAAGGGACTCAAAGATAACACTCCTCTCATGCCATGTGAGAAAACACACACGATGATGTGAAAAAATCCATTAGACTAGAAATGCACTCATGTAACACTAAATTAAAAGTATTTTGGTGTTTGTTGTGATGCTCTGGCTTTTCTTCAGAGGCTGAATAAATGGACTGGCTATACCCTTGGATCCAGAGAAACCTCTAACCTTGAAGATGAAACAACCTCTTGTCAGATTCCTCTACCTTGCCCAAATTCGGGGTTATTGAGTGTGTCATTGTCTCTTTGTGTTTGTGGTCAGGAGGGTGCAATTGTGAACACACGTTCAAGTGCTCTTCTTTCCCGTGTGTGAGTGTGTCGGGTTTTTTTTGTTCGCCTTTGTAAGAAGCTGTTTGTGGCTGTCCAGTTCACTCCGTGTTGTTTTGACTCGGGCTACTGTCTAAGTGACAGACAGGTCGCACCTGTCCTCTGAAGAATGAACCGCCGCATCAATAATAAAAACAAACTGTCAAATCTAATTGTTCGTCATGTGAGATGTAGTGTCAGAAATTTGGTGGAATTCCTGACACTGGTAACATCGTTATGGTGGCAGAGTTGAAGTGAAGGTTATTGGCCCGATCTTTGCTCTGTGTGTGTTAATTATTTGATATTTTGAGGAAGATTTGGAGAGACCTACAGTATGTTGACAGAAGCATGCAGACATGGTTGGTAAAATGTCAGTCAGATATGATCAGATTTTAGTCATTAAGCCCTTTTATTCCAGCCAAAGAGAAACAAATTAGTGTAAGACAACCACAATAAAAATATCAAATAAATGTAGAACTAAGAATCATAATCATACATGAGGAAACACCAGGTAAAGATACTAACGAATAAGAAAAACACAAATGTAATTTTTTAACATTTATGTATAATATTTAAAATGCAAAGTGACTCACCTGCTTTTGGATTAGAGCTGGACAATTTTAGAAAACGTGATGGAAATAATGTTGGTAAATATTGAGATGTCTATATTAGGTCTTTCTTGTCTGTGCCTCCATGTGAGTATCTGCCAAAGTCAAACTCTGTATACCTGGCTAAATATTACATTAGCATGTAAAATGCAGGTTCACATCACCTTGAATGTATTAGCCAACAAATATTGTACTCCTAACAGTATTTTTCAATATTAATATTGCATACACTAATATTGAGATGAGGACATGTTTGTGGTATATTGTGCACATCTACCTTGGATTATAAATAGAGGAGGCAATATGCATTTGTGTTTCATTATAAAAAAGTAAGGGACGAAAAATTGATCCTTGTGGAATGCCCTAATTTAATTTGCAACATTTGAATAAAGCATTATCTGTAAATATAGAAGAATAGACCTAATGTTTGGTAGGAGATGAACCCTTTAAATACAGATTAAGAGATTACAGTCTGTTTAGTAAAATTATCTGGTTACAGAGGCGGTTCATGTTGGATATGTTCTTCAGAACTTTCAACTGCTGTTTCTGTGCTGTGATCTTAAGCATTAACGCTCAAAATTACTATTAAACTACTTAGAAAGTTTGTTTTTTCAAGTTAGGCAACTTGAAAACAAGTCTAAAGTTACTAAAAATGACCATTAATGCTGCTTCTTTTCAGATGAGAATTGAAAGCAAAGGCCCTCTTAAAAGCAGAAGGATAAACACACATCTGAAGAGAATATTTAAAAGTGTTTAGCGTGTGCTTTTTAAAAGAAACAGAACGCTTTTAATTCGGGTATCAGATCGTTTTTGTCATTTTAACTGTGGAACAAGTAGTATAATTTCTATGCTGCTACCTGGTTAAAGCAGATCTTATATTTTCTATTTTATCCTTCAAATTGAATGACGTTTCTTTACACTGTAAAAATCAAGCAGGTGATAAAAGTTTAAATATGTACTGCAGTGAATAAACCAGTCATCGGATAACTTGATAAAACATTGTAAGCACAGCAAATTAAAGAACTGTGGTCCAGCTTCAGATCATCTGAGCATTTTTGTCGCTTCAATGTTCTTACATGATACCAGCGATTGGCTGTTGATTGTGCTTCGCAGTAAAGGCACCCATTTCATGAGGAAAAAAGAGACGGATTAGTAATAAAATTAGCCAGGTTTTTACCAGTTTTACATCACTTTGCAATAGCACTGACAGCTTAATGGATTTCCATGGTTTGAAAGCCCTTTATTTAAACCCCACCAGTGTGGTAGCACGGTGAGAAAGAATTAAAACACCAGGGCCTGTGTCGTGAGTCAGCTAAGTGCTATCCTAACAAGGGGGAAGAAGAGTTTTCATGAGAAAAAAATACTGCCGTGTTACTCATGGAAGGGTTCCTGACTTTACAACACAAAGGAGAGCAAAAATAAGCTCAGGCATGACAGTGTGTGTTGTAAGATACTTTTGGCCTCCTGAGGATTCACCAAGAAAAGACTTAAGTCTTTTGAAAATATATTTTTTTTTAAAAAACATTTTTGGGGGGGAGACATTTATTTAAATGTAAGAATTATTTAATATATGTACAATAAATAGGTAGGTTACTATAATAGAAAATGAAAGTTTTAAGACTTTGCAAGTTTTGTTTTTAACTGCTGCAAAGTCTGTCTGAAAATGAGAGCTAAACACGAAAACACTGACACTTCAATGGAGTCCTGAGCAGAGGTTGGTAATAAAAATGAACAAAGATCCTGATCATTATGGAAGTGAGCTCAATTATTTGTTGTTTGCAGGTCTGTTTATGAGACATGGCTTGGTGTTGAGTTTAACCTAAAGCATTTGTTTTATAAAATGGGAAAAACACCAGATGCTTTGTTTTGCACATAATCTTTTATTTCTTTAAAAAAAGGCAGAGAAATGCTCGAACCATAGCACTGTTAGATTTGTGAAAATATTTGAATAACACTAAATTTGTGTCTGTTTGCTTATAGATGAGCAGAATTGGTTTCATTCACTCAAAACTTACACATTCTTGGGTTCATACATATGGTCAGAATGGAAAAATAGATAAAGTGGAATTTTGGAAACAAAATTAGGCAGTATTTGGAAAATATTGAAACATATTTAATAAGTTATAGTTGGTGACAGTGAAAAAAAGAAAACAGTGGAGGTGGCGGAGGAAGGGAAGTTATACATTTTCTAGAATTGAAATTAGCTGATGAAGATGACAAGTAACCAGTGTTTACAGTTTGAAAAGGTTTGAGACGTACTGTTTAGTTTAAAACCTCATAACGCCATGAATCATATGTATTTTCTCTGTTCTTTGAATCATAGACTGAGCTGTCTTGATTAAATGATAGACACTGAGTTAATAATCATGAGTGATAAAATAATTTTAAGACTTAATAGAATGATCTGCAACCTCATAGAAAATAACTTGTTGCAGCTCATTTTGTAAAACTGTTTTGATAATCAGGAGACTGTGCAGAATGGCTGTTTGTACTGGGGATGTAAGAAAATATTGATGCACCAATATGTTGCAATAGTATGTCACAATATTTTATCGATAGTCAAAATAAAGTATCGATTTGTATTTAATTTAATGGAATTTGAATGGAACCATTAATGATGACATTTTTTAAAATAAAATTAAAAGTATGACCGCTAGTTGGCTGGCTGTTTTCATCTTCTTCGTTCCACTAAATCAACCAGATCTAGTAATAAAACTGTGTGTGTTATGTATGAAACAAGTTAGATGGTTTAGAATGCACTGACAATATGTCCACACTTAAATTCAGTTTTAATAATCTCAATATATAGTCTTACTCATAGTATCGCAATATATTGTATCATCACCCATATCGTGATACATAAGGTATCACCGGTTACATGTCAATACACAGCTCGAGGGGATGATTGAAAATAATGGGGTACAGCTGACTTTTTCACTAATACCCTGTTTGTTTGATGAACAACAGAGCAAGATGCTGAATGTAATGTCAACCTTTTGCGATGCTGGTCCAAAAAAGCAGTTTTTTGATGTATTGGATTTGTGGTTTGTTAAAAGAAACCAGCAGCAGTTCAAAACATCTGTTGCATCTATATTCGATGTAATCAGTTGTCATTTCAGCGTTTTCATATAAAGCGTTACATGCTTTATAATTTAAGGACAATTTATCCGATATGGCCTTTTGGCGATTTTTGAACACCAAGAGGTGTAGAGAAGCAACAAAACAGAGAGCTGTTTGCTTCAATGCGTTTTTAGAGTATTCTAAGAGCTGCAATTCTAGTAAAAAGCTTTCCAGTTCAATCAAAACTTACTTTCTGTCGTCCAATGCTCCTTGAGGGGAGATGCGAAAAAAAAGTGCACTTAACCAGAGATGACAATGCAATGGTAGGCAGACCTGCCAGAAAAAGTCAGCACCCCCTGCTGTTCTGGTGGGGAATTGCTTTGCAACACGGTCACAACAACAGAGAACTATAAAAAGAAACCATCTGACTATAAGAAAAACATCTGAATCTGGGTGCGAACCTGATTATGGAGAAATATAAACTAGGCTTAAGTCTTCTCTTGAGCAAGCACAACCGACAAAATTCCTTTGGCCTCCCCCTTAGCAGTCCTGTGAGGTTAAAGATCTGATCCAGAATGAAAGCTGTCCCTTTTAAACCCACGGTTCAACAGCCACTCCGAGGCTCCACCAACCTAGAAGAAAGTATCAGAGAAACTCAAAGACAAGTGATCCCTTCGATTACTGGAACACTCAGTACGTTTGCATGCAGCAAGAGAAATTCGAATTATTGCCATAGTCCGACTGAAATCCGACTTTTAAAATGCATGTATACACCTTAGTCCGGCTGGAGTCGAATGGAATTGGAGTTTCAGAAGCTTGGCTTGTCTTGCTGGATAATGCGATTCAAATCGGAGTACTCCACAACCAACCGCCCCGCCCGCACCCACGCACCCTCTTGCGAAGTTATGAAAGCAGAAAATGTGTCCCAGTTTTAAAGACAGTAGTGTTATAAGAGGCATATGGCATGTAAGACAACGTAAGTAGCCAATCAGTGCATGTTTGGACTTACGAAGAGACAATGCGTTGTTACTGTAAGTATTATGCTTTAACTCCGTCTTCACTCTAACCAGCCTCAGTTTACTGCCTGAATGCAGCTGGAAGCTAACTGCTATTATGCTAACGCCTAGGGGCACATATCGCCATTTATCGTTGGGGAGTGGAAAGTACTTCATTTAATAATTAGATTTTTTGATAGACATCCAAACTGGGACTCTGCTAGCTGCAGATAGTAAGCCCTTAAGCTTGGTTTATCCTTGCCGCGTCCGCAAGGTCCGCACAGCTCCACGCGGCCAAATTACGTCATTTTAGCAACCACGCCTCTCCATGCAGCCTCCTCCCGCCCAAAATTTCCACGCCTAGAAAAATTTGTAACTACGCGGAAAAAGATGGCGGACTGGCAAGAGCTCATATTGCTGGAGGTTCGTAAATAGTCATCTTTATGATTCGGCCGATAGAGATCACTGTGATCAACTATGTTTTAATGGAAGAGAGGACGGTCTTTTTTCGTCTTTTTCCCTAAGTAAACAGCATAAAAGTTCTGCTTTGTTTAAGCTCACGGGTATCACCATCTTGTAAACAACAGTGATTACTACTTCTACTATGGTGTAGTGTTGTATGCATGCCGTAGAGCCCTACGCCGCCCCCTGCAGTCGTCAAGAATATTGGCTCTCAGCAGGGACAAGCCACAAAAAGTATAAACGCTGCAAGAAGGCGTCTCGGCCGGTTCCGCACGTCTCGTTTCCGCGCGGAATGTTCATGCGGCAAGCATAAACCAAGCTTTAGTCTGATTACTCCAAAAAGCTCGATTTAGATGTGGATGTAAACATACTGACTATCTTTGGTCATCTTTGAGAAATTGTTAGACCACACCCCATCTCTCTCAACAGCTGTTCTACTCTGGCATTGATAAGATTAATGAGACCGTAATGATTTCAAACTAATTTTTCTTTATTAACATAACTCCCCTTTTGATTAGATGGCAAATCAGCCAAAAACCTGAGAGAACACAACTTAAACCCTAAAAAAACTGGAAAAATATGAGTTCCTCTGTAGGGAGGCTTTTAAACAAAAAAAAAGGCTTATTTTTTAAGGAAAATATCTGATTTTATGGCACTTTAAAAGAGATTGACAAAATCTGTTCTTACTCACATAGTGAAAATGTGTTTGCTGCTATGGTATTATTGAGACAATTGAGAAAATCTCTAAAAACATGCTGCTTCTCCTTTTAAAGCATCAATATCATTAAAAACTCTTCCTCTTACTGCTGGAAACAAGAGTTGTACATCTCCATCTTATTCTAAAGCCAAGAAAGAAAGAAACTTTGATGGTAGAGCCCCTTTTCAGTGTCCCCTCCCTTCCCCCCCTTGTCTTCTCCAAGCTCCCCTGGTGAGACAAGCTGAACGGAGACCCCATAATGAGCCTCTGTCTGTTCCACACAGTGAGCTGTCTGAGGCTGTGATGTGTCACTTGTGCAGGGCTTCTCCCTTCAGATGTCTGTGTGCACAAAGAGGGATTCCTTCACAAAAGTGTTTCCAGTTAGAGGGGATGGGTGGCCTACAGTCGACACACACCCTATCGCACATAGGCATCACTGTAAAGAGGGAAGTTTCCATTGCTGAGCTCTGACTTTCCTTTGTGTGTTAGGGAAGGGGGAAAAAAGGCCATTTAACAGCATTCTGAGCTTTGGTCCTCTTCATTTTAAAGACTGAACGATTAAGTTTGTTGTGTCTCCCTTAAATTGGCCAATTAACGCTCCTCAACATGTGGTCTTGATTAGAGTGAGTTTGTTTTTGAAATGGGTAAAGGAGGGAGGCCGGGGAAACACGTGTCTGACACCCGTTGCAGGAATGGCGGTCTGACAGCCGCTGCCTGGAAGCACAACGCCTGCCGCCACATCTGATAGACTTGGCTGTTTCTGTCTCAGGATGTGAAATGTTTTCACACAAGACTGAGGAGGTTTTTATTGGAAGCAGCACTTTTGGACATGTTAAAACTCAAGTTAAGGTCATGTCTGATACGAATGGAAGTCTCAAAAACCTCTAGAAATGATACTTGAACAAGCTTCTTTATACAAACTGTCTAAATGCTTGCAATAGTTATTCTTTCTTCAGGGTTTTTTCTTACTATTGGCCCTCTATTCACACAGCAAAACCATAGTTTAAAATGGAAAATCTGTCTGTGGACACTTTAGTTGCCAGGTTTGTGATGTCTGCAGAAACGTTGTGACACATCAGAGCACGTTTTTCTAGACCAGAATGATGATATCTGCTCTGTACATGATTATTAAAGAATACTTCTATCATTATGTCCAGCTAGTTTAAAATGAATAGCAAGAAAAGATTTTTATGTTGGATTCATGTTCTAAAAGCATTGGGGTTTTCATATTTTCTTAGACATTATTTTCCAGTGCACAATGTGACATGTCAGTGCTGTGCAGCTCTTTATTTTTTTTTTTCATCAAGTAAGTAGTAAAAGACCAAATCATACCTCAAAGGAAAACCGTCAACACTGTATTTTTCTTCATTTTATTTTAATTTTTTAAAAATATTTATACCTCACTATATAGTTTTTGTTCTATTTTGTTGTACTTATATTAATTCACTTAATAAATGTTTAAAATAAATTGTATTTAATGTATATATTTACATATATATGTCCATCCATCCATCCATCTTCCTCCGCTTATCCGGGGTCGGGTCGCGGGGGCAGTAGCCTAAGCAAGGAGACCCAGACTTGCCTCTCCCCGGCCACTTGGGCCAGCTCCTCGGGAGGAATCCCGAGGCGTTCCCAGGCCAGCTGGGAGACATAATCTCTCCAACGGGTCCTGGGTCTTCCCCTGGGTCTCCTCCCGGTGGGACATGCCCGGAACACCTCACCAGGGAGGCGTCCAGGAGGCATCCTGACTAGATGCCCGAGCCACCTCAACTGGCTCCTCTCGATGTGGAGGAGCAGCGGCTCTACTCTGAGCTCCCTCCGGATGACCGAGCTTCTCACCCTATCTCTAAGGGAGAGCCCAGCCACCCTACGGAGGAAACTCATTTCAGCCGCCTGTATCCGCGATCTCGTTCTTTCGGTCACCACCCAGCGTTCGTGACCATAGATGAGGGTAGGAACGTAGATCGACCGGTAAATCGAGAGCTTCGCCTTTCGACTCAGCTCTCTCTTCACCACGACAGACCGGTACAGCGCCCGCATGACTGCAGACGCCCTACCAATCCGTCCATCGATCTCCCGCTCCATTTTTCCCTCATTCGTGAACAAGACCCCCAGATACCTAAACTCCTCCACTTGAGGAAGGACCTCATCCCCAACCCGAAGAGAGCACCCTACCCTTTTCCGACTCAAGACCATGGTCTCGGATTTGGAGGTGCTGATCCTCATCCCAGCCGCTTCACACTCGGCTGCGAACCGCTCCAACGAGAGCTGTAGATCACGTTCAGACGAAGCCAACAAGACCACATCATCTGCGAAAAGCAGAGACCCGATCCTGAGGTCACCAAAACGGATCCCCTCAACACCTTGGCTGCACCTAGAAATCCTGTCCATAAACGTTATGAACAGGATCGGTGATAAAGGGCAACCTTGGCGGAGTCCAACTCTCACTGGAAACGAGTCCGACTTACTGCCGGCAATGCGAACCAGACTCTGACACCGGTCATATAGGGACCTAACAGCCCGTATCAGAGGGCCTGGTACCCCATACTCCCGGAGTACCCCCCACAGGACACCCCGAGGGACACGGTCGAACGCCTTCTCCAAGTCCACAAAGCACATGTAGACTGGTTGGGCGAACTCCCACGCACCCTCCAGGACCCTGCCGAGGGTGTAGAGCTGGTCCAGTGTTCCACGGCCAGGACGAAAACCGCATTGTTCCTCCTGGATCCGAGGTTCGACTATCCGTCGTACCCTCCTCTCCAGAACCCCTGAATAGACCTTACCAGGGAGGCTCAGAAGTGTGATCCCCCTGTAGTTGGAACACACTCTGTGGTCCCCCTTTTTAAAGAGGGGGACCACCACCCCGGTCTGCCAATCCAAGGGAACTGCCCCCGATGTCCACGCAATATTGCAGAGCCGCGTCAACCAACACAGCCCTACAACATCCAGAGCCTTGAGGAACTCCGGCCGAATCTCATCCACCCCCGGAGCCTTACCACCGAGGAGCTTTTTAACAACCTCGGCGACTTCAGCCCCAGAGATTGGAGAGTCCGTCCCAGAGTCCCCAGACTCTGCTTCCAAACAGGAAGGCGTGTCGGTGGGATTGAGGAGGTCTTCGAAGTATTCCATCCACCGACCCAAAACGTCCCGCGTTGAGGTCAGCAGCACACCGCCCCCACTGTAAACAGTGTTGGCGGCAGACCGCTTCCCCCCCCTGAGACGCCGGATGGTGGACCAGAATCGCTTCGAAGCCATACGGAAGTCGTTCTCCATGGTCTCTCCAAACTCCTCCCACGCCCGAGTTTTTGCCTCAGCGACCATCCGAGCCGCACTCCGCTTGGCCTGCCGGTACCTATCAGCTGCTTCCGGAGTCCCACAGGCCAAGAAGGCCCGATAGGACTCCTTCTTCAGCTTGACAGCATCCCTCACCGCCGGTGTCCACCAGCGGGTTCGAGGGTTGCCGCCACGACAGGCACCAACTACCTTGCGGCCACAACTACGGTCAGCCGCTTCGACAATGGAGGCACGGAACATGGCCCATTCGGACTCAATGTCCCCCGCCTCCCCCGGGACGTGTTTGAAGTCCTGTCGGAGGTGAGAGTTGAAACCCCTTCTGACAGGAGACTCCGCCAGACGTTCCCAGCAGACCCTCACAACACGTTTGGGCCTACCAGGTCTGTCCGGCGTCTTCCCCCACCACCGGAGCCTACTCACCACCAGGTAGTGGTCGGTGGATAGCTCCGCCCCTCTCTTCACCCGAGTGTCCAAAACATGCGGCCGCAGGTCAGATGAAACGACAACCAGGTCGATCATCGAGCCGCGGCCTAGGGTGTCCTGGTGCCAAGTGCACACATGAACACCCTTATGCTTGAACATGGTGTTCGTTATGGACAATCCATGACGAGCACAGAAGTCCAACAACAAAACACCGCTCGGGTTCAGATCGGGGGGGCCATACCGCCCAACCACGCCTCTCCAGGTCTCACTGTCATTGCCAACGTGAGCGTTGAAGTCTCCCAGGAGAATGAGGGAGTCTCCAGAAGGAGCACTCTCCAGCACCCCCTCCAAGGACTCCAAGAAGGGTGGGTAGTCTGATCTACTGTTCGGTGCATAAGCACAAACAATAGTCAGCACCCGTCCCCCCACCCGTAGGCGGAGGGAGGCTACCCTCTCACTCACCGGGGTAAACCCCAACGTACAGGCGCCGAGATGGGGGGCAACAAGTATGCCCACCCCAGCTCGGCGCCTCTCACCGGGAGCAACTCCAGAGTGGAAGAGAGTCCAACCCCTCTCGAGGAGACGGGTTCCAGAGCCAGAGCCATGCGTCGAGGCAAGGCCGACGATGTCCAGTCGGAACCTCTCAGCCTCGCACACCAGCTCCGGCTCCTTCCCCACCAGAGAGGTGACGTTCCACGTCCCAAGAGCCAGCTTCTGCAGCCGAGGATCGGACCGCCAAGGTCCCCGCCTTCGGCCACCGCCCGTCTTGCACGGCACCCGACCCCTATGGCCCCTCCCACAGGTGGTGAGCTCATGGGAAGGGGGGCCCATGTTTCCTCTTCGGGCTAAGCCCGGCCGGGCCCCATGGAAAAAGGCCCGGCCACCAGGCGCTCGCCAACGTGCCCCACCTCCAGGCCTGGCTCCAGAGTGGGGCCCCGGTGACCCGCGTCCGGGCGAGGGAACACTAGATCCATTTATTTGATTCATCATAGGGGTCGTCGGGCTGCGCTTTGTCTGATCCCTCACCTAGGACCAGTTTGCCATGGGTGACCCTACCAGGGGCATAAAGCCCCAGACAACATAGCTCCCAGGATCATTGGGACACTCAAACCCCTCCACCGCGATAAGGTGGCAGCCAGGGAGGGGCTACATATATATGTGTTATATTTAAATATTTACATTTTGGGGACAAAAAAAACCCCACCCTGTTGAGTCAAATCTGGTAAGGAGGGAGGGCAGCAGGCAAAGACGATATGGAAATAAATAAAAGTGGAAAAATAAAAGTATTCATCTACAATAGGTTCTGTTGTTTTCTTAAACTCTAATCTTACTTTTTCAGACCTAAAACAATTATATGAAGTGGACAGAATTCTGACCCATACACTAATATTTCGGGCACTTGATTGTAACGGATGTTGTCATATAAGAATTAGTAATAAAGTTGACTGTTGTCAGGTAATGTACAATGCAAGCTTTTTTAATACTCAATATGTTACATTCCAGTCCAAAAAAATGGTACATATATAGGTATTAAAGAGAAGTGCTCCTAGAATATAGCCTTGAGGAACGCCAACATGTGATCTCAATTTGGTCAGATTCAGTTGCTCAATGTTTGCTTGAAAAGTAAAGAATAGAATGGATAAAGCTTGGTTTATGCTTGCCGCGTCCGCAAGGTCCGCACGGCTCCACGCGGCCAAATTACGTAATTTTAGTAACCGCGCCTCTCCGCGCGGCCTCCTCTCGCCCCAAAATTTCCGCACCGCGCACCTAGGAAAATTTGTAACTAGGGAAAAACATGGCGGACTAGCAAGAGCTCCTATTGCCGGAGGTTCGTAAATAGACATCTTTATGATTCGGCCGATAGAGATCACTGTGATCAACTGTGTTTTTATGGACGAGTGGACACTCTCCTTTTTCGTCTTTTTTACTACGTAAACAGCATAAAAGTTCTGCTTTGTTTAAGCTCACAGGTGTCACCATCTTGTAAACAACAGTGATTACTACTTCTACTATGGTGTAGTGTTGTATGCATGCCGTAGAGCCCTACGCCGCCCCCTACAGTCGTCAAGAATATTGGCTCTCAGCGATGACAAGCCGCAGAAAGTATAAACCCTGCCCGAAGGCGTCTCGGCCGGTTCCGCACGTCTCGTTTCCGCACGGAATGTTCATGCGCCAACATAAACCAAGCTTAAGTGTGGATCCCTTTAGTTTTTTTTTTTTTTTTTTTGTTTGTAAGCCAGCTGACTCGCAGTGGACAGCAACAGTTTGGAGATGGGCAGCTACGGTCAATGAAAGGACTTTGGCTTTTGTTCAGTTTGACATTGATACTTTGAAATGTGAAAGATCTTTAATAGATATAGTAAAAGATGTCAGGATAAAATACAAGTTAAGGCAGTAAAACATGACTATTGGAACCAACAGCTCTGGTCTTATTTTGTGGCAAGAAGGTGGTAGAGCAAAATATATCATGATTGACAGATGAATTAAAATGTGCACCATCGATATCGAGTCTGATCCCCCTTCAACAACTCCAACACAACATCTTGAAATTGACACATGCAACAGAGTGACAGGACCAACCTTCTGGCAGGGTGAGAAAACAGCTCTACAGTAAGTAAGACGCACTTAAATATAATTACAAGTTCTGACTCAGGGTCATAACAGGAAAACATGCGTGCCACCTTTATTTTCGGTTGATTTTTGGAAATCAAAAGTGTGAACATGTCACACATTCTGCTTTTTAATTGGGCGACTGAGGAACAGTCTTGTCTGGTAGCCTGTTTTCCTTTCAGATTTGGGAAAAGAATAAGAAAAGTATGTTTTTGCTTGAGATTTCTGATAATGGCAGGGATTATTTGTGCTGTAAAGATATCTCAATTAGGGATACTGGTATCGGGTATTGGCTCCAATACAGTGTAATTTACATGTATCGTATCGGTTAAAGTTAAACAATACCATGAACTTATACTTAAAATGTGGTAATTCTGCGATATATTCACAATTTTTTTTATTTTTTTTTTCAGTTTTATGATGATTTTATGTTTTACATCTGTTAATTTGTCTTAGTTATGTTTAGTTAGTAAAGTCTGGTGCCTTTAATCTCTTCAAGAAAGATATAAAGTGGAAGGTATAAAGTTGATTAATTCAGCAATAGTATTGGATCAGTATCGGGTATCGACAGATACACAAATCCCAGACATCGGTATCGGGACTGAAAAAGTTGGATTGGTGCACCCCTAATCTCAATGATTCTCTTGTGTATATTGAATCTCAATTGCAGCATTCACATCATCTTTTCTAAGTGCATGACATCGGCATGTAAAAATACCTTTTCGGCACCTACGGGTGCATCAGTTCCATGAAGTAGAACATATTGGAAAATATGATTTTGGTAATTCAGTTTAAAAAGTTACATAAACATTTGATATTCATTACATCCTATACATTGGTATATTCAACAGGTTAAAAGAAAGAAATATATTTTTGTTACAAAAAAACTTTTTCCTTACACTAAACTTTCCACAATCCACTTCTTCTGCATTGACTTTCTTGGTTCTCTGTGCTTTTGGAGGGACAATTGTCAAGTGAGTCGTCTTTCCCATTAATTTCTAGGCCACATCATGGGCACAGTGCACGATTTCTATATCAAAATTAATTTTAGAGGTGTAAATTTGATATTTTATAAGCTTTAAGTAATACTCAGAAACGATGAAATGAATAAATGCAATATTTTTTTCTAAATTGCAGAAATAAAATTTTATTAATATTCTAATTTATTTTATTATGTACGATATTATCTATTCTATTATTAATTGATTCTAATTTATTAAATTGTTTTTATTAGTTATTTTTAAAAGCTCAAATGAACTGAAGGTAATGATGATAAAAATATCCTACATTTTAATGATTGTTTATCTTTGAATGTGTGGATCAAAATTGGAGTTCAAAAGTGGCATCAACAAAATGCCACAGTGCTCCCGAGTGGCACTCTGCTACCAGTAGAGACATTAGCCAACCTCATGAGAGGGAATTATTCACCGCCTTGGAGCCGTACCGCAGTGGCCGGCGAACTTTAAAAGCCATTCGTCCTCATCAGCATGCATTATTCTATCTTTTTGTGTCTCTTCACATTGGCTGACGAGCATCGCCCGCAGCTTCGTCCGTATCACACATACAGGCTGTTAGCGAGGTTTTCATAGTCGAGGAATGTGAAAATATTCAGCGAGAGGCAGTCAGAGAGGCGGGGGTGAAGACTGGAGAGGAAAAAGGGGTTATGGGGGATGGGACGGGGCAGGGGGAACGTGGAAGAGCGACGCCCTGCGAAGGCTTGCCAGCTCTGGCGTAGGCTTCTGGCCGTCCTCAAAGGTTAGCCGGCACCATTCCTTCCCGTCGCTCCAATGTGACATGACACTGTCGTCGCCCTGGTTTGATGTGGCGCGCTTTCATCCCGACAAGCCATTCACTTTCTGTCGTATTGGACATCATGCATTGTGGCAGCACAAAGAGAACCCAATTAATTGTTTTCTGGATTTTTGCCTCACATTTGGATTCGTCACAAAAATACATGAAGACGCTCACTGATGTAGCTCATGCGGTGTTCAGTGCACAGATAATGTCTTTGGTCACCTCTTCGTGCCATTGTGTCCCTTCAGAGTGAACATTAATAAGACATGAGTCCTTTTGAAGCCTCGCTGCTGGCTGTTAGATTCAAAGTGACATAATCTTGCCCTAGAATAACTTCCTCCCACCTTGGAACGGACCCTCCTACACATTCAGCTTGACTCTCTGCACTTAAAAAAAATAAAATTAAAAGTCAGTTTCTTACAGTGGGTTCTTAAAATCCAAAAGGCCTTCATCCAGTTCTTGAAAAAAAAGCAACCCCACACATTTTTCCCAGCAATACAACCTAGTAACACTTCTTTTTTTCCCCTCACATTCCCCCTCACCCACGGCTCCTTTATTTTTCAACTGATTGACAACTTAATGTGCACTCTGAGAGCTGAACATTGAAAAAAAATACAAGACTTAACCTTTTCAGCATTCTAGTAGTGGGGATCAATTTCTTTAAAAAGTAAGCTAAAGATTAATATATATTCAAGCTGGAAAAAAACATTTTGTTTTGAGTTTTTGTCTGTTTAGTGTTCCATACAACAGGTTTGTATATCAGACAACGATGACCTTACACACAAAATGCAGTAAGACGTGGCCTTGGAGTATCTGAAATGATTAAAGCTTCTGTAGTAGTCTGCATATTGCTCTACAATCTGAAAAATATATTAGGCATACAGGTTTTTAAAGCGATAGTCTGGATCTCTAAATTAATTACAAATTTTAAGAGTTGTATTAAATTGACCTCCTGGCCTTAAATGTTGACATAAAATAAGTCATTGTATGAATTATAACATTATGGGTAAGTCCCGCCTTCCCGTATCTCAACTATGGCTGAAAAGTCACGGTGCCGTCCACTTGAACCAATCAAGTGATACCAAGGGATGTCAATCATCAGAAACGCTGTGTGCTCGTGCTCGTAACTACACGCATGCTCAGTTTTCTGTTTACACGGAGCCTCCGAATCAAGCCTCCGCCATTAGTCCCGACTTTTTCAAACCAAAAAAGCATCCTCACCTCCGATAACTCCACTCTGGTTGTTTTCTCTATCTCCTCCGCACGTCTTGGCCCATTGACCTGGCGCGTGCACGGAAAAGTAGGCGTGGCTTCAAGACCAATCAGAAAGGGTGGGGGAGGGAGCTCGGGCCATTTTTTTTTCAAATCATGTCCCCCTTTTTTTTTCTTACAAAGTCCAGACTATCACTTTAACACAAAATGTGGCCCAAGAATTATGCCTTGAGGAACTCCAGCAAGTCGTTTGGTCAGATTCAGGTACTAAAAGTTTGCTTAAGTGATAAAGAGTAGAAGCCTTGAAACATGAATAACCTGCATGAATGACCAGACTGTAATATACCAACTTTATTAGTCAGAACATTGACTAGGCCATTACAAAACATATATTTTTCGGGTATTTTTAGACTGACTTTTGTGCATTGAGTAACCCAAGTGTGGTTGAACCAATGTGTCTGAACTTACGGTCAGAGGTTCTCCTCCAGGACTGTGTGGTAGACAGCAGAATTCATGCTTCCATCAGTTACAGTAGGTCTTTCAGATAATAAATTGTGGAGGAGCCCCTCACATAATACTACCACCACCGTGTGCAGCTGAAGGTTTGATTGATTCTGAAATGCAATGTTTTCAGATAGATGTAACTCACTGAATTTTCCTCCAAAAGTCTCGGGAGTCATCAAGCTTTTTTGGTGAAACTTATGTCTTGGCCTTGGAAACCTCCAATAGATGTCCTTTTTGGCTTCCCTGTTTCATATCAAGTCTTAAATACCGACCTTAACTGAGGGAAAAGAGGTCTGGAGTGCAGTAGATGTAATGGGTTCATTTGTGTCCAGGGGCGGAAATCCCATTTCAATTTTGGGGGGGACAATAAACAGTAAAATTTCAGAGAGTAATTTTTGGGGGGGACATAAAAAAATGCTCTCTCCTGCTTCTTTGCAACTTGTTTTGCACAGTTTGCCTTCAGCATGTTAAATAATGTTATGAATTGATGCCTTTATGACCACATTCAACAAAATGTCTTAATTTCCACTACAGTCAAAGTAGATTTACAAAAATGTAAGCATGAAGAAGTTCCAACATTATTACGGAAACACTTTCAAGGCTAATAACATCAAACTACTTCAAAAATCAAGTCAAGTATCAAAATGACCTAAATCTCTTTAATAAATCATAGACATTTTTGTAGGCTATTAGAGAATAACTCTGTAATATTTAATAACTTTATCTAAGTCCTACTGAATGAAAAGATCTAAAATCTAAAAATATATTCTTGAAATATTTGTTTCATTTATCATTAAACATATACATACTCTATAGTTTATCTTTTAATTTAATCGATCTCTCACTTTTCTCAGTTTTCATAGTGTTTTTGGGTCTGTGTAGCCAATGGGATCTTCGGCTCTATGTTTTACACAGAGAGCTTTGAGCAACGTGCCTCCACCACACATTTGTTGCAACCAGTTCATCCCTAAGTTACACCTGCACTATTGTAAACAACTGCAGAGCCTGGGGAAGACGTGATAAGAGCGGTTAAACGCTGTGGTATTCCATACATCGAACCAGTTAGTTTTGCTTCTTACTCATATTCATCTGCTAAAAGGATGAAACGCGGACATTTTCATCGATCTAGAAATGCTCCGCGGATTCCAGGAGCAGACAGTGAAAGCGTACGTGTCCGGGAAAAGGAACTTTTGGTTACCTTAGTGAATGGAAAAATAATAGTGGAATAATCCTGGAATGACCAGCGAACATGAAGTGACGACTTTTTTTTACTGTGGTGGTGGTCTGTCATAAAGGGATCTCTGACCGGTGATAAAAATCTAAAGATATCGCCCAGTAATTGGTGTCTATGTTCGACATAATATGACCATATTTGACATACATATTTAAGTTTGTAGAACCAGCATATGATAATTAAATGACTTACTGCTGGAAACCGCTGGCTTTTGATTCCCGCCTCCTGTAAGCCTGCGGGCTGCTGAGAAGCTGTTAGCGGGGGAGAGCCGGCAGCCCCGCCCGTTGGAAACAGCGTGTGTGGACCGACCGTACCAACTCGAGGAATAAGGGGGGTGGACGATAATTTCTCAACTATTAAAAACACATTGTTTTGTATTTGCAGACTAACTTTTTCGTTGTGGTTTTAGAAGACAATACAGTTTTACTGATAGCATGTATGTGTTTACAATAACTTCTTTTGTGGGGGGGACATCTTTGTGTGAGGGGGGGACGTGTCCCCCCCGTCCCCCCTGGGATCTCCGCCTATGTTTGTGTCATCCTGTATGAGTCACCAATATGCTTGGAGTCTATTTTGCCAGTCGGTCACTCCTGGAAAGGTTTGGTTCTTTTCCATGTCTTCTTCCATTTCTTCTTATTGTTTAATCCAGGACATCAGTGTAGTGTTTCTCTTCAGAGTTAGTGGAAGTCCTGCCCATTGAACGATTGTGTTTCTGTGAGTGGTTGTTGCCATGGCTGAGGTGGATTTTTGTTTGCCCATAACTATGTTGTCAAGGCACTCGTCCACGTAGCTCTCGTGGCTATCCAAAGTTTCCTCCAATAAGGGTTAAATAGTCTATCTTGTTGGTGATGTTTTATAGATGTCGTTTTCTCTGTTACATAGACCTGGCAGTAGTCTGCCCTAAATGTGTCTGAAAAACCCCCCAACAACTATTCTGATAATTTCATGATTGAACAAGAAGACAAATTGGTTTGGATGTTTATTCCTTTCATGAAAATGGGGAAAGTCTTCATATAGTTGTCTCTAATGGAACACGTTTTTTTCTTTTTCTTTTAGTTTTTATAAAAAAAATTCTGAAATTGACTTTGTTTTTTATTTTTGGTATATACAGTTTTTTACTAAATTACATGACTGTGTTTCCACAGGTTCCTTCTCTAAAATAGTTAGATTTATTTCCTTCTTTTGTTTACCGTTTTTGGTAGTTTTATATCTGTGTGTTTGCAGAAAAGTTCCGTGCATATGAAGTTTGTTCGATTCTTTTAAAGAAAGAGTGCCTTTGTACTTTTTTTTTGTCATCCAGCTGCTTATACTCATCTTGGCTGACATGAAAGAAGCCTTTTCACCACCCAGCTTTTAATTGATGCACTGCTTGTGTGGCAGAACTCAGTCTGGGAATCTAGGACTGTAACTGTGGTGATGCGGAGCTCTCTGTGACCTTTTCATCACCCAAATCCCCCTTTTTTCCACTCCTCATGCCCCAGCAATGATAGACTCTCAGTTGTGTGCCTCAAAATCCCTCTGGTGAAACTCCTCCTCACACTTCTTTTTATTCCCCCTACAGTGTGATCAGTGGGTGGAGGTGTTTTATCACATCGCAAACAGTTGTTGCCAAACTGCATCTCAAATGCATCTGAAAAACTGCACACATTAAGCCATCAGATACGTATTTTTTTCTGTTTCTGTGTAAAATAGCCTGCAGGACCTTACTGCATTCTTTGTATTTTCTTCTAACAGATGTAGAAATCCTCCGATCCGAGCTTTGTGGCCAATGTCTGCTCTCCAGTTTCTAGAAAGCTCTGACCTGCCATTACCTTTTGAAAATATTTAACTTTCTCTTAAGGAACTATTATACACTAATTATACACCTTTTTTGCCTCATAGAAACCCTTTTCAGAGCAACCTAGGTGTTAAAAAGCAAAATATAGAGCATAGTAGGTGTGTTCCGGTGCATATATTTGTATTCATATTTTTTGTATAGCCCTGTTGCTTCGGTACGGTATTTTTTGCCTGAACAAATGCAGAATATTCATGTGCGGAACTCAGAAGGCAGTTCAACTTTAAAACAGATGCGACTACCAGTTAGACCAGGTTATTAAAATATCAAAACAACCCCAAAACGATAAAAGCATGCTCTATTCTTTTTTATGTGCAGAGTACTGGTGAAAAATTTCTAAATATTAACTCTGACTGCTTCCAAGTGGTTATAATGTCTTCTACTTTGACTATGTCTGCTTGTACTATGTTATTTATTCATTTAGTTAATAAATCCAATCAAAACTCTAGTGAGTTTTATACTTTCAACTTTTTTAAGTTAAAGAACATGATCAAATCAAATTGATTTCAGGAATTGAAAGAAAGGAATTCAGGAGAGGTTTCTTCTTTTTAAAATGCTAATCAAAGTGACAAAAATATGCACTTATTGCATTTATTTTCTGGATTAAAGTGTACTGAAAACATACCGAACCATGATTTTTGGGTGCAGTAACACCCCTAGAGCATATCACAACGCTGTCTCTCCCCCACCTGTTGCCATGTATCCCTAGAAAACTTGGCAACCGCAGTTTGCTTTCCCTAATATTGGCGACTAAAGTGGTTTGGAAACATTACTGGACTACAGCTGAAACTGAAAGAGTGCCACATTTCACTTTATTTGGGTAAAAACTACAGATGTCGAACTACAATCTGCACATCTCTTTGGAATCTGACTATACAGGCTCTACATAAACAAGATTATGTAACTGACTAACTAACCAGCTCATATGAGCTTCCTATGCTTCTGTCCCTCTGTAGAAGGCAAAATGGGAGGGAAAGTAGGAAATATTTGAACTGGTATGATTAAAATGGTATAATATTTTGTAGAAGTGGGGATGATTGTTGATTTTCCGTTCTAAATAAAAACAATTAGTTTTTGCAGTGTAAACATAACTTATATTATTGAAGCATGTCTTTTTTTTATCATTTTATCATACGACGAGAACCTCATTTTGAAACTTCTCAAGCTAAAGTGCTTTAGACTACTTTACTTTGTAAGCTTTTATCTAACGGCTTTCTGTCATAGCAGGAAAAGGCTGCATGTTTGGCAAAGGCAAGCTTGCTATCAGAAGGCCAGAAGGGAATTGTCCTTTAGATATGCATAGTGTGTCCATAGTATGTCACACCACTCCATCAATCTGATAGATAAAGGCAGACTTGGTGTCTCACCCCTGGCTCATTTCACACTTTTCAGCTTCCTCACCTCTCTGCCAGCCATCGGTCATACCGGATGGAAAGATGCATCTTTCGTCGCCCCCCGTGGTTCTCTGTTAGAGTCAACCTGTAGCGTGACCCACTGTGCCAACCTGCAAACTTTCACTTTGCCTTCCATGCATGAAAACGTTCAGCAAGGTGGTGCTCTTTTATTCTGAACGCTCACTCATCCACAGATTTTTTGGCATGTCTTTATTCATGCCACTTAGGAAAAAACATGTGAAGATTCCCATCTGTGGCCACAGAACGCCCACGTTCGGAAAAATCAAAAGATGTGATTGTGTTTATTCAGATCTGAAGGGAGTGTTCGTGCAGGTGGAGATTGTGGAAGTCCTGTCATAATATATTAAACTGCTCTAAATCTCTGCTATACATTCGATTGTCATTTGCTGTGCAGTTTCTTTCTCTGCCGCGTCTCTGAGCCCGTTTCAAAATGTTCTGCTCCTAAGGGCTTCCTCTCCCTCCACAGGCTCTGTCGGTGACATTAAGTGCCCTGTCTTCTTCCGGCTGTGACTGACACATTTCATCATACGCGTGGACACTTTACATTGATCCTGTTCTATTTGTTATGAAGAGGCTTTTTTAGCTTATTGAAGGATACAGTTGACCTCATAAGCAATGAAGGTGTATGCGACCTGTGCTGTCACTGTCTGCAGACTGCTTTCATGATTTGATGGCTGTTTGGTATTAGTAAATCTCAGATTAAGTTTTTCTAACTCTTCTTTATATTGATGAGCGAGTTTTTGAGTTTTGCTGACATTTCAGTCAAAATGAGGTTTGGAATTTGGTCCATTGCAACTCCTTTTACTGATAATTTTTCAGTTATTCTGATCCAGATTTGCCTCCTTCTTAAACTGCAAACATCCCTGCTGTGGCTTCATCTAACATGCTGACCGATAAGTGTCCCCTTCAGAAAAGTTTATTGCTGTTTTAAAGGTTTTCAAATAGTTTATAAATTACTTTAAAACCTCTCCAAGATTGCTGAGCAGCAACAGTGGCTTCTCTTGCTCTCCTGGCCATTTAGGAGCTCATGCTCGACTCCACCACTGAAAGGCAAACATGTGCCATGGCTGCACAAGGCCACATCATCACACCTCAGCCACCGTGTCAGACAGTTGGAATGAGACTTTTTAATTGCTGCATGGTGCTGGGCAGCAGGGCCAAAAATCTATTTTTTCTGTTTTGTCTGCCTGAAGGACATTGTTCTAGACAAACTCACTTAATTCAAATGCAGCTCTTATTAATTCTGGTTAGTGGTGCTGCTGTATTATTTCAGAGAAAAGAGACAGCTAGAATAAAACGTTAACCTTGTAACAAGAGCTTACCAAGGCAATTTAAGGTTTCAAAAATTGGAATTCAGCACTTTTTTTCTCTCCCAGGACTGTTGTTGAAAGTATTTTTGTTTAGTTTGGTTTGGCAATTTACAGCAAATGACAAGTCAACATTACCTGGTAATCCAAAAATTGCAGAGAGCTTATAAAATCGTTAGTACATACAATTCTCATCTGATAATTGCTGTTTACTGCCCCCTACTGTCAGGGGGGAGGTTACAAAGTATTAGCTCCAGGTTCAAATAACTCTCAAATAGTAAATATCCTCAGGAAGATATTTTCATAAACCTTCATTATCTTCTCTGTGTTTCCATCTCATGGTCTTCTTGTCTATCCTGAACGATCTCTTATTTTGTTTGCTGGTTTGTACCATGTATTGTTGTTGTTACTTTGCTTAGAAATACATACAATAATGTTACATTAAGTGAAAAGCAATCAATGTCCTGTGCACTGGTTCTTTAGGCAAATACTAATTTGCAGGAACAGTCCCTGGTTAGGCTTTTATGAAGGTAAATAGTATGTTACGTGCTCTGTCTGAGTCCCACATCGAACTGAATTTCACATAGTGTTTCTCAGTGAGTAATTCTGTATTATTTATTTGAACAAGCCGTGTTTGTTTAATCTAAGCTGAGCTTCTGAGCTTTTTTGCTATTTCCTGAAGAATTGCGTAGTGTAGGCTTGGGGTGACTAGAAATGACCTTTCGATGAGCATGAACAACTGCTTCCTTAAGGCCTTTGCTAATACTTTTCTATCTGATTACAAGCACCTGAATATTACCTCACTGACGAAATCTCGGGGAAGCAGGAATTGTCTGCTTAGTTTATCATCCATGACTGTATAAAGAATTTCCTCCTTGACATATAAAGGAAGGGCGAGCGCCTGTGAGGCAGGCATATTGTTCTGTCAGTGTCGTGTGAATTCATGAATAATGGAAAATGGAGATTCAATTATTATAAGAAAATATTTATGCCTTTATCATCTTTATAATAATATTCATATACAGTTTAGTTTTATTTAGTCTGCCGCTCATCACATCCTCTTTACTATCTTTTCACTTTGGTGTTCTTGATGATCATTCCCTTTTCACACTGCCTGAATCCTGTGCTGTGATTCCTTTTTCTGCACAGCAGTGTACAGAATTGTGATTATGATCTTCTTTGGGAAATCCAACATAAACATCCCATGAACTAATTGCTCAATGCTTCCTGCATTGAGAATGTTTTGCTCTCGGCTGGTCTGGAACTGACAGCGACTTGTTAGCTTTAAAAACTTCATGAAATCGCGAGATTAAGATTCTCAAATGTCTTCAGATTGTGTGGAAAAAAGAGAAACGTAACAGAGCCTTGATATTACAATGTTTTGACATTCTGCTGCAGCTGTGAATGGAATTGGTTCGGATGGTTTAAAGTGCTCCCCGTTGCCTCCCGCTCCTCTCCATCCGTCAGGAGCATTAGGTGTCCCACAGACAGGGTCTTAATAGCTGTGGAGCGAAGGGGACAGGACCTCTAATGGAAGCCCTTTGTTCAGTTGTCACTACCACTGCTCCCATGGAAACACCCTGCTGGCCAATCAGACGAGCCTTGGAGGTGGCGGAGGCTGCATCCATCACACAAAACTATCTTTGCCTTCCTTTTTCCTCTCTTCTCCCAACTCCTTTTTCACCTGCTAATCTTGCCTGATGGGACAATAAAGTGAAGCTGTGTTAAGAGATGTGGAATTTGGCTTGTTTCTCTGTATTTCGTTAGGCTGAATCTTTGTGTAATGTTATTATGCTATGTTTGTTTTACAGTGACATGAAAAAGTTTTTTCCATCCATCCATTGTCTAACCGCTTATCATTGTCCAGTTGAATCTGACAGTTTGAAGTGGGATAAAAGATCTAAAAAAGTGACACATCATGGCCTAATCTAGAGAAATCGTTGACATCAGTCATTCTCCAAAGGGGGTACACAATCATTTCTAATGCTTTTGAAACTTTAACAATTGAGGGAGACATGGAACAGCTGTGAGAAAGAAACCTGGGGAGTAATTAGGAGAACCATGAAAATAAAAAAACATAACGAACTCATTTGCATTCCCCAAAAGACATCTTGAAACCTTAGAAGAATTGCGGTCAAATTTGGCTATTTTAGGACCTGGATGATATGCCCTAACAGATTCTCAGACAAACTTTTTTATTATTATTTTTTTTTTTTATCTAACACCTCAACATGATAAAAAAAATGGATGAAACTTGTGTAACAAGATCTAATGAAAAATAAAATCCATCAAGGACATTTTAAAGTGACCTGGAGAAAAGCAGTTCCTGTCGGTGAAGGGTTAAACCTGAGACCCCCCCGTGAACTACATTTGTTTGGGGAATATTTTCTCTGTTAGAGTGAGAGAGAGGTTTTGTTTCTTCATGTTTTGGAAGCCAGAGTTCAACGCTTATCCCTTCCCTCGAGTGTGTAGGAATACCTCCCCCTTGACTTCGTATTAGCTGGATGTGAGTTGGCTCTGGCTACGTGTGTCTCTCCCTCTAAGTAAACACTGTGCAGTGTGATAAGGGTTTTAGAGAGAAAGGAATACTTGAGGAGATGGGTGGGGGTGACAACTGGATCATCTGTATCTCTGTAGACGACACGAATATGAGACATCAGTGGCTGTAAATATAATTACACATTAATAAACAAAGATGAGGGCTCTGCTTGTTGGAGAATTATTCTGGTACTGATTTATTTAGATTACTATTTAAATATGCATGTATAAGATTGAACATACCCATTACTGCCATAGTTATGTTAACCATCTAAATTCTGGTACAAGAAATGGAATATAAATATTCTTTATTGTCCCATTTTGGGGGATTTCAGGCGAAACAGCAGCAAAGTGACAGATTCACAAAAAGTATAAAATATTAAATGTAAAATTAAGATTTATCTACCAATAATTTCGTCTGATTCTAAGGCGCATGCAGCTGAGCAGGATAATTTTAAAGATGTACAAAATGTACATGTGTATTTGTCATTTAAAATACAATAGACTATTTCTTAGAAGTGGAAAAAAAACACGGCAAACAACATAGATGTGCAAATAACAGCAGCGAAATAATAGTCAAACAATTGACTGTTAAGTATCACATGTACAAAATCAATTGTTTAGCACTATCGCATTAATAATATAATTTTCATATCTTGCATTAGACATTCTGGTCAAAATAGACTTAATCCAATTTAAGTCGAAATTAAGTTCTAAATAAATCACATTTATTGGGTGTGTCTTGCATAAATTAAATTAAAAAATCCAAAACAAAACTAGGTAGTGACGCATAAAATAGTTTTTTTCCGTGAAACTCTAAGCTTTTTTAACAGTTTGTGAAGTGTGAAAAGATTAAGAGAAGTTGCACAGTACTGCTTCTCCGGGGAATGCAACCATAACAGGGCCGCAGGATAGTAATTTCTAGTGATGGTACCAACACTGGAAAAATGCAGAGGGTTCTGTTAAGAATGGCAACTGATGTAAAAGCTAAGCCAAATCAAATATATGAATCACAAACATGAACTCAAAATCGGATCAGTCAAGGAGGAAAGGAGTAAGGTTGGTAGGCGGAAAGAAGAGAAAAATCAAGAGTGTGGGACTGAAAATAGGAAATTTAACTGTGGCAGGTAAAGCTAAAGAGCGGGTGGATATGATGGAGAGAAGAAAGGTGGATGTACTGTGTTCAGGAGACCAAGTGAAAAGTAAGTAAGTCTAAAAGCTTAGACGGCAGAGAGATAAAGAAGGAAAGGATGTACAACAGGTTAGAGTAATCAAGAATGTGGACGGAAATGTACTGACAGTGCCAAGTGTGTGATGGGAAGGTGGAAAGAGTAATATGGTAAATATCCTGTACTCATATAGCACTTCACACCACAGTCACTCATTCCCACACCTTAGCCCAATTATTACCTTAGTCTGACTTAAATAAGACTTTTGAAATCCTTAGTCCGGCTCGAACCAAACTTGGGTTTCAGAAGCTCGACTAAGCTAATCAGATAATGTGCTTGGGAATCAGACTTATCTGCAACCAACCAACTAAATCGCTACACTGTGCTGCCGGCGTTCAGTGTGTTCATACAGACATATGTATATATCGATACATATCTTTATATATGTCAATGTTTTCATACAGCTCTTCATTTAAACTTCTTGTAGAGGGCGATGGGATCGGGACTTAACCGCATGTTTAAAATTCAGTAAATGCTTTTTGTCCACCTAGGCTCAAGTAGAAGAAAACATGGCACCAATATGTACCCCCAGACACTTTATGGTTATAAGTTTGGCATAATTTTATTAATTTTCAACAAAACTCCACTGAATATTTCCACAGATTAATGGTAAATACGGTAAATAAGGAGTACGCAGAAGCGGGAACAACGAATGTAACACAATCAAAGTGCAGTATTTACTAAATGTACAGTGCTGCAGCGTTTTTGTTTTCTATTTGTTTGCTCATTGGGCGTATCCTGCTTTTATTCCATCTGCTTCACTGACTTTAACGTGTTTCTATTATCTTTGTTATTGTTGTCCAACGGGAGAATTCCAGCACAAAAGGGCGATGTGCAATGAATGTACTGATTTGATCTGCAGTGAGAACAGGGTCCAGGCAGAGAAAAAGCTAGAGAGGTGGAGCTATGCACCGTAAAAGAGAGAAATGAAAATTAGTTGCTGCAGAAAAAGAATAAATGTGTGTAAAGGAGAGAGACGCGAGTGGAATGTTGACGTTACAGGTAGTAGAAATAAAGGAAGAAGAAGTCTTTCAGTACTTTGGGTCAGCGCTCAAGAGCAACAGAGAGTGGGAAAGAGGTGACGAAGAGTGTGCAAGCTGTTTGGAATGGGTGGAGGCAAGTATCTGGTGTGATGTGTGACAAAAGGTTTCACAAAAAATGAAAGGAAAAGTGTACAAGACAGTAGTGAGATCAGCGATGTTGTATTGTTTAGAGACCAATGAGGAAAAGACAGGAAGTAGAACTGGAAGTTGAGGATGGATAGTATCAGGCATGAGTGCATCAGAGGGACAGCTCATGTTGAATGTTTTGGAGATACTGTAAATTTAGTCATGTTCTATAAATTGAAAATGTTAAAAGTATAGAACTGACTGGAAAATTGACTGGATTTTAGAAATAATAAATAAAATGGTGCAAACAGACATATCTACTGTATAGAAAAATATAACCAATCAAAAACAGTATGAGTTAATGTTTAGAAATGCTAAAATATTTGAAAATAAAACATGCTTAAATCTCTGGAGTTGCTTTGATATTCCAGCACTGTCCTTGAATTTCTTTAAATCCTTCAGATTGCATTTGGTTTGTCCATGTGGGTAGTTGCAAGTTTTAGTCAGACTTGAAAAACTTGCCTCGTTGTGGGTGATGAAAGTAGTGTTTTAACATTTTCTGATTTATGTGGTGATTCTTGAGTATTTTCTGAATATCCAAACCAATTCCCCTTCATCGGATTATTACCGTTTGGGTCAGATGGTTGAAACTTGAAACGGCTTGATCCAAAACATGTATCAAATCTGGTTTTGGAATGGATGAAGCAACCTGATATTTATCTTGGTTCTGTTGTAACATATGTGCTGGAAACCTTGCACTAGATGAATGTTTCAATAAGTTATCAAGCTTGTACATAATTTCCTGGAGTTTCTTTGTTTTTTTCTTTAACTTCTGTTTTCTAAGTTTTATTTGATGAAAATGACATCATGTTAAACTCTGACTAGAACTTTTACTGAGAACTGCAGCTTCACTGGCTTGAAATACTTTCATGACCTAAGTCAGAGAGCAAGAAACCAAAAAAATACTAATTTATTGTCCCCAACTCCAAACACACTCTAAATGCAGGGCATGCTCCCTCCCCCGTTCCCCTTCTATCTTATCTCCCCCAACAGAGGGTGTGGGCAGACCCTCCTCCCAAAAACCAGCTGGATTATGCATGTTGGTCTAATCCCTCTCACTCTCTCTGCATCGCATGTCAAACTGACATGTACTGGCCTCTCCTGTACGCCGAACGGACAATCGCACGCACACAAACACAGGCTTAGGCGGCCGCTCCCGATAAGACCATGAGGAAGCTTTAGACTCATGAGCCCAGCCTCGGCAGAACACGGGGAAATCCCGCTTCCTCCGATGATCCTCACTTCGGTCTTATCACCACAACCTGCTGCAAAGCCCTAAACCCTTGTGTCACTGCACGCCCTCAGAGGCTTTGTGTCACGGATCATCTCTGATTTGTACCGTGTGGCGGATCAACTTCAAAATGCTGTTTGTGCAACAAAATGTCTTTAGTGTGCTGTTTTGTTTCAGAGAGATTTTACAACCTTTAAGAACTTGCTATTTGCTTTACTTGCTTCTACAGACTTCCTCTCTGGTCAAGGTATTATTTTAGATATAAAATAAAAATTTTACTTTGTTTTCTAACTTTCTCAAAGGACATAGCTAAAGTTTATATTGGGGATCATTGTTGTGCTGGAACAGTCATCTGTGTCAAAGTTCCTGTATTCCAACTATTGGTTTGAGGTGAAGATTAAGAACTTAGAAGTACAGTGGACTCCACCTGTTTGTGGTTCAGTATGCACTGATTTTTCTATGGAAGCTAAATCCAGATTGTTCACCTATTCCTGGATATTTTTAAAGAGCACATGTAAAATATATGAGAGCAAATGCAACTTGGGAAGTTGAAATAACCAGGCACAAGCCAGTTCAGGATTGCCATTTATTTTCTCTGCCGCTGATTGGCTACACCTCCATGGGTGAAGATAAGGAAAACTGGATCTTAACTTCTTTTGTAGCACCAAGATGATTTCCACCCGGCATTTCATTGTATATTTTGTGTTTGAACTATTAAAGTAGAAAGTTGTAAAATAATATTTCGAGGGGATCTCAGTTATTTGCGGATTTTGGCTTTTTGTGGTCCATAACCCCCTTGAATGCTGACGGTCTACTGTAGTATTCTCTAATAATTATTTAATCCAGTTTGTGTAGTTGGTGGTATAACAAACCCTGAGCATTATGCTTCCACTGCAATATTTGACAGTTAGTGTATTGTGAACAAACAGCTCAATGCTTAGCTATATTTTTTGTTTTTTTCTTCAAAATCCAGTTTTGGACATGTTTGGTCAAGTCAAGGTGCAGTTCGTGTCGATGTTCCAATTTCTGACCTAATCTGTCCCCCTCAGATGTAAGACAATTGGATTGGATGTTCAGTAACGAACAAAGAACCAGCAAGGCCCAGCTCTGGCACAAAATGGAAGCTGCTAAAGAACCAGTGTTTCTTATTGGCCTGACCAACACTAAAAACCTAAAATCTAAGAAGTTCAGTTACCTTTAGATGTGTTTCCACCACCAATTTTTAGAAAGAAGACCAAAAACTGTCAACCGCAGTAACATCTCAATCAACAGCCAAGTGTTGGGCACAATCTAGAAACTGCAAACTACTGGCACACCAGTGTGTATGTTCACAGGGAGTGTGCCGACCATAATTGGCAGTATCCCATATGAACAAGCCAAATGTCTTTTCTAGAAATGCTTCCTGGTCAGAAGAGAAACACTTTGTGGACTATGATGAAAAGCTGCTTCTGTCATGAAGCTATGAAACCACCCAAATGACATTGTTTTTTTATCAGTTCAAGAACAAAAAGTTGGTCAAAATACAACTTGTTGTAGGATCTTTACCCTGGTGGGAGTGGATGTATGTATTTATTTAGCTGTATGCCCAATTCTTAGTTTATTCATTAAGGTTCCTTCATGGCACTTTAAGTAGATGCTCTTTGATGCACTTATCCTGGTCTTTTCTTAAAGAATTTTTGCACAAAACCACACTTGAAGCTGTTTTTCATCATCTTCCAGCACTCTTTTTATTTCATGGCTCAACTTTTGTCACAGGAAGCAACAGAGTTCCAGTTGGCTGGATGGTTCATAGCCAAGAAATGCTGATAAAGGATTTTCATAAATGAAATCTCCTTAAGAGTCTCTGAGTCTTACAAGAATAAGGCACTGACCTTCTGTTACGTAACAAATGCCTCACGACCGAGGCCACCCTGTGAAAATGTTTTAACATGAAAAATTACTGTAAAAAATGATGATTTTCTTGTTTCACTCATAGCTGCATGCTGGCTTATTCCGATTATTTTATTACTTCATTGCTTCTGTTTCTGTGAGATGCATCTGCACAGCCTGACTAAAGCAGCAGGTGAAAGGTTCCTCTGCATCGTTTGCATGTCATGATTTTTTTATTTATTTGAAAGCTCACTTTTGTTAGCTGTGCTGCTAAATAAACTGTAAAAGTGCAAAATTATAATAGTACTGATGTTGGGAGTTGTTTACCTTGAGGAGAAGATTAAGGTCACACATTAAATGTTATTAATGATGAGACTGCCTAAATTAATTAAAATGTTGGCAGTCTTGATTGAGACATTTTGGTCGAAAGTTGATCTAGGCTTCCTTGCCTCATTTTTTTTCCCCACCTTATTGCATCATAAATTAGTCTTCATCTGAGCTCCATCCCCAGGACTCTATTTTTCATTTTGACTTCTACAAAGAGTAAAACTTGATTTCTGTCAGGTCAACATCAACTGTCTCTGTCCTTTTTGTCCGTCTGTTTATCCATCTTTTTTTTTTTTTTTTTTTTACATTTGTGGACATATTCCTTGTGAACTTTTCATAATGAAAATAAGTTAAACCCCTCACAGAGAAATATGATCTATTAAGGTTTCAATTCAAATCAGAATGGACTCACAAACATAGAGACCTTCTGACTTGCAGGCGTTGTCATGCATAAGCGAAGAGTCACATGTCGGGTGAAATGGCGTGAAATGGGACAGGTCATGGACCTGGCTGTAGCACATTGGCAGGTGTTGACGAGGCTGCGGCGATCCATGCAGCACTATTTGCCACCGATGCCCTTTTTCGCAGCGGCTCACAGAAAATCAATGCTGTAGGCCCTGAAGTTAAAATAGGCTCTAAAATTGATCGGTCGGTGCATATGCTCATCAATACTTTATCGACGGCTGTAAGGAAAGGCATCACAGAAACGCTTGAAACACTTAACTTCATCTGCATCATGTTCAGCCAACACATGCTGCCCATGTTTGCTGTAAGCAGGGATGCTGGATATTTCGCGTGTGGGCTTCCAGCTGTTAAGCTTGGCTCCAGTGAAGCTCATGATGCGTCTTTAAAATCAGAAGCAGCCCTCCTTCAGCTCTTTAGGACAGCCTGCGGGCTTTTCTTGCCCACACATATCCAGCGAAATCCTCTATAAGCAAGCAGCTGCAGGGTCCGCTTTGAAGAGATTTGGAGCGCGATGTGGCAGGTGCCAATCTGAGTGAAATCAGGATTTATTAAGGCCCCGCTCCTGATGGCTTTCACCAATTTGCCGGGAGACTGAGCGCCGTCATTCACAATGTCCTCCTGGTTCAGAGCTGTATGGCTGTGTCTGCTCACTCAAACAACTTATGAAATACAGCTTTGAGCTGTCTTTACCTTCAGCCTTTATCTAAAATTATAAAACTAGTGTTTTACATTTATGCAAAAAAAAAGTGAAAATGGCAATCCAGTTTTACCACATTAAACTATGAGGATAGTCTTTTTCTCACTGTTACTAGTTACATTTACTTAGTTTGAAAAATAGCAGTACTTATTACGATGTGATAAATCCCTCCTTATTCTACTCTTTCAAAATTCAATTATTTATTTTCCATCCATTGCATAATTTATAATATATCTTAATGATGATTTACCATCTGAAAAACTGAATTGAAGGGTTTCACATTGATGAGCAACTTTTTAGTAGAAGGACCTCCAACTACTAGGGGGTTCGCTGTGTGTGTGTGTATATGTATGTATATATATATATATATATATATATATTTATATGTATGTATGTATGTATGTATATATATATATATATATATATATATATATATATATATTTGTGGATTTTTCTATGTGCTAAGGATGTTGGCTTATGAGGCAGTTCTAAGATGGATTCCACTGTGCTTACTGAGGTATATTTGGTATGTGCAATGTTCCTTATTTCAACTTTCCATGAATAAGAGAAATTAGGATTCTTGTACTTCGACTTTGTTCTTTGATTAAATATTGTACTTTTCCTTTTAAGATCAGGCTTCATACATTTATTTTTTGAGGTATTCTAAAATTTAGATAGTAGATATTCCTTTGACAAAGAATTGGAATAGGCCAAAATTAGAATCAGGAGGTCTGAGCTCAAATAATTCTGTAAATCGGTGTAAATTCTTAAAATGTTCCCAAACGTGGAAAGATGAAGAATTAAAGGAGCAGAAGCTAGTTTTTAGTACATGTTGAAGTAAAAGTAAGTGCATTACAGTTAGTTAAAGACTAAAAACAACCCACACACCCAACATTTCTGGCACAGAGTGTAAAACCCTTTATAAGTAGTACTCTCTCCGTGTAGCATGACTGCAATGTTTAGAACATTTTGGCTATGAGATATCTCTACACACGCATAGTACATTTAAAAAGGACAGAATGAGAGACATGAAATGGAAGAGTGGGTTTGTAAATGGCAGAAAATCCTGAGGGCAGAGGGATTCAGCCATTCTTCCACTGTCTGTCTATTATTGATGGACGTGGAGGGTTTCCGCTCTGCCATCTGCTCCCAGCTATCCCACTCAATGGCCCATTGCTTCACGGATTCCTTTTTATCAGGCTGGCATAAACCTGAGCAAAGCTGCCTTATCAACATGTTAATCTTTTATAAATATTAAGGATAATTATGGAGGTAGTAGTTTAAGAAGGGCACAGCAATTGAAAAGTTAACAAGAAGTCACCTTTTTGTACCTGTAGTATTTTTTTTTTTTCGGTGACTTTCTATGGATGCATTGATTAGTGGTTGAAGATAAAAATCATGTAATCATGGCTGTGTCTGCTTTAAACACAACAGGATGTAGGGGGTGTTTTGTTTAGTATTGAATTCTCATTTAAGTTTTCGGGTCCTAATCGAAACGCAGCCACACCCTCCTCCTGTTAACAGCACACGGCTGCAGCTTTATTGTGAGCTGAGCGTGATTTGTGACGGTGCATATTCAGTCAATCCCTGGTTGCCAGGGTGAAGCGCGTGCTGCAGGTCGTTTTGTTGGCTGCCGACTAATTACGTGGTGTGGGCCTGGTGCCCAGCTGAGACGGCAGACCGGATGACCAGAGACAAAAAAAAAAAAATAAAAAAATAAAATATATATATATATATATATATATATATATATATATATATATATATATATATATATATAAGTTGGTGCGTTTTTGCATTTGGCTTCACTTTGCAGTTAATCTCAAGGTAAAAGCTCTTCCTAGGCACGGATTGCCACATGGAAAATGTTTTTATGTGCAAAACTCATTTGTGAAGGAGCAGTCTTGGATACTTGCTCGGTTTGGTGTTTGGAATAAAGTAGTATAATGGTTTGGGGCGATAGCAACTTAAGTTATCACTCTATTGTGTGACTTGTCTTTTCTGTATTCTTAATGAGGTTAGAGATTCTTTATTCTCTGGCGAGCTCCGAGTTAAGAGTCCCTGGGGAGAGAGAGAGATAAGAAGGAAACTAATAATGTGCGGAGATCCAAAAGCTCGGACTGCATCAAAGGATCAGATTAGGGAGAGGGGAGGGAACCGGAGGCTGAAAGGAAAACAGAAAGCACGCACCTTAAGAAGAAAGAGCAATCAAATAGATAGGCCACCTCAGAGAAAAGACTAGAAAGAAAGAGAGGAGACATGATGAAACACAATTGAGAAGGTAGAGCTTCTATGCAGTCTTGAAACGTGTGGAATTACTACTTCCCTGATTTGTATAAGAATGGAAAAAAGGAAAATATCGGATGGAGAAACATGTTTATTTCCAGATTGTATTTCTTGATTTTGTCCCCAATAGCATAAAATGAATAATTCATCTAAAATAAATCCACTTACTAGTCTGTTCACTTGTCCATCCATCTGATTTGTTTGTCAACTCATTGGTTTTTACTTCTATTTGTTCATTTGTTTGTCCATCTTCCAAATGTTCCCTTATCCTTACATCATCTATCATATATCAGGTCGTTTATTTGTCCAATAATGAATTTGTTTATTCATCAAATTATTCATTTCCATCCATCCTTTCTTTGAGGCAGCCAGATTTTAACTTGTTTTTTTCTAATGAACCGAATTTCAGACAGGCGTGGGTTCACCCTGGAGGGGTCGCCAACTCGCGTAACACATTTAAGTAAATCGAGTACATGACATATCTGAGGGGACAAGATCTCATGCATTGCCAACACCTCAAGTCTAGTTATGTGTCCAATTTCCCCCTGTGTCCCATCTGAGCAGAAACTTTTCCCAGAACTAGCAATTGTAAGAAAAAAAAGTCTTCACGTTATGGCTAAAAAAACTTGGGTAGGAGAGGAAAGTCTACTTGAAATGTAATTTTAATGGGCTTTATCGTGTAATGTATGAGAAGTCATGTGCAGTGCTGGCACAGTGATGTCTGGACTTGGCAGGCGTCGCTCCTCCTGTGACCTATCTGGGTGGAAGCCAGTGGCTTGGCTGTCCTTTGAAATGGGACTATCCTGGGCCGAAGGCTGCTGTGTGTAGAAAGATCCGCCCCAGCTGATCACACCAGGTTGTGTTTAATTATTAATTGCTCTTAAATACTAACTTTAGCTGCCATTTGATTATTTCTTTGACATATTATATGCTTTCAGCTTTGGTGCTTTTGATTGTATTTTTATCTGACCTTGTTTCATTTGGAAATGAATGCTAATACGGACTTTTTTTTAAAAACTAATAAAGTCATTGAGGCAGTAACACCATATGTGATCCCTTTATGCAGCAGGGCAGGTGGGCACCAGGAGTGCCACCAGGGAGCAGTTTGGATATACCCCCAGTGATTTCTTAGACAGTTTTTTTTCCTCCTTATTTGTGACATAAATGTCCCCAAAAAATCCAACAAATATCTTTTTGGTGGGAAAATATAAAAGCAATCAAGGTGTAATAACTTGGTTGTATAAGCAGGCACATCCATAACAAAACAGTTCCTCTAGAAGCACATGTTCTCAGGATGTGAATGTGTCTCTTGCTCCGAGAAAAGTCTCATGGTACCACTACCAACATGTTTTACTGCAGGTATTGTTTTTTTTAATACATTTTGGAATTGTTCATAATTTATGTATACAAAAAACTCTAAATCCATTTGAAGAAAAATAACCCCACAGCATGATCCCCCACCACCATGCCTCACATTTGATATGGTTGTCTTGTTTCAAAAAACTCTGTTGGAATCTGCAATTGTTTCATTACTTTGACAAACCCTTTTTTTCTGTGTTATGAAAAGTAAGCCCACAACATGATGGTACCACCACCAATGACACATTTCAGTATCAACACGTTTTTTGGAAGCGATATTCAGCGTTTTTTGTGTTTTTGATGATAGGTTTTGGAAGTTTTCACATTTTAATCTATGTTGACTAAAACTCAAGTTCCAGCCTACGAAAAGTAACCCCACAGCATAATGCTCCCAGCACCATGTTTCACATTGGGTCAAGTTTTTTTGTGTGTGTGTGATAAATCTCTTAGAATTGGTAATAACTTTAACACTTACACAAACCTTTAGTTCCCTGTGGAAAAAAAGTAAGCCCACAGCATGATATTTTTAATAGCATGTTTCAGTTTGGTCTTAGGATTTTATAGCCTGTGTATTTGCGCTGTTTTTACATCTTTAGAAATTGCGTCCTAGTAGTGCAGCCTTGGTTTCATCAGACTGTGCCATGCTCTGCCTCAAGCTTTTGTATCTGGGTATGGCTTTTTTCATCGAAGTTAAAAGCTACTGTAGATGATTTTTTTTTATTTTTAGACTTTAATTCTTCAAAACAATTTTTTTTTCTCATTTGCATCCTATAGGATTTCATTACATTAACTGTTGAATATACAGAAAATATTATTCATGTTCTCACAGCCTTGAATCACAAAGTAAGAACTTTGACCATGGGTTTGTACATTAAGTAAATTATTACTTTTGTAACATAGGTTTTCCTTGCATAGGACCCAATATATCAGGAATTTTTGTTACAATATGAAAAGAAAAAAAAAATCCTCTGATCTACTTCGTAATGCAGCGGTTAAATGTTAATGACGATGATGTACACACACCCTTACAAAGTGTGTTCAATGTAATGCCTGGTCTAGCTGATTACATTAAACATGATGAATAGAGAGAGTTTAAGGTTTTGGTCAACAGCACTTCTATAGAAGTGCTTCCCGGTCCTAAAGTGCTAGCTTTCTATTGAGGAGAGCTATTAACACAGGCTAAACTGGAATGATGAATACCGCAGGGTGTGACGCTGTCGTATTGTGTGCTTAGAGAAGGGGGACTGTGATGAGAGGTTGTGGATGACACACCTGCTTCCAAAGAGGGGTTGAGATAACAACTCCATCCTTCCTGTCAGGGAGACATCTGGCTTTGCCATGGTGTTGCAACCTGAAATACACCCAGGAGTGGGTAATGAGGCATACGAGACAAGGTTTGTGTTGTGTGCTGTTAAATCTGTGTGTGCAGTTTCCTGCATTAGCCTGTGAGTGTGCCATGTGCTGCACTCAACCACAAAAACCTGGTTTGTGTGCCTCATAAGTGGTGTTAAATCTTTACAGGAATAAAATTAACCTTTTTGTACTGAAATCAATTTTAATATGGTGTTTATAATTAAAAAAAAACACTGAAATTTGAGTGGCAATTTAGAATGTGTTTCATCTCCAAGGCTAGGATAGTTTTTGAAGGCTGTAGAGAAAACTACTAAGATCTCCATTTCAACTTAATTTGCTCTTTCTTTAATTGCTCATTTCCAGCTTCTCCATCTATTAACAAAGGTTAGTCTTGGTAGTTGAGATCAGCAAATGCGAGTTCAGATAAAATAGTGCTCAAAATTAATAATGAAAATGTATGACAAAAAGCAAAAAGTATATAATTTTCGAATAAACTGGTTCAAAGGTAAACTTAGTGGTCAAAATATATTTGTTCAGAGCTTTGGTCTCTGTAAAGTAACAGCTGAGTCTGACACGCCAACGGTAGCTAGCTAATTAGCCTGTTTTGATGTTAATACTTCAGTGGACTATTTATGTTACTAATAGACATGCTAACTCCTGTTTAAAAGAACTGCATAGCCTGAATAAGAGTGCTGGTTGGCCTTCCTCTAGTTCACAAACTATCGCTGTTGAGGTTTTCTTTTGCTGCGTTTTGTGCCCTAAAAGTATAAGTTCCTCACTGGAAATGCAGCAAAAACATGCTCTGTTTTCCAGATTCTAAGTTGGGGCAGTAGGTTGAAAATTCAATATGGCTGTTAGCCAAATAAAATGCAGTAAAAGATATAGAAAAGAGTCTCTTTTTGTGAAGATGGTCTTTTTGTGCCTGGATGTATAAACTGAAGACAAATAATTTGCTAGTGCCTTGTATTGTTAGTAGTGTTAGTTACTAGTATGATAAAAAAACCCTGAAACCGGGTCGACGTCAAATGTGAATTATTAGTCAATCTGTGGTTAGAACAACACTTACGTACATGTCTTTGCGCTACAAAGATACAGTGATTGACTTTATAATTTGTTATGGCAACCATATGTTTTCATCTGTATTAACATTATGTATTTAAACAAAAATGTGGTTGCTGTTAATTACATTTTCTTTTTTGCAAAACTGCTTTATTCATGCAGTGGAACTATGGTTATCGCAGGTGTTAAGGACCATAGCCTTCTGTGAACAGCTAAAGTTTGCAAATACTTGGACTCCCTCCAAAAACACTTATAATTGCCTAATTTAATAGTTCACATAGCAAATATTCCTTAATATGCATTAGTACACATCGGAAACTAGTTTATTTTAGGTTCCCAAGTTTAATTTTCATACAAATATTATATATGAGCTTGACAGAAAAGTCTGTTAACACTGAAAAAGTCGGGAGTCAACTGTGAACCAGTTTAAACAAGAGCTCTAACTTCCACAGCATATTTCCAGCTTTGCTTAAATTACTGTAAAAAAAATAATATAAAAAAAACTTGCCAGTTCATTGACTGTCTTTTTGCCTTTTGTTTTTGTTTTTCAGGTAATCTCTGCCCTTTCGAGGATCTCCCACCACAGCATTGCACAAATCAAAGGCATCAGGTATGCATGCAACACAAATACTCATTTTAACGCTGAGGCACTCTGAGAATATCAATGTTAAGAAAAAAGCCATTTGGATAAAACTATTCCCTGTTTTCTTCTTAGGCAGTATATTGAAAAGGATGATGCTATTAACATCTGCTGCTCATTTAAAAGTCAATTTACATTTTAGGCAATTAGCTGCAGCTTTTTGCCAGCATTATCTTTGAGGAGGGAAAAATACCCCACAATGCATATCCATCTGTCACCCAAATCGGCTCAGCATTATTCTGAGGCAGATCTTTTATTATATGCAGGAGTAGCCAGCCCAAGGACTCTTTCTTTCTTTTTTCTCTTTTAGTATGGCCTTCCGATCTCTTCATTTGCTCAGTTTGCTT